>CM024706.1:33151436-33751436 GCA_014182895.1 Angophora floribunda | reverse complement strand
TGACATGAGAAGCCATCACTTGTCACATATTAGTCTCCTTTCAGTAACGGAAGATGATCTTGGTCTTCCTGAAGTTGACAGTCTTTCTTGAGAAAAAGTATCACATCACGAGCATTTGATGTTCTTGCCAAAAGTTTAGAAGTTGCAGCTACCATATGGAAAAACGAAACCAAATATCGAAGTAAAACCTAAGATAATCGTCAGGATGTTAACGATGGCATTTACTTGGGGCACTGCCAATCCCCTTGTTTTATTGGAACATCTTTGGGGCACTGCCAGGATTAGATCATCACCAGCTGGTGTGGGCTTCGACAAATCAGAGCCAAGTACATCGCTGCCATACCCTACCGTTTGCTTTAGCAGTGACACTTATGGGGTCAAGTCCGTATGTTGACAAGGTTCGCATGACATCAACCAGGCGCCCTCCTTCATCTTCGCGCACCTTCACGAACTCTCTCTCGCAATTTCCTCTCGAGTTGCAGGAGCTGCAAAGCTGGCAAAGCAGCCATCTCTAATGAGGTATGACTGACTGATAAACCAATAAAACATCTATTGATCATCGCCAGTCTTTAAGAAAAGAGCAGTCATCGCATACATTTCCCCACCAACGCCCACATGTGCCAAAAAGTATAGGGATTTCATTGGACAAATTAAAAATCCAAAAACGATATCCCATATTATATTAAAATTCAGGACCATTAATGTCATTTTCCCAATTTTATTTGAGATTGAAACTGTACACTTTGTTTCCCATGCGATGAATTGGTATTTGGGGTGTTCGGCACTCCTTCAAATAATAATGACAAACCTTAATCAAACCTTTGCACCCTCTCTCTATTAGAATTCTGAATCTATCATTTTGTTTAAAGGATTAATAGAAAAAACCCCGAACTAATATACCTATACCACATTTATCTTAAACTAAATTTTGTAACCTGTGTCACATTTACCCCATCCATCCCACATTTCCCTTGATATTATATATCGGTTTGATATTTTTTATGAGAAAATTAATTTGGGGTAAATATGGCACAAATGGACATTTTGGAAGTAGTTAGCACACAAAATTTAATATGAGTTAACTATGACACAAGTATACCAAATTTTGGTTTTTTTATGATATTAGCCATAGTTTCAAATGAAGGAATCAAATAATGTTTGTCACAAGCTTTCTATCAATAGCTAATTTGTTTGAACCCACTCAAATCATTACACATCACCCCATTGGTTTCTATCGCCCAATTAGAACATTGTTGCGAATATTTTCATTTTTAAGTTCCAATGCATTTTTTGAAATTAGAACTCACAAGCTTTCTTAGTATCAAGAATCATATCGATCAGACATCCTAAGAGACAAAAATAACGATCATAATTTCATATTGTTATACAACAGAAAGAGTCCGACCTCATAATTCAATTGCATGTAATTCTCGATGGGGTGATCTTTAACTCTCAAAACTTTCAACTATATCTCGATTTGTTTCAACCTATCCAATTGTAGGCTATTCGCCCAACCTAATACTCAATTTGATTTTAAGGAGTTCAACCATTAAAGTCCATAGGAATTTATTCAAATTGATCTTCATTGATTTGTCTTTGTAGATATTACGGATCGTGAGCCTTGATTGGATGCAAGAATTACTCAAACGAAATATCAAATCAAAAAAATTCATAAGATTGGAATTTCACATAATTTTTAAAAGAGCTAATCATCTTGGATGACCAATAAAATTGTGCCACATCATCGTTCACATATTGGCATTGTGCATCGCGGACGAACATGGTGTAGGTGTACTCTGGTCCCGGCTCTCAAATATCGAACCAATAAATAACTTCTCAAACCCTCGGCTTTGTTCGTTCTTTCCCCACCTTTTCTCTAGCCTTCCAAAAAAAAAAAAAAAAAATGCGGTAGTCTTTTTGATTTCTTTCAAGTGCCGTCGTTTCCAGTGTCTCCAAGTAATTCTCCAATTCTATCTTGGGTAAATACGAAGCAATTGAGCTTGAGACAGTAGTTATTATTCAAAACAATTAATCACCAATGTAAAGAAGTTACTATCTCAAAGCAACTCCAAAGTAAGATTAGACCGTTGTGATGCTTCAGTTTACGAGGAATTTAAAAATAGTATATATTTTTGATAGGTTAAGATCAAGTATAAGGGTCAGCCATCAAACAATCAAATTATAGTTTGATGATTAGTCACTGTGACTTTGAGATGCTGTGAAATCTCATGATCTCTAACTTTCTTTCAAAAAAAAATTCACATGGCGTAATAGAGAGATGCATTGACTCGTTAGTTTATTGTCTAATTGTTGAGTAATTCATTACGGGATCTTATCTTGTTTAAAAAACAAAAGGGCAAAAAAGAGCGTTGAGTAAAGGCGGTATTATCTGTCCCGTTTTCGTGAAGTCGTACGTTACGCAAACACGGGGTTTGACATTGACCGACCTTCTTCATTCATTGGTGTAATTCCACCTTTTCTCCCTCTTTTCCTCACACTCGCCACCCGCCACCCTGTCGTATACATCGATCCAACCAGACCTCGGAGTGAAACCATGGGCGTCAACGACACCAGTGAACAAGCCGTCGGCCGAGCCCAAGAGGTCAAGCAATTCGACCAGTCTAAGCTCGGAGTCAAAGGTCTCGTCGACTCCGGCCTCACCTCCATCCCTCCCCTCTTCGTCCACCCGCCCGAGACCCTCTCCGACCTCAAGCCCGCCCGCCCCACGCCCGGCTCCATCCCCACCGTCGACCTCTCCGGCTGCGACTCCGCCCGCCGCCCCTCCGTCGTCGCAGAAGTGGGGCGCGCCGCTCGCGAGCTCGGCTTCTTCCAGGTGGTCAACCACAGCGTGCCCCAGGAGGTCCTGGACCGCACCGTCGCGGCGGTGAAGGCCTTCCACGAGCAGCCGTCGGAGGCGAAGGCGAGGATCTACCGGAGGCATTCGGAGACCGGCGTGTCCTTCTTCTCCAACGTCGACTTGTTCCTCTCCAAAGCGGCCAGCTGGAGGTAAGCCACTTTCAATTAGTTTCGTTCTAATTCATGAATTTGATGAAAAGTAGTTTTGTAAAAGCTAGATTAGCAAAGCACACTACCGAGCTGATGTATCATATATGTCTGAAGAGAAGTCAACGACGCATCCTCTCATGTGTTATAGTGTCGTTTTGACAAAATTAGACAGCATACGGTTGGAGAATTCATTTTGACAAACAAAAGAAAATATCATTTGAAAATTTAAAAGAATCAGTTCGACCAATGCACGGAATAATGTTGCAGGGACACGCTCCAGGTAAGGCTGGGGCCGGAACTAGCGGACGTGGAAGAGATCCCAGAGGTGTGCAGAAACGAGGTGTTGGAGTGGAATCAGCAGGTCCAACGGCTGGGAGGCCTCCTGTTGGGGCTGTTGAGCGAGGGGCTGGGATTGAGTCCCGGCAAGCTACAGGAATTGACGTGCCTGGATGCGAGGATGATGGTGGGACATTACTATCCACCCTGTCCCCAGCCCAATCTGACGGTCGGCTTGACATCCCACGCGGACCCGGGAGTGATCACGGTGCTCCTGCAGGACCAGGTTGGAGGGTTGCAGGTGAAGCATGGCGATGAGTGGGTGGATGTGATGCCTGTCCCCGGTGCTCTTGTTGTCAACATTGGTGACATCCTCCAGGTAGAACTCTCTTTGAGGACTAGCACCTGAACAAGTCGAAAACTTACACTCTACTGTGAAATACAAATCTATTTACGTGCTTTTGATTTTTCCTAGATCATGTCCAACGAGGAGTACAAAAGCGTAGACCACCGGGTGTTGGCCAACCCTAGCCAAGAGCCACGTGTGTCCATAGCAGTTTTCTGCAACCCGGGCAATCGCGAGAATCAGTTTGGACCGTTACCGGAGCTTGTATCCTCGGATAAACCCGCTGCTTTTCGGCAGTTCACCTTGAACGAATACCTGAGGAGATTCTTTACCAAGGAGTTGGACGGGAAAAGTCTGATAAATTACTTCAGGGCGTGATCGATTGACAGGTGCATTGTTCAAAAAGGTGATAAAAGAATAAAATGCTTTCTTGTAATACTGAAGGAAATACTGGGTTCTTCCCCAAAAACTCTACTAAACCTTGTGTTATTGTTCTTCTTATAGTGTTTATTTGCATATATTCGTTTGTATGTTCCGTGTATGACAGTAACTTGTGCGATGGACTAAGTTTGTTTACTAAACTCAGTTCGAGAGACTGAACCAACCACGGACATGGGAACTCAACAGCAAGATTGTACGAGATGAATAGTTCACTGTCCACTGGAAAAGAGAAGGCAGTATCCTGGAAAACCTATAAAGGCAAAGAAACATATGAATTTGATTCTTGCCAATTACATGTACAGGCATCTCTACTCACTTCTTCCCACTGCCAAACCATTCGGCCATTGCTTCATCCTCAAAGCCTGGTGATTCTGACTTCCTATAAATTCTGGATGAGCGTGGCTCATCTGGATTTTCCTTTTGCTCTGCGGTCATTCTGCTTCTTTCCAGCATCTTCAGTTTCCACATTTCCCTCTTTTCTGTGTCACGAGACACATCACTCGTGCCTCCTGCAATTGGAAAATCAAGAAATCCAGAAACCTCGTCCAATGAGTTTGTTAACTTTGGTTTCTCAATGACCCCGTTTCCTTCATCCACAAATCTCCACCTATTTGCAACTCGCACTTGACTATTTCTTCTTGGAGACCACATAGAATTTCTATCTTCAACAGCTCCGTGACCTTGATGATGATTTCCAACATCGTGCTCTCGTTGAGAAGAGCCATTTAAATTTGATGCTTTAGGTCTTCTATAATCACACTTCAAGCACACCATGTTCCTTCTAAAGTTGATGTAGTTGCACCTACCAATCACAGATCCATAAGGGCAGAACAGCTCAGAACAGTGACTGCTCAATATAGGAGGTAAAGAATGGATTAGCAAGAACTCACGATTCACACTCCCACTCCCCAGGATTGAGTTGCCTTTTCGGGGTTTCCTTTGCACTGCAAACATCTTGTATTCTTTGCAAAATTTAAGAAATTGCATCTGCAAAATGCAACAGTTTGTATAAGGAAGGAGCTCTGCTGACTCTCACCACAAATCAGTGAACAATTGAGAAAAGACATGAGAAGCAATCACTTGTCACATATCCAGTCTCCTTTCTTCAGCGGAAGATGATCTTGGTCTTCCTGTAGTTGATTCAGTCTTTCTTGAGAAAAAGTATCGCACCGCAAGCATTTGATGTTCTTAGCAAAGTTTAAGAAGTTGCACCTGCCGTGTGCAGAATATAAATCAAATATTCGTAGCAAAACTCAAATTAATCAATAGGATGTTAACAATTGCATTACTTGGGGCACTGCCAATCTCCTTGTTTCATTGGAACATCTTTGTGGCCTTTCTCTTCCGAACTTGAATGCCAGGATAGATCACCAGCTGGTCTGGGCTTCAACAGATCAGAGCCAAGTACATCGGCGCCAAAATCTGCCATTTGCTTTAGCAGTGCTCTGACTGATTCCTTAACCGTTCTAGTCAGGCATGGTTTATTGTCCACAGTACCGCTTAAGGGGTCAAGTCCGTATGTTAACAAGATTCGCATAACATCAACCGTGCGCCCTCCTTCATCTTCACGTGCCTTCACAAACGCTCTCTCACAGTTTCCCCTCAAGTTGCAGGAACTGCAAACCTGGCAAAGCAGCTTTTCTGTAATGAGTATCACTGATGAATCAATATAATCTAATGATTACTGGAAGTCTTTAAGAAGAGAACGTACATTTCCCTCATCAACGCCCACATGTACCCTTAAACGCTTACCAGAGTTCACCACTTTTCTGTCTGTGCTGGGGCATCCACACTCTGCTATGACCTGAATATGGTTCTTTGACAAATACCTATCAAAATATGTCTTATTAAAACCTTCTGAACATGAGTTAAGCAACTCTTTCTATTTGTAAATGAGGAAACCTCCCATTTCTCAAGTAAAGCTATGTTGTTAAAAACCTATTTTGGTGACGATATTGCATTGGAGAGTCATTAGCCACTTTGAATAGCTAACATCTGAATCAGAGCGCATACTGTCAAATTGATTACTAGCCAAATTCTTAATATGTATTATTATCACATGCCCAATGTAACATGAATGGCCTCATCTTCAGCTCCAACTTCTAGTCAAATACTTCATTCTGAGAGAAAACATGGTAACGTAGAAAGGCCTGATAGCAGATGGGTAAGCTCGATGCTTAAAGGCAAGTCCTGTGAATTCTCTTTCTAAAAAAAGGAGGACGCATAAAAGGCACCATGCTGTCGCCACTATGCAGAAACAGATGGAATGAGATGCCAACTAAGGTGCTTTTTACAATATAATGTTTAGCTTACTAACAGAATTCAGGAACAAAAGAAATCTCAGGATAAAAAGTCTAGTTTCTCAAAAATGGTCTCTCGCATCGCTTATATAAACAAATGAATGAAAAATATTTTCGTCATCCATGAATATATTTAGACATATACTATTGTCGATGGTGAAATTTTTTTCATTAACTAATTATTTCAAGTGATGCAAACAATCATTTGTGGGAAATATTTTCCAAATAATTACGAATACAAGTCTATGGATATATGATAATAGGTCATCACTTCATAGTTGACAGGACATGGTGACATTATCCAAAACAACGTGGCCATTCACAAGTTCCTAGAAAAACTACTTCATCCTTTTCTTTCTTCTCCAGGTTTTCAAATTGCACAAAGAAAGAAGAGAACCCTTTTCCTTCACAATGTTGTGATTCTCGGCCTGGTTTGAAGACCGTGGAGCTCCGCTTCCTACAAATAGCAGGCTCTTAACCTTAAAGCAAGAGACAAATAAGGGTCTATTTGGCCACTGGCTAAACAATACCAATTCTATTCTTTTGTTCTTAGGAATAAAAAAACGAAAAAAAATCCATTTGGTAAATTTTTTGCTTCTAAGAATAGATTTGGAATAAAATCAACAAATAGAAAATTATTGTTTTTTTGTTCCCAAGAACAATTCTAGAATTAAGCCCATTTTTTTCTTTTCTTTTCTTTTTCTTCTTTTTCTTTTCTTTTTCTTCTTCTTCTTCTTCAACCTTAGCTGGTTGCCAACCTCAGGATGGCCAGTGACTGGCCAGACGAGGGCCGGCAACCTTGCCGAAGGGTCACTGGCCCCCAATGAGGCCGAGCCTCATCGGCTGAGCCACTCCAGTGCCTAAGCGAGGCCAAGGCCAACCTCGCGGTGGCCCAGCAAGGTTGAGAACGGCTGGGCAAGCTCAGCCTCGTTAGGCCACTGCGAGGTCATCATCGCCCAGCCAAGGCAAGGCCAACCTTGTGGTGGTCCAACAAGGTCGAGCCTCGCCCAACCACCAACAAGGTGAGGCCAATGAGACTAGGGCTCGCCGAGGGCAGACAACGCTCTGGTGACCAGCTGAAGGTTGAAGAAGAAAAAGGAAAGAAAAAAAAAAGAGAAATCTAATAAAAATACTAAAAAGTTAAAAGAAACTTTAAGTCACAAAAAAATTTAAATATCATATAAAATGTATTTTATTTCGAAAATAGAAATTTTAGGCAATTACCAAAGATAAATGCTCAAAAACTCGTCTAGGGAACAAGATAAAACAAAAATCATTTCTAAGCAAAAATTGTTATTAGGAACAAATGATTACCAAAACCATCTTAAATCAATCGGGAATGACAGTCAAACGTGACACAGTTAGCTCTCTAAATGACAATATGCAGCATCTAACAAGAACCTGGAGAAAGTCCGAGCTTTCTTGAAGCTCCTATGAGCAATACCTTCACAACAATCAGAACAAAGCTCATAACAAATTCTGTTCCGAAGAAGCCCTACCTACCCACGATTATCTACTCCTCCAGAAGGCACAGAGGTGTACACCTCACCATCATCACCAAAGCCCAATGTATCTGTAATTAAATCAAACAGGTAAAGCGCACCGACCAAAGGTCATTACTTTCAGTACCTTATAACGTCAAATCTGTCGCGGCCGAAATTCAGGCATGCGGTTCTAATGAGATTTGATTCTTTCGGACCCAACTCCACATTCTGGAACGGGCTGCCCTCCGCGTCAAAGTAACCTTCCTTCAACAGAAGCACCATCAAGTCCACCCACTCGGGCCACGGATGCGAAATCCGAGCCGCGGTCGTCGATGGATTCGACAACGACTTAGAGGGCTCCGTCGGATGGAAATTATGGTCCATCCCCAGAACGAATTGGGGTCTTGGGTTGATGGGTTTCGAAGACTTGAGCTCCTCAAGCGCATCGTTCCCAGGGAAGTCAAGCTCGGAGTTGGGGTTCGGGGTTCTGGTGTAGTGGCGGGAACGAGCGGAGGTAATGACGAATCTGAGGTCCGGGATGTGATTTTTCAGATGCCAACGACTCGTTGGGAAGAGTTTGTGCATTTGAGCCTGAGAAAAAGTGAGCTTTGGCGGCAGGTTTAACACTCACGTACTGTGGAACAGAGAAATCTCGCGCCAAATCACATTGCCTGCCGTTTCCTTTTCTCTGTCTCCTTTATGCACGATCGTTGCAAAAGCATGACAGCCGAGGTTATCAACACCTGGCGTCGCCAGCGTCGCCACCCAGCCTCAAGCAATGCCAAATTTGGTAGCCTCTTTAGTGAGGTGATGGATTCCCGATCCGGTTGGGAATTAAGGATTGGATTGTTTCATCCTAGAATTGGAAACTACCACAAGATCGTCAGTTCCGGTGAATCAATTACCTTTATTTGCACTAAAGAAAATAAAAAGTAACGACACGAGAGTAACAGTGACGACAAAAATTATTATGTCATAACTTCTATATCATTCACCGAAATAATATTTAATTTATATTTTATTAATTTTTTTGAAAAAATAATTTTTAAAAAGGTATATATAATTGATTCAATCCTCGATTCCTTATTGAACCGTGGAATATGCATAAACTGATTCCACTTTTAAAAATCGAAAATCAGACTTACACTCCCACTAACCATATCAAACCAGCCGATTTAGTCTAATTGGGGCAATTTCTAATTTGGACGGTTGATCTTGCGTGCCCCTAATCTTAAGGCTGTCTCTTTCTTCCTTTACCCTCGTCGAGGCCAGAGGAGAGGGCTTGATGGGTCGCGAACTCCCAACCGAACTCACAACCACCGCGATCATAACCCTCCAACATTGTATGAGACGTCGGCTATAGGTCAGGCCTTGGCTCAGCGACGTCAGCAGCATCGCTAGCTTAGACTCGACCGCTCGATGTACAGGAAGATAGAGATGGCAGTGGTGCCACGGAGACGGACTGACAACGGTGGGGTCCCTTGCTGGCAGCGGAAGCTCGCCTATGCGTGCTCGTGATGAATGGTCACGGTTGGTCGTGCATGGTGAAGTGTTGGTGGTGGTATCGTGTAGATGAGCAAAGGGCAACATGACAGAAAGAGCATACAAACTGGGAGACCCAAGCGGGAAATTTGACCTTACAAGGAACTATCTGCACCAAAATACTAGCACGAAGCACCATCACATAATCAAATGAACCCAGAAAAGAATTCCTAGGGAGACAAAACTAGAAGCTATTTTCCTTTTTCTCTGAAAGAAAGGTGAGCATGAGGACAACTCGTATGTTACAACTTCGCTTAGCCTTTTGCAGAGACCGTTTCTTTCGACTGCAGAAACTTTATTCTTCTCGACAGGTCTCTCATCACATCTACAATGAGCGACTTCTTCTGAATTCTGAACGTGATTGCTAGCTTCGTTGTATCAGGAACACCCTTCTTCAACATCGATTCATCCTCCATTATTTTGGTGGGAAAATGTTCCAATGCGATCACGCACAGAGCAATGATGGTACGAAAAGCAGCCACTTCCGTCGCAATTCCGCATGGAGCCTCGGCTGAAATAGATTTAAGAATGCTCAAGTCATGTTTTTGCACCGACTCACTTTCGCTTTCAAGGAGCACCCTCAGAGCAGCCAGCAAGCGGCCCTCTACCAAGTCTGGACCTCCTAAAGTTACCTATAATTCAAGAAAAATTGAAAACAAAAAATTGCATATTGTCAGAATGGATCAGATTTAACAGACCAATACTGATGCCAACAAGATCTTACAGATAGAATGGTAAGAGAAATGCATCTATAGTCATGTGGCATCCCCTGAACCTCTAAGTTAAGGCAAATTTGGGCATAAATTGTGAAATACCCCAAGAGTGGTTTGATCACTTAAAGTACTCTTCCAGAATATAATAAAAATATGAAGATGAACAAAACCTTGAGATCAGGAGTATCTCCATCTAGGTTTAACAGCGACAAGACCTCTTGCTGCCACGGCGCTGGTGAAGAGAAATTAGGTGACAAAACCCCAGCAGCCAAACTTGCAGCATCTAGAAGAGCTCCGTCGTACTTAAGTTCGATAGTGTCAGATTGATTTGAAGGTATAACAAATCCATAATCCAGAAGAAAAAGATCATTGCTCAAAAAGCCATAATTAAGAAGCAAAGGATCATTTGCTCTGATTTCTTTCTCGGCAACAACCTGGAGAGAGTTGTAAGGCATGAGACCAAGACTGAATATTATCATAACTACATTACCCAAAAATAAAAATAAAAAACACAGAGAAAGCAAAATTGAAAACAAAAGCAAGCATATGCAAACATGCCTTGACTAGCATTTCTGGTTGTTCTTCACCTTGTTCCTGGACAATACGTGCATTTGGATTGAAGCTATGGTTGCACATATCTATAAGAGGAAGCATCATAGGCACATCACTGTAGGCCCCTGTTAGGGACTTCTTCTCATATAGCCTAAAGGCCCTAGATGAGACAGCTGACATAGCCCATCCAAGTGAAGATGCATTAATATCTTGTCCTCCAAAAGGATGATCCTTCATGTTAAGATCGCTGATAGCATTCTTAACTTCCTTCTCAAAATCAAGAAGAAATCGGCATCTCTTGTTTACCTGGCATGAATTAAAAGGCTCGTCACATGACTGTTACCAAAGAAGAGACCATGTGTAAGGCATCACTAAGGTCATCAAGAACATGCATATGCTATGAGCTCCAATGCAAGGGCAAGGTATCCGAATAACACAACATCCAATCATTTCTCAGAAGAAGAAGCAGTTACCAGACTCACAAGTAAAATGCTAAGTTTCTGCCACATGAACAAACAGAGGTCAATCTTTTAACAGGTCGCAAAAAGAATAGAATGCTAACTATTCCTCAGCGTCATTGCTATACAACCAAGAAAATTCAATAGTGACTGCTAGGGTGGTACTTGACCAGATCCCGTTCCCAAGAAGCCTATGCCTATCATCCCTGCAATCTAAAAGTTGAAAGATGCTGTGCAGCTCTAGGTTACTTGTTTCTTCGGTAGCAAGGCAAAGTTTAGCTTGATTGCCTTCCCCTGAGTTGCTCCATATACAGAAGAATTAAATTTATTCATATTTCCACTGGTGGAAGTTCCCCAGTTTATTAGGCACTTCATATTATGAGCAAACACTGCAAATCACAAGCATTGGATGGAGGCCCACTTCTTTTCGATTTCAAAAATATATTTGGAGGACTACCTGATAAAGAAGAGGAGCATATTGCAAGTTCTTAATGTCCTCTCCCGGAAAGAAAATGGGTACACTGTAAGTCTCGGGAAGATTGCTGATGTAGGGCCACCAGAAGGATCCAATCTTTGCTCTTTCTCCAAGAAGCTTTAAACCCAACTTCATCGCCCATAATTCCTCTGCCAATGCTCCCACAATGTCCATTTTACTCATTCAAAACTCAGTACAGCCTAATTTCAGAAGTTACAGTTACCAAAATATGTTGAACAAAGCAAATCTATAAGCCGTCATGCAGTAGCATGGACACAGCCTACATCCTATGACAAACAAAATGTCTACCAAATGCACAGCCTTAAGTGTCAATGAGCTAGCAATACACCATCCACCATGTAACCAAACTTTGTCCAAGTTTTTATCCACAGATTTACATTAAAGAGAATCGTTTCAATAAGAGAGGAAGGAAAAATATTTAGAGAACCAAAATGTTGAGAGTTCAAGCCATTTACTGAGGAAAATGGGGGAAGTGGAAGACAAAGTTAATTACTGAAGCCTTTACGCAGCACTTAATAGATCCCAACTAGTAGTGATGACGTTGCTCAACAATCAAGACACAAAATAGATACATCATTACATACGTTTGGCACAAGACAACGGGCAAAAGCGTGAATGATGGAGCGTTAGACTAAGAGATATATTATAGCAAAAGCAAAGAAATGCCTCATCTGCAAATTGTCAGCTACCATCCAGATCAATTCATACTCGACCCAAACAAAATCTTGAAACACTCTGAAGTAAACATTCTTAGCTAATATTACATGGCAAATCGTAGTAAATGAAGAAACAACAATCTTCAACTTATCTCACAAAATGAAGCCTCAGAGTTATACCCAAAAAGTAACCTCTCACAAAAATGCTACATTTCGCCGTTGCCTTGAAGCACGAACCACATTATCACCATCGGAATTCACTAACTTAATTCTCTCGTTCAGGACCAAATCAAATTAAATCCCGTATCAAGAATCAACTCAAGCTTATCTTAGACGACAAACCAACTAAAAAGGCGAAGAGAAATCCATTAAAAAAAAACACCACGAGCTAACAATACACACCGCAATCAAGACTCGTACCTTCACCAGACTCGGCTAAAAGCGAGAACCCAATTTTCAGCGTACCTGGGATCTTGCTCGCCAAGTCGGCCAGCACGGGTTCGGCCACGCCTCCGCCGTCAGGCTGGAACCTCAACGGCACGTGACGGGGAAGAGCAATCAAGTCGGAGCCTTTGGGGATCTTATCGGCGGCGGCCAAGCCCAGGCCACTGAGCTCGTCCTGAGCGATCTTCACGGCCTCGTGCACGAACCCGCCTTCCCGCCGGACCCAATTGATCAGGTCCGGCGGGTGGGGGACGAGGCGCGCGGGATGGGAAGCGGATGCGGAGGCGGAGGCGGCGCAGGTTAGCGGGCGGTAGTGGATGAGGGAGGCCATGGCAGTCTTGGAAGCCGCCATTCTTCCGGCCGCTCGCTCCCACTTGAGAGTCTTCGGGTCTTTGACTCGGATTATAGACCCGGTGACTCGGATGATGGCTGGGCGTTTTAGCACCTCCAGTTTCCGCCGGTTTAGTTTGAGGAGGAATAGAGGAAAGATCGTTGAATGAAATTATTTTGAATAATGCTAAGTAAATTTCAAAGTATGGGCACAAAAATAGGGTTAAGACATATTAAAATTGTTTCATAATTGTTATAAAATATTGAATATGATCTCACTTAATTTTTTTTTCACATCATTTGGTATATATATTGTTTTTTTTTTATCGATCTCTATTCCTTCTCTACTTTCATTCTCAGGTTTTTATCATGCTTCTATGGAAATTAATTACTTTTTTCCATATCATTCGGTATATATATATATTTGTCCATTTTACTCTATTCATATTTTAACTCTCACTTTCATACTTCTAACTAGTCTAAATGGGAGTTAGTTGCTTTTTTTCCACATCATTTGGTATATCTTGATTTTTTTTGTTGGTCATGCTTCATTCTCATCTAACTCTCGCTCTTAAAATTTTGTCAAATTTTTTTAAATCTCATTGTAAAGCATGAGAATTGAAACTCATTCCTAAAGTTAAATCTCATCTAACCCAATTTCCAAAAATATGAAGATTCGAACCTCTAACTCTCATTTTCATATGGGAATGTGATTATTAGGGCAAACTCTAGTAGTTGTATATCTTTTTTTCTATATTTTTGGTTGGTGATTATCTTGTGATTTGTTTGGCATTTGGGTGAGTCACATGTGCTCTTTTTAATCTATGAGTTTGCAATGCGTGTTTGATACTTCATTTCAAAAGGAAAAGGAAAAAGAAAAAATACCGGTCACTAGTGCACATTGAACAAAATTGTCGTTCACGATTAACAAATAGTCTCTTTCCCGTCGCCATCTCTCGTGCTCATCCTCGTGGGACGTGCCCCCCACTCCACGCCCTCTTCCTCTCCGCCCTCACTCGAAGGGTCGCCGGGCTGTCATCATCCTCAAATTAGAGTGTTGACGACGATCACCGCCTCGGACTTTGTCCAGAATGAACTCGGTCGGTCCCCCAATTACGCTGACTTGCTCAACTGTTGAGGGGCCAATTGTGTGTGTGTGTGTGTGAAAGAGAGAGAGAGAGAGAGAGAGAGAGAGAGTTGGGGGCAGGGTGCCACATAGGGAAAGAAAGGGAAGGGAAACGACGTGATTAAATAAGAATAAAATAGGTGGCTTTTTGGATCGTAACTTTTGTCTTGAGATGCCCATTATATTTTCCGAGTAAGACGTGCTGGAAGACGTATTTTTGCGGTCATCCCATTCCGAGGACCCCGAATCTTTGTACTTGTATCTGCATCATATATGAGGGTCCCCCACCCAATGAGAATGCCCCTCCATACAATCTCCATCCTCACAATGGCATCTATTTTTCGACCCGCCATTTAAAATAACAAAAAAATTTGGCGAGCATCAAGACCGTGCAAGTCCAATCTAGTTTTAGGCCCCGTTTGGCTCAATTTTGTAAAAGGGTTTGGGTCTCTAAAGGATCTTAACAAAATGCAAATCCATTTGGTTCAATTTTTAAGAGGACTTTAACTGAATGCAATTGTATCTCCAAAGAACTCTAAGGGTTTTTAGCTCAAAATAAATCTAGAGGTCCTTTAGGAAGTTGCACTTTGGAAATGCAAGTTATTACTATTCACGTGGGCGATACTATTCATTTTCTCCAAAAAGTGAATCAACCAAGGGATCACTAGCACTAGTGATTGCCGCCCAAGAGGTCGCCCGGGTTGCAAACCCAAGCAACAGAGGCAATGGTTTTGTGCCTGGATTCGCACGACCCAAGCAACCATCACATAGGGGTGTGCAACGAGAACCACCCAATTCGGAAACCGCCCAAATCAAGTCGAACCAACTGATTTTGGGTGGTTCCTATAACCGACAGTTTAGTTTGTAGTTCCCATTCTTGGTCCGATTCTCAATCCCAAGGGAAACCGGACCAATAGTTTTTAATATATTTTTTAAAATTTCTTGAGAATTCAAACAAATAAAGAAAATTCTTAAGAGTCTTAGGAAAACACAATTACATGCAAATTAAAAGGACAAGTCAATAAAACAATGTATAAATGGAGAACGTATTGTAACATTAGATGCAATGGTTCGACCCAAATCGATTAACCCAAACCTATTTAAATATAGTATAAAATTTTTGACCCATACCCAACCCAACCCATACCCAACCCATACCCAACCCGACCCATATTGTTAAAACATTTTTCTATTTAACTAAACTTAAGAAAAATTATTCTTATAATCTTTTTTAAAGATTTTAAACTTATTCAAGCTCATTAACAACTCGTGTATTTTAGTTTTTTTAATTTTTAAACTCATTATATATACACATGTCAAAATGGGAGTATAACCCATTTATGACCCATTTAAATATTAAATAGGTCATGAATGGGTCAGGCTTTCTTTAAATGGGTCATATATGGGTTGCACTAAAAGAAAGTCTGACCCATTTTGACAGGTATATGTAACATTAACAATTTTTTGCCTGGAAAAGAAATGTTATTAGTTCCACCAAACCGACCAATCCAGTCTGCGGTCCTAGAATTTGGGAACCGATCCCTCCCAATTTGGTTCCTAATTCCACTTTGGAATCGGACGGATCGGGAACCAATCACTTCTACTATCACCTGAGGTCCGGTGACCTCGAGCGACACTTGGGTCGCATGACCCAGGCAATGACCTCAAGCCATCTCACCTGAGATTGCACAACCTTAAGCAAGGCTATCTAGCAACCAATTTTGGCCGTTGGTGAGTAGATTTAAAATATATATATTTTTATAAAAAATTTACAAAAGTCATTTTGGAAAATGTAATTTTCACCAAATGGAATTTAAGCTAGAGTTGTTTCATAATGCAATTTAAAAAATTCTATTTATATTTCAAAATACCCCTTTAATCCAAAAGTGTTTGTATTTTCCCAATGACATTTGCCCAAAACAAAAACAAATGGGGCTTTAGCAATTGAGCTCCATGTGAGACCCATATAATTTGATGGTTAAAATAGAATGGACTAAGGTAGTCAAATGGTGCATGTTGGGTCATGTTTGGGTTTGGTCGAAAGTAGTCCGGTCCAAATTGATCTATTTAACATGTTTCAACTCATTTATATATAAAATAAATTTAGTAATCTATACCCGACTTAACTTACACCATACTCATTTAGTAAAATACTTTCATATTTAATCCAATATATGAATATCCATATAACCTAGTTTAAGCTCTTTATGTATATATGCTATTTGGATAAAATTACTATTTCAACTATGAGATGCTAAACAATTGGTTTTCAACATTACATATAGAATTTTCAATTTTTGTATCGATTCACAATGAAAAATAAGAGAGTTAAATTATTTGGTAGTGAATTTATAAATTTATAACAACAAATAATGTGAGGGAATTTAACTTTTAGTTTAATGAAATGTTAAATATTGAAAAAGATGATTTATGCTGACCATAAATTTCAACAACAAGAACTATAGTCAGTATATTACATAAAAATAACAATGTCAAACGCAAGGGAGAAAATACTCCAAACTTACAAGATTAATATAAAAAGAGAGAAAATAATGGGGAGAAAAAGAAACCGTCTTGATTGTTCAATTAGGGTGAAGTCGGGCTCATATTGCGAGCCCACCCACAACTGTCTTGAAATAATTCGAAAAGTCCATTATTATCTTATAGAGGGTAGAGAGAAGAAAAGTCACAAAAATGAGTTATATTCAAGTAAATTGAACACTCATATTTCTTTTATACGATAACTCATTCAATGAATACAGTTAACTCATATAATGACATAATCCATATATATATAAATGGATGTATGATATATTTTGACATGTTTAAAATGAACACACACATATGTACATATAAAAATATAATATAATATAAAAGCCGAATTCCTCCCCCGAGATCTAGAGGTGGAGTCACCAGCACAAGCACACACCAGAGAAACCGAAAAGCAAGGCCCAACTCCTCCTCCTCCTCCTCCAAAAATAGTTCGTATCAAAACCGCTCGATCTCCCCAATTCCCAACGAACACAATCCACACCAATCGGGATTCTGTTCTATCCCCCCGACCCCCACAATACGAACGAACCCCACAACCCCTCCAACCTTTCTCCACGAGTGAAACAACAACAACGAGCGAACGAACGAACGAATCAATCCCCCAATCCCATTCCTCCGCATTCTCTCCCCCCCAAATCCCGATCCTTTCTCGGTAGCATCGATTCCGATCATGGGTCTCCGATCCCTCTTCCGTCGGAAGAAACCCACCTCCCCGTCGCCGGCCAGGGGCGGCTCCTCGCTTCCCACCCCGCTGGGCTCGCGGTCCTCGTCGATGGGCTCCCGCTATCATTCCCAGATCGAGGAGCTCGAGCAGGTGTTTAAGAAGTTCGACGCCAACGGGGACGGCAAGATCTCCGCCTCCGAGCTGGGCTCCATCCTGAGCTCCCTCGGCCACCCGGAGACCGAGGAGGAGCTGGCCAAGATGATCCGCGAGGTCGACTCCGACGGCGACGGGTTCATCGCCTTCGACGAGTTCGTGGAGCTCAACACCAAGGGGGTCGACCCGGCCGAGGCGATGGAGAACCTCCGCGAAGCCTTCTCCGTCTACGACATCGACGGCGACGGGTCCATCACCGCCGAGGAGCTGTACAAGGTGATGGGGAGCCTCGGCGAGGAGAGCTCGCTCGCCGAGTGCCGGAAGATGATCGGCGGCGTCGACAGCGACGGCGACGGCATGATTAGCTTCGAGGAGTTCAAGGTGATGATGATGGTGGGCTCGCGCTACGACGGCACCTCGTCCGGTAACGACCTCAATTAGCAGTTGTTGGAGGACGGATTAATCGAGAGATAGAGAGAGAGAGAGACTTCCCATCCAAATTCCAATCGTCTCTCGCTCCCTCGCTCTGAATCTCCGGATCTTCTCTCCTCGTCCGCTGGAGATTCGCAGGGTTACTTTTCGTCGTCTTATGGAAATTTGATGGTTCTGATTCGGGAAATGTTTGACTTTGATGAACAAATTGTCTATAAACGTTCAAGTTCTAATGGATTCGGTTCGTCATCTCTAATGGGCATTTCAAGGGGGACCCCCTTTCGTTTCGTTTCGTTTCGTTTCGTTTCGTTTCTGTTCTTCAACTCCTTTTTCTTTTGCCACCCAAATCTCGCCACGACAGTATCTCCATCTGCATCTGCGTGGTCTTTCGATCTTCTCTCTTGACTTTTGTACGTGGGTCCACATTGGTTTTGGAGATCACGATGCGTTCGAAGCATTCGATGTCCTGCGCGTGGTTCGTACGCGACGCTCTCATTGGATTCCATCGGCATATGATTTCGCTGTATGACGAGGAATAGAAAGGTCGGGGCGGACTTTCTTCGCTTTTGTGGAAACGAAGAGTCTTTCTCTTGACCTGCGCACCAGGGATTAGTAATTGGTCAAGGCGATGCCTATAAAGTATGATACCTTTAGATTTGCATAGTTTGTTGTGGCGGAGTCAAAAGGTCTATTATATAATAATAATATGCTACATAGGATTACATCGTAAAGTGCCGCCGAGCATTTCTATATTAGGAAGCACCACAAGTTCCGATGCACCAATTCCCCTCGTAGGGATATAGATGATCAATGTCTTGGACGTCGCACTCGTTAACTAGACCCTAATTTTTTTAACTTTAGATCAGGCTTCAATTGAGTAGGTGCACTCGGGCTGGGTCGGTCGAGGTAGTCGCTTGTCTGAGATGCCCATGCACTTAGATGGGCCCAAAAGTGTTGTCCAGGGCCTACAATGTCCAACATGGGCCGATTAGCATAATTGGGTATATATGTATGTACACGCACACAACTTTAACATCTGTTGCAACTATAACTATTGCTGTAAATTTATACATGAACTCTTAAGCATTTAAAGCAATACACGACATTTTACCATTCAAGGGTTTGGGGTTGTTAGTGCTGGGGCTATGCCATTCAAAGTTACTCTCTATATTGGATGATGATAATATTCAGGCTGCCATTCGAATTAGCTTGTCGTCTGCGTGCAGATTTTATAATTATGTCAAGTAGTGTCATTAAAGAACGTCAAGTAGTGTCATTAAAGAACATTACCTTTTTGTTAATTAAACTATAAAATTTATGTATCATGGTAAATATGGAAAGAAATCCAACCATGTCAAATTTGCTACAAGGTTGTGTACCCTTTTGAGACCGTTTTAAGTTCGTTTACGACAATGATAGATAAAAGGTTGCACAATTTTTTTGAAACGTTTTGAAAGTTGGTGTTAATTTTGCAACAACGGTTAAAGGCTGTGTATTTATTGGCTAATTCTGTTGAGAGAGATCTCAAATATCAAATGCAATACGCCTTGTTCTCAATTCATCTATGGCGGAAAATGTCATGTGTACATGTCAGTAATACAACAATTGAAATTTTCTTTTTCCATTTCTTTTTGGTTTTTAACAAGATGGCAATCTCATAGACTTAGGATTCCAATTACCTTGTGAAAGGGTCCCAAGCAGATGTCTTATCTGTTACTAATGAGTGGAAAATTGAGAATCGCCCAAAGGTCGACAATATGACAGTAACAACATAAAAACCTGATCCACCCACCAATTGTGACCTCACCTTTTGTCCTAGAGTGCGTCCCAGTTGGAGTTCCATGAGGTCTGGTCCACATTTGAACTATGTCATTACTTTATTAAGATTGAGAAAGATGGAAGATTGGAGTGGGTGTGTAGCACGCATTATTATCACACGTCCATATCAAACAGGAGGTTTTTTGGACTAGACAGGATGACTTCTTTAGCTGTGCTCTTGTTCTGCATGGCATAGGCACAACGAATAGGCACAGAGAGACATTTCAGTCAAGACTAAGTAACGTTCCACTATCAATCATCATATTCTACTCCGCTAAGCTTCAAAAGATTCGGTTGAAACAAAGGCTGTCGACAACCAAGCTAGACAACGACTCCATGAAAACATGTCCACAGCAATCCCAGAATGCACTTTCCAAACCTCAATACCGGATACTACAGCGCGTGATGCTTATCCATCAGCATCACGTGCCGGAATGTCAGCTATACATCTTGTGAGGGGCCATTATAATTTGCCCAGTAATTTATTGTTTATATCAACAATAGTACTCGGCTAAGTCCACCAACTTCATCTATTCAATTTGTATCACAGAAGGGCATCACTGGATCGGAATAGATTGCTTCCGATTCCACCATACCGATAGGTTCATATCTGATGTTTGCCACCAAGGATGTAAAAATAGATTATCATCTTGTCAATTCTCATTAGTTTCAATTCTCATTAGTTTTCCATGAAAACAAAAGGAGAATCCAAAACACGCTTGACAAAGCAGAAATGCACCTCCAAAGATAATATCATAAAGTAGTAAACCCACTAGAAGTGTAGATAGAAAAAAGAAACAGCTTGACAGGTAAACATCTGATTACAAGAATATTAACAAACATAATGAACAACAACCTCAGTCCTCGCTGATTGATTACATATACAAACTGCCCCCAGACAAAAGTATAAAAAATATGTCAACTGATGGAAAATGAAGGCCAGAAAGCTACCCATAAAACAACACAACCACTGCCACTCAAAACCTGATAAAAGGTTAGCCCAGTATCAATGCCTTTGTCCTTCTGTCTGATTCTCTAAGCAGATGAATAACATTCTAAGTTAGAAGCACACAAATATGATTCTCTGTTTTGACCTCTTTATGACTCTCCTACACTTTACCAAATTCTATAGAGACAATGGCACTGGCATGACAGTTACAAACTTACAATCTTATAATCAACCTCTAAAGGGGTCGATGAATAATAAAAGAAAAAAATCGAGGAACTCACAAACATAGCTTATGCCAACATGTTCCTTACAACTCTTGCATTTGGAAATCTGGTTATTGGGTGCTGCGTGTTAACCCAGTTCGAGCCACATTCCTGCACAACAATGGGTATTTGTCAATGCCATGGCTATACAGTGACGAAACAGATTCCAGACTAGCTCTACTCATTGGAAAAAATACAAAGAGTGAAGAAAGGAAATGATTAGTCGGATGCAAGGCTCACACCGCGACTAAGGAAACGAGTTGACCTGACAACCTCAACAAGCACAAAAGCCTACATGCAAACATTAGAGTAAAAAATGGGCAATACCAAATTCTTTCATACTTATTTTGGAGTGAGAATGGTTTCAATGGGAGGCAAACCACAAGCTCAATGTGTAGATTACAATCGAGCAGCCTACCATGTGTATGTTATTTGGAGGTTGGGAAGGAGTTTTAAGTACCAACATTTTACACAACCATAGTTTGTTGTGCCCTAGCTAGAGATACATTCAGAAAGCCTTGAACGTAAAGCAGACCATAAAAGGGGAATATGCCATGTATTTGGATGTTTCAATAAGTTATATGCAACATGTACATATTCTGATGTGAACTCCTCCAAGCATAAAAGGATCCCAGCAAGAAAGCCGAAATTAATGTTCTAATGCTTCCATTGAAGTAAATGTCAGATAACTATATCTGAGAAAAATATAAGTACTTTATGATAAGGTTATTTTGAACAGCAGAAAGATGCACTTCATCATAAAATGAGCTTGATGAACAAGGTAAAAAAGCCCATTACTATGCCACCAATTCATCTAGGACTAAGATCTATAGACGAATGCGGCCCATGATGAATGAGTGTCTTTCTATTTGTCAGAAAGAGGTGAAGGTTTTTATCCCTTGCTAGGCACCCAGTTATTAGAGATTCACAGACATGATATTGAATCCTAGGGATGAGCTCAAGTGCCAAGCACATTCATCTTCTTTGCTTAAAAATTGGTTTGAATCACTGCACTAATTCTCTTGGGCCACTCCTAGAAGCATGAACCTGTGTCCTCCAATAATTACCTACCATGGGACAAGGGATTGCCACACCCAATCGGGATTACTCCAATGCTCAAGAGTCCCAATGACCCCATTTTCACTCCAAAAGAACGAATGTAATATCAGACAGGCATTATCTTAACCTGAACATGACAGCCTTACAAGGACATGACACTTTTTGACCAAGCACAACTACATGGCTTGAAATATAGGAGTTCAAAAAGTAAAAAGAGTTGAAGGATCAAGGTACAGGCTCAACAAAAGGAGAGAGAAAGAATGATTTCCAAATGCTGACAACCAAAAACTCAACAGGATTAGTTCTCTGAGTATAAATATCGGATAGAAACCAAGTACTTTTGAGTTATGACACAATTACACTGATTCGTTTTCTTCATGTGACAAGAAGGATAAAGTTCACATGAGTTTTGACATGCAGCCAAACATGACAACTGATAAGACACCAAGTCAGTGCATCGTCCTCCATGTCTACGAAAAAGCAACTTTTATACACTACGAAATACTGAGCTTAACTCAGATACAGACAATAAATATCTCGTTTTGTTCACCTCAAAAACGTTATAGAATTTCATAAAGTTCTATAAACTCAGTGGAGCAGATCTAAGATTCTTTGGGTGGGAAAAAAGGAAAAAAGGGAGCATTCATCAATAGACCACCAAGAAGGCACTAAACATGTAACAATATTTTATGTGAGAGGTACTCTTACCAACTCAAGAATGTGTAAAGAATCAAAAAAGTAAGCCTCAAGCAAAAGGTTCAAGGCAAAAAACCTAGACTCTGCCCCTTTCTACTAGAGGACTTCACCTAATTATCTTTCATACAAGTATAAACAGGATCTGAAATATTCCTTAGAGATCATAATGTAACATCATTCAGAATTAGAGCAAGTTTCATTGAGTTACCTTCCCCCTAGCAGCTGAGAACTGCCAATAGAATTCTTCTGATTGCTAAACCTTTTTGATCTACTTTCATGTTCCTTCTCTACCCGCATAGCGGCAACCTCCTTCTCCATTGCAGCTACTTCCCTTCTCATCTTCTTTGCTTCAACCTCCATGGCCTTGGTTAGAGTTTCTACTTTTTTAGCAAGCATCTGCAGTGTAGGAAATTACATTAAGCACACACTGAAGAATAAAACTGTAGAATATCATGACAAAAGCTTGACAAATTATCAACCTCTATTGCATCATCCTTGTCCTTGAGGCTTTGATCTTTATCGTGACCAGCTCTCCTTAAAGCTACAACTTCTTTTTGTAAAATGTCATATAAAACCCCAGGAACAGTGTCTTGAGTCTCAGCAGGAGCGAATTCATTTGATTTTTCAACAGAGTTTCCCTTTGAGAAGTCATTTTCTTCTCCCTCCTTGGTTGCGTCACATGACTGGTTTGGAGAGTAATTTGCTCCGGTTCCATTGGAAAGTACTTTACCTCTGTCTAAAGATCTTGTGCCGCCATCAAATGACCTCGATGTTCCTTTAGCATGTTTCAATACCGTAGTAGCACCAGAAGAGAAAGATTTTGATTGCGAAGCAGTTTTCCTAGATAAGAGTCCACTTGCAGTAAGCCTAGACACATTATCAGCTCCACCAAGAGACTGGCGCCGGGAGGGCCCATTGCTGATGCTCCTCCCCTCCAATGCACTACGGTTATTGCTGCCTGAAGATCCCCTCACACTCTCCTCTATTACTTTGAGCCTCGACTGATATCTCTCCTGAAAATGTGGAAGATGAGACTTCAGACCCTGCCTCAATAATCCATGCAACTGCCACAGCTATAAATGCAAGTATTACCTTTAAAAGAGCCTCGGATCTCGCTGCTCTCTCAGCTATAGCAAGTTTATCGCGAAGTTGCTGCATTTCTCCCTGTACAACTCATGAACAGCAACATTAACTTTTGAGAACAGGACGTTCGCAATATATTAACTTCCCAGAAGCAAGAAATGGTGGAGGGTGGCCTTCAATGCCAATAATTAAGATAGCTTAAGAATTACCTGCAAGAATCTTCGTTCTTCAAGCCATTGCTTAACAGGCATTACTTTGTCATTGGCATCTTTCCACTCATTTGCTACCACAGTGGCCACTCTGTTTGCGGTGACCTTTGCTCGGGCCAACTCCCTGTCAAGGGTTCTCCTTTCTTCCTGGAAAAACATATCATCGAATAAGAACTGAAATACGACATATTCACTCAATCAAAATCCTCTAGCTATGCCTCAGATAATCTAAAGGTTTTACATTCATTTCTTGCACTTTGCGTTGATAATCCCTCACTGCGTTTGCAGCTGCACCGCCAGCCAGAACAGCCTCTTCCAGCTCCCTTACAGTCTGTGTAAGCTTTTCAACCTCAGCAACCTTTTGCCTGTGCAGTCTGTCCAAAATTTTATTTTCTTCCTGGTTCAAGAAGAGAGGACGAGTTTGAGAAATAATTTTGGATAAGTTCTGAGAATTTAACCCTAAGTTCTGATAAAGTACTCAAAAGTCCAGTAGCCAATCTAACCTGGCAAATTTCAATTTGTTTCATCAATTCTTGATTCTTATTTTGGAGATCATCCACCATAGAGGCCTTAGCCAAGGCAACCTGAACAGTCCTCTCAGCTTCCAGTAATGCTGCTTCTTTGGATTTAGTAAGACGATCTAAAGCTTTGTTATCATCTTGAAGCTTTGCAATCTGCATAGAGATGAGGCAAGAAACGAAATTGTCAGATCACCGGCTTCCATCAAGTGGTACCTTTTACTTTGAAAATGCTAATTACAACGTGGAGGAGTCACTACCTCGTGCTTTGCAAGCTTAAGCTCAGCCTCCAAAGGAGCAAGAATGGCCTCAATGGGAGGCATGTCATCATCCTTCTGAGCAGCATGAACCCTTCGAAGAGTGGCTTCAGCTGCAAATTGAGCTGCCATGGACGCCTTCTTCTCTTCATTAATTTTCTTAATTTCAAGATTCTGTTATTCAATTTAAAGATGAAATAGCTTGATGAGAAGGCACAATAAAGGGGCATGTAAATATATATTAGTACATTGGCCAAAAACAGAAGAAAAGTTTAAGTAGGTACTCTATTTTCAAGAAGCTTCTCAGTCAACTTGAGCTTCTCTTCCACCTTAGACAGTTCCTCAGTGAGCTACAGCACAGAGACGGGGGGAGAGAGAGAGAGGTTAATGTTTACTTTGCTTACTACCAAAGAAATAAGAAAAGCAAAGATAATGTTAAGAATATCTACGGTAATAAGTTAATATATTTTTACCCTTACAAAATAACAATAACAAAAGTTCAGCTTCTTTCATGCTGCAGGAAAAGCCATATGGGTTCTCTTAAACAATGCACCCCATCTAGGGCTGCATTATCTAGATCCAGATGCTAAAGGCGCTTTAATGTACGACCCAAAGTCACATTATCAAGTTGTATCATCTTTAAATCACCCATTCCCCTAATAAACCACCTCAATGAGTATCCCTTTTCTCGTACCTGATTGGGATGTCAATCAATTTCCATTGCTAATACACATTTCTGATTACATTTGTCCTCGCATGGCCACAGGTCTATTAGAGGTCTCATGTCAAAAGCACTTGTTTTATGCATATGTTGACATTCCAATAACCAAACTGTCCATTCGACAAAATTGCCCCAAACTGGCCTTTCAAACAGGAATGCCCTCTATGAACAAAAAATAAAAAAATAAAAGGAACGCCCTCTATTATCACAACACATGCACACGAAAGAAAGCACTATCATCGGCTGCATTTGAATATAGAGGTGCATTAGTACCACGAAATGAAACTTTCTAGAGTGCCATTTTTCCTAAAATATTTAATGCGTCATCTAACTTTGAATATCCACATAACAAATGCACATAGAGTTTATCCTGAAATAGATAAGGAAGACATTCCCCTATGAACGTCCCCCCCCCACCCCCAATCCATCAAGCTGCAAGGTAGTGGCATCGACCAAGAAGAATCTAAAATCCAAAAATATGCTGACAAAACCTGTAGAGCAATCAGGAGACGGCAGCGGGCAAATGGAGCAAAAATCTTGCCTTCGTAATATCTTAGGGATACGAATCACTTCACAATGCGAAGAAGTACTACCCACATGCTTCACAGTTATAACATCAAGGATGTTAAGATAATTCCGAGTAATTTGCTCTAATTTAAAATGAGTACAATTACTATCGGAGCTCATCTGAACTAATAGAATATACTACACGACATGGTTTCACCTTTCTTTTCTTTTCTTTTTTTAAAAAAGGCAATGTAGGAAACAAGCGAAAGTCAAGGCGATATCACCTCCTCAACAGCCTTCTCTCTGAGCCGCTCGGACAACTTGAGAGCCTTGATCTCCGCTTGAGCCTCCCCTAGCTCTCTGTCCTTATCTGAAACCCCATCAAGCCACACGCGCACATATATACGCACAGTGAGAAAACGCAAACAAAGGGAACTCAACAACAAGAAGCACGCCAAATCAGCTCAAGAATCCACGCGGGAGCCGCCGGATCCAGCCGCATTCGCACCTCTCACTTCGTTCTCGAGCCGATTGAGCTCGAGCTTGACGGGATCTGAGCCGTGGAGGAGGGTGATGAACTCGTTGTCGGCGTCGAAGCTGGGGCGGACCGAGGTCCGCCTGCGGGAGCCGCTGCGGCCTTCCTTGAAGGAGGAGGACACGGTGAGGGGCGGGCCGGCCTCCGCCCTGCCGTTGCTGCCGCAGCCGCCGCCTCCACCGGGGAGCTCCGCGGGTGCTCCCCCATCGCCGGACGCCTCCGCCATCGCCCCGATCTGATCAATGCTCCTCCCGAACTCACACTCGAAGATCCATCCACTAGGGTTTCAACCACAGGAAGGCAGATAGAGAGAGAGAGATATATTATCCGGCGAACGCAAGAGCTGGGGAAGAAGGCGAACGCGTTCTAGAGAGAGAGAGAGAGAGAGGCGAAGTAAGAGAGTAAAAAGCGAAATGGCGATGAGAGAGAGAGAGTGTGCTTCTGTTTCTGGGCTTGTTTCTCTCTCTAAAACGTGGATTTAAATCTGGGTTTAGAGGTAAGGACTGACGAGACTGTGATGGGAGGAGGAGGAGGAAGAGGAGATTAGCAGAGATGAGCAGAGAAGAGAAGCTGCTTTGGCTTTGGCTTTTTTTTTTGGCTGGTTAATAAATAAATAAATAAATGATAATCTCCGACAGTGCGCGAAAGGGAGGGAGGGGGAGTGTTGTGGGCTGCTTGCTGCCTGCTGCTGTATTGTATTATTACGTGGGAACAGATTTTTTAATTATTTATTTTATTTTAAATTTTAAGTGTGTACTGCTTCGTTTACTTAGATCTTTCATAATTATTGTTATTTATTACTACTACTATTTAATTTAACCACCGCTACTTCTCTGCGCCCTCTCTTCCCTCTCTCTTTATTTTTTTTTTCCTTTTTTTTAATCTCTTTTTTGCCCTTTATGCTCTTTTTCGATTATCTCTTCTTTTAATCATTAAAGTATACTTCAGTAACCGCTTTTTCACCATAAAAATGAGGAGACAAGAGATTTGAATTTCCACCTTTTCAGAAAGTTGAGATGAAATGACTTAATTTTACGTATAGATTTCGACTTTCACAACACCTTGTAAGAATATCAAATAAAAATATAATAGTGAAAATTGGAATAGAGATAAAATAGAATTGATAAAAAAAATTCTTTTTTTTTGTCTTCCGATCTCTTTTTATTTTTATTTTTATTTCTTTGTTTTATTCGGGCCTCACCTCTGGGACGAGCGGGATGCGCACTGCGCACCTTGCCGTCGTAAAGTGATGCATTTCCGAGGAAGTCTCCATCCGCCCTTTTCTTTTTTTTTAATTTTTTTTTTATCTTTTTCCACTCCCTTTTCTTTTCTTTTTTTGAATTCTTTTGGCATTTGATTTTGTGTTGTGTTTTTCAAACTTCAAGTCCATGGCCGAAATTTGGCTGCTTTTTCTGAAAATGGAAAAGAGTTTATTGGACATAAGGATTTTTCACTTGGCGATAAAAATCAACATGAGAAATTCAAATAAACGTTGCAAAACAAAATATTATTATTGAATCATTAGATTAAGTGGCCTTATCATGTAAATAGAAAAAAAAGATTTGATGACAATAATCACGTCTACCGCATCAGGTGAGCAAGATAAATTTAACCGACTTCCACGCGCCCATTTGTAATGATTCGAAACAAATAATAATACGAATCGGACTTCTAAAATGAACACCGATGGGAACAAGAAAATCGTCCATGATCTCCCCTGCGGTTTCTTTTATTAGCATCGCATGAACGTAAGTTGACCTTCAATGCTTTCATCTATGTCTCTATAAATTGCAACTGGACATTCACCGAACAATTTAAAGGTGTAGCTATATATATATTATATGGGCACACTTTGAGAATTATTTAAATCAATGTCATTTGTAAAAAGACAGAAATTAATGCTGACGGTGGATTTGTCAATGTATATTGGATCGACCGGTTCCGTGTTGACAAAGTTCCATGATTTCTAAAAAAAAATTTATTTAGGAGAAATATCCAAACATGCTTATATAAATAATTGTCAAATGAACTATCCACGAAATAAATTCCCATCTCAACCGGTCCAATCGAACAACTTCAGAGCAAATAAATGGCTTTTGTTCCGAACCCTAATGGCCATGTTATAGAGTTTCTATCAACTCAATTTTGAAGAAAGACTTTTGATTAACGGAAAAAAGATTTTCTCTCGTAACGTAAGAAAATGAATTGACCATGGACGATGAGCACTAGTTAGTTTAAGATAGAATAATAAATTACCCAATTTGGTATTTAGTAACTTCCTCCAAACTAAATAAACCTAAGTATATCCAAATAATTGATCGGATAAGAAATCTAAGATAAGAAGTCAAATAAACCTAAATTATTAATTAAAAAAATTTACGTACTAAAACCCATTACATTCTAAAGATGGAGTGATGGAGCACCACATTTGATATTGCTTTGTTGGCCACCACATGAGGTCCTACATAACCATAGCTGATTGTCATCACCTTCGACCATCACTGATTGTAATCCTGAGCAATTGCACATGTTCCGACAATTGAGGGTAAAAAAAAGTTATCTATCACATAACAATTACCATCAAAGAACTAGATCCCCTCACAAGTGTGCCAAAATCCTTCAAGGTCCTCGTTCACAACAGAAGTGTGTACGTCACTCACTAGCCCAACGCCGTCCCCTAGTGAATTTTTTGTCCACCTCCTGGCCGTCCCCTCACTATCCCAAAATCATTGTCTTGGACCATGACCTAGAGGTGGAGCTGAAGAACAAGACGGTGATCTAGTGAGAGAGCTCAAGGGGCAAGATCTAAAGATCTAGCCAAGTAAGATTTCCAAAGATTTTCGATTCCATCTCAAATTGTACCATACATATGATGACTTTCATAGGACTTTCTAATTTCACCTTATTATCCAAATCCACATCATCAGACATCGCAAATCTATACTGTGATTTTTCCTCTAGTCACGTCAATCGAAGACTCGACGAGAAAGGAGCTTTGATTATCGATCACGGCTCCTCTGTCTCGGAGCGTGCACGTGGCAACAGCTCTGGGGAAATTATATTCTTTCTCGTTCACTTTTGTCCTAAAACGAAGTATTCGACAAGCGAAGGACAAAGCGAAGGGGGGGGAAGAATTGTCCGTTCGAGTTTCTTACTCCATTCCCGTTCCATCATAATATTCCCCGCGGTTAAAACGCTAGGGAATCAGTGCACATCACGGGGGGGCGTTCGGTCGGTCCCCCCCCTTTTCCATGAAAGAATTTCGTGAACGCATTGTGCCCTAAAAGGCCTACGATCCTTAGGACCTACATATACTTGTCGAGGAATTCATCTATTTTATCATCGGAAATGGGATTACGGCCGATCCTCCCTACCTAAAGCCGTTTTCGTAAAGTTCAAGGATCGCGCTCGAGTGTCTAGAGACTGTTTACGGAACCGACCGTTTACGGAAGCATCATAATTTTCAATCTTTTCCTCTCTTTTTTTTTTGTTTTTTTGTTTTTTGTTGGTGGTGCTATGCTCTCCATGTCGTGGTACTGGAATACTATTCGGGGGGCATCGAACAGAGTACGGGGGCCAGAAATGAGCGACGCATGCGAGGATGGTGCCCCTGAAACGCCGCTTTGAATTGGCGTCCTGAAACTGAAGGCCTCACATGCGAGGTAATGATGCCACAAAGACCTACGAATGATTGATTCTCTATTTGTAAACATCGGGGTGGCGCTGACGGCTTAGATTTGGTACATGATGCCGATGAAGAAAAGAAGAGATTCGTGTTGGGAGAGGTCCTGTCCGGACTTATTCCCTTACCTTGCCTTAAGTGAAAAATGAAACATCGTCTTGCGGCGCAAATTTCTGGCAAGTTTATCCAATTCATCCGAGGTCTTAACTTGGTGGTTTGGGGGCAGGGTGAGGAGTGATATATAAGAACCTATCCTCAATTCAATGAGTTCTTAGACTGTGTTATGGAGATGAGATGGGGTTATGCTTGAAAAGTATTCAAAAATCTTAGATTTATTGTAATGGTATCAATTTTATTTTTTATATTGATTTAGTTCATTCAGTCAATTCAGGCAGGAAATCACTGACGTAGAGTCCAACTATCTTATGTGGTATAGTCAACTCCAATGTGAGTATTTTTTTTAATAATATTTATAATTCTTTCCCTTTTTTTCCCTTCATTTTGGCTAATGAGGGCTAGTAAGACCTCATCAATGGGTAAGGTAATCCTCGCCAAAATCTAGCAAAAGCCTTTGTACCCTCACCCGCGGCCCTGTAGAAGGCCCTCACTAGATCTTGGTGATGGCCATGACCCTCATTAGCCCTTATGGACCAAAATGAAGGGGAAAAAATTCCAAAAATAAATAAAAAATATTTAAAATGTCAACATCATCGATGATCATATCAAGTAATACAGCTAGTATTCACATCAACTATTTCCGATCTAAATTGACCAAATGAATTGAATTTGTACCAAAGTGAAAATGTTTAAAACTAAATTGATATAATTGGAAAATATAAGACTAAATTGGTACCAACGAAATAAGTTTGTGACTTTTTTGGCACTTTTCCCCTAATTATTCATGTTGTGTGTGCAAAACATGTCTTATGCAACGTGAGACATGTGAGACTAAATGTATGAAATGGAAGAGATAGTCCTTTTTACTTTTTATTTTGATATAGGCAATAAAGTTATGAACAGGTCAATCGGTACACAACTCGATTAGTCTACCCCATCAGGCGATATTAATGGCTCACTCCCAACATCATCCTAGTACATTCGAGACTTTCCTCGTGGGAATGCTCCCAACAAGATTTGAGAACAATGAATAAAGACCAAAGTACGCTAGTCCTTTTTGATCCACCCATCCTTACCAATCATTTTCTCATGAAGAAAGTCATTCCCTACAGATGAAATTTTCACTATGCTCATCGAGTACATGGACACTTCCCCTCGGTCTTATATATCCAAAGTATTGCAATGCGATAGTGAAGTGTACATGCCGTCCCACCCACGTCACGACCAACATCATTCAATTCAATATAGTCACCATACTCATTGAATACCCATTCCCCTCTTGTCAAGCTACAACTTTCTGCAGCATGGAGGAAACGAAACAGCAAGGAAATGGATAGGAAAGCGGGGGCAAAAAAGCTGCTGGTACTTGGCATTTTTGAAACCGTTGCTATCCCTTGAAGAATAAACATGGAAACGAGAGAGAGAGAGAGAGAGAGAGAGAGAGAGAGAGACGGGTGTCCAGCGAGTGGTTACTGGTTTGGGGAGGGGTCGAGGAGGGACACGGACACATTCCTCTGTCATTTGCAAAAACAAACGAACAGAAATCGACACTAAATGCTGGGCGAATCGAGGGTCTGTAGATGTGGACACTCAACCTAATCCTTGGGGCTTTGCTTCATGGGGGCCCTCCCTCCTGTTTTTTTTCTAAGCTTCTCTCCTCATCTTGTGTGCTACTCCTCCTCCTCCTCCTGCTGCTATAAAAACGACTCCGCCTTGGGGAAAATTTTCTTCAGGCAACGTTCACTCCTCAATGACCGTTGAATAATGACGTCATAGATCTCGATAAAATAATGGATCTCAACTGTTGATTGAGGAATTTTCAAGAGTTCACATGCCATGACGCTTTGTATAGAAATGGGGAGCAATTGCATGGGATTAAGAAGTCGGGATCAATCTCTTGAGGGATTATAAAAGCGCACTTTCTTTCTCTTATATGCCATGGAATTTGGTTATATTATGTTAAATTTATAGTTATGAGGGAGGATTGAGTATGCTTTAAGATTTTGCAATAATTTCTTTGACCTTTAGAATTTACTGCATCGGATTTCTATATGTTAGAAGAACTTTTTTTCATTTCATTGTCTAATGTGACCCACAAATTAGTTAAGGGGTAACATTGCAATGGATTCACATATTCTTGATTGATGGAGAACTAAATTTAGTTTAAGCAAATACCCATTGCATGCCTTTTTTAAATACCCCTACTTATCTTTAGAAAATTCCTCTTTTTATAGAATGACATCAAAAGTTTGTTGACAAAGTCATGCATGAACCTATAATTTCGTGCTTTCAAGAAACTACGATTACATATGCAATTTCGGAAATACAAGTAGGAAACGGATCTAAGTATATATTACTAAAACTAAATCAGAAAACATAAGCATCCGATTGGAGTCCCTTATCATCCACGACTCTACCCTTAGCAGAAAATTTACTGAAAAAGTGCGATAGGGTGTAGCGCAATAAGGTTTTTTGGTGTAGCAAAACAGGGAAGGGGGTATTATAATGCATCGTCGTTTCGACTTCTAATCAAGGGATATTATAATCACTCCAAAAAAAAAAAAAAAGTCATCCAAGTTCCTCTTTTTGCGGGTTGATTAAGATGTCTCCGTTGATTTATCTTCTTCTTTATATTTGGAAGTTGAAAAATGAAAATCTATAGACTTACAACCTTCCTTCGTGTCATAATTGCATGTATGGGTAGGCCTGGGCCAGCAGCAATAGCAAAGCGACTCGAAACTTGCACGATTCCTCCACTTTAGGCCTCTAGGGTTCTATTTTTCGTGTAGAGTCGGGGGTAATATTATTGAATGTTTGTCTTCTTTTGTACATGTTTTTTCCTGAAATATCTCGTCTAATTTCGATGGTGAAACGTCAGAGATTCAGAAATCAGGTTTAAAAGGTTTCAAAGAAGTACGCAACCTTGTTATTATAAGTGGAATTTTAAGACGGCAGCTCTACGAGGATGTTTTTATTAAACTTTGCTTAGGGATATGATACCCTAGCCATATCCCCACGTTTTATGGACCAAATATTGCATTGAATTAGGTGACGGCCGCGACAGCGACGGTAATGGTAGCACTTGGACAATTAACTCGCCATTTGCATGAACATTGCAAACTTTGGTAAACTATAATAGTCAATTTTTTTACACCCTTCCTTATAAGGATGGTAATCATGTGAATTCTTTAAAATGATTCTTTGAAGGGGCACTTGGCATTCTAAAAATACAACAGTGCACTTGTTTCACTAGAAATTTCATGATAAAAGAAAATATTTTTCATGAAAATTATTTTCAAAGAAAATGATTAATTTTCATTTGTTTGGCAATTTAAAAAAATAATTTCATTTTTGCTAGAAAAGAAATCATTTTTCCAATCTAAATTGTTATTTTTAATTCATGGGAAAATGTTTCAATAAATTGATTAATTTTCCATCATCAAATACCAGAAGTCAAAAAATAAGCATTGCTAGCTAGATTGTGTAACTGCGTCATGGTGGAATCCCACCCACGGGAACAAAGTTGGGTCCCCCATGACTTCTATATTTTCTTTGCTATTCATAACACTTGTGGTTGAGGTATGACCATTACACTGTGAACGGTTATGCAAGCATTTCTCTCAAAATAATTATTTATCAAAAATAATTTTCTTTCAAACAAAAGGATCATGAGTTTCCTTAATTGTATCAAGTATAACATAATTTCCTACATGTAGTCTTCAGACTCTTTACTAAAAGTGTCAAAGATAGACAATTCATTCTAGAAGATTTAGAGAAAATGAACACCATAAGTGCTATAACTCATGTATAATGCTCATTTAGGCATCATAACTTTTCGATCGATTACTTAAATGCTAAAATAGAAGGCGTTTGTAACAAATCATGTGAGCTTCCAATTGATCACTCGAGTGTCATATTTTTCTAAAATCATTCATCACAACTACTAAAAATCTAAAAGTCAAGGTTGTAGCAAACATTATTTAAAGTTATAGCACTAAAGTGATCGATTAAAAGATATGACACTTAAGTAAACATTTTTTTAAAGTTATGGTAGTCAAGCAATTAAAAAAAAAGTTATGATATTTAAATGAATGACGTATGAAAATTATAGAACTCATGGTGTCTTGATTCTCAAGAAAATGTCTGTCATCAAGTTATTTTCCAATCACTATACATGCAAGCAGAATATGCAGCAACCCAGTTCAATACCAAAATGGTTTAAGATAGATAACCAATTTTTACAAGCTTTAAGATGGATCGGAAGGTAAAATCTCGTTACACCTCCAAGAGGGAATGTCAAAACATTAAGAGGCTAGTCCAACACCTTACTTAGACTATTATATTGCTGTTGGCACTGGGGAGAGCGGTAAGATCCGTAAATATAGGCTTTTCTGGGCCGTAGGTAATTATGGCATCGGGTTGGAGAGCGATTGATTACGACCCAATACTACGTTTAGTGTCCCGTCACTATTCATAGGCAGTCGTAGTGTGCATGTGTCGCTCGTCTCTTTTAATATAAAACCACCGAGTTTCCTTTTCCGTAGTGCCCGTCTCCAGGACAAAATGTGGAGGAGTTTTGCGTGTGAAAGTTGTTATTTGGCCGTTGGCAATTGGTTATAAGCTCGAGATCTTCAACTAATTTTCAGGAAATGATGCTTCGGACCATTTGTCCGCAATGAAGAAAAGACACCCTAGTTCTGGTTGGACCATCCAAGTTGGAGGACTTGGTCATTCGAGTGAGGATACGACTTTAACCTACGCTAAGTATGGTTTGCTCAGTGAAAGCAATTGCGTTGTTGTGGGTGGTGGAATGTACCTGAAGTTGTATGGGGCTCGTAGTATGGATATATATCCAAAGCGATTTGATACTGGCATGCGTTTTCAGTGAAGACCGAGCATAACAAGACAGCCATCACAGTTGACGGAAAGGTAACAGAAGCAGCCGTCGTGGTGGATATGGTATTGAAGGTAGTGATGCAGATGGACTCGGCCATGACTGATCATGAGAAAATTGACCCGGTGACTTGGAGGTGAGGCCAGTCACTTGAAAGGCATTTGGTAGAGATTTAGCCAAATCTATCCCAATTTCACATGAGCATGATATAAGTTGCGCCACACATGTGAACAAGAATCCGATAAAACAGTAACTTTCTCAGTTCAGCTATCTGGTTGAGACAGGGCTTGTTAGGATTCAATGCAAGGCCCGCATCGTATATGATACCTATAATTAGGCATAGATATGGATCCAATTTACTGGTCACTAAGGTGTGGTGCTGATAGCGAGCTAGAGAATAAGGTGGAAATATGGAAATGTTTCTAGACAAAAGTTTTAACACTAAACTGAGCTTGTGAACACATTTAAGAGTATTTGATAAAAGTAATGCTCATAGACAGGAGTCGAGAGCTACACAGCATTCCTGTGATGACGAAGTTCTCACGTAGGTCAGTTAAATCAACAAATGAAATTCTGTCCCAGCTTAGTGTCAAGAGTGCTGCACCAAAATACCAGCTTAAAATTTTGAAAGATATAATAAATCAAGGTTTGGAGTTGTCGCAAAGGAAAAGAACAGGAAAGAAGAGGGAAGAAGACTAATGTTAAGAAGACATAGGCAAACATATGCTCAAGTACTTCCATTTCACGATACATCTTGGCGGCCCACAAATAACAGGTCATACAGATGCTCTTATGAGGTACCAAGCAATAGATAATATCTGTCACTTGCTAACAATAGTTCCTGTCCTAAACTCTAGCAACCATAAATAATCTCCCTTCTGCCACATCCTGATAGAAAGACCGTAATCAAGAGAGCATGTTTAGACAAGGAATGAGCTTATGCACTATCTTTGAGACTTAAAAATTACCCACGAACATGCAAAGTCTTCTTCCTGACAGATTTTCCCCCAAGTTGCCAGTAGCTGCATAAGTGAGGAGAGCTAACTTCAGCTTCCTGCAAGAAAAGGCTAACTGATACTTTTGCTCCGAATAGCGAGAAACCTACATATTAATGCAGTTCTATCCAACATATGGTTCTGATTGCAGCTTATCCCTCTGCTGGTCAGACAGCAACTGCTTCTGAACATCATGCATTTGGCACATCTTCCCGAAATTGGTGAATAGTTAATGTCACCTGCAGGGATACCTCTGGGTGCAAGCATCTAGACATCTTATAGTGATAGACCACTAAGATGTCGTTATCAAGAAGATCCTTACTTTGCTTTGGGCAGAATAATCTTAGTATGATGTTGAGATGATCCCTAATCAAACTGCTGCTCTTACAGTATTTCATCTAGGAGAGTAAGAACATATTCTATGGTATGGTTCCTTTCAGCTGGAACATCTGGAGCACAATTAGCCAATCTTGCTCACAAGCTATAACAAGCAGCGTAGAAACCCAGCATGTAGTGCATGGCCACTCTGTGATTATATCCAAAAGTTAGCATTTAACATTCTCAAGATTGAATATCACAATTTACAGTTATCACAACTATACATAAGTACAGAACTATGAAGCCAGGGAAAGCATACTCCAAGTCGAAAATACAATTAACCATGTCACCTAGAACAGAAGAAATGCAGTCAAAAGGAATGTTTCCTTGTTCAACTTTCTGTACTTTTTTATCGAAAGGAAGTAGACTAAAATACGAAATAATAGCATAGAAGGTTTGACCGTGAGTATGCTAGTTGAAACACAGAGCAACTAAATGGGGATCGAAAGGGAAAACTGCATGCACACCCCTTGCTTTGGCTGCTAGGTTAAGTGAGCCAGTGTACTTTATATTTGATGATGTTAGTCCCTACATATATTTGATTATCCAGTAGATTCCATAAAATGTCAATGCAACAGCAATGCCCATTGGAAGTTTGTCAAAGGGGGTATCAACAACCTGTCAAAATTGCAGGGATTGATATAGCCAAATATGAATCTAAGGGGTCTCTACCTAAAACACTCAAAATAGAGGGACTCTATGAGGATAATTATCCCCAGTCAAAATTGCCAAAAAATGCCCTATTGCTATAAGGGCACTACAAAGAGCAAATTACATCCAAGTGTACAACTGAAAATTTATAGAAATCGACTATATTTCATACTCTCCTTCAATCCCCCTCCCCCTCCCCCTCCCTCCTTTCCAATTTCTAAATTTGTGTTCTGTGCTGTCTCCCATCCCCTGCTTTTTTTAGTAGGGCCACAGGAGGACAATTTTCCCACTTGAATTGCCAAACAATGCATCATTGCTACAAAAGTGCGATGAAGAGAAGATTACATCCAAATACTGAAAATTTCTAGAGATCGACTATTTGATAGTCTCCTTTAACCCCCATCCCGATCCCTCTTATAATTCCTAAATGTTCTTTGCTTCCTCTCTCTACATCCCCTGCTATTTTGGGTAGGGACAGAGGTGGTCTTTTTTTGGTGTTGTGGGAGAAACAGAGGGTACTCCATTGGCAGCAGTGATTCTGAAAAGCTCCTCAAAGTACTCACAGGCATATGCCTAACAAATAAGCTGCAGCAGAAGGCATTAAGCATCCCATTAAAGGAATAAACTTGAGTCCACTTGAGCCAACTACAGCAGGGGTTTGCCTTATTATCTTAACAGCTCTTCCTCTGTAAGTTCGGAAATCCAGAATGACTTTTCCACTCTTAAACAAAACCCATTAATTATTATATACTATAGGTAGCATTGACAACAAAGAACATCAAAAAGCAGAAACATGTCCAACAGCAATCCATTTCTGTCAGAATTCACTCCAGATGCTCCATTAATCACTCCATGCAAGGAAAATGATCTTCCATTTTTCTTAACAAACCAAAACAGCCAAAAGAATCCTTAAGTTTCCAGGAAATGTTTCCATAACCAATGAGACAGTGATAGATAACTCAGAACTTGGACAAAATCAATGCCATCTTGCATATAATGTGAACCTAAGTCAAGCAGGGCCACCCACTAAGGTTTAGCATATCCGAATATCTTGCATACAGCAATGATAAGGTAATATCATTATGTTGCATCATGTTTTACAAAGCATCTACTTTCTAGAAATATAATGTTTTGTGGTCAGTACAATTCAGATATCTAATTTACTACAAAATTTGAACGTACTTATGGGTATCTCAATTGGTACTTCATTTTGTACCATCAGAATCACCTTAATATTTGAATGTGAAAGTTTACATATTGTAATTTTTCCTTCAGCAGGAAAAAAAAGCACATATTCCAATCTGTCAATCTCAGGTTGCATGAAAAACACGAAAGAAGCGAAATGGGTCAAATACCTTGTAAGCAACTATATGTCCCACTGGAAGCCCTTGACTACCACACCGTGCAAAAAGAGAAAGATCGCCAATAAGATCCAAGGCCTTATGGCGACATGGTTCCTCATCAAAACGCAATGGCGGGTTTACCCAACCTTTATCTGCACTATAGATGATTACCGGTATGGAAAATGTCAATCAATGAAGCAAAAAAAGAAAAGTATGCTGCCTGCTTTGGCTTGTTGCTTTCAAAAGTTTCAAAAAAACTTTGGGACATTATGCAGCATCTTCCAACATAACTTAAGCATTTCTTCTTTGAATAATCAGGTTCTAAAACTAACAACAGTTGCTGAACCACGTTTTAGCCATTCACTTAACTCATTAGGGGGGAAAAACAACAATATAAAAGAGGTTCCAAGGTCTCACCTACAAACCAAGGCATTTTCTAGCGAGCCTCCTTTTATCAATCCTCTGCTGCGCATTTTCTCTACCTAAGAAAATGTTGCAATTTGAGTTCTGGCTTTAGGTGGAAAAGCAAAAACTAAGGGAAATCTTCTGCTGGAAACAAGGGCCGTATCATTCAAGACAAATGCAAACATGGGCCAGTTAGTAACAGGCAAATAGTTTCGTGGAAAAAAAGATATTCCTTTGCCCAGATGGCACAAATTATGGCAATAAGACGAGTGTGTTTACCAAACAAAAGAAAAGGCGCAAGTATATAGGAAACAAACAAGATAATATTCCCCACCACTGATCTTATATCAAATTCATGCTACTAATAGTATTCATAAGTCACCCAGCATTGCAACAATCAGCTCGTAGGAAGGGCAGATGTGAAATTCCATACTCATTACATCAAGTTTCTGGATTCTGCCAGTTCAAGAAAATATATTACACAAACATGGAAGGAAACATATCGACATGCAAGGAGGAATTTTATATTTGTTTACTCTGTTACTCTTTTCTTTTTAGCTGTTAAAAGGTACAATAAACAAACACAAAATGCAAGCCAAGGTAATTATAACGATTTGTCAAGCAGCAGTATTTTATAAGCATGCAAACTAGTAATAGATGTCAATATTTTATCTGATGGATATTAACAGATGCAAGATTGCCATTCGTTCATTACTGCATAAGGAAGACCCTCAGTACAGAGGATTTAGTATCCCTCAGTTCCTTGATCAGTGTTGTGATAGCTGAAGCTGTGTAAATGGGCATGGACTGACAAACTGCCTTGACTTTATAAGTCAAATTTTCCAGTTATCAAGATCATGGTTAAAAATAAAATCAGGAAAGACAAGTTTTATAATTAAAAAAAAAAAATATGTGCGCACGCGTGTGTGTTTAGCCGTGTCACTACACTAAAGTATAAGCTTTTTCTATTATAGTGAGGGATGGGAAGATCCATGCATATGAGAGTAAGTTATGGATTGTAATGAGTGGCAAGGGCGATGGTGACAAATAACTGACCTCCTCATAAATGCAAAAGGTTCGTGAAGGAGCAATTTCCCTTTTATAAAAGGAGTCATATTCAATAGAAGAGGAGAACCACTGGCAGCCAATAGATGGGACCTGCATCACCAACATAATAATGGAAAACAAAGCAATCACTAATGACTCAAACACTGCATTGCATCTGATGACCCCACTTCATTTGATTGCTTAGCATCTCTCAACCTCACATTTACAGTTTAGCCATTATTGATGCACATGTAGCTAGAATGAGAAAAGATCACAGTTTTAGCTTGCAATGGCTACAACATAATAATGGAAAACAAAGCAATCACTAATGACTCAAACACTGCATTGCATCTGATGACCCCACTTCATTTGATTGCTTAGCATCTCTCAACCTCACATTTACAGTTTAGCCATTATTGATGCACATGTAGCTAGAATGAGAAAAGATCACAGTTTTAGCTTGCAATGGCTACAAGGTAAGGTGGTAATATAGTGATTCTAAAACGCATCAGTCAAACAGAGAATCTGGGGCCTGAGAAATACTACTTTGAGTAACAACATGATGAGTTTGAATGGTCCAAAAAAACCAGTCCTGTTCAACCGGCACTTTCAAACTTCAAAATATATCTGAAAAGATTCTGTCAGATTAATCAGGCTAGTGACCCAGACAATTTCAGATAAGTGTTATAGACAGTACGGATACACATGAAGAAGTGCATCCATGCAAAAAATACATTTGCCAACCTGAATTTTAGATTAGGGAGATGGAGATATAACTTCTCCTGATCTAGAAAAATGGAAAGTGGAGCACGGAGCAACAGCAAGAAGAGAATTGCTATAAATGCAGAGCCATGATGGAAATTAAATTGTCCTAGAGTTCATCGGATTGAACGAGTAAACCAATATTTCTGGAGTTTTCATCTCCATGTAATGGAAACTTTCCATAGAAAAATTTAGTTGAAGAATTGCCGATCAACATAAGAATCTTATGATATCACCGTGGTTAATGTTGTTGTCTCTGCATTGCCATCTAATGATCATTAAGCAATAAGAGAAGTTCCCAGCCCAAAACAGACCATAGACTGACATACTACTATTACTAAAATCATCTTGTCACATGATGAATCTAGAAGGTTTTTGGACAATTAGAATTCAAATAACAAAAAGGTGTCATCTAGCAGGGAGAATCACTTTCCCATTTTCCCAATATCCAGGTTATTTGAAGGCCCATGCTTCCCCAATTCATGATTCTGACTATAACTAGCCCCTCCCCTCCTGTAACATGGTATCTCCTTGAACTTGTTGAAAGAAGTAGAATAACTTGAATAAGCCCTTAGCTAATAAGATCTTCATTCACAAAAAGAAATAGTTAAGAAAGGTTTAAGAAATCATCATGGCATTTGCCATTTTAACAAAATCAGGTAAACCACTGAAAGAATGAGAATAAGTAAGTGGTCAAACAATCTACCAATGACTCTCTTTTTGAGCAAGATTATCAATTAGTAAAGAAAAGGGAATAACTTCTCCACCTTCCAATAGGCAAAGCCTCAGCCTATTGTATAAGAGAAGATACGTACATGTGGAAAGTTGATCCCACAACTGATGTGGACCTGTGATGAGGGGAATGCAACCACAAAAGAATCATTCCTCCAGACATGCACTGGTTCATCCAAATATGGTGCCATCTTCTCAAGACTGTTGCTGCAAGCATCTTTCGCCACCTTTAAACCAACCCCTTCTATTGCCTCCACCCATTCACCCGCTGATCCATCTAAAATAGGAACCTGAAAAACACATATCACAAATCATATCTATATTCTCATCTGATTCTACAACATTTGCACCCCAGCTATTGACCTTGGAACAAACACCAAACCTTTTTTGCCATGCACTGAAACTATAGGATCAAACATAGATATATGTTTTTTAATCACCATGATGCATTTGACAGAGCAAGCCGCCAATGAGGTGCAGCTCCGTACTAAAACTACATTGTGACAAAAAACAGATACTTTCTGGACTGAGATTACTTTGCACCCTTGATGGGAGAAATCCTGGATTAAGCGATAAGGAAACCAAGTAGCATATGTACTAACTCAATAGAGTTTACATCATGATGCTCAGGGCCTTCACTGCTGTAGTTAATAGGGGAAAAAATTACTTTCTGAAAGAAGAATTGGTCTGATCAAAGACCTGGCTGTATTTTTATTACAATTAACCAACAAGAGAGCAAAATGAAGCATTGAGCAAAACTTAGCTCAAAAGTCATGCAAGTCAAAGGACTATATAGTCAGTGTGGATAATGCAGAAAATGCAAACTACAAAGACTGCTATAGGCAAGTATCTTAAGAAATTACTGGGAGAAATTCTTGTTGGATGCTTGAAGACTACGCACTTGTTTATGGGTTGTCACAAAGTTTGTCAAGTTTCTTGATAGATCGATTTTGCAATCAATCTTCACAATTCCTAACTTTACTCATTGAGAGTACACCAACCCCAAGCAATAACAAGCAGACAAATTCAACGGAAAGAATAACTTTAAGTATAATCTCACACTTCTTCAGAATTCCCTTGACAGACGCACTGCAAAATGCAATATCAATAGCGAAAAGAAGAAAACCCTAAATACCAAAACAACTCACAAACATGATGCACGAACCTCGACATCGCCATCTCCAGCATCGACGTCAACGACCTCGATACGGCAATTGTCGACACCAGTGGCCTCCAAAGCCGAAAGCAAGTGCTCGACGGTACGGACTCTGTACCCGTCCTTGGAGAGGGTGGTGCAGAGGGGCGATTCTTCCACGTAATCAATCGACGCCGGCACGAAGCGGGACTGGAACTCGAAGCACCTGCCGCCGCCGGCGAAATGCGGCCGTATCTTCACCGTCGAGACCTTGCCGGAATGGAGACCCACGCCCGTCTTCTCGATGCTTCCGGCGAGAGTCTGCTGCAACTTCCCGGTCTGTTAGAGAGAGGAGCAGGGGTCAATGTATGTCGTTCTGCTGGGAAACTCGATCAGCCACGAACTGACTGGTCAAACAGTTCAATCGCGACCAAAGTCTTGCACAGAGCGAGAGAGAGTACGGATTTCCAGGAGAAGCGAGAGGAGGACTTGAACAAGGCATGGAAGGCGGAGGAAGAGAGCGTCATGGTCGAGAGAGAGACGAGAAATGCTCGACGCAAAGGCCTCGCCGCTTCTTCACTCGACAGGGGAGGCCCGATGGTGTCCGCGAGCGCCGATGACGGTGGTCGTGTTAGAATTTTAGGATTTCCGTTTTCCCAGCTTTACCCCCTATAAATTATGTCAAATATTGTTTGACATGGATTTACATATTAATATTTGATATATTATAAGAATCTTCTGGGTTTCGAGTTTAAAAGAAACTTTAAGTGCAAAACAAGCAAAGAAAAATAAAGGTATGAAGCAAAAACTAAATTTGAATTCATTTTGTACCGTTATGCACGTTTTTTTAATGAATCAATTTCAATCCTAATAGCTACAATCATGTGTCATTTTGCATAATTTCTACTTTAGAAAGAATAGTATACTAAAAACTAAAATATGTCCAATATTTATTTATTTTATTTTATGACTATGTTTTTATTTAGGAACAAAATCGAAAGATTTGGCCTCTATTAACAATAATCAAAGCGATGCTCTTCAACTAAGTCTTTCTAAGTCTTTTGCCAATGTATCGAGTGTTGCCAGTCAAGATTTTTATAACAGAAGGCAGGTCTATGTCTAAATGATCAGAACACTATATTGGCATTTCCTATTCAGATTATTGCCAATAGCAATATAATGAATTGCATTACCATTACTAATTGTATCAACCCCTATTTGATTTGCATATTAAACCTCTCAAGTAAAATGTACGGATTATTTCAACACGACTCAATTTTCGACATGTCTCCACCATCATTTGGAAAATCAACATTAGTTCCCGATCAATTTTCACATGTGACTATTCTACTTCTTTTGAAAAAATTATCATCGCATTTTCAAATTCCTAATACAAGCACTCCGACCCAACACTTGCGACCTGTCAAGATCGATCCTCTTGTTGCTGTCATGCCTTGCCAGTCACGAAGCTTCACTTCTTAGCTCCTATGGGTTTGGAAGAATTTAGACGACGTGGCACTCTATGAGAGAGTATCGGGAGTGGGAATTTTGGAGAGAAACCGCGGGAAGCGAGGGTGGCCGTAGAGAGATTGAGAGAGGATGGTGGGCTTAATCAAGGGCCCACTTGAAAGCATCTAACATGTAAGAGAGTATTACATGAATCATAGCATGCCTAGATACACCGTATGAAATCGATCCTTGAATTCAAGCTAAAAACACAAGATAGCCATCTAGGTCATAAATACAAAATCTGTTACTTGCATGTTCCAATCATCCTGCACAATCACATCAACCTCGTCGAGAGCTTCCTAGGACAAGTTTCAAAATAGAAAACATTAACTTACTTTCCAAGAGCGAGACAATGCTCATGTTAGCAAACCTATCTGTACACTCCATACTTCATCTTTCTGTACATTCCATACTTCATCAGCACCGCCATCGCCAAAAATGGACGTAAGATTCGTCTTTGCTGCTGTCAGAGGCAATGGACAGGGGCTTGGTCCTAATGTTAGCAGAGAATACCTTAGTGCTCAAGGGGGATTGGCTCATGACTCAAAGAAAGAGTTGTATCAGATATCACATGGGGTGTGCTGGTTTCATCATGTATCTGCGCTTATGCCCGTGCTGCTGGGATTGCTGATTGATCGCAGGGCCACTAGCGATACGTTTCTTCTCTGTAGGTAGCTGCGGATGGACTCCAGAGAAAGAAGCAGGGGTGCTAGCTGGCGTGAGATAAATCAGTGAGAATGCAAACAAGGTTCAGGGGCAATGACATAAGGTAAAGACACAATTATCATAAGAGCACCCTCCGTACTTTCAAGACCAATTTTCATTAGCTCGATGACTCAAAAGTGAACAGCACTTTAAGCATTAACAAGAAAAATAGTACATTCAAATAAAAAAATCAGACTGGTGGCAATCAGATAGACATTAAAGTGAAGAATGGGATCTCAATGACAACACTCAAAAAAATTTTCATGCTCTCATTCAATGTAATAGTAGCATCAGAACATACAAGATAAACCATACAGCTTTTTGGCAATTCGAAAGCATACATGCCCCAAATGGGTTGAAGTATATGTTATGGCACCATGCACAAGTAATTCTCTTAATGACCCAATGAAAAAAGTGCAATGATTATTCACTGTTTATTTAATAAAAGAGAGCAGCAGGATAGAAGGAAAAAGCAAAGAGATAGATATTGTATACTTTTTATGCAGCAACTCAGCGAGTCTTGCAATTGCAACTTTAAACCTTTTCTCGCTAAACGTGTAATCTAAAGATTCTCCAGCAAATAAAACTCTTGACACCTTCTAGATTGTAAACTACGTGATAAACCTGGCTATCTAGCATGTAGTTGGCTTTGGCTTCTGGTCATACTAAACCAAGTCATAAACCAAGTTATTTTGAATGGGTTGACACATGCTTATTAGCTAGCCAACTCCAAACCACCATCTATTCAGTCTGCTCCACACATGTACACACGCAAGACAAGAATATAGTACATAACAAACAAATATAGATGTATTATCAAAATCTGGCATCAAAGTGAAACTCAATGGAAACTCAGTGAAAAGTTTGCATACCTTTTGGGGCTGCCGTCATTCTATAAGAAGGCAAGAGCCAAAGATATTTCTTTTGAAAAGCGAAAAGAGGGGAAAAAGAGAAGAATATTAAGAGGCAAACTTACCCGTCACCCTGTTGGCAAGGCCAAGGGTCTGGCATAAAAGAGGAGCATTGTCATTCAGTGAAACACGATCTGCTAGATTCAGAATCTCATTTTCATTGAAGGAAGAAACCAACTTAAATGCAGCCAAGAAATGCAGAAAACTGAAAACCTCTAACGAACTCTCAGCTTTTTCTGTCAGTCTCACTTTCCATTCTCTTGCCAGCTTCATCGCTCCTTCTCTAACTTCATTTGTTGTTGTTGAAGGTGAATCTTTTATCAGCTGCTCTAATAAAAAAATATGACTCTGGAGAACATCAGTATGCAAATCCATATCCATACTATCTGATAATTGCCTGTAAGACCCCTCAATTACACCCAAAATAAGTTCCGCAGGGTCAGAAGAGCTCTGCAACTCATCGAAGATTTCTTTAAGTATTGCATGATCTTCAGTCAAAAACTCACCTCCAACAGAGCCAGTTGGTGGTGGAAGAATCACACCAGAAGAATCATCCACATTGTGTACAATACAATGCTCTGGCTCAGTCTTTATTTGGCATTGTTCAATGGATCTCAAGGAGCCTGTCATATACAAATCGACCGATAAGAATTCAAACCACCTTAATCAAGGTGATTGTAGCAAATGCGGTTTCCCATGAAATCAAAATCACACAAGAGTTCATGCTATCTACCAACTAGCTATGATGAGTAGGAAAGACAACAAGAAGAAAATCTAAAGACTAAGCAAAAGCCAATAAAAAGAAAGGTAGAAGGTTGCTACTGCCGATTGCTGATTAGATACCTTTGCAAAAATATTTTTGAGCTCCAACTATAGAACTTCAACTATTGGATGGAAACTCAAAAAAGCAATATTAGTATTCGGTGCAGCATCAACATGAACCTAAACACTGCATTGAACTCTCTATAAATGATGCATTGTTTTAATCCAAAAGATGGTAAAGAAATCGCAGACTAGGAGCCTTAATGAATCCATTTGATAAAATTTGATATGTCTATACTAGCAAAAAAGCACAAGGTTTGCCCGTAGAAAGAAAACGAAAAGTAAATACACTAAAAGAATTTTGTTCTATTCAGACAATCATACATAATTTTTTTTAAAATAAGAAAAGCTTACTTACCAAATAAATAAGAAAAATTTACATATAATTCAAAAATGTTAAAGATTAAGTAATCATGATTAATTGTATACTATTTTATTCAGTTAGTATGTTATACGGGCTTCGTGAAATTTATTAATCAAATTTTGAGGTTAAAGCTCTCTTTTGGATTTGCTTTATCATAAAGAAAGATATGTTCTCAAGGCCCTACCTGATCAAGTTTGGACTATAGTTCAAACAAAATGGACCTATCGATGTAGAGAATTCCAAGTTAAAACAAAAACCAAAAACGGTGAGTTGTCTGAGATCAACCACATATATTGATTGGGCATATTTTAGAACGAAGTAAACATGAGTTAAGACAGTTTATCTGAAAGGTCATTAAATATACACTGATATGTGTTTTATTTCTGTTCATCATAAGCAACAGTATTAAGCCTGAACAAAAATTTTCACTTACCATATAAATAAGACAATTGAATTTATCAAATTAAATATCAGAAAAAAAAAGCATCCAGTTAATGATTTTTTAATTAATTTTGGGGAAAAGTCAAACCTACAAGAAAGTGTAAATCAGTATCTTCAAGTTTTTGCTAGATCAAATCATTAAATATGGAAATACCTCACCTCGCACAAGTTAAAATTCACAGCCATTGTCATGTTTAAAACTTTTGTTATGTTAGCATAAAGAGATAAGAGCTGAAGCAACATCAATATTGCAAAAATCAGGCACAAAGTAATAAAGAAACTGGCAACCAGATCCATCAACGCAAGTTGACAGCTGCACGAAAACTTACCAGGTTGTGCATCTGCAGAACCTAGGAGCTGGCCCAATCCTCCATGTGCCTTTCTAAACTGCGACACTGAATTGACAAGATTTTGAATTTCATTTTTATCAAAGGCGGAGTCCAGCTTATATGCCAATAAAAGTTGCAAAAAACCTAACATCTCCAAATAATTCTCTGGTGATGGCAAAACATTTAGCTTGGCTTTCCATTCAAGGGCCAGCTTCATTGCAGCTTCCCTTACCTGAGGCTTCACCTCTGCTGAAAATTTTATTATAGACTCTAAGAGGAAGATACAAATCCTTCTGATTGTACGGATATCAAATCCATCTCCATTACTCGAGTCCTGAGGATAGAATCCTTCAATGGCATCTAAAACCAATTTTGCAGCGTCAGGTGATGTTTGAATTGTTTCCAGCACTTTAGAGCACACCCTGTCGTGCTCCTTGAATTGCTGACCCAGGAACATCAGCAGATTCTTTCCATCAACAACAATTCCAGGTTGAAAATTTACTTGTGAAGCTGAAGCAGATCCATTTACTAATGCTTGAGCCGTCACACCAGAAAGTACATTACAACTCTCTCTCAACTCCAATTTCATAGAGCGGGTCTCGAGTGTTTTTTCAATCAAATCAAGTCGTCCCCTCCTCGATTCTAGTTCGTAATGTAGGACCTCACATTCTTTCTCTTTCATTTCAAGTATCTTAGAGCACTCTGCAATAGACTTCTGCATCAAATCCAGTTGCTTCTTTTTGGACTTGAAGGTCAACGAGCATTCAAGAATTGAGCTTTGGATGGACGCATACTCTTGTTCTTTCAGTTGAAGTCCCTCTGTAGATTTCCTCATATGAATTTCAATGGACTCTAGCTGTTTCCTTTTGGATTCATGTTCAAGATTGAGGTCTTTTATAGACTCTTTGGTTGCATTTAATTCTTTGCATATATATTCAAGAGATGTGCCAGCCTCTCTTTCTTTTCTTTCAACTGAAGCAAGCTCTTCCTTTTTTGACTTCATTTCCTCTTCAAGCTGCTTTACACACTTCCTGATACCCTCCAAATGACCTTCCTTGGATTTAAGCTCTTCTGAGAGCTTTCCAATAGTCATTTCGATAAACCCCAACTCCCTCTCTTTCAAATCAAGTGTCGCCAACCGCTCATTGACCAACTTGTTCATTGCATCAAACTGCTTTTCCTTGAACTCAAGCTCTTCCCTGTTCTCTGTGATCAATGTTTTGATTGAATCAAGGAGACTCTCTTTTGATTCGAGTGCTTCATTAAACTCTTCAACACGTTTCCTGACCCGACCAAATTCCTCCTCCTTAATTTGAAGTTCAAGGCAGCAGTCATTTATCTTATCTGTGAGAGACTGCAATTCTCCATGTTTGAGCGCAATCATCCTTTCAAGCTCTTCAATAGAGTTTTCCAGAATGCTCAACTGGTTGTTTCTCGCGTCCATTTCCTTGTAACTACCCTCGAGCAGATTCTGTACCATGGTCAAGTCCTGTTTTTTGAAATCGATCTCTCTCGACAAGTCTTTGTGATAACTCCTCGCCAGTCCCAACTTCTCCGTTGCCAAATCTAGTTCCCTAGAACTCTGCTCTAGCAAATTCTGCAACACTTCAACTTTTTTCTCTTGCATGCTTACTTTCTGTTGCAGCAGCTCCATCTCCTCTTTTTTGGAACTATAATTCCCAAGGCATTCCTCAGTCGACCGCCTAAGAGAACTCAACTCCTCCTCCTTGTCCCTGATCAACGAAACGCAATCACCGAGCGCGCCCCGCGTCTGGACCAACCGCTCCTCCTCCGACTCACGCTCACCACGCAACCTCTCGATCTCTTCCTCCACCGAAGCCAGCTCACTCGCCTTCCTACCAATCTCCCCCTCGTACTCCTCGATCCTCCGTTCATACGAACGCAGCCCGTCCTCCTTGGACTCGACCGCGCGGACCCGCTCCTCGAGCGCCCTCTCGTTCTCTCGAAGCTCCTCGGAGCGGCACTCGAGCGACCTCTGGATGCCGTCGAAATGCTCGTCCAAATCCTTCCACAGGACGGTGAGCGCCAGGACCTTCTTCGACATGTCGGCTTGCAGCCGCTCGAACGCCCTGGAGACGCTCTCCTTCTTCAGCATCGCCTGCTTCAGCTCGTCGGACACTTCCTCCATCGAAGCACCGGCCAATGGTGGAAACCCTAGAGAGAGAAAGCCGTAGAGAGAGAAAGGTGAAGAGGAAGGAAGGTCCGATGCCCTTCTTTTTGCAGGTGAATAGAGGAAGGACGATTTGGAGAGAGAGGAAGAGAGTTTCTTGGGGTTGAAGGAATAACAGAAGGCGCTCGACTCGGGGAGTGGAGGAGGAGAGTGGGGGGAGTTGTCGGTCAGTGGTGGAGAAATTACTGCCGCGGTGACAGCTGGGATTTGCTAAAATTACCTCACAGTCCCTCCTCCTAATGATCGAACTGGGGCTCTTTCATCTTCGCAGTTGTGCCTAGGTCTTAGTAAAGTGCGAAAAAAACGAATCGATATATGGATATCTACCGAATGTTATAAGTGGGATGTTCTTATTTTAGACCTAAATTAACTAAGATGGATATCTACCGAATGTTCTTATTAGATGTTCTTATCATTCGAACGACAATAGATAACATGAGTCCTTTCGAATATTGAAAAAAATGAAACTCAAATTGATCAATGTTATTTTTTGAATCTTAATAAATGTGATTGGATCTTGTATGAGTTGACGATACTCATTTTTTTTCCTTTTCTCGATTGCAGTATTAGACAATGCAATGTCAGGTCCGAGTCATGCATCAATTGAGGAAAAGGAAAGTAACTATAATTAATGATATGGATAATAATAGGAAAAAGAAATATCATCTAATCTCATCAAAGTCAAACAAATGAGAAGGAAGTAGAAGTCCGCACGGCTGAACGGAAGGAATGATTCAATATCCATAATGGTTTTTTTTTTCCTACTTTTTCTTTATTCCTCGTTTTTTTTTTCAAATTTTGTGAGTATAGGCTGCAGCGAAACATTTAACAAGAATTATTTATTTATTTATTATGATAAGAAAGAAAGTGAAAAATCCCTTTTTCCCAAAAGGCCATAACCGTAATGGAAACAAGCTCGTGCCTTTTCGTGTGCTTTGGGGATTTGGTAGGGTGTCGAGAGTGTGGGCCAATCACGCGAGGAGAGAGAGAGAGAGAGCCTGCGATCATCGTACAACCGTTGCGGTACGACGGATCCCGGGGAAACTACTTTCCGCAGCGGAGGGAGGGGGGCGGATCGACGGATCGGATTGGAGGATTCATGCGGTGGGTTTTTGATCAAGGGCCGAGATTTGTTCTCTGAAAATTTCTAGATGAAAAAGAGGCGAGAAAAGAAAACTTTCGAAGGCCCTTAGGGGCACCTCTAGAATGGGAAAGAAAATAAATGGAGATAAGACAAAACACATTAAAGAATCAAACAAAAGTCATATTGGTGAAGTCCGTTCAGAACGCCTCTGTGATTGGTTATCTTAATCTTACTTTTCACATTTTACATATTCTTATGATGGATGTATTTTAACTTTTCTTTATTTCAAAAGCATGAAACCATGAAATATAATTGTTGTATAAATTTGTCTGTGATTTTTTCATAATGTTCTGGAATTTTGTTATATTTTTAAATTTTGGTAGTAGAGTGAAAAAAAATTTCCCCTTTTAACGCCTTAGATGTTAAAGATAAATAATCTCTTAGTTTGGTCTTTTTGACATATAAACCTACGTTGTCATAAAATAAAATAAAAATTTCAATTCAATCGGTGGCTTTTGGAACGAAGATGGGTGTTTGTCTGGTTAACAAGTGCGCTAAAGCCATTAGCTAATTTAACGGAAATTATAAATAATAATTCTCGGGAGTTTTTGACAGATGAAGGAATGTAAGTTTGAAGGAAGTTATATGCTGCAAATGTTTATATTATCAAAACATATCTAAATGAGACCTAACATGCGTCATTGGAGCACTCTTTAGTTTTTCGGATTATATTTATTTTGCATTGTATGTTAATAAAATGAATGAGTCTTAAACATAATTGCGCTTTATAAGTATGCATATTAAATAATGCGAAAATGAATGAAAAGCATGTAGTTTAGATAGTCAAAAGGATATGAAAGTCACTCACAGAGAGATTTTTTTAAGCTCATTTGTGAAATGACAAAATTATTTTAAGGGTGATGAGATTTTGAATAGGGATGATCGCTTTTCAACTTGAAATACGAGATCTACCCTATTAGAATCAATTTTTCGTTTTTTGAACTTAGAACTTATCTTATTTGCTCTAGAATCACCATTCTTTTTTGTCTAGTTCTAAAATCTTCTTGACAACTTTTTTTTTGTTTCTTTTTTTTTTACAACAAAAAAGTCTAAAGCAAAAGATTAATGAGGGCAAACAAGCAAAACGCAGGTTAAGAACTAACAAGGAGGGTTGCAAGGCTCAAATGAACGAAGGCGAGCTGCAAGCAAGTGAGTTGCAAGTGAGGGAGTTAAAAAGAATCGTAAAGTGTCCGAGTGAGGTAAAAGAGAATAAAGAAAAAAAAATTTCAAGAGAAAAATAATGATTTTAGGCTTTATGAAACCACTTTCAAATTTCATCCAATAGGTCCGAATCCCGAGTGGTTCCTCACTTAGAACGGGAATTGGACCAATTTTCGAGGCAATTTGGTCCGATCATTGAGTAGAACCAATCCTATAGCACAACTCTAATTTTGAAAACAATTACTCGTCGCACAGTCTTTTTCCTCAATGTATGTAGTCATGAGAAATAGAATAAATTATTTAATTAGTCTTAAACATATCGTGTAGTTTTAATTAAATTATAAATTTTTTAATTTTATAAATTGAATCATAAATTTTTGCTTGAAATTCAAGTATAGTCATTCTATAAATTTTTGTTGAAAATCACCGACGCGATCATGTGCCACGTAAGATGGTCGGCAATGAAAAAATTGCCACATAAGTTATTTTGGACAAAATTTGACTAAAAAAATTATATTAAAATTTCGAAAAAGATTTAACATTGAATTGATAAAATTTAAAAAAAAATTAAGATTGAATAGGCATATGTTCAACAAGATTCAATTTTTGCAATATTTGCACCTTCGAGATCTGGCTTGGTGGCTGGGCGCATGCGAGATTTGGCTTGGTGCACGGACACTTGCGAGTCGTTTTGGCCATGGCGGCTTGCTTGGAGTTACGTGGCCCCGAGGTTGCGTAGCCTTTCGGGGCTCCTATCCTAACCTTGCCCTTTCATGGTGATTCATTTTTCTCTTCTTCATATTTTCATATTCTATTCTCTGAAATTTTTTATAACAACTTTTAATATGTTAACCGTCGCATAGTATGTCACATCACGTCAATATTTAACAACCACGTTAGTCCCTTTAATTATATTCGTCACGGAAAGACCAATTCGAATAAAAAAAAAAAAATCTAATCGAAGGACTTAGTCGTCAAGAGAGAAAAGATCGAAAGACCTCATCGAATATTTTGTGTAGTAGTTCATGAGAAAGATTTTCCAATTTATTAGTTGGCGATTTCACTTGAAGTAGGATGCATGCGTTGAACGCCGAGGATTTAAAATCTGCTCCAAGCCAAAAGCCGCTTTTGCTTGCTAGCCAGCGACGAATTTCCTTTCCAGTACCCACCGCACCAGAGGGCATCTTCATCTCCTAGTTTTGAAGATGATCCGCTTACCGAATCGTTTGGAATCCTTTGTTAGAAAATGAAGCTCAAACTCGTTGACCAGCATCTTCCACGTCGCTCCCGCATTCCAGCTCCTTCCGTCTCGTTATGAATCGCCCGCGGCGTCCGTCCTCGCGCTCCGTTTCGTCAACGCAAGCGAGACCCTGACCGCACTCCACCCCCTCCTCTTTAGCTCCGTAGTCGAAGCCTCTCCTTTCGCTTGCCCGGAACCAGAACACGGAACTTGAGGACCGCACTTCTGATCGCGGAGAGCGCCGCCATGGAGAAAAGCCAGGAACTTGCGCTGACCCAGATGAGGAAATCGGTTCAGAAGCTCGGTTCTTCGACGGAGGTAATGAGTATCCGGGTTCTTCACGAGCGATGCATTTTCGTGATGGCTCTTGTTTGATCAGTTTCGAGTGTTTTCATCTGTTTGTCGTTGGGTTTGCAGAAATTTGGGGAACCGACGCTCATGCGGTTCTTGATAGCTAGATCGATGGACGCCGATATGGCGGCGAAGATGTTTGTGAAATGGCAGGAATGGAGGTCGACGTGGGTCCCGAATGGGTTTGTTCCAGAGTCGGAAATAGGCGAGGAATTGGAAGCGAGGAAGATTTTTTTGCAGGGCTTGTCGAGAAGTGGTCAGCCACTGATGGTCGCCAAGGCCAGCAAGCATTTCCCTTCGAAAGATCAGCTCCAGTTTAAGAGTAATAAACTCTCTTCTCCTGCTCGGATTTCATTTTTATTTTGATTTTCCATTTATATAACTGTGCAGATCGATGAAGAAATGCGTGACTAAATGCAAATGCTAGGCGTTTTTTCATATGGAGATATGTAGATGATACTATTGCTGAATTGTTGCATGTATTGTCAATTGGTAGATGGTCCTTTTCACACGAGATGAGAGTTTCCAGCATGTAGTGCAACTTGAGTCAGGATGACTTGTCCTTTATGTTTTGGGTCCCAGCTTTATTTGTTTGTTGGCTTTTGACAAAAGCCGGAGGTGGTTCCATGTCTCTCTCTATATATCCTGTTCCCTTGAATATTCTGCCAAAAGGAAATAATTGACGTCATTTTATCAGTCATGCTCCAAACTATTACTTTCTCAAAAATGGTGATTGTTGATTTAGAAGCTAGGGAGCCTGGTATTAATTACCCGTATTATGCATTAATTAATTGCCTGATTGTAACAAATGAAGGGATTTCCATATTGGGTCCTGGATGCACCCTTGGATCAACTTTTTGCAATTTGGTTTATGATTATAACTTTCTTGGTCCTTTGGCTTACAATAAACGTGCGATGTGGTTTATGATCAGATGCTTCATCTTCAATTTGTTGCTTGAGTTAAGGATAATAAATTTGCTATATTAAATTAGGTAGAGCTCAATTACCTTGCTGTTCCTTTGGTAAACTTCTAAGTATAAACACATCCATGGACTGATATTTGAGGTCAACATGCCTAGATTTTGTTACAGTTTTCGCCATCTGCCATAAATGGATAATTACGTGGATGTTTGCAAGTCAGTTAGTCACATTTGATTGATTGTCAAAAGGAAAAATTAACTATATGTGATCAGTTTGTCGCAAGCGCGCGTTCATGTTTGGGTGTGTTGTTTAGCTTTATCTATGCCACCTTTCCCTTTGACGTTGTTCATTTTCTCAGCTTTTGCAATTCACTATTTTCGAGGTTCCTCTGCCATGAGGTGAATGTAGAGATTCAAAAAACAAACTCTGCGTTGCTTAATTCAGTTTGTCATTTGTGGAATGTCTTAATTCTTCTCATTTTTGCTTATTCTACTTTATAGATAGCCAACAAGGTGATGGTAATAAACTCAACTGGGCTAAAAATGGGTTTCTTCATGACAGGGAGTATACTGCATACCTTACATTATATCTTTAACACTTGTTAGTTGCATTTTTAGTAGATTGTTCCTATTTATCCGAGTTCTAATACCATCAACGCAAAGCGATAGCAAAATGATTTTCCTTTTTCCCTTTTTGTTTCATGACAATGGTTGGACTGAAGAATGATTTACCCTGCTTCCGTTATTGATGCAGAATTCGTTATTTATTTGTTGGACAAGACCATTGCCAGGTGCGTAACATACTCATTGCGCTTTATAAAACATGCATGTACAGCTAGTCCGTGTTAATTTTTGAATTTTGGTATTGCAGGGGGCTTCATTTATTGGTAGCTATTGTTTTGATTAGTCTTGCTGATGAAGTTGTTTGTCAACAAATTTGCAATCACTGAGAGAGTTGCGGGTCCGGGGGGGGTAGGGAGAGGAATGCTCGTGATAGATATTCAGGATGATTATATTTGGCGTGCAAAAAAGGAAAAGTGATCTTGGGTTGAGTAGCAGCCACAATTAGATTTGTGGGTGTCGTTAGACAAGTACTTATGGCCCTGTGCTTCTTAGACATTCGTAGGCACACTAGAGTTAACACACACAGAGAAAATAGTCATGAAAGAACTGAATATTACACCCAAACTGGTACTTTTTTCATCTCTTATTCACATTGGACACTTGCAAGGACTTCTTGACTGTTGTGTATCTTTCCAATGTCCTTTAAAGTTTGCAACAATTTTGTGGATCACCTTTTAATAGCTTGATCAGTAAATAGTCCATTTCCGATTGTAGATCCTTGTTTAGTTTTTCCCTGTACTTGTACATTGGCGTCTCTATTTTCGATGCTTTCTGTTTCTGTCCTTCCTTTCTCAACTCTCTTGAAAATGTTCCTCATCTACGTTGGAGAATTTCTAGACATCTGCAAACCTGTTTTTCCCCAATAAAATTAGGAATCTACCTAATGCTGAGGATAATCTCCTGCTTACAAAGAGAGTTATTCTTTATTCTATGCTGATTAGTGAATCATGTTTCCTGACAAGTACATGTGATTGAGGTCCTGATTTTTGAGTTAATCAACTAAATCAAGTTGTTTGCATTCCATTTCAGTTCTTTCAAAGGACAGGAAATAGGGAATGAAAAGGCGATTGTCATTTTTGATCTGCAAAACATAGGTTATAAGAATGTTGATACACGTGGCTTCATCATTGGATTTCAGTTTTTACAGGTACTTATCTCACTTAGAGTTGTGTTTCTTATTTATCTCATGTATCTGTCTGCTAGTCCTTCAGACTAGATCTATCTGCTCGTAGATGAGAACATGGAGAGCAGCATAAGATGATCTAGTAGGAGAAAAGATCCAAATGAATTATATTGTGTAATTACCTGGTCTCCACTTCACTTATAGTAATCTACAAACTAAAAGCAAAACGAATGAAAGAAGAAAACAACAACTGAAACAAAAACTCTACTTAATAATACTCCTTTCAGTAATTCTTTTGAAAACTTTTATGATTGCTTAATGGTACATTGTCTGAGAGGTCCTCTTGGATTTGCATTTACAAATGTCAAAAAATGTCACAAGACCAAGACCGATTATTCTGGAAGAACACCTTTTACCTCCTCATTTTTCCAAGCACAGATTTTCCACTAGCAGCTTTTCTTAGAGCTGTTTACTTGGGTATATTGAAATGTTCGATTATTATATTCTTATTCCAAATTTTGAATTGAAAGGGCACTCTTTTCTCAAGAGACTTTTGGATTTACATGAGAAGAATATGACCATTTCCTGCACCCGAAGTACCATTCTCAAAATGAATTTCTAAGCTAGTTATGGGTGACATGATTGATGCGGGGCAATACAACTTCATCGGCAGTGGAAATTATCCACGTCATTTTATTGTAAGCTACTGCAGTTAGTTCTATCGACTTTGGGTAGTTCAAAACATGTTATAGGAGAGCAAACTAAGGTATTCGAGTCTACTCTAACCCTTTGGGTTCTCACCTATTTAAGAAACTAATGCTGTCTAGAACTTTATTCTTTCAGCAAATGCATTTTTATCTAGTCAGAATTTCATATACCGTGAGTCTTATAAATATCAAATAGTTGATTCTCTGGGAAAGAGAAGACAAGATTATCGGTCTGACTTGGAGATGCATCTAATTTGCGAGATGAAATCAGAACTTTCACGGGAGCCTTAATGCATGAATTTGCAGGGGACATCATAACGTTTAAAATGCCCAACCAAAGTTGTGTAGACCAGAAAGGAAAGAAACCCTTAACTCCCGAGCACACAATTTGGAACCTCATGTATATAGTACAGGCTGAGTCTGTTGACTTGAATTTTGTCAACTTTCCTCTTTTTGCCTTAATCTAAATCTGTTTAAGCTGTTTTTCTTTTATCCATTTTTGTATTGAGTTTTTTGTGCTTCGGTTTGAAGCTTTAGAACAGAGTTCTTCCATTTAATTCTTTTAGAATTATATCCCCCTTTAGCCTGTGGTCTAGTTGGATTAATTTTCCTTCCACTTCAAGTCATCGACTCTATTGAAATTGCAGCTAGAAGGTTGATCACGTAACTAATCTAAACCATGGAATGTAAACTAACCTCAGCGACATCACGTCAAAGGTTGTGTAGTTATTGGATTCAAAGAGAAAAGCTTGTTGGGTAAAGTGAAATCTATCTATCAGGGTATCGACAATCATTATCCAATAACTCCATATTTTATTCCGTATCTGGGATTAAGCATCAGTTGGGCAAGAAGTAGACATTATTCTTTAGCTAATGGTTCTACCACTGAAAATTTGATGCCTTGATATTTACTTTCCTCTGAATCACAAGCTTCTTATTATGCAGGCTTACTATCCTGAGCGCCTGGCCAAGCTCTTCATTCTGAATATGCCACGATTCTTTGTCAGTGTTTGGAGAATGATTTCTCGATTCCTTGAGAAGGCAACACTGGAAAAGGTGCACTTCTTTTGCCTCTGCACATAATTATTCAGATTTAATGCATAGTTTCTCATCTAATACATTATTCATATTTTGGCCTAATATGATTTATCCATCCTCCACACCCTTTTTCTCCCCTTGAGAAGAAGATGGTATCGCTATAGGGCACCAAGGGGGTGCAAGCACTTCTACAAAGAGCTTAAAAACTGAAAAAAAGAGCTCAGTCACAAGACAACATCTACAATGTCAATCAAAGCATTTGCATCAACGAGTGATTTTCCACTAAGCCAAAATGTAGGATTTTGAAAAACGAGCTTTCAATAATTACAAAAATTGAGGATGCCTCCCCTTCATAGGCTCTCTTGTTTATGAAGGGGAATATGAGCATGAGATGCACCTGAAGATAGTTCATCTTAAACAATATCTACTTCACTAATCTCGCATGTCAAGCATTGCCTTCTAATCTTGACCCTTTATCCTGAAATAAATTCTGCAGATCGTGATTGTGAGCAATGAAGATGAACGAGAAGACATGTTCAAGGAAATTGGTGCTGAAGTGTTGCCTGAAGAGTATGGTGGGCAAGCAAAGCATGTTCCCATACAGGATGTTGTTTTGCCCCCTTTGGATAATTGATTTTAGTGAATAGATAAAAACATCTTCATTTCTTGGTTAAAAAGGGGAGGCAAAACAAATAAAAATAAAAAGAGCAGCTGCAATCTCGGCATCAGCTTCCTCGTATGTAATTGTAATGTATGTATATCTTTTTTGACGAACTGTTATGTACATGTCGAGTACCTATTAACTTGCTGGGTGACTTTATAGGCGTAACTAAAGTCATTGATTTTTAGTATCAATCACTTGAGGGAGTACGTGATTTCAATCTCACATTAGTTCACTGAGCAGGCCAAGCAAATTTTAGCAAACCAAACATCAAGATGAATCAACTGAGCAAACCATTCGAGCTTGACGAGAAGCCGTGAATCCTAGCCCTCGGCTTGGTAGAGAAATGTCCACGCTAATGAAGCAGATTATTGTTACTGTCTGTGAAGTTTGATTTGTGCTACTTTCTTTTGTGTTTGGAGTGCTTGTATTTCGAGGACAAGCAGTTTGACAGTGAGGAAAGTAAGGATGGAAATGGAGGGAAAAGAGAATAAGTGAAAGATGACGTGCAGAAGAGGGAAAGGTGCATTCGGAATTATGTTCTACAAGCACCTTGTCGAGGGGATTAACTGGGTCCCATTCGGATCCTGTCACAAAAAAGCAAACCAATCACTTGCCTTGTTCAATAAAGGGGTGGTTCATGATGTGACCAATCTAGCCTATTTGACTAAGGTAGCTGAAAATTAAAATTATCGAAGGACCTAAACCATACGTGTGATACACGTCTCTATGTAAGGCACTTTAGTTCAAATCTCAATATCCTCCATGTCGTAATATATTTTGTCCGATTGGGACGAGCATGGATAATCTAAGGGACATGAATTATGTTTTCTATACTTTGACATGTATAGACCATCCCTTTACATACTGTCCATTTGCATAACAAGCTTAATATTCAGCATTTCGGGAGAGGACTTTAGCTCCATATTAGTCACATGGCATTAATGAGTCATTATTTATTGAGCTTAACTCCATCATATTAAACATTAGAATCTCGGTTGATAATATCGATCTTAGTCAAGTGATGAAAATTCATAAATTTGCATTGGGGATGGTGGATAAGTCATGTAAAATCCCTCTATTATGGAGTAACATTGCTTCTCGAAGCTTTCATCAAAAGTAGTAAATATGTATAGATCAGAATGAATTCTATAACGACAAGCAGACTATCAAGGAAAAAGGAAAGGACGTCAGCTTTCTTTTCACTGGATGAGGTAGTTGCCTTCTTCAGTTACTCCTAATTGCCATGGTGGTGATAGTTTGATTTCTCCCATAAGGGGTTGATAAACAAAGCATACCCAGATTAAAAAAGAAAAAGATAGAGTATACCCAAATCATGTGGGTCACACTAATTATTCTCCTCCTTTTCTTTTAGCTTCCCCACCATGAAGAAGCTAAAAGGGCATGTTTACCAGCCATGTTTTTCATAGTTCTGATCAGATAGACCAATGAAAATGCTGCATCTTTAAGAGATTTGACCAGATGACAAAGCCCGCCAATGGCAATCCTCGGATGGTTCTAGAGAGGGCGAATTGGTTGACCTGACTTTTTGAGCTTTCTTGTGGTCGTCACAATGTGTAGACGGTGGAAATGAGTCATAGGAGCTACGATGAGTGCAAAACTTTATATTTGCATAAAATAACTAAGACAGTATAAACTGTAGAAGATACTGAAAATAGACTTATACAGTCATTCCATACTCCCTCACTTCACATTGTCTTCCTTCACTAATAACCCAATGGAGGTCGAGATCTAAATTAAGTAAACTCGAGAAATTTGCTCACGTCAATGGATTTATAAGTGATTGTGCATTCAGAATCTATCACCGGTTCGAACATATGGACATTTCAATTATCTTGTCGACTTCAAAATCATCTCATTCTAATAAATGTTTTTCCTTAACTTGTATTATACGTACACAAAAGTGGACACAACAGGACTGGAAATTCATATGAAGAGAGAGGGAGAGACTTACGAAGGGGGGATCTTATTAGGAACTGGAAGAAAGAGAAGAAAAGAACTTCTGAAAGGGGGATAATCAGGGAAAGAGAGGAACTTCTGAAGGAGGGATGGTTGACTTGAAAGACAAGTCTTTCTTCTGTTTTTCACTGTTCTTTTCCAACTATAAATAATAGGTCTCACTTCTCTCACCTCCGCGCAACGCTCACCATCTGCAACATTTCAGCATTTTGGCGCACCTTTGTCAATTCTCTGTCCTGGTGAGTCCCCCAATCCCTCTGTCCATTCATGCACTCGCTCCCACATCATCGGATCATCTCTCTCCCACTCTCTCTTCTCATTTGGGTCGCGTTTCTCTCTTGAACGTGCTTGAGTTCTGTAATGGTTAGTGATTGAATGTTCTTGTTATGCTCGACACACCACCGCTGCCATCATCATCCCCGGAAGAGCCTCTGTAGGTTGCGTGAGTTTGTACTAGTTGTTGCATGATTGCACAAGTTTGATTCTATCGTACACATGCTCTTGTTTTCTATATTACTTTTTTCCCCAATAGCCTTGTATGGATGTCATGGTCTGAAGTTCCATCACAGGGATGCTGCTTGCTTAGGATGTCATTGTACTAACAAGGCATTCCATTCTGTTAGGTCCATTACACTTTAGTTGCAGAAAACATAGTTTAATTAATATTGTATATATGGTGAGCACATAAGCAATCATAAGATAAAACCACATAGTATAGAAAACAACTATGAAAAGATGGAGAATGATAGGTTTAATGTTGATCTCTGATTAATGTCTTGTTGAATTCAATGATCAATAGGAATAAAAAATAAATTTAGATTGAATTTTAGCCTATGTAAAAATAAGTCGGACCTATTTCATTAACATGCGTGACTTTAATTTGATAGATTGTTGAAATCTTTTGTGGAATTTTGACTTTTGAATATTTATTTGTTGATTCAAGCTTTTTTTATGTTTTATTATTTTTCCAATGTTGTTTTCAGCCGGTGATTATTTGGTGATTTTTTGCAATTTGGAGTTGAGAAATAAATTCTTTATTCCGGCGAATCCAAAAGGATTGAATTCGTGAATAAAAGGTTAATTTTCTTTCCCGTGATTCCAATTTTTTCCCCCTTAAACTCAATTTTTTTTATGATTTTCATTTTTTCCTTTTATTTGCTGACTCAACGTCCGCTAGGGGACAGGTTTAGGCCACGTCGACATTAGCATAATAAAGTTCATATAAGTCCAATAAATCTAGCATTACTCTTTTCTAATTTTAAGATCTTGAAAATCAACGACTTAAAAATTTATTAGGATCAATACTTTGTAAATTGCAAAAACATAGAGAAAGCAAAATTCACGGAGGCGCGTGAGCTGATGCGGCTCCGACGGCCCTGAGCGACTGCCACTCGCGCAGCTCAATGTTCTTCTTTTGTATGCCGACTCCGGCGTCGACAGTAGTCAAACACCTCTCTCTCTCTCTCTCTCTCTCCCCTCCTTCTGTCATGGCTTTTGCCACGACGGAGCCGCCGGCGATGGACTGCCACGTCCGGTGCGAACCGCGCACCTGCTGCTTCAGGCCGCGTCCGGTGCGTCGGCTGCGAATGCCGGTTCAACGTAAGAATTCTACTTCTATGATCGCGACACTCGCTCTGTTGGCTTAGATTTTGAACTCTCCGATTGTTCGTCTCTGTGATCATCGTTTCGCGCCTTCTCGAGCGAACTACTCCAATCCGTCGTAGATGTTTCCAAAGCCTCTTCGGGCTATCCTGCTTGCTAAGATGCTCTTACGTTTCGTAATGCGGTCGAAGATGCGTGCCCCCCCGCAGGGTTGGGGGGCGTGATCGAGTCTTTCCAGTGAGGGAGAGGCGGAGCTAGATGCTAGTGATGGATCGGAGAACATATGCTTTGACTGTGCATTTCATTTGAAATAGACTGTTGGATTAAGAATCCATTTTGCATTTGTTTCGGACATGAATCATTGAACTCGTTAGGATGAAGCGGATCAATGTGCTTGCGTTGTTGTACATGGCTCTGTTATCTTGAGGATATGAATTTCTCATCCTGCCAAGCACTTGATTTGGTCAGGCAATCATATAGGACTCGTCTGCTGTCAAGCTCCGCATAATTATGAGGTGGTTACTAGTTGATGAATTGAGAATAGGTACTTTTGACCATGTTTAGTTTTGTTCTTGAAAATGTGCCTAGATGTACCTTCAAATAGTTAAAGAGGTAAGACTTGAGATTGCGTAGTTTGACTCTTTAGTTTTGGTTTTGTGAAACCCAATCTGTCATCTTTATAAGCATTGTGCGGAGGCAATATCCATGTTATGTCTTCAAGTTAACTTCATTTTTATTTTTCCCAATTACAGTTAGAGTCTTTGAGATAGCATGGGTAGGACTATTCAGTTGTACGGGTTCTACTCACCAATTCGTGCAGAAGCAGTCAAAAATTTTCTGGAGCAATATACTGGCAAAATGACTGTTTATGCAGTGGAAGTTCAGAAACCAAGAGTTGGAGAGCGAAGAACATGTGCACATGTTCAATTTACTGTGAAAGGTGATGCCGAAGATATTATTTCTCTCGCTAATAGTAAGAGTCTCTGGTATGGTAATTCATATTTGAAGGCTTCGGAACGAGATTCTGATATTGTTCGAAATCCCAAGGTCTTTCAGCACTGCCTGGATAATGTAACTTTGCATTTTGGATGTCAGATTTCTGAGGATATGTTCACTGCCTTGTGGGGGTGTCCCAATGCCTCTGTAAAATTTGGATTTGGCATGAGAAAATTGTTCTTTGTTTTGACCTATAATTCTGTGGACTACATGCTTGAGCTCTCCTATGAGAATATTTGGCAGATCCAGCTGCACCAATCACATGGTCAAACTCCGAAGTATCTAGTCATTCAGGTTTGATGTTTCAACTTAATGCTTGAAGTTCTTAAGCCATAAAATCGAATTACTATTTTCTTGTTGGTATTGGATATGTTGATAAATTGTATGCAGTAGGAGGGCCTATACAGTGCAGATTGTCATGATTCACAATATATAAAAGACCTGCTGTGTTACTTCTCCGAGGACAATACTCTTTCTAAGATGTTTGATTTATGAACTTCCCCAATCCCCATATTATTGGTAGAGCAGCAATTTTCCTCTGAAATAGCACAATGGTTTTATATGCCCGTCAAGCTGGAGACTACTAATTTTTTTCTTTTTGTGGTCTTATTTCACCAGTTACTAGGTGCCCCTCGGATTTATGAAAAAGATTCCTGCTCTCTCAAATATTTTATGGCAGCTCCTGATGACCAATGGGTTAGGGAAGTTGATTTTACCCGTTCTTTCTCTATTGGCCAATCTTCCTCTCTGTGTTTGGAACTTCGGAATAGTCATCAGCTTCCTCATTTTGATAAGTATCTTGATCGCTACAAAGAACAGAGTGGGCAGTTCATCCTGGAAAGAGCCCCGCCTCGTATTTATCATTCAGATCTTGTACCTGTTGTGCTTCCACCTTCTGGAGTTGCCTTGCCATATGGAATCTTGTTCAAGGTCTGTTCCTTGGTTCAGCATGGTTATCTACCATGGCCGGTTCTGGATAGAAAATTTTTCCGGCTGTTAGATCCAAGAAGAATGGACATGAATGTTGCTTGCATAGAACATGCTTTGGAAAAACTGGGTCGTCTAAAAGACTGCTGTTACCATCCTGTAAGTTGGCTTGAGGAGCAATATCGGCGGTATCTGAGTTCTGAACATAAACCTACAGCTGGCACTCTTTCTTTAGATGATGGGCTGGTGTATGTGCGTAGGGTTCAAGTAACTCCTTCTAAGGTGTATTTCTGTGGTCCAGAAGTGAATGTTTCCAATCGGGTGCTGCGTAACTATCCTGGAGATATTGATAATTTTCTCCGTGTTTCTTTTGTTGATGAGGAGCTTGACAAAATTTATTCAACAAATTTGTCTCCTCGTAACTCTGCAAATGATGAAAGACGAAGCGGAATTTATAAGAGGATAATCTCAACATTGAGAGATGGAATTGTTATTGGTGATAAGAGGTTTGAGTTTCTTGCCTTTTCGTCAAGTCAATTACGGGATAGTTCTGCTTGGATGTTTGCTTCCCGGGAAGGGCTTACTGCAACTGATATAAGGGAGTGGATGGGGGATTTTCGTAAGATACGAAATGTGGCAAAATATGCTGCCAGACTTGGTCAGTCCTTCAGTTCATCGACAGAAACTCTTAACGTCAAGAAAGATGAAGTTGAAAGGATACCAGATGTGGAAATCAAAAGGGGCAGAGTTAAATATGTTTTCTCTGATGGTATTGGGAAAATATCTCACCAATTTGCTCTGGAAGTGGCTAGAAAATGCGGTCTTACAATTTCAAGCCCATCTGCATTTCAGATTCGATATGGTGGGTTCAAAGGTGTTGTGGCAGTAGATCCAACCTCATCAAAAAAATTATCATTAAGAAGCAGCATGCTCAAGTACGAATCGTCAAATACAAAATTAGATGTTTTAGCCTGGAGCAGGTATCAGCCTTGCTTTCTTAATCGCCAGATTATTACTCTTTTGTCCACTCTTGGAGTTGGGGATCATATTTTTGAAAGGAAGCAAAGAGAGGCGCTGTGTCAACTGGATGCTATTTTGACGGATCCTCTGGTGGCGCAGCATGCGCTGGAGCTTATGTCTCCTGGAGATAATACAAAGGTTCTTCTAGAAATGCTTATCTGTGGTTATAAGCCGGATGTGGAACCCTTTTTATCAATGATGCTTCGAACATTCTGTGCATCGAAGTTGCTTGACCTGCGTACCAAAGCAAGGATCTTTGTGCCAAATGGAAGGTCTATGATGGGATGTTTGGATGAAACGATGACTTTGGAATATGGTCAGGTGTTTGTACAATTCTCTAGGGTCGGAAATTTGCAGATTGGACGCGAAACCATGCTAAAGTCGAGCACGAATGAGTCACTGCCCGACACCTTTATCTTTCCGGGAAAGTTGGTGGTTGCAAAAAACCCTTGCCTGCATCCTGGAGATGTCCGTGTCTTAGAGGCTGTTGATGTTCCGTCTCTGCACCATATGGTTGATTGCATTGTTTTTCCTCAGAAAGGAAAAAGGTAAATTTTTTCCTTTTACTGCTGGTACCCATTTTCTTACCATGTCAGTTCTTCTCATTCACACCGAGTAACATTCTAAGGCAGTTGAGGCTGGACGCATTTCTCTCTGTTTTTTTTTTTTTTTTTTTTCGATTTTTATTGTCTCAAATCTCCGGTCTCAGCCAACCATTTGCCCACACACAAAATAATAATAATAATGATAAGAAGAAAACCTCAGCCAACCTTACCATCGTGGGTTTACTGAGTAATTGCGATTATTTTGTAAAAATATGGAGAGTGCACTAGTTTGTTCATAAAGATACCAAGGTGGTGCTGACATTGTACAGATATTTTTATGAGAGATTTTGTCAAAGCTGTCAAGGATAGAGCATTAAGCATGTGAATGAACTGAATGACATATTAGCATTTTCTTTGTTTGGTCATGTATTTATTTATATAGATAGAAATATTCATGTGACTAGGGATTTGTACAAACAATATGTGGACTTCTGCATGAAAGATATTGTATGAACAAACCCACGTCATCCATTCTAGACAACCATATGCATGCAGATAAAATCATGATCACATTACTTCTTAACTCCATTTTCCCCCAGTTGGTCAACTGGCATCTCTGGCAATAAGTAGAGCCTGAGATATTTCTTCAGTTGTGATTATCATTGTAGCCCTCATGTTATTTACTTAATAGATACCAAAAAGAGTGATTTATCTCAACTCATTGGACTCTCCTACTTTTTCTTTTAATTTTGGATTGTGAGTTTCATAATTACAAGCTATCATGGAATGGATCTAGATTAGATTTCCCTGTTTGTTGATGCAAGTTCCTGTCCCGTACCAGATAGCATTTGTGCATGATTTGCATGATTTTCTGATATTTTGCTACTAACCTCCAGGCCACATCCAAATGAATGTTCGGGAAGTGATCTGGATGGAGATATCTACTTCGTTTGTTGGGATCCTGATCTGATTCCTGACTGTTTTTACCAACCCATGGATTATACCCCAGCACGTACTGTAACTCTTGATCATGATGTCACCATTGAGGTATGCATTGGCCCCTAACAAACAGCTACCCCTTTTATCTCTGAAAGCACACGCATTCTTGCCCGTTAAACATTACCTTTGAGAGGACCACGCTGATGTAGTTTGCATTCGTATTGTTTGAGTGATATGCTTATATGCAAAATATCTCATATGAGGCTGTCGAATGAGATCAATGACTTTAAAAGAACAGTTGCAATGGTAATGTAGTGTGGTTTTCTTTTACCCAGGTATATGATATTCTTTTGACAAGCAATATGAGCAGAAATTTTGCTGAAACCTGAGTTGAATGTCCTATAGTTGTCATCTTCGGCATTGACATTCCATGTTTTCTCTTCTTCAAATATATTGGTTATCCTAAAATACAATATGTAGCATGAAATAGGCTATGTTCCGGTACTTCTGAATGAAGAGTTTCCATGTGCAACCATTAAGTCTCTATCAGGGACCAGTGGATGCACAAGTACCGGACATCTATAGATTCCCTCATAGTTTATGAAGGAATGAGATACACGAAAGCTAGATCATATGGATCGCACTGCTTAATTCATTTTATTGGGGAACTCATTTGGCAATGTTCGTTACAAAGCAGATATTTGAGAATCTAGTCTGTTTTATTAGCATAGTGTGATTCTTGTTGCTCAGCATGTGAACCTTATAGTTCTTTAACTTGTTAAAAGAAGTGCCCTTCTGTTCCGTAGCGTGTCTCTTCAAACTTTACTTGCATAGTCTTTCTCATTGGACATCTCTATATTAGTTTCATGAGGAACTTCATTTGTTAGCGTCTTTTGCTAATATACACCTTCTCAGTGGACAACTAATAAACTCATGCTAACCCAATTTAATGTTTTACCATCCAGGAAGTCGTGGAGTACTTCGCAGATTACATGGTCAATGATAGTTTAGGGATTATTGCAAACTCTCACACAGTGTTTGCAGATAAGGAGCCAGGGAAGGCGTGCAGCAAATCATGTGCTGAGCTTGCAAAGTTGTTTTCCATAGCTGTTGACTTCCCGAAAACTGGTGTTCCTGCTAAAATTCCGTGTCATCTGCGAGTTGGAGAATACCCAGACTTCATGGAAAAGTCTGATAAGTGCACCTATGAGTCTCAGCATGTGATTGGGAAGCTTTACAGAGAGGTCAAGGGGATTGCACCTTACACTAATTCTATAAATTCCTTCACAAGGGAAGTTGCTCTGAGCTCCTACGATTGTAGAATGGAAATAGAAGGCTTTGAGGACTATGTCAAGGAAGCCTTTCAGTACAAACTTGAGTATGACTGCAAATTGAGGAGGTTGATGCATTATTATGACATCAAAACCGAGGCTGAAATGCTGAGTGGGAATATACTGACAAAATCGAAATATTTTGATAAAAGAAGAGACCTGGAAGGTATAAATGCTGCTGCGAGGTCCTTGAGAAAGGAAGCCAGGTCATGGTTCAATGATACAGAGTCAGGATCAGCCTCTGATGGTGTTAACGTATATGCAAAGGCATCAGCTTGGTATCATGTCACCTACCACCCGGAATTCTGGGGCCGCTATGAGGAGGAGGCTGATGGAGATCATTTCTTAAGCTTCCCATGGTGTGTTTATGACAAGCTTCTTCACATAATAAGAGAGAAGGTTTCTATAGAGAAGTTAGCAGAAATCAGCATTTGACTGTAGATTCTGAGCTAAATTCTTTGAAGCATGGGGTGGTTGGGTTTAAAGTAAGCAAGTATATCTTAGACGTACGCCTCCCCTGTGAAGACAAATAATTTGCGTTAGCTGTCATGTAAGTTCCACGGACGCCTCTTATGGCATATATCCATCTGTAATAAGTTTGGTATTATTGTGTACTAACTTTTATGTGTGATACTGCTGTGTATTGACTTTCATGTGTGAATATATATAAGGAACCACTTTTTATCTCAGTGTTGTAGCTATGCATGCAAACGTTCCAATGTCAGTGCCAGTCTATTCAATGAAAGAGCATGCGTGTCGCCATACTCTTTCAAGCGAGAGTTCTTTGTCCCTCTTTCGGATTTCTTTACCAGAATTCTAGAGATATTCATTGTTCATATCTTTAGTTTCTCTTTAGGACGGCAGGATAGGATTTGAATCTCTTGTGAAGCATTCCATAAGGCACTCATCCACTCTTTACAAGCGATTGATATTGAAATGGAAATGCTGACACTGAAATCACCACGAAAGATCACTCAATCTAGATATGACGGAGTAATTTAGGTACTGTGACTTTAATCTAGTTAATCGAATTTTAGGGCAGTGCAGTCATCTTCAAAAGATGCATCAATGGCGTTTGAGAACAACAAACATTAGAGTCCCTTCCTTGTAGCTCGAATCCAGTAGGTGGCCGAAATCCAGAGTCTTTTCCGCAAGACGTCGAAAGAGTTCTTCCACTATCTTGCTTCCGAAGTGTTTGCTGATGATCCCCTCCAGGCCTGCTCTTAGGTGTATCACAATCTCCTGTGCATTGATTCCGCCCTCATACCTCGTTTGGGTGTTGAGCAGCTCCATCTTCTCTATGTGAAAACTACCGTCCATGTTGACTAGCCGTGCAATCTCCGCTGGAGACGCAGCATACAGTGGCAAGTTGAAGCAATCCACTTGCTCTTCACTTATTATTCCCTGCAGTGACAAGCTCGTCAATTCTTGGCTTTATGTGAGTTAAATGAAGTCAAAAGTTTATGCAGTCTAATGTGGATCTCTCTGACAGATGACTATCGCGGGAGAAAAATTTAGTGTCCTGAAATTTCTGCATTAGAAGAATAGCGAAATCACTATTGAAAAAAAGTACATTATAATAGAGTTACATATTCTGAGAAACTTGGGTAGAGCTTCAGTTCTTGGATGCGAGACTGCCTTGGTGGTATTATTCATCGTGCTGTCTATAGATGTGCATATGAACGGAACCTTTTCTTAAGTAGAATAAACTTCATATTCCGGGTAGACTTATTTTTTCCTTCTTCAGTCTAATAAAAGATTTTAAGGCAAAGGTCAAACAAGAGTTGGAGATACTGTGATGCCATACCTCTGTGGCCATGTCCATGAGACTCAATCCAATAAGATCATACATTACACACACGGGTATCTTAGAATATGGAACATCATCTGGTTTTCCAGGCATGGTGAGTACTGCTATCCCCCCTGAGGCGATCTCTTCTGCTCTAGATTTCAGAAATGCTTCCATATCCTTGTTGAACTGACCTGCATATGCATTGCACACCGCCTCGGAAGCATTTGTGCAGTGAATTTTCCCCTTATTCCATGCCGGAGAGTTTCTATTTGACATGTTGCCTGGAATTCTCGAAAGCCACTGGAGTGCGTACTGCGAGTGCACGAAGTGGAGGGACGACTCCGGGAACAGCCGCCCGTGAAATGACCCCGGAACCCCTGCTGCATAGTAGGGTTTTTCTGGAGGAAGGGACTTGAAGAGTGTTGAAGTCATTGGCGGCGTGATCATTGAAGAAGATTTGGAATTCGGGCATCTCGGTAAGGAGGCCTTTGGATGTGAGATTCTTTTGGATGGCATGTATGGCGTTTTGCATGGCAATGAAGGTGTTTGGACCGACCGAGCAGCCGAGGTCAGCAAGGCGGATCGTGGCAGAGCGGGAGGAGACATAAGCTTCTACATCGAGCTTCTCAAGGATTGCCTTTTCAGACATGGCCTTAAGAACATTTGTGGTTGCTCTCTGTAAAACAATACTCAATTTCGTGAGGATGACAAGTCATCCCCTAGTAGATAAGTCTCGGCATCTGCTTCCTTGCATGTACTTATAATGTACGTATATCTTTTTCAATGGACTGTTATGTACATATTATGTACAAGTTTATATGAATACTGTTGAATTTAAGCATCAATCACTTGTTAACGGAGTACATGCTTTCAAACCCACATTGGTTCACTGAGCAGGCCAAGCAAATTTTAGCAAACCAAACATCAAGATGAATCAACAGAGCGAACCATTCAAGCTCGACAAGAAGCCTTGAATCCTAGCCCTCGGCTTGGTACATGAATGTCCATAGCTAACAAAGCAGATTATCGCTACCGTCTGCGAAGTTTACTTTGTGCTACTTTCTTTCTGTGTATAGAGTGCTTGTGTTTCAAGGATAAGCAGTTTGGCAGTGAGGAAAGTTAGGATGGAAATGGAGGGAAAAGAGAATAAGTGAAAGAGGACGTGCAGAAGAGGGCAAGGTGCGCATTCTGAATTATGTTCTCCAGTCACCTTGTCTAGGGGATTAACGTGCCCCGTTCAAATCCCGTCACAAAAAAGAACACCGATAGTTTGTTTTGTTCGATAAAGGGGTGGTCCATGACGTGATCAATATAGCTTATTTTAGAGTTTCGTTTGGTTTACGAAAAATATCACATTTTTGAAAAATATTTTTAGGATTTAAGTCACGTTGATAAGTCATGTAAATCTCTCTTCTTCTTCTTCTTCTTCTTTTTTATAAAAAAATCGAAATTTTAATTATTTTATTTTTATGTATATTTTTATTTAGCTAAAAATTAAATTATCAAAGGACTTAAGCCATGTGTATGTCACATGTCTCTATATGAGTTACTTTGTTGTAAATCTCCAAGCCGTAATCTATTTTGTTCAATTGGAATGAGCATGTATAATCCAAGAGATTTGAATCACCTCTTCCATACTTTAATATGTACAGACCATTTATTCACACATTGTCTATTTGCATTGAATTAGTCACATGATGTAAATGGGTCGTTATTTATTGAGCTTAACTCCATTGTGTTAAACATTAGAATCTCGATTGATCGTATCGACTCTAGTCAAGTGATGAAAATTCCTAGATCTTGCATTTGGGGTTGGCGGATAAGTCATGTAAATCCCTCTATTATGGAGTAATGTCGTTTCTCGAAGCTTCCACCAAAAGGAGGAAACATGTATAGACCGGAAAGAATTACTCTATCAACAAGTAGAGTACCAAGGAAAAAGGAGAGGGCGTCAGCTTTCTTTTCACCGGATGAGGTAGTTGCCTTCTTCCGTTACTCCTAGTTGCCCGGGTGGGTTGATAAACAAAGCATACCCAAATTAAAAAAGAAGAAAGATAAGAGTCTACCCAAATTGTGTGGGTGACACTAATTATTCCCCTCTCCTTTTGTTTTAGCTTCCCCACCATGAAGAAGCTAAAAGGGTGAAGAAGCTAAAAGGGCACGTTTTCCAGCTATTTTTCATTGCTCTGATCAGACGCACCTATGAAAATGCTACATCTTTTGGAGATTTGACCAGATGAGAAAGCCCGCCAATGGCAACCCTCGGATGGATTCCGAGGGCGAATTGGTTGACCTGATTGTTTGAGCTGTCTTGTGGTCTCAATGTGTAGATGGTGGAGTTTTGAGGAATGGGAACTGTGATAAATGCAAAACTTTGTATTTACATAAAACAAGCAAGACGGTATAAATTGTACAGGGCACAAAAAAAAAAGACTGATACAATCATTCGATAATTCCTTGCCTCACATTATCTTCCTTCACTAATAACCCAATAAAGATCAAGATCTAAATTAAGTAAACTCGAAATGTTAACTAAATCAACAGAAAATGTTTTAAGTTTGCCCATGCCAATGGACTTATAAGTGATTGTTGTTCATATGTGTTCAAGCGCATTCAAAATCTATTGTGGGTTCGAATGTGAGCAGGTTCTTAGAAGGCTCAATGGGGAAAGCTCATGAGCGAGTCACTTATCCCGTCTTTTGGAGTCCATTGTGTTCACTATTCCTAGAGAAGAGAAAGATATAGACACTAACTAAGGGGCCATTCGATGGGGAAGGGTATAGACTCCACGTTTGGGGAAATCTAGGCTGTCATTGGATACTGTAGTATAGAAGCTACTCATGCTTGGGGTGAGAAGGGTGGTGAAAACCCCACTGTAGGGGAGGCTTATGAAGATGAGATCTTATTAGGAAGAAAGAGAAAACAGAACTTTTGAAGGTGGGATTTTTTATCAGGAAAACAGAGGAACTTCTGAAGGTGGGATGGTCGACTTGAGAAACAAGCCTTTCTTCTTCTTTTCATTGTTCTTTTCTGGCTATATATAATAGGTCTCCTTCTCGCACTTCCACGCAACGCTCACTATCTACAACATCTTAGCATTTTGGCACACCCTTGTCAATTCTCCATCCCGGTGAGTTCCCCAATCTCTCTCTGTCCATTCATGCTTGGATCATGGCTCTCTTAGTCTCTCTTCTTATTCAGTTGCATTTCTCTCTCGAACATGCATGGGTTCTGTAATAGTTAGTGATTGTATGTTCTTGTTATGCTCGACACATCGCCACCACCATCATCATCCCCGTAAGAGTCTCTGTAGGTTGCGTGAGTTTGTACTAGTTGTTGCATGGTTGCACAAGTCTGATTCTCTCGTACGCATGATCTTGTTTTCTATATTACTTTTTTCCCCAATAGCCTTGTATGGATGACATGGTCTGAAGTTCCTTCACGGGGATGCTGCTTGCTTAGGATGTCATTGTACTAACAAGGCATTCCATTCCGTAGGTTCATTACACTTTAGTTGCAGCAAACCTAGTTTAATTAATATTGTGTATATGGTGAGCACAGAAGCAATCATAGGATAAAACCACACAGTATAGAAAATAATTATGATAAGATGGAGAATGATAATTTGACATTTATCTTAGAGTAATTTTTTCTTGAATTCAATGATCAATAGGAACAAAAAAAAAATTAGATGGAACTTTAGCCTATGTAAAAATAAGTTGGACTGACCTCATTAACGTAGGTGATTTTATTTCGATAGATCGTTGAAATCTAGTATTTTTTTTTTACTTTTGAATATTTGTTTGCTAATTCAAGCTTTTTTTTTTTTTTTTTCAATGTTGTTTTCAGCTGGTGATATTTTGCAATTTGGAGTTGAGAAATAAATTATTTATTCCGGCGAATCCAGAAGGATTGAATTCGTGAATAAAAGGTGAATTTTCTTTCCTGTGATTCCTATTTTTTCCCGTAAAGCTCATTTTTTATGATTTTCATTTTTTTCCCTCTTTTATTTGCTGACTCAACGTCTACGGGAAGACAAGTCATGGCCATGTCAACATTAGCTAACTGAAATTAACATACCTCCAATAAATTTAGCATTACTCTTTTCTAATTTTAAGATCTTGAAAATTAACGACTAAAAAATTTACTAGCATCACTACTTTGTAAATTGCAAAAACATAGAGAAAGCAAAAGTCACGCGGCGCGTTGACGCGGCTGCGACGGCCCTGAGCGACTGGCTCGCGCTGCTCAAAGTCCTTCTTTTATATGCCGACTCCGTCGTCGACAGTAGTCAAACCCCTCTCTCTCTCCCTCTCTCTCTCCCCTCCTTCTGTCATGGCTTTCGCCACGACGGAGCCGCCGGCGATGGACTGCCTCGTCCGGTGCGAACCGCGCACCTGCTGCTTCGGGCCGCACCGGCCGCGTCCGGTGCGTCGGCTGCGAATGCCGATTCCACGTAAGAATTCTACTTCTATGACCGCGACACTTGCTCTGTTGGCTTGGATTTCGAACTCTCGGATTGTTCGTCTCCGTGATCATCAATTCTCGCCTTCTCGAGCGAAGTTTTTCCTACTCCAAGCCGTCGTAGATGTTTTCAAAGCCTCTTCCGGCTATCCTGCTTGCGAAGATGCGTGGCCCCCGGGGGGGGGGGTAAGTTGTGGGGTGTGATCGAGTCATTCCGGTGAGGGAGAGGCGGAGCTAGATGCTAGTGATGGATCGGAGAACATTTGCTTTGAATGTGCACTTCATTTGAAATAGACAGTATTGGATTAAGAATCCATTTTGCATTTGTTTCGGACATGGATCGATGAACTTGTTAGGATGAAGCGGATCGATGTGCTTGCGTTGTTGCACATGGCTCTGTTATCTTGAGGATATGAATTTCTCATCCTGCTGAGCACTTGATTTGGCCATGCAATCACATAGGACTTGTCTGCTGTCAAGTTCCCGCATAGTTATGAGATGGTTGCTAGTTGATGATTGAGAATAGACACTTTTGACCATGTTTAGTTTTGTTCTTGAAAATGTGCCTAGATGTACCTGCAAATAGTTAAAGAGGTAAGACTTGAGATTGCCTAGTTTGACTCTTTAGTTTTGGTTATGTGGAACCCAATCTGTCATCTTTATAAGCATTTTGCAGAGGCAATATCCATGTTAAGTCTTCAAGTTAACTTCATTTTTTCTTTCCAATTGCAGTTAGAGTCTTTGAGATAGCATGGACAGGACTATTCGGTTGTACGGGTTCGACTCGCCAATGAGTGCAGAAGCAGTCAAAAATTTTCTGGAGCAATATACTGGCAAAATGACTGTTTATGCAGTGGAAGTTCAGAAACCAAGAGTTGGAGAGCGAAGAACATGTGCACATGTTCAATTTACTGCTAAAGATTATGCTGAATGTATTATTTCTCTCGCTAATAGTAAGAGTCTCTGGTACGGTGATTCATATTTGAAGGCTTTGGAACGAGATTCTGATATTGTTCGAAATCCCAAGGTCTTTCAGCACTGCCTGGATAATGTAACTTTGCATTTGGGATGTCAGATTTCTGAGGACATGTTCAATGGCTTGTGGGAGAGCCCAAATGCCTCTGTAAAATTTGGATTTGACATGAGAAAATTGTTCTTCTTTTTAACCTATAATCTTGTGGACTACAAGCTTGAGCTCTCCTATGAGAATATTTGGCAGATTCAGCTGCACAAACCACGTGGTCAAACGCCGAAGTATCTAGTCATTCAGGTTTGATGCTTCAACTTAATGCTTGAAGTTTTTAAGCCATAAAATCGAATTACTATTTTCTTGTTGGTATTGGATATGTTGATAAATTGTATGCAGTAGGAGGGCCTATATAGTGCAGACTGTCATGATTCACAATATATAAAAGACCTGCTGTATTACTTCTCTGAGGATGATACTCTTTCTATGATGTTTGATTCATGAACTTCCCCAATCCCCATCTTATTGGTAGAGCAGCAATTTTCCTCTGAAATAGCACAATGGTTTTATATGCCCGTCAAGCTAGACACTACTGATTTTTTTTCTTTTTCTCTTTGTGGTCTTATTTCACCAGTTACTAGGTGCCCCTCGGATTTATGAGAAAGATTCCTGCTCTCTCAAGTATTTTATGGCAGCTCCTGATGACCAATGGGTTAGGGAAGTTGATTTTACCCCATCTTTCTGTATTGGCCAGTCTTCCTCTTTGTGTCTGGAACTTCAGCATGATCATCAGCTTCCTGAATTTGATAAGTATCTTGATCGTTACAAAGAACAGAGTGGGCAATTCACCCTGAAAATTGCCCCTCCTTGTAGTTATCTTTCAGATCTTGTACCTGTTGTGCTTCCACCTGCTGGAGTTGCCTTGCCATATGGAATCTTGTTCAAGGTCTGTTCCTTGGTTCAGCATGGGTATCTACCATGGCCGGTTCTGGATAGAAAATTTTTCCAGCTGTTAGATCCAAGAAGAATGGACATGAATGTTGCTTGCATAGAACATGCTTTGGAAAAACTGGGTCATCTAAAAGAGTGCTGTTACCATCCTGTAAGTTGGCTTGAGGGGCAATATCTGCAGTATCTGAGTTCTGACCATAAACCTACAGCTGGCACTCTTTCTTTAGATGATGGGTTGGTGTATGTGCGTAAGGTTCAAGTAACTCCTTCTAAGATGTATTTCTGTGGTCCAGAAGTGAATGTTTCCAATCGGGTGCTGCGTAACTATCACGAAGATATTGACAATTTTCTCCGTGTTTCTTTTGTTGATGAGGAGCTTGACAAAATTTATTCAACAGATTTGTCTCCTCGTAACTCTGCAAATGATGAAAGGCGAAGTGGAATTTATAAGAGGATAGTCTCAACATTGAGAGATGGAATTGTTATTGGTGATAAGAGGTTTGAGTTTCTTGCCTTTTCGTCAAGTCAATTACGGGATAGTTCTGCTTGGATGTTTGCTTCCCGAGAAGGGCTTACCGCAACAGATATAAGGGAGTGGATGGGGGATTTTCGTAAGATACGAAATGTGGCAAAATATGCTGCCAGACTTGGTCAGTCCTTTGGTTCCTCGACAGAAACTCTTAACGTCAGGAAAGATGAAGTTGAAAGGATACCAGATGTGGAAATCATGAGGGATGGAGTTAAATATGTTTTCTCTGATGGTATTGGGAAAATATCTCACCAATTTGCTCTGGAAGTGGCTAGAAAATGCGGTCTTACAATTTCAACCCCATCTGCATTTCAGATTCGATATGGTGGGTTCAAAGGCGTTGTGGCGGTAGATCCAAGCTCATCAAAAAAATTATCATTAAGAAGCAGCATGCTCAAATACGAATCGTCAAATACAAAATTAGATGTTTTAGCGTGGAGCAGGTATCAGCCTTGCTTTCTTAATCGCCAGATTATTACTCTTTTGTCCACTCTTGGAGTTGGGGATCATATTTTTGAAAGGAAGCAAAGAGAGGCGCTGTGTCAACTGGATGCTATTTTGACGGATCCTCTGGTGGCGCAGCATGCGCTGGAGCTTATGTCTCCTGGAGAGAATACAAAGGTTCTTCTAGAAATGCTTATCTGTGGTTATAAGCCGGATGTGGAACCCTTTTTATCAATGATGCTTCGAACATTCTGTGCATCGAAGTTGCTTGACCTGCGTACCAGAGCAAGGATCTTTGTGCCAAATGGAAGGGCTATGATGGGATGTTTGGATGAAACGAGGACTTTGGAATATGGTCAGGTGTTTGTACAATTCTCTAGGGTCGGAAATTTGCAGATTGGAAGCAAAACCATGCTAAAGTCGAGCACAAATGAGTCACTGCCCGACACCTTTATCTTTCAGGGAAAGTTGGTGGTTGCAAAAAACCCTTGCCTGCATCCTGGCGATGTCCGTGTCTTAGAGGCTGTTGATGTTCCATCTCTGCACCATATGGTTGATTGCATTGTTTTTCCTCAGAAAGGAGAGAGGTAAATTTTCTCCTTTTACTGCTGGTACTCATTTTCTTACCACGTTAGTTCTTCTCATTCCCTCCGAGTAACATTCTAAGGCAGTTGAGTGTGGACGCATTTCTCTCTGTTTTTTATATTTTTCCACTTTTTAATGTCTCAAACTCCAGTCTCAGCCAACCATTTGCCAACCGTTTGCCAACAGAAAAAAAAAGGAAGAAGAAGAAAACCTCAGCCAACCTTAGCATAGTGGGTTTACTGGGTAATTGTGATTATTTTGTAAAAAGATGGAGAGTGCACTAGTTTGTTCATAAAGATATTAAGGTGGCATTGACATTGTACGATAATTTTTATGAGAAAGATTTTGTCAAAGCTACAACGGACAGAGCATTAAGCATGTTACTGAACTGAATGACATATTAGCATTTTCTTTGTTTGGCCATGTATTTATTTATATAGATAGGAACATTCATGTAACTGGGGATTTGTACATACAATATGTGGACTTCTGCACGAAAGATATTGTACGAACAAACCCATGTTATCCATCCTAGACAACCATATGCAAGCAGATGAAATCATGATCCCATTACTTCTCAACTCCATTTTTTCCCCTATTTGGTCAACTGGCATCTCCGGCTATAGGTAGAACTTGACATTTTTCTTCAGTTGTGATTATCATTGTAGCCCTCGTGTTATTTACTTAATAGATACCAAAGAGAGTGATTTATCCAGACTCACCGGACTCTCCTAATTTTTCTTTTGATTTTAGATGGTAAGTTTCATAATTACGAGCAATCATGGAATGGATCTAGATTAGATTTCCCTGTTTGTTCATGCAAGTTCCTGCCCTGTACCAGATAGCATTTATGCATAATCTGCATGAGTTTCTGATATTTTGCTACTAACCTCCAGGCCACATCCAAATGAATGTTCGGGAAGTGATCTGGATGGAGATATCTACTTCGTTTGTTGGGATCCTGATCTGATTCCCGACTGTTCTTGGCAACCCATGGATTATACCCCAGCACCTACTGTAACTCTTGATCATGATGTCACCATTGAGGTATGCATTGGCCACTAACAAACAGCTACCCCTTTTATCTCTGAAAGCACACGCATTCTTGCCCGTTAAACATTACCTTTGAGAGGACTGCACTGATGTAGTTTGCATTCGTATTGTTTGAGAATCTAGTCTGTTTTATTAGCATAGTGTGATTCTTGTTGCTCAGCATGTGAACCTTATAGTTCTTTAACTTGTTGAAAGGAGTGCCCTTCTGTTCTGTAGCGTGTCTCTTCAAACTTTACTTGCAAAGTCTTTCTCATTGGACATCTCTATATTAGTTTCATGAGGAACTTCATTTGTTAGCGTCTTTTGCTAATATACACCTTCTCAGTGGATAACTAATACACTCATGCTAACCCAATTTAATGTTTTACCATCCAGGAAGTCATGGAGTACTTCACAGATTACATGGTCAATGATAGTTTAGGGATTATTGCAAACTCTCACACAGTGTTTGCAGATAAGGAGCCAGGGAAGGCATGCAGCGAATCATGTGCTGAGCTTGCAAAGTTGTGTTCCATAGCTGTTGACTTCCTGAAAACTGGTGTTCCTGCTAAAATTCCGCGTCATCTGCGAGTTAGAGAATACCCAGACTTCATGGAAAAGTCTGATAAGTGCACCTATGAGTCTCAGCGTGTGATTGGGAAGCTTTACAGAGAGGTCAAGGGGATTGCACCATATACTTATTCTATAAATTCCTTCACAAGGGAAGTTGCTCTGAGCTCCTACGATTGTAGAATGGAAATAGAAGGCTTTGAGGACTATGTCAAGGAAGCCTTTCAGTACAAACTTGAGTATGACTGCAAATTGAGGAGGTTGATGCATTATTATGACATCAAAACGGAGGCTGAAATGCTGAGTGGGAAAATACTGACGAAGTCGAAATATTTTGATAAAAGAAGAGACCTGGATGATATAAATGCTGCTGCAAGGTCCTTGAGAAAGGAAGCCAGGTCATGGTTCAATGATACAGAGTCAGGATCAGCCTCTGATGGTGTTAACGTATATGCAAAGGCATCAGCTTGGTATCATGTCACCTACCACCCGGAATTCTGGGGCTGCTATAAGGTGGAGGCTGATGGAGATCATTTCTTAAGCTTCCCATGGTGTGTTTATGAGAAGCTTCTTCACATAATAAGAGAGAGGGCTTCTATGGAGAAGTTAGCAGAAATCAGCATTTGACTGTAGATTCTGAGCTAAATTCTTTAAGCATTCAAGTATATCTTCTTCTTTTTTTTTTTTTTGGGGAGGGGGTGGGGGGGTGGTTGGGTTAAAGTACGCAAGTATATCTTAGACGTACGTCTCCCCTGTGAAGACAAATAATTTGTGTTAGCTGTCATGTAAGTTCCACGGACGCCTCTTATGGCATATATCCATCTGTAATAAGTTTGGTATTATTGTGTACTAACTTTTATGTGTGATACTGCTGTGTATTGACTTTCATGTGTGAATATATATAAGGAACCACTTTTTATCTCAGTGTTGTAGCTATGCATGCAAACGTTCCAATGTCAGTGCTAGTCTATTCAATGAAAAGAGCATGCGTGTCGCCATACTCTTTCAAGTGAGAGTTCTTTGTCCCTCTTTCGGATTTCTTTACCAGAATTCTAGAGATATTCATTGTTCATATCTTTAGTTTCTCTTTAGGACGGCAGGATAGGATTTGAATGTCTTGTGAAGCATTCCATAAGGCACTCATCCACTCTTAACAAGCAATTGATATTGAAATGGAAATGCTGACACTGAAATCACCACGAAAGATCACTCAATCAAGATATGACCGAGTAATTTAGGTACTGTGACTTTATTCTAGTTAATCGAATTTTAGGGCAGTGCAGTCATCTTCAAAAGATGCATCAATGGCGTTTGAGAACAACAAACATTAGAGTCCCTTCCTTGTAGCTCGAATCCAGTAGGTGGCTGAAATCCAGAGTCTTTTCCGCAAGACATCGAAAGAGTTCTTCCACTATCTTGCTTCCGAAGTGTTTGCTGATGATCCCCTCCAGGCCTGCTCTTAGGTGTATCACAATCTCCTGTGCATTGATTCCGCCCTCATACCTCGTTTGGGTGTTGAGCAGCTCCATCTTCTCTATGTGAAAACTACCGTCCATGTTGACTAGCCGTGCAATCTCCGCTGGAGACGCAGCATACAGTGGCAAGTTGAAGCAATCCACTTGCTCTTCACTTATTATTCCCTGCAGTGACAAGCTCGTCAATTCTTGGCTTTATGTGAGTTAAATGAAGTCAAAAGTTTATGCAGTCTAATGTGGATCTCTCTGACAGATGACTATCACGGGAGAAAAATTTAGTGTCCTGAAATTTCTGCATTAGAAGAATAGCGAAATCACAATTGAAAAAAAGTACATTATAATAGAGTTACATATTCTAAGAAACTTGGGTAGAGCTTCAGTTCTTGGATGCGAGACTGCCTTGGTGGTATTATTCATCGTGCTGTCTATAGATGTGCATATGAATGGAACCTTTTCTTAAGTTGAATAAACTTCATATTCCAGGTAGACTTATTTTTTCCTTCTTCAGTCTAATAAAAGATTTTAAGGCAAAGGTCGAACAAGAGTTGGAGATACTGTGATACCATACCTCTGTGGCCATGTCCATGAGACTCAATCCAATAAGATCATACATTACACACACGGGTATCTTAGAATATGGAACATCATCTGGTTTTCCAGGCATGGTGAGTACTGCTATCCCCCCTGAGGCGATCTCTTCTGCTCTAGATTTCAGAAATGCTTCCATATCCTTGTTGAACTGACCTGCATATGCATTGCACACTGCCTCGGAAGCATTTGTGCAGTGAATTTTCCCCTTATTCCATGCCGGAGAGTTTCTATTTGACATCTTGTCTGGAATTCTCGAAAGCCACTGGAGTGCATACTGTGAGTGCACGAAGTGGAGGGAAGACTCTGGGAACAGCCGCCCGTGAAATGACCCCGGAACCCCTGCTGCATAGTAGGGTTTTTCTGGAGGAAGGGACTTGAAGAGAGTATTGAAGTCATTGGCGGCGTGATCATTGAAGAAGACCTGGAATTCGGGCATCTCGGTAAGGAGGCCTTTGGATGTGAGATTCTTTTGGATGGCATGTATGGCGTTTTGCATGGCAATGAAGGTGTTTGGACCGACCGAGCAGCCAAGGTCAGCAAGGCGGATCGTGGCAGGACAGGAGGAAACATAAACTTCTACGTCAAGCTTCTCGATGATTGCCTCATCAATCATGGCCTTCAGAACATTTGTGGTCGCTCTCTGTAAAACGGTATTCAAATTCGTGAGGATGACAATTCATCCCCTAGTGGAAAGGTCATGTAAGACACGTAGAATCAGCCCTTTCTCTCGGGAAAAAATAAAGGAGACTGACTACATGAAACGCTGAATCAGCATGAATATTAGCATCTATCGGGATATTTCCGAGGGAAGCTATGTAGCAATAGGGAGTTATACAAAGAGAGTGAGCGTCGGATTTGTAGCGGTCTTGAACTACTGCTGTGCGGGTTCATGGTTTCTGCCTCTGTTATTTAATTGCACATTTGGTTTGCGACAATATCATTGAAATGCATGAAAATCAAAACCTGGAAGTAAGAGTTCTTGCTGTAGCTGTAATCCCCCTCCCCGCCGTTCATTGGGTATGCTGCCGGCATTTGGGTTTCGATGTTGCTCATCTCTCTCTCTCTCTGAACTTCTCGATGCCCCTCAAGTGATGGACAGTTTGAACTCAGCTGATATTATGCTTTATGGTTCAGTACCTTTTTATACCAAGTGAACGTATTAGTGGTCTGAATTTTCAAGAGACTTGTCGGAGCGATCATGAGCAAAAGCAAAAATTCAATGCACAACTAACATCGGTCTTGATCCTCCACTTCGGTTCAATATCCAAATGGTTTAATAAAGCAGCCAGAGAAGACGTTCTGCACATGAGACAAGGCAGCATTCCACCTCGACTCGATCGTGTGCCTAGGACTTTTCAAGGAGTGACTATTCCATATATTATGGGTAAGTGACGGGTCTGCAGTTTAGCACGTCCTTGAAAACTGAGCAGGATTTCCATCCAAGTCAAATATCCATTGCGCAAAGTCAAAATTTAGCGCCTTGAGTAATCATAATCAAAGTTCAGTTTTCTAACTGCAAGTCCAAAGAATTTTCCTCTAAAGAAAATTCAAATTTGAAGCTCTGCTAGCCTTCATCTTCTACTAGCTATCTTTAGAGGGTATAGTTAGATATACTCCTATAACTTGGGTTCTGTGTGAAATTAGAGTTTTATTTTTGTAAGCTATTCGAGTATCTGGGGATGATTGATGACCGAGCCTTTCACCGGTTGTGGCCGTCTCATCATTCCAACCCTTATACTTCATATTTATAGAGTTACATGAGTCTATGGCTCTTGAAGATGAGGATCCTGAGAGCGACGCTAAAGATCATAATTTGTACCTTCAGTTTCATCAGGCGAAAGGCCCAAACAACTAATCAATGCACCGGCCCACGAGATGTTTTGGTACTCTAATAATCTGATTATCAAAACATGCAATGTAATCTTTATTATGAGGCCATCTGAATTTCCCCTGTTAATCCTATTATGGATAATTTGAAATCTAAATGAATTACCAAACGCAATAATCCTTTCCATTGGAATGAGATTCTCGTCGCATGGAACCAAACAAGGCATAAGTTCTTTCTTCACAAACACAATACAGTGATTGAGCGATTTTCTCAATTAATAACAGGATTTTAATCCATAAAACTAGAACATAGGATTTTTATTATTAAAAACTAGAAAGTAGAAATAAAGCACAGCCTTCTACTCCAAGACAAACATTTCTTTTTTCACGAGCAAATCTTGAGTTGGGAATGAAGGACGAGCGTAGGGAATCAACTACTATCGGACAAAGAACGGGCGATCAACATTCGTAAGCGCACAAGCAACTGCGCATCCATCGTTATCGATGCCTTATCTGCGTTTCAAAACGATGAAGAGTTCAATGCCTTCTTCGTAGCATGATTCGAGTTCTCGAGAACACTCGTCGGACAGCTTCCAAACCGATCGATCGAACAACTCGTCGATTTTGTTTCCGTCGAAAAGCGCTTCACAAGCATGCCTTTCATTGCCGCCCTCACGAGCACCATCCATCCGCGGACGTCGATGGGGCCTTTGATGTTGGGCGATGGGTTTGTTAGCTCCGTCGCTTCACTGGTGAAATCGCCATTTTTGGGCACTAGCATAGTCATCTCCTCCGGCGAGGGTGCATACAGTGGCAAGTTGAAGGAATCCAGTTCATCTTCACAGATTAGACCCTGTAAAAACGTAAATAAAAAAGCAAAGGCGGTTCACGTTTAATTACTTAAAAAGGTATTGATGGCGAGGAGATTCATATCTAAAAAGTCGTTTATGCCGTGCTCGTGTGCATTTAGTCATTGCACAAATGAAGAAAATCATCCGAGGAGTCTAATGTAATGGAATATCGAGTACTTTGTAAGGACAAGCAAGATAAAAAGTTGCGATAAGAAAACACGCCAAAAGACTTTCATTGCAATCTTGAGATGTCGGGTGATGAATATTACTTTCTTATCAATAAAAGCCAATCAATTTTATAATGTTCTATCTTCATAACTTCCTATGGAGAAGTATCATGCAAAAAGATCGCCGCGTCATATTTTAATAGAACATATAATGATCACGATAAAATCATAAAATACATATTTAGCAATTAATTTTTCTTTGCATGAAGATGAATAGTTTTTCTTTTATCCTTTCCCCTGGCACTTTTTCCCTAGAGTTTTGGTTATCATAAAAGGACACTTTAAGGTACTTACTTCATTCACCATGTCCATGAGACTAATAGCCATGAGATTGAACTCGAGTAGATTTTTAAAAGACTTAAAAGGGAAGAAACATGTGGGAGATTTGTCTTGGGTTGGGAGACCCTGCAATATCATCCTCGTAGTCCCTCTCATTTGGGAAAAAAAATGATTATGTAAGAATTAATGGAGTCTTTGATGGTGAAACACTACGTCAAGATTTTGATTTTAGCTACTATCAAATATGTAGGTAATATATGTCGTTTTCATTAATTTAAATTTGTCAAAATCCAGATTTCATATCAAATTTAGAAAATACATTTAATTGTAAAGTCTATTCAATAAATCCTTTTTATTTAGGATGTGATATCTTATCCATTTTAGAGCATTATTCAAAGGTTTATAGTTAATAACAAGACGAGGAACTCCTACTAAATATGTAAGTATAGTAGCCTCTTGCGCTTGAGATGAAAATATGGAGGTGTAATTCCTCTTGATAGGTTGGCTTGTTTTGCATAGTTATCTTGTAATCAACTTGCCAACCTAGTATTCCTGATTACAACACAACTATGCAAAGAACTTGCTGATGAGACATACCATGTGGAATTCCCGGCATTGATAATCACCACCATCCCTCCGCTCACTAACTCCTCAGCCCTAATCCTCAAAAACTCCTCCATATCCTTCGCAAACTGTTCTGCACAAGGCTTCAACCACTTCTTCCGGGGCACTAGCGACCCTACCTTTGTTCCATGCTGCCGAGTCCCCGTCCATCACCTTCTCCGAGAACTTGAAGAGCCAGTGCAGGACGGTCGAGGAGTACACGAAGTGAAGGGACGCGTTGGGGAACAATCTGGCGGGGAAAGAGCCAGGGACGCCAGCCGCAGAGTAGAATTTATCAAAGGGGAGGGTCAAGAAGAGGGTGTTGAAATCATTTGAGATCATGTCGTTGAATTTGTACGATGTTTTGCATCGCCACGAACGTGTTTGGACCGGTGGCACATCCTAGGTTAGCGAGTTCGATTGCATGGGAAGGACAGGATAGATTTGCAATGTCGAATTTCCCCGTCATAGTGGCATCAAGCTTTCCAGACATTAGCCACTGCAGCAATTTTCTCCTCCTACATTTTATATCGTAATTAAGATACAAAATATTTTAGTACAGTTTTATCTGGCATGAAGAAATATAGTGACCGTTTCTTTTTCATCACTTTCCCTAGTTTGAGATTATTTTGAAATTATGGTGTCAGAGCCTGTGCTTATTCATACAACAAATGGAGATTGTCATTAGCTAAGAATCATAAAAAGAAAAAGAAAAGGATGAAGAGACCCAGTCTCTTTCGGATAACAGGACCTTCCTCCACGAAGCAAGCCAACCAGTAGTTTAAATTGAAGAAGACGGTTGTGTCAGGTAGCTTGTCCCTCTAGTTAATGGTGTAGTATTTTCTTCTCCACCACCTGGGAATACAGAAGACAATATAATTTCCTCTATTTGCTCAAGAGTTAGCTAAAGGCCTGCTCCTAGGTCTTCCTTAAGTCTTTTAAAGACCTGTTTAGATATTGAAGATTGTCATCAGTTAAATCTAGTGTGGGTCACATTTATTTCTCAAACACGCACGAAATCTGTAATGGTTAATGATGCGATATTCAAGGGTGCAAGTTCTTGTAATGCTCAATCCTCCATTACCACCATCATCCTCGAAAGAGTCTCTACAAGTTGCACGAGTTTGTACCCATTGTTGCATGATTGCACAAGTCGAATTCCCTATGCTCTGGTTTCGGTGTCCTTTTTTTTTCTTCTTTTCTTTCAAATAACCATGTATGGATGTCATGATCCGAAGTTCTATCACAAGGATATCATTATACTTTAGTTGTAGTAAACTTAGTTTAATTAACATTCTTTATAAGGAAAATTCCAAATAAGGGATTAGAGTGCCGTTATTTTCCCAAATAAAAACCCAAAATAGATATTATTTCAAATAAGAGAATAAGGGCCTAAGTGAATTTTATTTTTAATAAGGGTTTGAAGTGGGCATATGAGTCTAAAAAAAATGGTTAAACTCACTAGCTAGTGAAGGCAATTTCGTCTTTTAAATTTTAAATTTTTTTGTCTTTTTTTTCTGTTTTTTTTTTTCTTTTTCATAAAAAAATCTAAAAAAAAAATCTAAAAAAAGAAGAAAAAATACAAGCCTCCCACTTGTGGCTGCTGCCCCATTGTCGATGGACAACCGCCGGAGCTTGAGTGAGGGATGACGACCCTCATCAACCAAAGACAAGGGCTTGCTACCTCTCACTAGAAATGGAAGGGGTAAGTGACCTCCACCCAAATTTGGGAGAGGGTCATCGCGTTTTCTCGTTTCTGGTGAAGACCTGTTGGCTTTTGCAACTGGTTGGCAAGAGTCACCTGCCCTCCCTAGCCATTGCCACCGCCCATGTGGTGGTGGCCACAGGTAAGAAGGGGCCTTCTTGCCTGTATTTTTGATCTTCTAGTCTAATTTAATTTAAACTGTGTTTGGACGAAAATATTTCTCAATGGGTTTAATGAGACACTTGATGGCCACATTTACATTACCACACTAAAGTTAATGAGTTATACTTTGAAAAATCTCAAACTAGTACATATCTATGACAAATTTAATTAAAACTAATTTTTTGATAACCAAAAACTTAAAACTAGTACTTTTACGATAAATTTATCCTAAATTAATTTTTTTATTATTATAAACCCAAAATCAATATATTTGTAATAAATTTATCTTTTATTTATTTCCATTAAATTAAATTAGTATCATGAAAAAACACAAACTGTTAATGGAGGGTAAAACCTCAAATTAGTACACCTATCAATTGTTACATGTTATCCAACTCGTAATTTCATGATATAATTTAATGAAAATTAACATATGGTACTTTTGTCACAAATGTATCGATTTTGAGGTTTTTGATTGTCAAAAATTAATTTGAGATAAATTTATCAATTTATTAATTTAAAGTTCTTCATAATATTAATCCAAAGTTAATAATCCTTTAATAAATCTAGCACTACTTTTTTTAGTGGCATAATACTTTCTAAATTGCAAAAACATAGAAAGTAAAATTTTATCAAAACTAATTTTTTGACAACAAAAAACTTAAAACTAATACTCTTACGATAATTTTATCATAAATTAATTTTTACCATTTCAAACCCAAATCGATATATTTGTGATAAATTTACACTAAATTTATTTCTATTAAATTATATTGGTATCATGAAAAAACACAAACTGTTAAGGGGGATAAAATCTTAAATTGGTACATTTGTCAACTCGGTAATTTCATAGTAAAATTTAATGAAAACTAATAAATGGTACTTTTGTCATAAATGTATCAATTTTGAAGTTTTTGATTGTCAAAAATTAATTTGAGATAAATTTATGAATTTACTAATTTAAAGTTCTTCGTGATATTAATCCAAAGTTAATATTGCTCTATTAAATCTAGCACTACTCTTTTTAGTAGCATGATACTTTTTGAGGAAATGTTTGGTGCAGCCCATGTGCCATCATGGCAAATCGGAAGGGCTTTCAGAGCGCACCACGTGTCCCGCGGGCCCATCTATTTTTCTTTCCCCTAGAGAAACCTCCCTCGGCATGCTCTCTCTCCTATGCAATCCTTCTCTCTCCTCTCTCCCCCCTTTGCACGCTCTCTCCTTTGCAATCCCTCTCTCTCTCCCTCTTTGCCATCCCTCGTCCAATTGACTAATCACCGGACAGGTGAACCATCGGCACAGTCGAAGTGGAAGCAAAGGCTACGCAGTGGTTCGTCAGACAAGTCACCGTGTCCTCGTTCGACTGACAAGGCGCCATCCCCTCGTCCAACCGAGGATCAGTGAACTTCGCGACGGCAGAGTCGAAGTGGAGGCAAAGGCCACGTGGTGGTTCATCCAATGAGTCACCGCGTCCTCGTTCAACTAACGAACCACCGTGCTTGACCGACGAGCAACAGCGGGGAATCGCCTTTCGAGGCAGAGGCGGAGGCCGCACACGGTTTGTCAGACGGGCCACCGCTGCTTCCTCCGGTAGTGACTCGAGGGAGAGAGTCGGGCGATAAGTGTGCTCTGGAGGTGCTTTCGATTTACCATAATGGCGCATGGGCTGCATTCAATATTTTTTCATATTTTCTAAATTGCAAAAACATAGAAAGTAAAAATCGCGGAGGCGCCTGAGATGACGCGGCTGTGACAGATCTGCCTTCCGGGCGACTCCCAGTCGCGCTGGTCAACACTGGCGTTGACTGAAGTCAAAGTCACACTACGGTACTGAAGAGTCTGAAATCTCTCTCCTCCTCCTCCTCCTCCTCCTGTAATGGCTTTTGCCACGGCGGAGCCTCCGGAGATGGACTGCTTCCTCCGGTGCGCAACTGCTGCTTCAGGCCGCGCCGCCACGAATGCCGATTCCATGTAAGAGTACGACTTCTATGATCGCGACACTTGCTCTGCTCACTTAGATTTTGAAATCTCAGATTGTTCGTCTCTCCTGATCATCATTGCTAAGATGCTCTTACGTTTCTTAATTCCGTCGAAGATGTGTGGCCGCCGGGGGGGCGCGTGATCGAGTTGTTCCGGTGAGGGAGAGGCGGAGCTAGATGCTAGTGATGGATCGGAGAACACTTATGCTTTGACTGTGCACTTCATTCGAAATAGACAGTGTTGGATTAAGAATCCATCTTGCATTTGTTTCGGACATGGATCAATGATCTCGTTAGTAGGAAGCGGATCAACATGATTATCTTGTTGTACTTGGCTCGGTGATCTCCGGGATATGAATTTCTCATCTTGCCGAGCGCTTAATCTGGTCTTGCAATCATATGGAAGACTTGGCCGCTCTCGAGTTGCCACATAGTTATGACGTGTTTACCAGTTGATGAGTTGTGAACAGGCACTTCTGACCATGTCCACGTTTTGCTCTTGAAGATGTGCCTAGATGTACTTGCAAATAGTTGAAGAGGTAAGACTTGTGATTGCGTGTTTTGACCCTTCAGTGTTGGTTATGTGGAACCCAACCTATGATCTTTATGAGCATTGCGCAGAGGCAATATCCATGTTATGTCCTCAAGTTAATTCTTTTTTCTTGTGTGTGTGTTTTTTTTAATTGCAGCTAGAGTCTTTGAGATAGCATGGGTAGGACTATTCAGTTGGATGGGTTCTACTCAACAATTAGTGCAGAAGCAGTCAAGGATTTTCTGGAGCAATATCTTGGCAAAATGACTGTTTATGCAGTGGATATTCAGAAACCAAGAGTTGGAGAGCAAAGAACATGTGCACATGTTCAATTTACTGCTAAAGTTGATGCTGAAGATATTATTTTTCTCACTAAAAGTTATGATCTCTGGTATGGTGATTCATGTTTAATGGCTTCAGAACGGGGTTCTGATATTGTTCCAAATCCCAAGGTCTTTCAGCATTGCCTGGATAATGTAACTTTGCATTTTGGGTGTCAGACTTCTGAGGATATGTTCACTGCCTTGTGGGAGAGCCCAAATGCCTCTGTAAAATTTGGATTTGGCATGAGAAAATTGTTCTTCTTTTTAACCTATAATTTTGTGGACTACATGCTTGAGCTCTCCTATGAGAATATTGGGCAGAATCAGCTGCACCAACCATGTGGTCAAACTCTGAAGTATCTAGTCATTCAGGTTTGATGCTTCGACTTAATGCTTGAAGTTTTTAAGCCATAACATCGAATTGCTATTTTCTTGTTGGTATTGGATATGTTGATAAATTGTATGCAGTAGGAGGGCCTATACACTGCAGATTGTCATGATTCACAATATATAAAAGACCTGCTGTTTTACTTCTCTGAGGATGATACTCTTTCTATGATGTATGATTTACGAACTTCCCCAATCTGTTGTTGGTAGAGCAGCAGTTTTCCTTTGAAAAATAGCACATTGGTTTTATATGCCCGTTAAGCTGGACACTACTAATTTCTTTTTTTCTTTCTGTGGTCTTAATTAACCAGTTACTAGGTGCCCCTCGGATCCATAAAAAAGATTCCTCCTCTCTCAAATATTTTATGGCAGCTCCTGATGACCAATGGGTTAGGGAAGTTGATTTTACCCCATCTTTCTGTATTGGCCAATCTTCCTCTTTGTGTCTGGAACTTCAGCATCATCATCAGCTTCCTGATTTTGATAAGTTTCTTGATCGTTACAAAGAACAGAGTGGGCAATTCACCCTGAAAAGTGCCCCTCCTTGTACTTGTCGTTCAGATCTTGTACCTGTTGTGCTTCCACCTGCTGGAGTTGTATTGCCATATGGAATCTTATTCAAGGTCTGTTCCTTGGTTCAGCATGGGTATCTACCATGGCCAGTTCTGGATTCAAAATTTTTCGAGCAGGTTGATCCGAGAAGAAAGGACATGAACGTTGCTCGCATAGAACATGCCTTGGAAAAACTGGGTCGTCTAAAAGATTGCTGTTACCATCCTGTAACTTGGCTTGAGGAGCAATATCAGCGGTATCAAAGTTATGACCATAAGCCTACGGTTCTAGATGATGGGTTGTTGTATGTGCGGAGGGTTCAAGTAACTCCTTCTAAGATGTATTTCTGTGGTCCGGAAGTGAATGTTTCCAATCGGGTGCTACGTAAATATCCTGGAGATATTGATAATTTTCTCCGTGTTTCTTTTGTTGATGAGGAGCTTGACAAAATTTATTCAACAAATTGGTCTCCGCGTAACTCTGCAAGTGATGAAAGGCGAAGCAGAATTTATAAGAGGATGGTCTCAATATTGAGAGATGGAATTGTTATCGGTGATAAGAGGTTCGAGTTTCTTGCCTTTTCGAAAAGTCAATTACGGGAAAGTTCTGTTTGGATGTTTGCTTCCAGGGAAGGGCTTACTGCAACAGATATAAGGGAGTGGATGGGGGATTTTCGTAAGATACGAATTGTGGCAAAATATGCTGCCAGACTAGGTCAGTCCTTTTGTTCATCAAGAGAAACTCTTAATGTCGGGGAAGATGAAGTTGAAAGGATACCAGATGTGCAAACCATAAGGGGTGGTATTAAATATGTTTTCTCCGATGGTATTGGGAAAATATCTCACCAATTTGCTCTGGAAGTGGCTAGAAAGTGTGCTTCTACAATTTCAACCCCATCTGCATTTCAGATTCGATATGGTGGGTTCAAAGGTGTTGTCGCAGTGGATCCAACTTCATCAAAAAAATTATCGTTAAGAAGCAGCATGCATAAATACAAATCATCATATACAAAATTAGATGTTTTAGCTTGGAGCAGGTATCAGCCTTGCTTTCTTAATCGCCAGATTATTACTCTTTTGTCTACTCTTGGAGTCGAGGATCAAATTTTTGAAAGGAAGCAAAAAGAGGCGCTCTGTCAACTGGATGCTATTTTAACGGATCCTCTGGTGGCGCAGCATGCACTGAAGCTTATGTCTCCTGGAGAGAATACTGAGGTTCTTCTAGAAATGCTTATCTGTGGTTGTGAGCCAGATGTGGAACCCTTTCTATCAATGATGCTTCGAACATTCTGTGCATCGAAGTTGCTTGACTTGCGCACCAAAGCGAGGATCTTTGTCCTAAATGGACGATCAATGATGGGATGTTTAGATGAAACAAGGACTTTGGAATATGGTCAGGTGTTTGTTCAACTCTCTAGGGTGGGAAATTTGCAGATTGGAAGCAAAACCATGCCAAAGTCGAGCAGAAATGGGTCCCCGCTTGACACTTTTATCTTTCAGGGAAAATTGGTGGTTGCGAAAAACCCTTGCCTGCATCCTGGAGATGTCCGTGTCTTAAAGGCTGTTGATGTTCCGTCTCTGCACCATATGGTTGATTGCATTGTTTTTCCTCAGAAAGGAAAGAGGTAAGTTTTCTTCTTTTATTGCTGGTACTCATTTTCGTAATATGTCAGTTCTTCTCATTCCCACCGAGTAACATTCTAGGCAGTTAAGTCTGGACGCATTTCTCTCTTCTTCTTTTCTTTTTTTTTCACTTTTTGTTCTCTCAAACCTCCAGTCTCAGCCAACCGTTCGCTCAAAAAATAAAAAGGAAGTAAAAGCCTCAGCCAACCTTACCATAGCAGGTTTATTCGGTAACTGTGATTATTTTGTAAAAAGATGGAGAGTGCACTAGTTTGTTCATAAAGATACCAAGTTGGTGTTGACAATGTACAGTAATCGTTATGAGAAAGATTTTGTCAAAGCTATCAAGGACGGAGTATTGAGCATGTGAATGAACTGAATGATGTATCGGCATTTTCTTTGTCTGGTTATGTATTTATTTATATAGATAGAGACATTCATGTAACTGGGGATTTGTACAAACAATATGTGGAAAGATATTGTACGAACAAACCCATGTCATCCATCCTAAACAACTATATGTGAGCAGATAAAATCATAATCACATTACCTCTCAACTCCATTTTTTCCCATAGTTGGTCAACTGCATCTCTGGCTGTAAGTAGAACATGACATATTTCTTCAGATGTGATTATCATTGTAGCTCTTGTGTTATTTAATTAATAGATACCAAAAAGATTGATTTATCCGGACTCAGTGGACTCTCCTTCTTTTTCTTTTGATTTTAGATCGTAAACTTCATAATTACAAGCAATCACGGAACAGTTCTATATTAGATTTCTCTGTTCATGCAAGGTCCTGCCTGGTACCAGAAAGCACTCACGCATAATCATCATGATTTTCTGATATTTTGCTACTAATCTCCAGGCCACATCCAAATGAATGTTCGGGAAGTGATCTGGATGGAGATATATACTTTGTTTGCTGGGATCCTGATCTGATTCCTCCTCGTTTGTGTCGACCCATGGATTATACCCCAGCATTTCCTGTAACTCTTGATCATGATGTCACCATTGAGGTACGCATTGGCCACTAACAAACAGCTACACCTATTTCTCTGAAAGCACACGCATGCTTGCCCCATTAAGCATTATCTTTGAGAGGATCCCACTTTGCATTCATACTGTTCAAGTGGCATGCTTATATGCAAAACATCTTATATGAGGCTGTTAAATGAGATCAAAGACTTTAAAGAACAGTTGCAATGCTAATCTAGTGTGGTTTTCTTCTATCCAGATATCATATTCTTTTGGCAAGCAATATGAACAGAAATTTTGATAAAAACCTTAGTTGAATGTCCTTACCAGTTATCAAATAGAGAAGCCATTATTGCTATAACTGGACCATAATTTATGTGGACTGAGGACATCTTTAATTTACTCAACTGAATTGGAAAGGAATACCTTGTCGTGGCGTAGCAAATTGAACTTTTCAAACTTGTACAAATAGTTGTCATCTTTGGCATTGGCATTCCATGTTTCCTCCCTTTCAATTCTCCATCTTCTGGTTCTTCAAATATATCTGTTATCCTAAAATACAATATGTAGAATGGAATAGGCTATGTTCTGGTACTTCTGAGTGGAGAGTCTCTATGTGCACCCATTTAAGTCATCTATCAGGGGAACCAGTAGATGTACAAGTATTGGACATCACTAGAACCCCTCATAGTTTATGAAGATGAGATACTAGAAAGCTAGTAATATGGATGGCACTGTTTCATTCAATTTATTGGGGAAATCATTTGGCAATGTTCATTACAAAGCGGATATTTGAGCATCCAGTCTGCTTTATTAGCATAATGTAATTCTTTTTGCTCAGCATGTGAACCTTATAGTTCTTTAACTAAAGAAAGTGCACTCAAACTTCACTTGCAAGTCCTTCGCATTCGACATCTCTATATTTGTTTCATGAGGAACTTCATTTATTAGCATCTTCTTCTGATCCATACCTTCTCAGTGAATAACTGATAAGCTCATGCTATCCCAATTTAATGTTTTACCATCCAGGAAGTCGTGGAGTACTTCGCAGATTACATAGTCAATGATAGTTTAGGGGTTATTGCAAACTCTCACACAGTGTTTGCAGATAAGGAGCCGGAGAAGGCGTACAGCAAATCTTGTACTGAGCTTGCAGAATTATTTTCTGTAGCAGTTGACCTCCCAATAACTGGTGTTCCTGCTAAAATTCCGTGTCATCTGCGAGTTAGAGAATACCCAGACTTCATGGAAAAGTCTGATAAGTGCACCTACGAGTCTCAGCGTGTAATCGGGAAGCTTTACAGAGAGGTCAAGGGGATTGCACCATATACCAATTCTATAAATTCCTTCACGAGGGAAGTTGCTCTGAGCTCCTACGATTGTAAAATGGAAATTGAAGGCTTTGAGGACTATGTCATGGAGGCCTTTCAGTACAAACTTGAGTATGACTGCAAATTGAGGAGGTTGATGCATTATTATGACATCAAAACCGAGGCTGAAATGCTAAGTGGGAGTATACTGACGAAGTCGAAATTTGATAAAAGAAGAGATCCGGAAGGCATAAATTCTGCCGTGAGTTCCTTGAGAAAGGAAGCCAGGTCATGGTTCAATGATACGGAGTCGGGATCAGCTTCTGGTGGTGTTAATATATATGCAAAGGCATCAGCTTGGTATCATGTCACCTACCACCCGAAATTCTGGGGCCGCTATAAGGAGGACACTGATGAAGATCATTTCTTAAGTTTTCCGTGGTGTGTTCATGACAAGCTTCTTCACATAAAAAGAGAGAGGGCTTCTATAGAGAAGCTAGTAGAAATCAGCATTTGACTGCAGATCTGAGTTAAATTCTCTAAAGCATTCAAGTATAGCTTAGATGTATGTCTTATTTGTGAAGACAAATGATTTGCATTAGTTGTCACGTAAGTTCCACAGACATGCTCTTATGGCATATGTCGATCTGTAATTATTTTGGTACTGTTGTATATTGCTTTTACGTGTGAATATATATAAGGAACTACTTTTGAAATCAGCTGTTATTTTGCTCAGTGGTTCAGTGACTTTTTATATCAAGCGAACCTTATTGGTGGTCTGAATCTTCAAGTGACTTGTCGGAGCTATCATCAGCAAAAGCGAAACTTCAACGCCCAACTAACGTCGGTCTTGATCCTCCACTCCATGAACTTCGGCTCAAAATCCTAATGGTTTAATAAAGCAGCCAGAGTAGGCTCTTTGCACATGCGACAACGCAGCATTCAACCTTGACTTGATCGTGTACCTTGGACTTTAAAGGAGTGACTATTCCAAATTTTCTGGGTAAGTCCCGTGTCTCTAGTTTAGCATGCCCTCGAAGATAGGCGGGATTTCCATTCTAGTCAAAAATCAATTCGAAAATGTCGGAATTTACCGCCTTGAGGAATTAAAACCAAAGTTCAGTTAGTCAACTGCCAAACCCAAAACTTTCCTCCAAAGAAAATTCAAATACTGCGTATTCGAAGCTCTTCTTACCTTCGTCTTCTTCTAGCTATCTTTAGAGGGTACAGTTCAGATATACTCTTAACTTAGGTTGTTTGTGAAATTTGAGTTTCTTAGTTATTTTTAGGTAAGCTATTCGAGTATCCAGTGTTGATTGATGACCTACTAGCCTCTTCGATTGGTTGTGGTCGTCTCATCATTCCAACCTTATACTTCTTTTCTACTGGAATGAGATTATCAAAAGAAGCAAGTCTATAATCAAAATAGATTTTCCCTTGTTAATCCTATTGTGAATAACCTGATATGTAAATGTATTACCAAACAATCCTTTATACTGGAATGAGATTCTTGTTGCATGGGAACCAAACAAGGCATAAGCACTTTGTTTTTTAAACAATATACGGTGACTGAGCAATTTTCACAATTAATAAAAGCATTTTTATTAATAAAACTAGAACATAGGATTTTTATTAATAAGAACTGGAAAGTAGAAATAAAGCACAAACTTCTACTACAGGACAAACATTTTATGCAAGCAAATCTTGAGTAGGGAATAAAGGACAAGCGCAGGGAATCAACTATATCGGACAAAAAGCGGGCAATCAACATTCGTAAGCGTACAAGCAACTACGCATCGATCATTATCAGTACTTTATCTGCGTTTCAAAACGACGAAGAGTTGAATGCCTTCTTTGTAGCATGATTCCAGTTCTTGAGAACACTCGTCGGACAGCTTCTGAACCAATCGTTCGAACAACTCGTCGATTTTGTCCTTGTCGAAGTGCTTCGCAAGCATGCCTTCCATTGCTGCCCTCACGTGCACCATCCATCCGTGGACGTTGATGGGACCTTTCATGTTGGGCGATGGGTTTGTAAGCTCCATGGCTTCAATAGTGAAATCGCCATTTTTGGTCACCAGCGTAGTCATCTCTTCCGGTGAGGGTGCATATAGTGGCAAGTTGAAGGAATCCACTTCATCTTCACAGATTAGACCCTGTAAAAAGTAGGTAAAAGAGCAAAGGCAGTTTATGTTTAATTACTTGAAAAGGTATTGATGGTGAGGAGATTCATATCTAAAAAGTCGTTAATGACGTGCTCGTGTGCATTTAGTCATCGCACAAATGAGGAAAATTGTCTGAGGAGACTAATGTAATGGAAGATTAAATACTTCACAATGACAAGCAAGATAAAAAGTGGCGATAAGGAAACATGCCAAAAGAATTTCACTATAATCCCGAGATGTCGAATGGTGATATTACTTTCTTGTCGATAAAAGCCAATCAATTTTATAATGTTTGATCTTCATAATTTCTTGTGGAGAAGTATTGTCATGTGGTATTTTAAGAGAATCGACCATAATCACAATAAATGATGAAAGACGTATTTGACAATTAACTTTTATTTGTACGAAGATGAACTGTTTCTCTTTTATTCTCATCCCCTGGCACTTTTTCCTTGAGTTTTGGTTATTTTGAAAGGGACACTTTTAGGTACTTACTTCATTCACCATGTCCATGAGACTAGAAGCCATGAGATCATACATAAGCCCGCTTGGAACTCGCCGATGAGGCATACCATGCGGAATTCCCGGCATGATAATCACCACCATCCCTCCGCTCACTACCTCCTCTGCCCTAGTCCTCAGAAACTCCTCCATATCCTTCGCAAACTGCTCTGCATAAGCTTCAACCACATCTTCCGGGGCACTAGTGTAGTGAACCCTACCTTTGTTCCATGCTGCTGAGTCCCGGTCCGTCACTTTCTCTGGGACCTTAGAGAGCCAGTGCAGCGCGACCGAGGAGTACACGAAGTGAAGGGAGGCGTTGGGGAACAGTCTGGTGTGGAAAGAACCAGGAACGCCTGCTGCAAAGTAGGGTTTATCAGAGGGGAGGGTCGCGAAGAGAGTGTTGAAGTCATTTGAGATCTTGTCGTTGAAGAACACGAGGAACTCGGGCAGGGTTCGAGCATTAGGGCATTGGGATTCGAACTTCCTTTGCAAGATTTGTACGATGTTTTGCATCGCTACGAACGTGTTTGGACCCGTGGCACATCCCAGGTCAGCGAGTTGGATTGCATGGGAAGGAGAGGATAGACTTGCAATGTCGAATTTCTCCATTATGGTGGCATCAAGCTTTTCGCTCAAGACGTTAGTGGCCAGTCTCTGAGAATCAACTCAACAAACATCAGTCATTGTAGCAATTTTTCTTCCTCCATTGTAAAAGTAGCAATTAAGATACGAAATTTTTTAGTACAATTTTATCTGATATGAAGAAGTATAGTGACCGGTTCTTTTTACCCACTTTCCCGAGTTTGAGGTTATTTTGAAATTATGGTGTTAAGAGCTCGTGCTTATTCATGCAACAAATGGAGATTGTCATCAGTGAAGAATTATAAAAGGAAAAAGAAGAGGATGAAGAGACCTGATATTGGGAATTTTTGCTGTAGCTGTACCTTCCATCTCCTCCATTCGTTGCGGGAGAATCCACATCAGGGTTTCTATTGCCCATCTCTCTCTCTCTCTCTCTCTCTCTCTCTCTCTCTGTTTGTGTGTGTAGATGGGTGGACGGTTGGGAATTATATAAATGAAAATAATCCAAGTAAACTATTGTAGCTAAAATATGGTGTCCATGAACCCATGCAGAAAAAGTAATATGAAGGAGCGCTCTGAACACTGGAAAAAAATTATTAAGAGTATTTTAAAAAAAGCTTTAGTTTTAAAAATATCTAGTGATAAGTCCATTAAAAGTCCTCAATTTTTTTTGCAAATATGCAATTGAAACCTAAAACTTACAAAATATGTAACCAAATCCTAAAACTTATCAGATTGATATAATCATATTCTTTTGTTAACACTGTTGATTTACTTAAAAGAAAATAACATGGCATTTTAAAATTAATTTGTCTCTCCTATGTGGCATTTTTTATTATTTTCCTTTTTAATCTTATTTGAATTAGATTAGTAAACTAAAAAAGCTAAAATTTTATTTTAAAAAACAACATTAAAATACATAAACAAATAAATAAAAATAGAAGAGCGAGGTAGGGCCTTGGTGGGCATTGCTGCTATCACCACCCATCGCTAGAAGGGCCAGTGACCCTCCTTAGGCTTCAACAATGGCATCTAGATATGGGCGATGTAGACCAACTCAATCGGCATCTTCCAAATTTGGGTTGATACCCAAATCGAGGCCTTGCCAGCTATCTCTTAGGGTTGACGAGGCCTTGCCCAAGGCAAGTGATGATCACTAGCCCTAGCGGAGAGCTAGAATCGCCTAGATCTAGGTGCCCTTGCCTAGGGTCATCGAGGCCTTGCCCGAAGCTGGTGATCCAACGATGGGTGGCAACAACAATAGCACCCACTAACAAGGCCTTGCCTTGCCCTTCTCTCTTTTTTTCCTTTTTTTAAGTAAAATTTTAGCTTTATAAGTTTTTAATTTAATTTAACTATGAAGAAGAAAATAATTTTTAAAATGCCATGTAGGAAAGAGAAATTCATTTTAAAATGCTATGTTAGCATTTTCCAATGGACAAATTGATGGTATTAATGGAATGATTTGATTATATCAATTTGACAAATTTTAAGACTTAATCGTACTTTTTGCAAATTTTATGACTTAATTGTACTTTTTTGACAAATTTTGGAACTGTTAGTATACAAACCCAATTATCAAAATACCATATCATCATCTTCACAAGATAGATCGATGTTTTGGAAATCCAACATTATCTTTATTTGACTTCTTGATAATCGTCCATTGAGTTCTAAACTAGTTAACAAAATTCATAAAAATAATATAGCACTTTGCATGCATGAACCTTCTCTTGAGAACTCACATCGTTGGGACCTTGTAGTTTTCACTCAGCAATTCGTATGTCGTGGCACTCAATCAAGTCAAGTCAAAATGACAATACCTTTAGAGTTAAAGCATAAATTTAGTTAGACTTTGGGGGTTAGGATAAATCAATTACAACTAGCCATGGAAAGAATTATACAAAATAATGAAACTTAATCAAATTAATGCATCATTAAGAAAAATTGATGGAAAGAATCTTTTGAGAGGTGGACGGCATCTACAAAGGGTCAAAGAAAGATCTCTTCTTGGCCTAGTAGTATCTCTAAGTATATAAGCTGTTTCCTACGCCACTGATGAGCTATTTTGGACCACCCTTGCTTGGGTGCATCACAATAATGCACCACTTTTCTAATTTATTTTTGTTGGGGATAACATAATAATAAGGTTTTAAATTCGAGACACGGAAATGGCCAAGGAAAGTGAAGACTGCATTAGTAAAAAATCAATTGTATGATGTGAAGGTTTAATAACTTTTCTAAAAGGTCCCGATGGTGACAATAATTCTTTTAGTAATTAAATCATATCATCCTTAATTGTCCTTTACTTGGGGATGTGTCAAGGTAACTATATGAGACAAATTAATCAGAAGATATCTTTGTTCTAACAATAATTGAGGAGGGGACCGATTAGTCCCATCTAATGGGCAAGGTGTACATCGTATGGACCTTAATTGTCCCTTACTTGAAATTATGTCATGGTAATTATGAGTGACAAATTAATCATAGGATGTCCGAATTCTAACGATATTTGAAGAGGGGACCAATTAGTCCCATCTAATAAGCAATGTGGACATCATGTGGACCTTTATTCTCCTTTACTTGGGTTGAGTCAATGAATCACGAGTGACACACTAAATCACAAGATGTCTAAGTTCTAACAATAGCTAGAGAGGGGACCAATTAGTCCCATCTAACATTGCATGGACCACGTCGTTTTAAATTTATACCAACTCTCTTGTTCTCTAAGTTTACAGGTTTTTTTTCTCTTTTTGAAAAAAAAAAATTACCCAAGTTGTCACTATGTTATATAAGAAAATATGCCTTGACTACATAAGATAGAATATCTTCAATTGGATCGGATCAATCTTATGAAGTTCATGCAGGCTTCCACGCTCAAATTATTCCAAGTAGTGATCGGGAAGATTCTCCTTTGACACCCTTTGTATCTCTAGAATTGTTCAAGAAAATATCACTTACGTCAATATATCGAGATTCGATGACCACAGTCAAGATTTTACTTTAACCTCAACCTTGTCTCGATTTCAACTCAAAATTGAGTTTACTTTTAGATTGATTCTCATGAACAAGTCATTTAAGCAATAATAAAGAAAGCCCCACTCTTTTTTAGATGAATATGGTTAATGGCATGCTTAATGTGAAAAGGGTCCAAATTCCAATAACAGGTCGCAATCGATGACTAAACTTATACTTGATTGATTAGGATTCAAAATTTTTTGAAACATTTACAACTTGATTGCATTCTATAGAAATTTTTAGAAGTTCTAACATAAATTTCCTGAGAGGAAAATAAATTACCGAGCTTACACCCTCGAGGACAACTCCTTGATTTTTCGCTCTATGACCCTTTCTTATGACATTATTATAGCACGTAGTTTCGTACCCTGTAAAATCCTACATGTAACAAGGTTTTAGTCTGTGGTCATAACACTCTCATCATTATTTACAATGCAATCGGAAGTTTTTTTCTTTGTTTCTTGTCGTTACTTTATTAACTATTGAATTAACGGCACGTGACAATCCATCGCTAATAACTAGAAAAAAAAAAAAGTTTTCTCTCAGGTGATTGATGATGGCTATTGATATCGAAAAATCGACCTACAGATCACAACCATTGTTGACCTTGATCAACCTCGATGGTCCTCGAACTCAGTTCAAGTATGACCAAGCCGAGAGAACTAATTTTTGAGATCTCTCTCAGGCGATTGACGGTGGCTATTAGTATCGAATAATCTATCTACAATCACGACCATTGTTGACCCCAATCGACCTTGATTTTCCTCAAACTCAGATCGAGCATGACCAAGCCAAGATGAGGGAGAGAGAGAGAGAGAGAGAGTTGGGAGTTTTGGTGAGCATGGCACAAATCCGACTATTGAAAGAAAAGGGACGTGAACTTAGGCACGGGGATAATATTCCTTATAAGCAACTTATCTTCTCACAGTTTCGTAAAAAGTACAATCACCATTGACACATGATCATCTTGTTTGGGATCGTATTTTAAATATGTTAGACCAATCATTCTAAAATATGTCCAATTTATCTTCTTAAGAGAATATCGAATCATATATCAAGCATTTAGAAGCAACAACTCAAACTTACCTAATTCTATTGATAGCTCACTTAGGATAATCATAATCTCTTCTCATCATCATGAGATGAATTAAACCCACTTTCAGTATCTTAAATTATAATCTTCGTGCAATTTACCCCTCAAACATTTTCTTACACAATCAGATTCACCAACTGTCGACATTTAAAAACAAATTTTTTCGATAAAAAGCCATCGCGGCAACAAATCAATTATTGCGCGACATGGTCGGCACACCGAAAAATATCGACGTGCAGCGTCGATTCGACGGGGCCTCCCTTGGCCCAAAGGTAAAAGATTTTCTGCCCCACACCACATAATCATAAAAAGCAACACTTCAAACGCGCCTCAAGATGACGTACAACTGGATCTTCTCCCTGTAGCTGGATTCCACCTCCCGAGAGCGCTCCACGAGCTTCCGCACCAGCCGAACGAATATCTCGTCCACGATCGCCTGGTCCCCGAAATGGGCAGCGAAGAGCGGCTCCATGGCAGCCCTCACGTGGTTGGTCCACTCCTGCATGTTCACCGGGCCAGTCAGCCACGATGACGGGTTGGCCAGGTCCATGGCCTCGATGCCGAAGCTCCCGTCCCTCTCCACGATCTCCCTCATCTCCTGAGGCGAGGCTGCGTATATCGGCAAGTTGAACGAGTCAACCTGTCCCTCTGTTATCACTCCCTGCAAGATTAATCTATAATTTAGCTACCTCATAAGTTTCAATACAGATCTCGCAGAAGAAGTATATGAACACTCCAATCCCTGCGATGCGATAGGACAGAACTGTCTGAAGTTTTTACCTCTTGTGCCATCTCCAGTAGAGCTAACCCTAGAAGATCGTACATCACCCCAGCCGGGAGCATAGCGTGCGGCATTCCGTGAGGGATGCCGGTTGTGATGATCACCATCAACCCTCCTGCCACGACTTCTTTCGCCCTCGCCCTCAGGAAATCCTCCATGTCCGCTGCGAACCGAGCTCTGTATGCGCCCACCACCTCATCGGGCGCGCTCGTGTAGTGGACCCTCCCCTTGTTCCATGTGGCAGAGCCCTCGTAGAGGAGCTCCTCTGGAACCCTAGAGAGCCAGTGGAGCGAGACCGCGCAGTGGACGAAGTGAAGGGTTGACTCGGGGAACAGCCTCCCGTGGAACGAGCCCGGGACGCCGGCCGCGAAGTACCGCCTCTCCTTGGGGAGCGAGCGGAAGAGGGTGTTGAAGTCGTTTCCGGGGAGGTCGTTGAAGAAGACGGAGAATTCGGGGGTTTCACGATTAGGGCATTGGGTTCGGTACTTCCTCTCGATGCAGTCGAGGATGTTTTGCATGGACACGAAGGTGTTCGGTCCGACGGCGCACCCCAAATCGGCGATGTTGATTGTGGTCGTCGTCGATGAGAGTCTCTCCACGTCCATTTTGTGGATTACCGCTTCTTCAATTTTGTCCTTCACAACGTTTACGGCCAGTCCCTACGGGACAAACGAGAAATAGTTTGACCGTATCGCCCAATATCTTTCAATCAATTACCGTTGCCAATATCAAACATGAATATCAGACAAAACAGGATAAAAGAATATTCCTATCATAAAAATTCATATGACCCTCGTTTGCCTCAAACATAGGTAGCATTCTTGGCTTTTGACCATCCCAAGGTATATTGTTTCGTAGCCTATTAGAACACCCCACAGCAACCCAACAATATCAATGAATACTAGGTCACACGTTAGAATTTTTTTAACTTAAATTACATGAAACTAAGTGGTCATAATGTTCAGCTCACAGTTTTTTGCACGTACTATACAACATTCAAAATCTTGGTATTAAAATATCTTTTGATTATCAAAAGCATCTTTGAAACTGCACGTTCAAGAGTAGTAGTTCAAAGCAAAAGTTCGAGATTAGAATCCAAAAACATGAAAATCTAAGGACTAAGAACCTTAGTTTTCAGCTATCTTGCTCCTATTTAAGCATTTAAATAGTTGAGTGAGTTTACGACTTCTTAATCTTTTTTTGTTGTGCTTTATAGGGTCCAATTTGTTGTTTGAATACTTACGGGTGTTGGAACAAAAAAACATAACGGAGTCAAATTCATATGCTCAAAACATATATAGGTATAAACATTTTTCTTTTGAAATTAAGTGGGGCCAATTTATCTCACTCGACATTATATGGCATCCCACCGGCACCAAACACAGTGTTGTTCTCTAAATTTTTCAATAGTCAATTTTGAACATCTATTGACGAAAGATATGTCACATCAATCATATGATATAATATCGCGTAGATACTTGTGTTTTCTTTTTCTCTTAAAAGGTAATATTTTTCTATATTTTCCCCTAATTTTATCTCTGATTGGATTATAAATATATTTTAATACCAACTAAGCTTGGAGGAAATTTCCTTCGATTGAAAATGGAGGAAAGTATTGCCATTTTTAATTTCACGCGATGTGATGTGATGATCTGGAGTATAATACGATAAGTAAGAGCATCTATTGAGTTGATGCTGAACGATCCCCACTGAGACTTACATGCATGCATGCCACGACGAGATTGGAGTTGACGAGCAAAAGCTCGATTTGATGCCGCGACAAGCGGCTTTCATTTTGCATCGGACTGATTGAAGAGACCCAACTCATGTTAGATTCCAGACGAGGTTGTCCCACTGGTCCCAACACATATGTCAACTATTGGTCCCATGATTAGGTTTTAGATCTTGCTCGCGCGTGGTCCATATACCCTTGTTTTAATGAGTTTATTCATGTTATATTTTCTTTTTTGGAGATGAGAAACTTGTAAAAACTTGGAATATACAAAGAGATCCAGTGTTTAAGCCGGAGATTTGTGACCTAGGCACCAAAGCAAATATCGGTTGAATAATATAGGGATTTAAAAAATTTTGTCCTTAGAGAAAAGTTTGTCTAAACACAGTCTAATGGTGAGTTACAAGTGTTGACAGCGCGAACAAAAACTAAATAAAAATTTATGGGTAATGTCACCAATCAGAACACTAATAAGGGGAAGTTCCCTTCAGTCAAGGATGGAAAAAATGTGGTCCAACAATATGTTGCTTGGGTAACTCATAGGGTCCATCCCAATACACGTATCTAGAGCATATAGGTGTATACGTATGTACATATACGTTTTGCAAAGAGCTCATTATCGTTTGTTTGAATATGAGACACAAAAAAGTTTATATTACTCTCTAATAGTTAAGCCTTCAAAGAAGGTGGTTGCACAATTTCAAAGTTAGTGAGCACCGGTCTTCTTTAAGAACGGCACGTAATATGAGAGAGAGAGAGAGAGAGTTCTGCATCCAAACTTGAGAAAGAGAGTGTGTGTTTTGGCATCCAAACTTGTATGTCCAAGACATAGATATATTAACACCCAAACTTGAGAGAGAGTGTGTGTTTTGGCATCCAAATTTGTATGCCCAAGACATAGATATATTTCATGCACTCACTAACTTAGTAAGCAAAAGGGTAAGAGTTTTTACAATCACTCGAACCATTTCTCGAAAAATATGTTAACCATTGGATCACAAATATAGATTCGACGCATTGCAAACCTTCATAAGTGTTTCAATTTTTATATAGGAACTACGGCAACAGATTGGTTCTTTGACCTTAGGAGCCCCATGAGAGAGAGAGAGAGGTCATGGTTCGATCAAGTACTATTACGAAACGTAGATAATTACCTGATAGTACGAGTTTTTCTGATAGCTGAAACTTCCATTTCCCCCATTCGTTGGAAGTGATGAATAAGGTACCAACTTTGCCATCTCTCTCTCTCTCTCTCTCTCTCTCTCTCTCTCTCTCTCTCTCTCTCTCTCTCTGTGTGTTCTGCGTGTGCTTTTGTTTGAGAGAGAATAGCTCGAGGGTTGATTGGGAGACTCTTTTAAAGAAGACGAGGAAAGCATGCACACGCGTGGTACCCTATTTGGTTATTACTGATTCTTTATAGATTACCACTTTACATGTAGGTAAATAAGGGATTCAGAAATTAAGTTTAGACCCTCGAAGAGTTTTTTTTTTTTGTAACGAAAGTAGGATTAATTAATACTCTACTACTTGAGAAAAGATATCTACTAATATCTGATTAAGAAATATTGCATGGTGTCTAGATACCCTAATTTAGACTTTAGGACTGCCTCACAACTTCTCGGATTGGGCGACTATTTCTTCAAGAGTTATAGGCCTCTTTCTTTTAAGAAAAACAATTTTTTCTCTTAAAAAGAAACGGTAGAAAAGATTTGAAAAAGAAAAGCATATGGTTCTTGTCATTAATGACATTTCACGATTTAGGATAAGATATATGGTCGACATTATTCATCTATTTGAAAATTTTAGATCACAATTACTCTTCTTGGGGTACTATTATAATTGAAAATTTCAAGTATATAGTATGATTAATTCAACAAAAATAAAAGAAAAAATATTCCTTATCAGTCTTGCGTAATTTCCTTGGAAAGATTTTACGGACAGCCCTGTTGAGTGCATCCATGGCTTTCCCTGATGCTGTAGTTTGTGGACCAATTGCATATGCATGAATTTGAATTAATGAGAGTGACAAGCATTATTATTAACCTTTCAAATCGAAGCTGTTTTGTTTTGTTATGGGAAAGAAGAGAGCACGGCCTACATTATTCACAAGTTGCTGTCGCAGTTGCTTTATTTTATCCGCAGAAAATCAATGTCATTGTCATTTGTCCAGAAAATCCATCTTTCCTTGATTTGATGAAAGCGACCATCGGCTAGTTTAATTTCAGACCCGCACTAAATCAGCTTCATTATGACACAATACCTGTGTCTATTGGTGTAATTTTCAACTCAACGATATTCATACCATCTCCATTAATCTTTATCTTGATCCACTAGAAAATTTACCTCGTATATGGATGAATATTAGGGCCAAAGTGGTCATACGTGCTTGATTTTTATTTTGAATAATCACGTTTATTTTCATTGTCTTAGATAGATATTGTATTTTTTTTTATTGCTGACGGTATTTTTCTTGAAAAAATGCTTATCTGGCAAGGTATATGTCTAGGGCTACAAGGTTCAGTATCCAAATGATTCCCGTTTTTCAGCAGAACAAGAGCGCAACAAATTACGTATTTTTCGCTTAATAAGAGTAAGACGGCTTTGGCCAAATTTGTTTCCAAACGCAAATAATGGTTCGTCGATTGTTTCTTGGATTCTCTGAATTTCGTTTCAAAAAGAAAAAAAGAAAAGCTATATTTGCAACCGTGATATTTTTATAAATAGTATATTCGCCCTAAAAAGATGCATATTCTGGTTCCTCGTTACCCTACTGAAAGGTTATGATACCTGTGACTCTAGCCATCTTCACCTATCTGTCGCCCTAGCTACACTATCTTCGACATAAACAAGTAGAGTCTTATGTTATCAATGCAAATTTATTTGAAAAAAATTAAATTGATTTTTAATTCTTGTGTTGCTCTCCAGCTTTTATGCAATTGTGTCTTCTTATACATGTAGAATTGTTTCAATATAGTCCTTTCGTCATTAACACAAAATGAATAAGTTGATTGGCATGCTGGCACATTATTTTTTTCCATTATTAAGAGGATGGAAAGCAACTCCTAAGAAAATGTGCATTATTAATCAAGGAAAAACACGAAAATATTAAGAAAAATAATGGCAAAAAGAAGGTCCAAAGGGAGGGTGAGGTGTTCATGACAAAAATTGATCAATGGGGCCACCTTGAGTAGAAAAATATAAACTTCCTTTGTGAAATTGATTGAATCTTGAAATCCTCATTTAAGAGACTATCAAGCTTATGATCAAATCTATTTCTGACAATCATCACTTACCATCATTATCTATGGTCTCAAGGTATATTAATTATTGTTGGAAGCAGTTGTTGTCTAATCATTTCATCGTAAATCAATAGGAAGTGTGATATTATAAATCTGAAGATAACGTATACTTAATTTTTTTATAAGAGCATTCGAAAGGACATAGAATTTTATGGAGTGAAGGATTTATAGGTAAATATTCTTGTCTAGACTTAGTCTATCTCAAATTGAGTAATCAGAACATGAAGTTGGCATGTCAAGTGGATCATATGACTCAATCTACTCAGAATAATTGTTGGTAAAACTTTTTCCCTTATAAATTATACCCACTAGTTGCTAAAAAATTATGACTAACAAGACTTGAGTTTTTCCAGGAACATGAGAGTTGTTGGATGCCTTGGGACCAAGAGTAACCACTTTTTGTCTCTTGTAAGTCTTTTAATCAAAAAAAAAAAATCATCGAATGCCAATTTTATGAATATATAAATTTAGGTGCAATTTTGCACAAATAGAAAATTGTGGAGGCAGGGGAAATTAGAATGTCATACCCTATAGATTTTTTTTACCTTTAAGGTTTCCTCGGTTTAAAATCTTTCGACCATTCACAAAGATTGCAAAGCAAACGAGCAAAAAATTACTCTCATCAACATAAACATGAATAAGGCGCATGACAAAATATCGTTTTTCCACACAATAATATGGTAACAGTCTCATTTCGGGCCTTATCGAAGCTTTAGTTCAATGGTTAAAAGTACGATATATGCATGTGCAAAAGATAGGCAAAAACCTGGCTTCCCAAGAAGGTATGTCTCCTCTGATCCTCTATGTATCGATTTGTCGCTTCATCACATGCATCCCCACTCCGGGAACAGTCTCGTATTCCAAGACAAAGGAAGCGAAACAAGCAGCTTTTGTGCTTCCAGGGCACGAAGCAAGCTACCACGTTAGGGTACTATTCCCAAACAGGGAAAAACTAATGTTTTTAACTTTTGGTGGAAAACACGAATTTTAAAATAGAAAGAAAAGGTTGTGAAGATAATTTAGTCTCCTAGATGTGTCTTCCTACCAAGCAAAAACAAAACGAAAAAAAAAAACTTTTAAAAATGATGATATTTAACAAAATTAATGGGCAGTATTGTACATAGGGTTCTATAGCCACAACTATTTGTTATTTGTTAATCTAGGTTTAAAAGGGGGGACCAAAGGCAATAACCTATTTATTAAAAAAATGCAAGATTTAACTGCTTCAAATTTTAATTAATCTGAATCAAAGCTGGCGAGCTATACTAGGGCCACGGCCTAGGGCTCGAAGATTCTCGCCTATAGCATGAATAATTGATCACCCACGTAGCCCCAAGCTAATTCGTAGCGATCATGTTTAGTTTCAGTTCGTAAGAAGATTTGTCGAGTCAAAGAGTCTTAGTAACATAAAAAACAAAAAATAAATAAAAATAAAAGACGTGACACATCTGGCTTCGACGAAAGACGTTCCTTAAAAAATAAAAGCGGGTTTTGACTAAGGAATATATAGTATGAGACCATACGAATTTTCCTTACTATATTCAATTCATCTTGCTAAATCACACAAGTTTGTAAACATGCCGAGATTGACTTCACCTCATTACATAAGCACCTCTACGTTTCTAGCAATTTAAAGCAGTTTTTACAAAATTATCTCCAGCTCGAGATATTGCTAATTTCAAAAGCTATATCATCATGCAATCACCTTTGTCTCGTAATATTTCTATCGACGGTTGGAGGTTCTTTGCATATATTAGGGCATATGTGGTGAAGACATTTGGGACAACCCAACTCTCGATTTAGGTTTTTGCATAAATCCGATTTCTTTTTTTCATTACAACTTACTAAAATTAAATTTAGTCGTTCATTGCTAAACAATGAGTAAAATCATCATTTGGAAATAGTTGGGAGATTTAACAAGGCGATTTCTCAAATCTCTCAAACTATCTAACATTGAATTCGAATATTTTTGGTCGTACAGCAACTTAATTTCAATTTCATTTTCTTTCATTACTCATGCAAAACCCTTTCTTTATCTCGCTATTTTTCTTGCATGCACATAAGGTATTCTCTTGCTTTGCTAATCCATAGATAGGTAGACCAGAAACCATCGAACTTTACCGAGGGTCCATCAGAGAAGTCGGGCCAAACAAAAGTCGACTAGAGAACAAATGTACTAATCTTCGCAGGTTGTGTCTTTTCCTAGGCCCTTTGATTGGGCCAGAACTCGAATCCATAAGGTAGCTGGCTACGTTAACTTCTCCATTGGGAATTTTCATTTGGAATTGGAATACAATGCCATTTTGACTGCTCATTTATATCTAGGGAACCCACCATGGCCGAATATACGAATTTTTCTTCTCAAATCAATTTCCTTTGTAACTAATCAAGTCTCTGGAAGTGCCTCCAACTTCAAATCCAATTAATTTAAGCTTATTTATCCATAGTCGTTGGCGAGAGTATATGGAAAAATAGATTTTTGCCATTGTGACCTATCGACAACTGCCCTGGAGTAACTACGCAAACATGAAAACCGTGTCAGATTCTTACCGCTCCAACTTACATGCCAAGCCGCGTTTCTCATGCTGCGAATCTGTCTTAAACCCTAATCTCTCTGTCGGCAATCCTTTCTTCCCCGCCCCCACCCCCCACCAAAAAAAAAAAAAAACCCTCCTCGAAAAAACTTCATCTGCAAGCTTTCGCCTTCAATTTCTAAAGCTAAAAGCCTGATTTGCTCTGTTTTCTGTTCCATGCCTTAATTTCCTTTTTTTCTCTCATGATCTAATCTGTGAGTCTTTTTTCGCCTCGATTGGCTTCTTTTTTGCTCATTTTTGTTGCTTTGCTTTGATCATCACGATGAAACTTTTGTGAGAAGTCATCACTAGTCAACCAGTAGGATGTTTGAGACATTGTTTAATGACTTCTCCGAGATTCGAAAGAAGCTGTCCTCTCTTGATTTAGGTGTCGATTTAGGTGTATATCTAAATCCGGAGTTTTTCTCTCTCGTTCTAGACATAGATCTCACAATTTCTTGAAGTCATTCGACCTTGTGGTGGTTCAATATGTTGCTATCACTGTCTCTGTGCAGAGATGGTGTTGAGGACACCGAACCTAGTGCACACTACAAGCCATAGATTCTAGAGGGGAAGATCTTAGCATATATTCATCAATTTCAATTTTTGGCCACCGGTTACATTTTGATACTATAACAGATCTAGTCTTTTCAAATGAAAGTGGACTTATAGCTGCAAGTTAGACTATTTTGTTTTCAGGGTTTTGTTTTGTTTTGCTTCTCTTATGGGATTTGCTTTGCTTGAATGCTTTCTATATTCCTCTCATATTTGATCATGATAAATCAATTTTCAACCAAAAAAAAAAAACATATGCCAACTTTAACTTACATACTAGCTCTAATTAATTAGGTCCCGTTCATTTTGCAGAAAATTTATTGTGCCATTTTCTAAGAAAATGATAATATTTTTTTGGTGTTCAGTTGAAACTTGAAAATGAAGTGAAAAATATTTTCCGCCATTTGGTATCCAATTTGATTTTCCTCTATGCACTCCTTTTAATAATATTTTTCTTTTTCTTTTTCTTTTTCTTTTTCTTTTTCTTTTCTTTTTTAAAATTGAATTTTTATTCATTTTTTGTTTTTATTCTTCTTCTTCTTTTTTCCTTGGCTGGTTGTTAGCCACGACGATGGCCGGCAAGTTGAAGGATTAGCTCACTAGCCTCAAGTGACACTCGAGCATTGTCGATTTGCAAGGCGAGAGCCTCGTTGCCCTTTGGCGATGCTTTTTTTATTTTCCTTAATCGGTCATTGGCCACAACGATGGTTGGTGAGCTGAGCAACAAGCTCACCAGCCTTTGGTGACGCTCGAGTGTCATCGATTTGCGAAGCGAGAGCCTTGTCGCCCTATGGCAACACTTGTGTGTCGTTTATTTACAAGGCTTGAGCCTCTCACCCTCCAGCGACGCTCGAGCTTGCTTGTGGCCGTGGACCAACCAAAGAAGAAGAAAAAATAAAAATAAAAATAAATAATTGAATTAAAAAATAAAAGAGGAAATAAATAATTAAATAATTAAAATGAGCAGTGAAAGAGAGGGTGGAAAATGCTTTTCGTCATCTAAAAAATGGAAAACATTTCCCCCATTTTTAAAGATATTTTTTATATTGACGAAAATGTTTTTCTTAACTCGTTTATTTTTAATAAACCGAACGCCAAAAAATCCAAAAACCGTTTTCTTGTAAATTATTTTTCGTGAAACGAATGGAACTAAGGTATGTGTATTTTGTGGAAAATGCACAATTTGAAAAATATTTTCCTAAAAATAATCATTTATATTACTTATAAAATGAATGAACACGAATTTATTTTAGCATCCACAAAAATGATTAGTCATAAATTGTTGTCGATAACAAAACATTTTTCATTGATTAATTATTTCAAATGATAGCAATCATTTTTAAGAAAATATATTCCAAATTAATTTCGCGAAACAAATGGAGCATTAATGATAATGAAAAAAGACATTTTTCAACTTTACTCTCGATATCAAATATCCTCCCCTAATTTCAAAACACATGCTTCGCGTCTCGCAAATTCAAAACACCCGTTTACTCTTCATGCACCTAAAATTTACACCAAATTCGAGCCCACGGGCTGCTAACGACCGCATGAGCATCTCTAATAATCCTCGGCAGTGGCTTCCAAGTCCATGTCGTCAACCTCGATTTCGGCTCGAGTCAGAGCGACTCTTTCCACCACGGCGGCCACGGCCAAGGAGTCGCAAAGCTCTGTCTCGAATCTGAGCTCCGCAACAAAGCTCGGCCATGGCTGCAAATTAAGGACTTCTGACCTCTAAGCCAGCCTCGCGACCATCACCAACCTTCGAGTACGAGGTGCACCATGGTCGTCACAGTGGAGCCGCTCCACCGTCAGATCTCCACTGCAGAACTGCTTGAACCGAGCGTCTAGAGACAGTGAAGGTTGTGGTGACTTTGAAAGCCAGGGTCATAAATAGGTTGACAATGAGTTTGTAAAAGACCCAGTTAAACCCCTCTCGTTTAGATTTTTCTTTTATAAACTCTTTTATAACTCGTTATCTTAAGCTGATCCCATTCTCATATTATAACCCCCTTTCATAAACATGAGTTAAAATATGAATCCGTAACTCACTTTGATTTGACAGCTCCATCTATGATAAGGAGAGGATGATACTTGTAATTAACTCTTTTAAAGTTTTTTTTTTCTTTTTGGTCCAAGTAATTAACCTAACTTAGAATGTAAGGAACTTGACCATCAGGTTCAAGGGCTAAAATGAAAAGAACAATGCAAGCTCAAGAGCAACAATTTTCCCAACACTTCTCAAGCACAGAAATCCAAGGCAAGAGGACCGGACTGTATTCGCTGAAGATTATTATCAGTTCAGGCAGCGGAAGTGTGGATCAAACTCGACGGTTTTAAAAATGGCACAAAGCCATATTTACATCTATGCTAAACTGAAACCCGGCCAAAACCAGGAAGTTAAAGCAGTAAACAGCAGGTGCAAACATGTTTTACAGTTGCAAACGAATGAAGGGACGAGCCCTCTTCTCAATAAGACCTTAAGCAGGCTCCGAGAGCTCCGAAACGGACGCCAGGCCCTGCATCAGCCTGACGATCTCCGCTGTATCGTCCAGATAGTACTTGGCCTTACTCGGCTTACGACAGACAGTACATGCAAACACCTCCGCATTGGGAGCAATGGACGAATTGGCCACGGAACTAGTAATCACCTCAAACATGTCCTCATCAGATCTGTCATCGCCTATGCAAAGGACGAAATCTGGCGTCATTCCTTTCTCTTGCATGGCAGACAATAATCGCTTGGCGACAATCCCCTTGCTCACTCCCTGCCCATTCAGAATTTTACTTTAGGCATATCCACATGATGAGGCTTCTGTGAATCTTTATTTGCTTCTATAAGAGTAGCATTACTAGGGAAAATTACTGGGAATATCAAAGTCCTTAAGGGATTGAACAACCAAACACCCCCCCCCAAAAAAATAAATAAATAAATAAATAAAAACACGCAGACACACACACAAAAGACAAACAAAAACAAGCCACTCACTTCCCATCTCAAAGTACCATTTCTATATAATTATGATTTGCTTATGGAAACACTCCTTTTACATCAGTGGGAAAGTAACAATACTCATTTGAACATATAAAGATGTACTAGCCATTCTTTTCTATAAAGAAAACTGAGAGAGATTATTATGCACTGGTCTGCACTTAAGGAAGTATTTTCATAGGACAAAGCCAACGCTAATCTAAGCAAACACCATATCCCCGACTCTGGATCACCTTGTTAATGCAATGGACGCAAACATATAATGGATAAAGGCAGGTCATCTATGCTCTGGCTGGTATATTCAAACTTTGATTTTCTCTGGTTCAGTCAAGTATTAGTATAGTGCAGCTTAGGCTTCTAGTATCACAAAATATAGACAAAATTACTATGCTAGTTTACTCTAGAAGACCTAGTCTTTAGAAGTTGTATTAGATTTTAGAACAGAAGAAGAGTCTCGACTTGATATTCTATTAGTAAAGTGTGAGCACCCCTATAGGGTAAGGCTCTCTTCTGGATAGCTGCAAAGCCTTCCATGTTGGCATGAAGACAGCAATATACCCCCAAATAAGTTCTTATACCAATGCTTGCAGCAAAATAAATAATGCACAGCTAGACAAGAATGCAACACAGACCTGTGGCTTAACCTCCACTGTGTTTTGCCCGCTCTTCACTGTCACTGGTTCATTGGCAAGCACACTCTCAAGATGGTCAAGAAGTTCCTTAGCCTGGCACGATCCAAAGTCTGGATCTGCATCTTCATAAGACCAAACAAGTGCGGTTTCTTTGTTTTCAATGGTCGAGCCATCGGTTGTCTCAGTGTAGAGGTTCATAACTGGTTCCGCGATCTGTTTCCAGCTATAGTCTGCAACGGGTACGCACGTCTCCCATTCTGTATCTCGGTTCATCCTAAAAGAACACAGAAAAGCACGAGCTAAAAGCACAGCAAGTATATTAAATAGGCATTTTCAAATTTTTCACACTGACTTACCTAAAATGGTAGACAAAATCAAAAGAAAAGTGAGGCTCACCTCAAGAAGTAACCATGCTCAGCAGCTATTCCTAATCTTCTGCAAGGAGTGAACCACTCAGATAGAGTCTCCCTGGTTCTAGCGCTGACAATAAATACCATGTTGTTCTTATCTCGGCAGAGACTATTTAGGATCTCAACCGATTTCTGAGTTGGCTTCTTGTCGATGGAACCTTGGGGCATCAAAGTACCATCATAGTCCAGAAGTATAGCCCTTGTTGTGGTCCTTTTGTAAGCTGACACTATGTGCTCCATGACAAGCTTCCTGAAATTCAAATCCAGCGCAACTACTCTAAAACTGAGCCCAAACCCAATGCCCCAGCACCTCCTGCGCGAGTGATCTCGACATGTTCTCTCCAAATCTTGAAGGAAACTGCGGGCCCAGTATCCAACATGATGCGTGCTGACATACTTATAATGCTTTTCATGACGGAGCTGCTTCTCCCCCTCCTGCATTTCCAAGGCACAGTCCATCGCATCAGCCACGGCATCTATATTCCAAGGGTTCACCCTAATTGCTCCACTCAAGGATGGCGAACACCCTATGAACTCGGAGACGACCAGCATGCTCTTTTTAGGAGTGGAAGGTTTCAAACCCAAGACCTCATCCAGTTTCTCATTTCCTTGGCGACTGATTATGTACTCATAAGGAATGAGATTCATCCCGTCCCTGACAGCCGTTACCAAACAACACTCGGCAACAACATAGTAGGCTATTCTCTCGTAAAACTTAAGAGGCTGGTCGATCAACACTACTGGCTCATAACCCGGCATGCCAAAAGTTTCATTGATACGTTTCACGGTAGAATAGGTCTCTGCTTGCACTTCCTTCACATCCTTCCCTTTGCCCCGAGCCGGATTAGCTATCTGCACTAAAACAACTTTACCTTGATATTCCGGGTGTTGAAATAGGAGTTGCTCCATGGCCAAAAGTTTCAAGCTAATTCCTTTAAAAATATCCATGTCATCTACACCGAGCAACATTATCCTACCCTGACCACAGAACTGCTTAATAAGTTCGGCCACCTTGGCTTCAGTCTCGGGAAGGCTTAAAACTGACTGCAATTGTCCCATGTGTATCCCAACCGGAAGAATTTTAATGCTAACAGTCCGGCCATAATAGTCTAGGCCTATATAACCCCTCTTCGATTCATAGGTAAGACCGAGCATCCGACTACAACAAGACAGGAAATGGCGTGCATAGTCGAAAGTGTGGAACCCTATCAAATCAGAATTCAGCAGGGCCCTTAGAAGCTCCTCCCTGATCGGCAGAGTCTTGTAAATCTCCGAAGAGGGAAACGGGCTGTGAAGGAAGAACCCAAGCTTCACTCTATTGAACCTTTTCCTCAAGAAAGTCGGCAACACCATCAAATGGTAATCATGTACCCAAACGAAATCATCCTCCGGATTAATCACTTCCATGATCCTATCCGCGAAAATCTTATTGACAGAGACATAAGCCTGCCACAAGGACCGGTTGAACCGACCACCGAGGTCAGGCGACAAAGGCAACATGTAATGGAACAATGGCCACAGCTGTTGCTTGCAGAACCCATGATAGTATCTAGTAAACAAATCAGCGGGCAAAAAAGTCGGGACGCATCTAAAAGTTTCGAGTAGTATTTGAGAGACCTCATCCTGCTCACTAGGGTGGATATCTTCCTTAAGACAACCAACATAGATAAACTCAGTGTCATTATCACCTAAACCATCTTTCAACTGGAGGAGCAGCGAGTTCTCATCCCAATTAAAGATCCAACCTTTACCACTGATATCCGACTTCCGCTGAGCTCGGATGGGCAGCTGATTGGCCACGATGATAATCCGGTCCCGTTGGGTCGAGGACGAGGAAGGGTCCGAGCACGAGCCCTCCGACCGGTTGTCGTCGTCGACGTCCGAGATGATGCCCGCGACCGTCATGATGCGCGGGATCCGCCGGCTCATCCGGCTGAACGACGGGGAGTCGCCGGAGGCGAGCTCCAGCAGGTTCGAATAAGATCTAGACACCATACCTCGACGACACAATCCCCCCGAAAATCAAAACAATAACTCCTAAGCTAACATAGACTGGACTTCAAACATACCCACATAAAAGAGCAACCCCATCAATTCAAGAAACAAATCTGAAGCAGCAGCAGCAGCAAGCCGAGTCAAATCAAAATGAATTCGAGGAATCCAGAGGAGAAGAGGGCGGGTGTGAACACTAAAAAGGAAGGAACGGGAAAAAAAAAAAAAACACCCGGGTCAAACGCTAGATTAGAAAGAGGCTGAACAAGCAGCGAATCTAGCCAAAGATTTCAAGAAATGAACCAAATTTGGACGATGGACAAGCGAGAGAGGAGAGAGAGAGAGAGAGAAAAGCGAAGGGAATAGATTCAGATCAAAACGGCTGAGGCCGTCACAAATCCATATCAGATAAGAGAAAGAAGGGAGAGATATGTTCCCGGCGACGGAAGAGAGAGAGAGAGAGAGGACCCTCGGAAGTATCAAGAAAAGGAAAAGTGCAGAAATTTCGGGGGAGCTCGCAAGAAAAAAGATGGGATTTTTTTTGCTGTGGGCTCGCGGGGAGAGAGAGAGACAGACAGAGAGTGACCAGGAACGATTAACGCAGCGCGAGCACTGCTCTGCACTGCACTGGAGGATGACGAGCAAATTAAAAAGATTGGAGAAACGCTGGCCCGAAATAAAAGGAAATATATATATTTTTTTGTAGTTTAGAGAGAGAGAGAGAGAGAGAGAGAGAGCAGAGCAGAGAAATTCCCAGCAATGGACGAGGACCGCCCCCCAGCCCCGCCCCCGACAGGAACAAAATATCGGGGGATGCAAAGTCGGAGAAGAGACGATACAGCTGGACGTCACATTGACCCCCACCGCCACGTCACCCGCCCCGGCGGGCCCCGCCCACTGACAAAGCTCTCTTTTTTTAAAATGCGGGAGATCGAAGTGGATAAGAACGGATGGGGGAGGAGAGAGAGAGAGAGAGAGAGAGAGAGAGAGAGAGAGAAAGTGGGTAAAGGGAGGGGAGGCGAGGGCGGGGAGGGGGCAAGCGCGGTGGGTTCGCGCCACGTGGTGCTGGACGCTTCCTTTTCATTTCCAAACTTCCTCCCGATTGTTTTTTTTTTTTTTTTTTTTTTGTGCATAGGAGTTATGTCGATGCTTTTTTAAAATATGAATTGGGTCGTGGATCGATTCCAACAACTGTAACTAAACATTCCTCGGTTTGTAATAATGTTAATTGCAAACCGTGGATGGTAAGTAGCACTAAAATAATCAGTGCATTGCAACAACAAAAAATACTTAACGACACGACCATCAAAATTTTAATCATATACAACATAAAAAACCTGAGATACATTAAAAATTGTATGACTTGGATTAAGTATTTGGGTGGTTTAAATGAATTTTTTATAAGAAAACATTTTCATAATTGTCCTCGATATATGTATATATATATATAAAAGATCGATGAGTACTCAATGAATAATTCCGGGTAATTAATGCTTAAACTTGTGTAGGTTCGTTCCGTGATGCTATCCGAATGCAAACATTTTCTTGTAAACATTTTCTTGTCAGCAGCATGCTTTAATGGAGTGCCTTAAAATACTTGCAAAAAGTTTTTTTATAATTTACTATGAAGATAACGAAAAGAATAGTGGAGAGAGAGAGAGAGAGAGAGAGAGAGAATTATTTAATGAGATGGATAGGGATGAGCACGTTTCCCCTAGGAAGAGACAGAAACAGAGACAGAGAGAGGGAGGGAGAGGGAGAGGATAAGGTTTGGTTTTGGTCAGTGTGGGCTGGAGTGGGGGTTTGCAATTGGCTCTTTGGAAGACATTTTAAACAAAAATATCAGTTGCCTTTTTCTTTTTTTTTTTTCTTTTTTTCTATTTTTGGCTTCATTTTGGATGGGGTAATGATATATAATCCACGGTGGAATCGTTCTGTAGCCCGTGGCTGATTGCAGTTTCGCCTGCTGCTTTCCCTTGGTTTTTGTCCCTTCATCCAACGTCTAGGGCTTCTCCACGCCCACCCCCACCTCATCGTGGCCCTCGGCACTTTTTCTTTTTTCTTTTCTTTTCTTGGATGATCGCTCAGAGACGAAGCATTATTAGATACCCCCGACCTACGGTATTCTATTTCAAGAGAGCCATTACATAATGCGGGACTCATGTCACGTGATCTATTAGGTCATATAGAGTCGACCAATGTAGGGATGGAGCATTAAAAAAAAACCCCACCTCGAAAGCTCCTAAAAAGTCATTGTAAATATTACATATCATTCCTAACGGTCAAAGTATTTTAAATGGATACGATTCAAAAGAAGTACGGAAGTGTGGACTTTATGAGAGTAATTTAGTATATTTGAATTGGTATGAAATTACAATGGGTTTGAATTACTTTTACTTTCCTTATTTAACCCATATCTCAAGAAATTTGGCTGGCAAAATCAATAAATAACATTTCGGCTAAAATAAATCAAGACAAATGAGTTAAAAAAAAATTATTATTGATCTAAGTTTTCACTTCTACCGAGTGCCATGGGACTTAGTTTTGAAGTAGTTGGGGGCTCTCCCCCCGTTCATTTTGTCAAAATTTGGGAATATGTTGAGATGTTTATGATACTACTACTTTATTACTTTTGACCTAAAAACAACTCTCCCCCCACCCCCTAAATTTCTCAAGGTCATACAACCACGTCAAAAGTAGATATTTCATTTTAATTGGCCCCCACATGTTGATAAGAAGACCATTCAAAGAATCATGATGATGTAGTTATCATAGACAAACAAAACCTATATAATGTTGAGTTTTGTAGTATTTATAAGTGTACGGACGATATATTAATTGTTGAACAACTAATTTGATCTAAATTTCTCCCCACAAAGATAAAAAAATTTCTAGATCCATCCTTGTCAATCACTAGACAATTTATTTCGCGAGAGATTTTCTACAACAACGCCTCATATAACGATGCCATAACCAATGAAATTAATTTTGAGAGACTACTTAATTATGCTTTTATTGAAATATGTAAAATAAAATTTTCAAACTAGGTCAACGAAATATGACTAATAGTGTATTTTTTTATTGTGAGTTGATGGATACGATGGATCCATGGTCTTTTGTCTTTTCTCTTCATTATCATTTGGAACAATTGACGAGACAAAAAAAATCATAACAAAGAGCATAAAATAAAAAGAAAACATTTCGTGGAAATTAAGGTAGCATCTATAACCTCTAGCGATCTAATAATTATCAGCTAACAAAAGGATTATAAATATTTATACAGCTAAGAAAAACCGTAGTCGTCTTCGATTTCATACACAACCGTGTTAACTGTCGTCCTCTTGCGAAATACGGACATAAAATTTCCACAAATCCTAGGGAAGCATCATTAAAATAATTCCAAGAATAAAACCAACTTTTTTTCCCCATTCGATTTACTGAAATTCGACTCTGGATATTTCCACGACACATCGACTGAAAAAGAGGAGAAACCCTAGAAAAATAAATAAATAAACATTTTTCTAAAGGTCGACCAGTGGATTTGTTAAAGTCAACTCTCATCCGTTGGTGGATGAGAAATTGAAATTTCCCTCGTGGTGGGGCCCAGTCAATGAGGAATTTTATTTTATTTAAAAAAAGTGAAATTAGGGGCATAAATAAATAAATGGGGAGGATATGGTGTGGTTGGAATAAATCTTATCCCAAATCAACATGCACGCACCCGATACTTGCGTCGAAGGCGCCTCCTTCTTTTGCGGATAACGTAGAATATGCCTTGCGTTTGGTAAGGGAAGGTGTTTAGGAAGCATGTTACTATCGGATTAAGATGAGTTTAGAATGCAACTCGTCCATCTTTCCTGTTAAACCATATCCATCGCCAATAACATAATTAGCTTATGGGATTGACCGACATTTGAGACGTAAGCATAAAGAGAGGATCATTTCGCTTGGGGAAATTACCCAAAATGTCATAAACTTTTTATATGACACGAGCCGGCGTTAACATAGACAATTCTTATATTTTTCCTAAAATTTTTAATTTTTTCCTTTTCTTTCTTCTTTTTACAACTCTAGGCTGGCGAGGTTGCCACCCAAAACTTGCCTAGTTAGGGTGAGGTGGCCCTTGCTTGATCTAGGTGAGGGCTAACACCCTCGTTTGTGGCCAGCAAGCCCTTGCTCGTCATCGGCAAGGTTAATCGGTGCCGTGTGGGCCCAGACTTGAAGAAAAAAAAGAAAAAAAAAAAAAAATATATTATTAAAACTTATCAACGACAGCGTTCTCGTGGTACATTAGCAAAATACATTCAAAATTAGTTGGAAGAACCGAATTGGCATTATATTAAAAGTTTTAGGGCTAAATTGGCATCAAGTCAAAAAGTTTAGAACTAAATAGCACTAATAAAAAGTTTAAAACTAAATTGACACAAAGTCAAAAGGTTTATGACCAAATTAGCATCAATAGAAGGTTTATGACTAAATTGGCACAAATGCAAAACGTTAAAGATTTTTTTGACACTTTTCCCTAAGACAACTAGTTATCCACGTTAGTAATTTCCACCCAAAATTTGTTATAATGATTATATTGACAAATTGTCAAAAGATTTAGGGCTAAATAAGCAAAATCAAAATATTTTGAACATAATTGACCGTTGTATAATAAGTTTATGACTTTTTTGGTAATTTCTCTCTTTCCTTTTATGAGTTAAGCAAGTCATTTCCTTTTATAATTCTTCTAAGTGTTTTTATTAATCAATCTACTTTACATTAATTGACACTTTAAATATATATAATGAGTTGCCAATTGTTATCATTTGACCTTTTGTTATTGCCTTTTTCCTTTTTATTTAATATGTGTTTATTTCTTTTCTTAAACATATTTTATTTTGTTCTATTAAACTAGCTATATTTTATCAAATTTTTATTGTTTGATATTATTATTGATATTTTTGTATATATTTTTCTATTATTAGGACTTTAGTTGATATTTCTCACATGATCTATATATTTCTCTTTTATGCATTAATTATTGGTAAAAAGTGAGATCTCCTTAAAAAATGAGATAAAACATGTTTTTTTACCTCTAAAAGTCATGTGAAATTTATATGCTAACGAGAAAAGTGATGAGAGTTAACGAATGTAGCAAGATAAAAGTTTATATCAATAATCATATAATTCATCGTAGGGTAGTTTTTTTCCTGAAATTTTTCTTATATCATTTTCAAGAAAGTTGACAAACTGGGGGTATGTAAAACTTATTCTTTCTTTTCCACCAATACAACAAGTATAGAAGAAAATACCGTGACATTTCACCTTTTATGGCAATTTCATGTTAATTGTTATTTGTATATTGCAATGAACAATTCCATCGTCTAAAGTAAGAAAGAAGAGTTGCAAGAGATTTAATAAAACCATAATCAAATTGGTCTTTCTGAAATATTTATAACCTAGAATTCTCTTCATTTTTATTCTTACGATAATTTTTTTTGATAAATATGTCTCGCTTTTTAGAATGTCTCTTGAAAGTTGTAAACAATTGAAAGTTTAGAAGGCAACCCACATACAATGGCACAATTAATGAAATTTTGTGTAGTATCCCCTTTGTTATCACACCAAAAATAGCATGGAAACGTGCTTGAGATGTAGTTTGTGACGAGGAAATTACTAAAAAAGTCTTAAATTTATTACAATTATGCTAATTTAGTAATAAATTTTTTAATTGCACTAATTTAGTTTTAAACATTTTCACATTTTATAAATTGAGTCAATCTAGTTAATTTTAGTCGGGAATTACTAATGTAGACACCGGCCATCCTACATGGCACGGTCAACACCGATGGAAATTTTTTAATAATATTTTTGATTTTTCTTTTCTTTTCTTTATTCTTCTTTACTTTTTTTAGACCGAGGACCGGAAAGGGTCATCGCCGAACCCTCACTAGCCTAAACAAAGGCCACAACACTCTCACCTAGCCCAAATCTAATGAAGGCCTTGCAGCCCTTAATTAAACAAAAAATAAATAAAGAAAAGAACCAAAATAATTTATTGAAATGTTATTAAAATATTTTTATGTCATCGTTGGTTGTGTTACGTAGGACACTATTGTCTATATCCACAATTTCCTACCAAAATTAGCTGGATAGATCCAATTAGCAAAATGTGAAGGGTTTATGATTAAATTAACATAATTGAAATATTTAAAATTGAATTGGTACAAGTGTAATAGGTTTATAACTTTTTGGTAATTGTCCTAGTTCGTAACTATTGTATACTTGAATGTATAAGCAAGATCATTGACAAAGAAATGTAGGCATGCTTTGATATTGAGTTTCTTTCATTTGTTGATGAAATTTTTACTGATTAGACAATTACTAATTAGTTCCCGTACATTCCGATTCCGACTAAGCAATGACTCCATGACACCATGTTTAGTGCGACGACGGAGCCTAAACTACACATCAATTGAATTATTGAAACGGACAAAAGATATGTGCACCATGAAGATAGTCCACTTGAATATATCTTCTAGACTTTATCAGCACGATCCACGTGAATCTTGAAATTAGGTTAGTGGCATTCCTCGTGGCTAACCTTTTTTTCTATCTTTTCGAGAGTAACGATGATTCCCCAACGAATGAGCAAATGGGCCGCATGGGAATGGCCGTCTCCTTTCTATTTTTCCATCTTAATCGCTAATGCTACACGACTTTACCGCCCGTGTGTTTGACATTCTTCCACTCGAGATAACGATAACAAAGCCATCTGAAAATCAACCATAGGATGCCGAAGGAATCTTGGGTGGCCATCGGAAGTGCCGAAAGATAAGAGCATACGCCTTTTTTTAGTCTCGATAATTGGCTAAGCGGTATCGTATTGAATTTGTAAGTAGTAAGCTAAACAATCGATCCCAAATCTCATAATCGATCGCCCACTCACTTTAAAGTGAGGTTTTCTTTTTCCCTTTCAAATGGTCTCAAATCGATGTACTTGAATGGTACGGTTTTTAGATTCATCGAGGCGAGATAAAACAAGTCAAATATTTGTTGTCTCAAAACGTATCCCTAAGGCTATTCGAGCTCAAGAATGATGAATGAGAGGTTAAAATGCAGTTACTCTCCTTTGATTACATGTTGGACTAGTTGCTGCCACCAACAACACCAATGTTGAGGACCCTTTTTGTTAAGATAAATTGTCTAAAAAATCATAAACCTATTATATTTTTGTTAATTTAGTCATAAAATTTTCAATTTTAACAATTTGATACTCGATCTTTTCATTTTTTGTTAATCAATCCATCCTACGATTTTGGTTGGAAATTACCGATGTTGCATTTTTTAATAATATTTTAATTTTATCTTGAAAATTTTATGATTTTTTTTTGCTTCTTTTGCTTCTTCTTTTTTAAAAGGGTTTTTAGAGCTTTGGCCGACCAAAGCTCCAAAACCTTAAAAAAAAAAAAAAGTAAAAAATCATAAAAATTCAAAATATTATTAAAAAAAGTATTATGTTGGTGTTGTTTGTTTATGTTAGCAATTTACAGAAAAAATTGGTCGGATAGACGCAATTGACAATAAGTGAAAATGTTAATAATCGAATCAAGAAAATTGAAAAATTTAGGACTGAATTAATAAAATTGTAATAAATTAAATTTTTCGGACAATTTTTCCATCCTGTGCTCCTTAAATTCCCATTGACCGGATTACACGATCGACGACTTGTGGAACCATTTGAGCGTGTGATTCCGAGTCACCCGCATCATGGATGGATTAGTACAAAGATTCCATTTGGGCTCTCTGTCAAAGCTATGATGAGGGAGAGATCTTCTCCATCGATCATTATTTAAGTTGGCGTGGAAAAATCCGTCTCCAGATAAAGCGATGGCGGTGATGATGATCATGATGTTGGGGTTGGTTTTCCTTCTTTTTTTTCTCCTTTGCGTTTTCGGGTAGCAGCGTGCTGAGTCGACGAGAGAGATACTCGAAATCTTGTTGTCCGGATGCCATGATGGTGATGATAGCCCTTTCGATCGAGTGGATTGCTGTCGAATTTGTAAGATGAAATGGGCACGTCCATTGGAGGGGACGAAGGTGAGAAGAGAGGACGGACCGACAAATCGATTGGCTGTGTTCTTCTCTTTTTCTAGGAGGTCCATTGTAAAAGGTGCGTGCACATTGCTCCCACTGGACTCCTGACATAAGCTTAGGATAAAAAGTCATGATAAGCGCGTTATGTTGCTTCGATTAAGGTTTAGATTCTTGTCATCATGATTTCATAAATCCATCAAAACGAGTTATAAATTCATTTTGAAGTTTAGATTTTTGTCATCATGATTTCGTAAATTCATCAAAACGAGTCATAAATTCATTTTTTAGTTTATATTCGATGGGTCGTTATATGGGTTAAATAAATCATAAATGAGTTTAGACTCAATTTTTTGGGTTATAAATGAGTTCGATATGCATATTAAATAAGTTCACAATTTACTTAAACTTAACCCATCTTTATGACTTTTTTTTTTGATCTCGCGTGTTTTCACTTTGATTAGGATATGAATTTATTAAATTGATTTAATAATATGAGTAGTTGGATTTATAATGTACATAAATTATCAAAGCAATTTGGGTCGCACTATTTTCCATCCATACTAAACCCAGCCCATCCCATCCATTCGATGGGTCTACGGCTCCACGCGGTTTCAGGGTCTCCTCCAATTGCCATTCGTTATAGTGGGGGTGTGTCTATTTTATCGTGATGTGACTTTTATTTAAGTAACTTTCTACTAGAGTGACATGCAAGCCCATCACCCATCACCCATCACCCATCAATCAAAGGTTTATTCTCTTGGGTCGAAAGTAGAAAAAAAAGGTGGCCCTAATGATCAAACATTACATGTCAATGACAAGTCGAGCTCATCCATGGATGTTGGTGCCATGGTTTCATCCATCGCCTTTTAAATTCCGCTACTGCAGGCGTCTACACAAGGTGACTCCATCTCCGATGGAGACCTGGGAGATGTCGACTCGCGGGTCGGAAGCCAGGAGCTCGTTGAACTCCACGATCGCGGCGTGGCCATCGTAGAAGTAGCCGGCGACGCCCTCCATCGCTCGGCCCCTGAGGAACTCGGGCAGCTCCTCCCGGCCCTTGGCCACGGAGCCGTACCACAATGTGTTGTCGTACGCGACGACGCCCCCGATTCTCAGGAGCCTCATCACGCGCTCGTGGTAGGCACGATAGCCGGACTTGTCGGCGTCCACGAACACAAAGTCGAACTCCCCTGCTCCGCCTTGCCCGTCAACCTGCGAATCGATTGGACGACCTGTCCGTGTCGGCTGTGTTCCGGCCCGGGAAGATAATGAAATCAATGGATCAAGTGTTGGTTTTATGTAAAGTAAATACCTTTTGACTTAGCATCTGGTCTAGGGCTGAGAGGGCGTCTGATTGGATGAAGTTGATCTTGTGAGCGACTCCAGCTCTTTCAATGAATGGCAATCCTACTTCATACGCCTCTCGATCCAAATCTATGGCTGTTACCTTAAAAAAAAGAGGCAATTTCTCTTATGGTTCTAGCATTTCATTCAAATATGATAAGAGAAGCTCGACTAGATTCAATAATTCATGAAATCAGAAAACAAAAGATGTCTTGAGGTCAATCGGAATCGGTGCGCCAAGGTAGCAGTGGTGTAGCATGTACCTCGCCGTCGTTGGGCAATGCGAGTGCAGTGGTTAGAAGAGAGTACCCCGTGAAAACACCGATCTCCAGCGTCCTCTTCGCGTTGATCATTTTCAGAAGCATCGATAAGAACATTCCCTCATCGCCCGGGATATTCAATTCACATCTGTATAAACCCCGAAAACATCTTGTGATTTTGACAATATTTTGCGTCTCTCATTCATCTAGTAGATTAATACGCATGTGTTTCGTGCACATATTCTACCACCTCATAGTACAATCTTCACACTGATTTCACAAACCTTGATATTGGATGATTCCATATCAAGTCCTGGAGAGCAATTTGAGATCTTACGTGAAATCCATCATTCTCGATAATTCAAATGCACTTTAATACATACATTACACTTTTATAATGGTTTGCTCGAGGTATAGAGATACTTACAAGTGGCCATACTTCTCAAACGTAGCTGTTCGGAGTTGCTTGAGGAGTTCATGCTCCCTTGGGAACACACTCGTGTCCAAGATGTACTGTCGCACGCACGTTATAACAGTTTAAGATTTTACTCAAATGTGCTATATCATCATATATATTATATCTATCATTTATACATGCGCAAACAAAATTGACATTTGTTTTTATTTTTTTCTAAACATCCAGTACTTTGAGAGCCTTATAAAATACTAAAATAGTATACAAACCTCATGAGCAGGTTAGAGGATAAGGAAAAGCGAACCCGCAAACGTTACAAACAGATCCATTCTCAAGCCATCTTGTACTCACTCAAACGGCGGAAAAGATCGAGATTTGGAATAAGATTCTCAATTCATTTCTACAAGGATTGAGGTAACGTGCAAGCTCTTTACATGGTCGATCAGTTACCAAAAATTATTAGAAAAATGAAGGGAACTGTCCAGGGTTTCGTGTTGTATTTTGTCCTGACATCGTAGAAAATCGCTAATATGGTGTATTCATAAGTAAAAACACGATTGAAGAGGCAAGGAAACGTCGACAATCGACACCTGCTGGAGAGCTTCGCTGTGGAGAAGAGTCTTGGTGACGCTTCCAGCCATCATCGGTGGAACAGGATGATCGGTGAAGCACTCGAACAAGCCTAGAATTCTATACCATGAAAAAAAAAAAAACAAGATTTGCCACAGGAGAACTCAATCTGATGCAACCTCCTCCTTCTTCCCCACCTTCGAGCGTGTTTAATAATCATCAGATCAGTTACTTCTTTGACTTTATCAATGCTGTGAGAAACTGAACATTTCTGCATTAACTTCTCTTGTGCTATATGCTGATGCTGAAGTACTGGAATAGATCTGATGTGCTGGGAAGGATGGACCTGGAATGCATTGGATCGGTCCTTGCCAAAACTATAAGCCCAGATTTTGCTCACTAATGCCAGATCGAACCGGGTCTGAAATCGGGCTACAAGATCCGTCACGTCCCCGAAAATTCAATTAACCTGAACCAGGCCTTCACCACGAGCCAGTTGGGTTAGATATCGGGCATCAAAAACCTTACTCAATGTCCACACGTGATATTTGAAAAAAAATATTGAATTTGTTCGTGTAATGACCGGGGCAAGGGCAAGCTCAACTGGCGTAGATGAGTCGGCCGAGACCCAAGAAGAAAATTGCTTGCCCAAATCCTTTGATTGGTGGGTCTCGTTGGCCCGGGCGAGCTAAGTGTCCCTCTCAAGCTTTTAATTTGTCTAATTAAATTATTCTACTTTCATAGATATTTTGATCAAGTCCCTCCGTTTGGTCCAATCCAGTTGAGCGGCCATCGGACGATATTGTAGTATGACTTGGATAAAATTCTTCTAATGTTGGCATCTAAATTGATTAGATTTTACCCACATCATACTCCGACATTATCAATATTGGCGAAGCTTTTCCATCCACGTACACTTTATTGCAATCACTGTCATTAACATTTCAAAGTGAGATACCAATAGTATGAATCTGTTTTAATATAAATCAAATGGACATTCTAACACTTATAAATTATGATTGTCAAAAATCGTAGTTGAACTCTACGTTATGTTATCTTATTTTATAAAAAAAAAAAAAAAAAAGAATTATGTAGAAAGCTGGAAAATTAAAGTAAAATAAATTTTATAAAAAAAAGTGACAAAAAGGAGGAGAAGAAAAAAACAATAAAAGTGGAAGTAGATATAAGTTTAGTGAAGTGAAAGTTAACAGGAAAAGAAGAAGAAGAAGATAGGAGTGAGGAAATGAGCCATGTGACATGAAATCTCTTTTAGTATATGGGTTGAATAAGCGATGCATTTGGTGATTGAGAAGTCAAGGTGAAAAGAGCGGTCCATCCTTCCAAGAAGGGCTAAGTATCTTTTCACCAGAAACATACCCGCGCTTTCCTGCGCACAATCTTTTTTTGTTTAGCATATTTCACTCATACTTTCTTTTAAGTTACCACATAAATGTAATGATGAAAGCACCGTATACTTTATAATTTAACTTGAGAAGTATAATGAAGCTTTACATTGGCGAAAGGCCAAGTTGTAGTTTGATTTTTAAATCTGGCGAGAACTCGATGCGGTGGTGCCCGGAGCATTTCGATTTTTTTTCTGTCATTGTCCATAACTGTGACTATTGTGGGTTTTCTGAATTGGTCGGCTTTTTCAAAACAATGTTCTATCGGAATGCATTTGAATCTAGTGATGGAATTGTTATTTCCTATGCAATACCAACACGGAATCTTGAGCTGCTAACAAGAAAACAAAGAAGAGCAAAACTTGAGGGTGGAATGTCAAGTATGCTAGTCTTTCTTTGGATTAGCAGGCCTGCCTCTGTTTAATTCACGACCAGTGCTGCGCACACATCATCCCATCTCCATCCTAGAGATGATAGAAGGGGCTCGTATGATAAGGAATGCTCGGATAATCTCATTGTTGGGTGAGCACTAAGGTCGGGAAGCAGGGAGCGTGATCCTTCTGGGTTAGCAAACTATTCCGACGCATCTTGTGCTATGCTGGGAAAACAAAGAGCGGTGTGATTTCTAGGTCGACAATTTATCTCAATTATCTTAGACTTCAGAGGCACATTAAATTGCTTGTGTTCTGCATTTACTTTGCAAAGAAAGTGCATGCAATTGCAAATAGCATGGCAAGGAAGCGGAAGCTTTTCTTTCCCTCTATTTTCTTGTTTCAGAGTTAAAAGAGTTAGCAGTCGGACGAGAAGATAACGGAGAAATTGGATTAACATAGAAATGATATTAGACATATCTTAAGCTTCATAAGACTATCTTTCTGAAGGTGCACTGCCTTTCTAATTTGGTCACACATCCTTACTGTGATATGTTCGGGAGCCCATCGTCTACACCTAGGCTCAGTGCTTAATCTGAGATCAAATGCATCGCACGTCCTTACTGGTGGGCCTGTGCTTCGGTTCATCCATTGTGCAGAAGTAGGCGACCTTTAAAACCTGCAGCATTTGCTCCTCGAATCCGTTGCCAATCAACTTTGGGTCAATTGCTTGTTGAGGATTGTCCGAAGTCATCGCATTTCTCAGCCACATGACCAGACTTTTCTCTTGGGTGCATTGGAAAAACACGTCTGATGATAATTTTCCGCTGACCAGGCCAGCAAGCAGAACACCAAAGCTGTATATATCGCTCTTCTCTGTGAACATGGAAGTCAGGTAGTACTCTGGTGCGATGTATCCTAGAGTCCCCACGATATTGGAGCTCGTGACATGAGTATCAGTATCTGGTATTGCTTCTGCAAGCCCGAAGCCCGAAGCCGGATATTCGGGCCTCCATGTTTTCATCTAAAAGAATGCTGCCAGGCTTGATGTCTAGGTGGACGATCCTCGGAGAGTGGGTAATGTGGAGAAATTCGAGCCCGACCGCCACTCCCAGCGCAATTCTGTGCCTCGTGAGCCAATCCAACTCTGTCTGATTGTGCGAAACCTTCTCTAGTAAATCCAGTAAGCTCCCATTCTTCATGAACTCATACACTAGTAAATGGCAGTCTGGACGAGTCAAGTGGGCCAGCAAGGGAAGAATATTGCGATGCCGAATCTGGCCAACAGTTTGTATCTCGGACCGAATTTGGCGCATTTCCCAATTTAAGTACTCGGCGTCTTCTTTTATTAGCTCTGTTGCATCCATGGGTGGTTGAACTATCTTCTTTATAGCAATCATCTTTCCGTTGCTTCCTGGTAACTCGGCTCTGTAAACTTTCCCGAAGCTATCTCGAATGACTTCTAGTGCCAACAGGGCCTCTTCGCTTTCCAAGAAAGCCAAATCCTCTTTCTTGATCAATGGGCTAAAAATTGCCAGGCCGAAGTGTCTGCGTCCCCCTCGGATTGCCGCCGAGATCAGCCTAAAAAGCGTTGGCAAAACAAACCACGATACGATTCCAGCAACTAGTCCAGCTAGGAGCCCTAGTGGCCACCAACCTAGTATCCTTCGGCTGCTGTGCCCTTTGTGTGGTTTTACTGATGGAGGAGCTGGAGCAGCATTTGATGCTTTCCATGATGCTGGTGCAGACGCTGAACTGTTGGATCTTGTACCGGGACTCTCTACAAAAATGTAACGTCTCGGTAGATTGTCATTGGAAGGTTCAACTCTGTTCAGCGATGGCACTAGACCTTCAAGAAACAAGTTCCCGGAAACATCAAAGGAGCGGAGACTCCGGAATGAGCGTATGGAAGTGGGAATTCTCCCAGAGAAGAGATTATCCGTGAGAGAGAGTTTTTCTAGGTTGGGGAAATACTTAAAGAAACTCAAATCCCCGGTGAATTTGTTTGATCCAACGTCAAGCACTCGGAGGTGAACGAGAGATGACATTTCAGATGGAATTTTTCCTGAGAACCTGTTGTTTCTGAGGTTCAGAACTTCCAGTTTGGTACAGTCAGCGATCTGGGAAGGTAGTTGGTCGACAAGCATGTTGTTGGACAGGGAGAGCTCTTTGAGTTGAGAAAGCCATCCGATCGCTGGGGAGAGCGACCCCTCGAGCTGTCGCGACTTGAAGACGAGTCTCGTGATTCTCAGGACATACGTATTGTTGCTTGTGAGCCTTCTTTTGCAGATTACGCCAGGTAGGTTGCATGGTTTGGTGGAGCCTAGATGAAGCTGAATGTCGATACCCATGTCCTTTTGGATGGTTTCGAGGGCATCGAGATCCGAATGGTCAAGAACCAATCTCGCATGGGCTAGGGCAAGGAGAGAGCATGGACAGGAGGAAAAGGCGGGTTTCGCCGCCGGCAGCAGGCGCCATATGGTGGCGGATTCCAGCGAGGGGCTTGTGTTGGATTGAGAGCTCCGGTGGACTCGAACTCAGGCTAACATTTTACTAGTTCCTCTTTGGAACGTCCTTGTTGGATGGTTAGCGACGCGTGTGGTTTGCTTTCCAGGCAGAATCCGCGTGGAAAATATAGCACGTAATGGGCCATGTCTATTGACTTGCTTTTCAATCCGGTTGGTTAGGACGAGTCTATCGATTTTGTCAGTATTGCCGCCTGGACTTCTCCTACTAAAGGAAGTGAACGAAAACCACGGGAAGATTCTTCGAACGAGCATAGCAATTGGAGCTGCATAGGACTTTTTGCAAGTTGCAAATTTCTTCAAGGAAATGGATCGGATGACCTTACTGTAACATCAGCCGAAGACTTGGGGTCAACGGTACTTGGGTCGATGTAGTCGCGGTCCTTTCGGGACCCTGTGGAGAGAAATTGGCATTGGAAAAATCATTGAAGTTCCTCCATTTGGTTCGATCTAGTTGAGTGGCGGTAAGATGATGTTGTGTAACTTGGATAAAATTCTCCTAACATTAGCATCAAATCGCAATAATGTGGATGGCGTTGATTTTACCAACATCATACTTCGGCGATATCAATATTGGCTAAACTTTTTCAACCTCATCCACATCATTGCAATCATAGGAGTTAAAATTTCAAAGTGAGACACTTATGATATGAATTTTGACACTCATAAATTATGATTGTCAAAAATCATAATTGCATTTTAAGTTATATGACCTTATGATTGCGACATTATTTGATAAAAAAAACTAAGAATTATGTGATAAAGCTATAAAATTAAAGTAAAAGACTAAAAAAAAAGTGACAAGAAGGAGGAGAAGAAATAGACATTAAAGTGGAAGTAGATACAAATTTAGTGAAAATGAAAGTTAACAGGAAAAGACGAGGAAGGAGATGGGAGCGAGGCAGTGAGCCGTGTGATATGAAACCTCTTTTAGCATATGGATTGAAAATATAGAAATTTAATAATATTTTTTATCACTATTTTGAAATAAAAAGATGCATTCAGTGATTGAGAAGTCAAGATGGAAAGTGCGCTCTATTCTTCCAAGAAGGGATAAGCATCTTTCCACCCGAAACATCCCCGCGCTTTCCTGCGCATTATCATTTTTTGTTTAGCATATTTCACTTATACTTTTCTTTTTTAAGTTGCCACATAAATGTAATGATGAAAGCACTAACTTGAGAAATATAATGAAGCAAAAATCATTTTTTAGAGGTCCTAAAGTACAAAAAATATATGTATATAAATAAAATTAGACACTACATCTGTTCACTCAATCATACTTATGAAGAATAAAAAGGTTCACACATAAAAAGTGATAGATTAAAATAACAAGGTGAAAAGAATATGATTCCAATTGGATCGGTAATTAATTTTCTAATGAGTGAAGAATTCATTCTTTCATTTAAATTAAATTGGGCACAAATCGAGGCAATCTTGCTTAATTTGCACTTGTGATAAGCGTCATGCTCATATGTGGTACTCATCTTACTCCTATATATGAATTTAAAAAAAAATTCAAATCCCGAGTGATAATAATGAAAAAAAAAAGGAGGTTAACTAAATTGGATGCGTCGAATACAAATTGATCAAATTGCCTAATAAGCATACATTTATACGTTGACTTATACGTTAACTTTTAAATTAACTTCATTAAAAAAAAAAAGAGAGACGGAGAAACAAAGTGATTAAAAAAAAAAAGGGAAAAAAAAAAAAGAAAGAGGGTTAAAATAGGATGTAATTGCAGCATATAATAATTTCAAGAATCTTTTTAAATGAATAAAAAAATTTGGGAGTTAGATAAAAAAAAAAAAAAAAATCCACTTCCATCAGTCTCTCGTACATTCATCCTCTCGTTCTCCGAAATGGGAGAGCATAAAGAGTTCACGCGTGGCAGACTTTCTCGACGTTGGATTTGTCCCACAAAATATCTCCCACATTAATCTCCCCGAGAAACAGACCGAGCGAAACACAGAGAGAGAAAGAGGGAGAAAGTGTAGAGAGAGAGAGAGAGAGAGAGAGAGAGAGAGTACGACAAGTATCGCCTCGATCCTCCTGCCCATCTCCTCGGCGGTTCCCGATTCTCCGGCGGCGACGCGACGACATGGGGAAGCCGGGCGGCGATCGCGGGGGCCATCTCGCCCCGTTCCTCACCAAGTGCTACGAGATGGTCGAGGACGGGGCGACCGACCCCATCATCTCGTGGGGGAGCGCCGGCGACAGCTTTGTCATCTGGGACATCACTCAATTCACCCTCCAATTGCTCCCTCACTACTTCAAGCACTCCAACTTCTCCAGCTTCATGCGCCAGCTGAACATCTACGTGCGTCATTGCGTGACCTAACCCCTCCTCCCCTTTTCTTCTTCTTTTTTGCTTTCTCTGTTGGTCGATTTCGAAATAGCTCCTTTTTCGGTGCTTGTTGTTCGTGTGGAAGTGGAGCTTCTTGACTGCTCGTGGAATCGTTTCGTGTCGTCTGGTTGCGTTCGTTCTTGGTCTTCATGTCGGGGACGGGTTGTTTTGGCTGGAGTGGCTTGATAGACAGCGTCCGCTGCTTGGGAAATTTGAAATCTTGGGCTCCTGGGTGTAGGTTCATGGTTGGTTCGTTGAAGCTGACATTGCACGTGTGTGAACCCTAGAAAATGCATCTTTATAAGTGGTTTTGTTGCTGCGATGGGAAATTAGATCGGCGGTTGCTTTGCTTGTGCACGAAGCAGCAAAGCAACAACGGGTCAATCGAGAATCTGTGATGCACTACTTGTGAGAGCTAACAATGAGAATAGCCATATTTTTCACCGATAATTCAATTGTGTAACCTGGAAGATCTTTCTTTGGTTGGAATTTGCTGATAAATCTTGGTTGACCTGATGTATGGGATTAATACTAGCTTCTTACAGATATTGATATTGATGGTGGATGAAAACCCATCTTCGACCCTGCTTTTTCTGATGAGATCATACCTTAAATATCTGTGTCAACTGAACTAGAAAGGCCCTATGAGTGAGACATGACTATTTTCACTTTCCTTTCATAAAGAAAGTAGTTTATAGACGAATTTGATTTACCCATGGAGTCAGGAGTCAACTGGATCTGCCCCTCAACTGTTGTACTACTCTTTTGCTAGTCATCTTCTCTGATTTCAGTCATGCAAAAGCTGAGAGATGTGAAGAACACATTTCTCTAGCCACCGATGTGTATGTGGGTCTCTCTGGCTTCATCGACTTGAATATTCTAGTGGAAAAATTAATATTGCTGCCTCTGTTTTTCTGCTATATCTTTGCTATTTTGGTGCTTTGACAACTTTTTAACTCTTTTTCCAATGGAAATAAGCGATGAAATCATAGAAGTATGGCAGGCATCAGTAGATGTATTTATTAAGGACTTTAAGGTTTTTTTGACTTGGAACTTTGTTTAGATTCTTCCATAGCTATGTGGATAGTAGACCAAGATTAGATGTTACCAACTCCAGCCTTGCTCATAGACCAAGGTGTAGATTAGATATTGCCAACCCTGGTCTTGCCCTGCTATGGGTTGTCTTGTTACTTTAGTACAAAAAAATTAATTTCTGCATAAGAGAGGAACTAATCTTATGACTAGTTGCTTTTCATCAATGCAAAATTCCTTAAAAAAGTCCAATCCGACCTTAGCTGGTCCTGATAAGTAGTGAATGCTATAGAATCAGCCAAGGATTCAGCCACTTCATAGTGATTTCAAGCTCGAAGACGATTGCTATCCAAATCCCTAAGGTCCCAGAAAGTTTGGTACTCAGTCGTTTTCCTTTTCTATTGTGTATTTCAACAAACTAAATCAGGTTCATCAAGAAGCTTCTTTTTTGTCTAATTTGGATTGTCTTTTCTCTTTTTGACACTATGTTTTCTACCATTTCACTCGATCCCATTATTGGAGGGTTACATCCCACTGGTTGTTGCTTTTATATTTACTTGTGTTCTTGAAGAACACTGCATCCAACGTGTTCTTTGTTCATTGCTATATGTTGAGATTATGCCTGCTTTTTTTTCTTTTTTTCCCCAGCCAAATAGATTACTCCTATTTCACCACTGAGTTTTAAGCCTCTGATAGCTGACATGTGTCTGTCCTCATGTAGTCATTATAGTAGTCGTATTGATATTTAACAAAGTGATGTTGCATGAGCCTGTCTTATGGAGAAACATGAAAATCACTGACAACAGCAGAATATTTACCACTTCAGTATCTAAAGAATCGACAAATATACTTCTGGATGCTGATTTTGTTTCTCATGATGTTGATTTCCTCTATGTATGATGAGCAACTGTTGTGATTAGTTACAATTATACTTGTGGTTGTATTTTAAACAAGGATAATACAAGTAATACATATGAGGAGAGCTCTTAGTAACTGCCTCAATACATATAAGCAACTGCATGTGAATGATTCTGGCTCTTGCCTGTCTATGTTAATGGCCTTGTCCAAAATCTCTACCAGGGTTTCAGAAAAGTTGATTCAGATCGTTGGGAATTCGCAAATGAAGGATTCATCAAAGGTCAAAAGCATATGCTGAAGAATATACGCAGGAGGAAGAATGTTCAGGTTGTGGATCAGAAAATATCATTGCAGAAGCAGGATAATTCTGTTGAAGAAGTTGATAAAATTAAAATAGATGGGCTTTGGAAAGAAGTTGAAAATTTGAAGATTGATAAGAAAGTCCTTTCGTTGGAGTTAGGTAAAGTTAGACAGGTCCAGGAAACTTCAGAGAATAAATTGGTCCTCCTGAGAGACCGCATTCAGGGAATGGAAAATAATCAGCAGCAGATGTTGTCATTCTTAGTAATGGCGATGCAAAACCCAGGGTTCTTGGTTCAGCTGCTCAAGCCAAAAGAAAATCACTGTCGCGTGACTGAAATGGGTAACATGCTAGAACCACGAGGGGCAGAAAATGGATCATTGATTTCCGAGGGAACAATAGTGAAGTACCAGCCTCCAACTGATGGAAAAACAAATCCTGAATTATCCCCATCATCAGTTTCGGGGGAAACACCAAAATCTGGCCCTTCTTTTGATGGGACAAGAGATGTTTTAAAGAACAACGATCTTATGTCGATACTCATGAATGAAAAATTCTCTTTGGATACTCCATTGATATTTCCTGACTCTCCTGATGATGGTGCATGGGAAAAACTGCTTTTAGCTTGCCCTTTCATTGAGGGCACCGGTGAGAAAAGGCAAGACAATGAAGTGCCCAATTATTTGGGCATGGAGACAGAATCAGCATTTTCTGGAGCAAGCTCAGTATCTTCTGATTTTGAAGCTTTAATAAGAATGATGGGGAACCCTCAGGAAGGTGAGACTGAGTCAGAAGTGGATGGAGATGATTGGGAGGACGCTCCAAATGTTGATTTTCTAGCGGAGCAAATGGAATACTTGGTTTCCAATCCTGATCTCAAGCTTCAGGCATAGACCATTTGGGTTTCGGAAGGGTAGCTGCAGCTTCAGTTTTTTAGGGGGCGACTCTGGTTTCTTCTGCATACTATATAGCATATTTGGAAATGCTCTTTCATGCAAAGATGTAAATTAATTTCTAACTGCTGACTTTTAAGCAATCAGACACAGCAATGCACGCAATGCTGGGAAACTAGTCAAGTTAACCATGATTGCAATGCGGAGTGGAGATTACATAATCCGATTGCATTAAAGAAAAGAGTCACAGTACCGTGTTTTCTATCCTGGATATGACACAGGAAATTTTCCCGTTGAAGTTCCCTTATTGATGATGGTTACATTCCTGTTGGTTATTGACATAGTTCATATGGGTGGGCAACTCAACGTGATCTTTCCCTTGCAACCTGTGGGGTGAAGCACTAAATGTTGAATTTGCCTATTCAAATGACATTGTAAATTACTTGCAGAGAATCTTAATACATATGGATGCCACTTTTTCGGTGGTTTATTAGTATTGGGTACATTGCAATTCCTCTCAACTTTGTTACAGGAGTGTGGAATGGCTATGGAAGTACGTATTCATTGGCCCATTCGCCTGACAAACCCCACTTCAATGTACACCGTCCACTTCTTTCTCTTCTTTTTCTGTTTTTTTGATACCCAGGAAACCCCGTACAGCCGGTAGCCGGCGGGGCAGGTAAACCCTGGAGCGACGCTAGCGGAGGACCCACCACCTCGACGTCGCGCTTAAGATCCCGTGCGGCCAGCAGGATTCAACCCCCTCCACTGTCGTTAGTTTTATTGGAGAGCCTTATCCAACTGAGCCACCGCAGGCGGTGATCACTTCTTTCTTTGTTCTTCATATGAGCTGAATTGATGATTGTTCTGAGTTCAAATAGAATGATCCCCACGATGTGGAGCACCGCAAATCGCATGTCCTATCATATGATTCGACATGATCTTGCGTCAGTTCCACTGAATGGATTGTCCATAATTGAAGCTCGTGTGTATTCCCCAGTATGGTTTTATAAGATTTTATTCTCATGTACGAGGGAATGCAGATGGCTTGTCACTGCAATTTCACTTTTCCTCTGTTTACTACCAAATTTTGAGGGGATATCCAGTTTATTATACCCCAATGTGAGAGGATCTCTAGGCTGCACATCTGTTTTTTTTTTTTCCAGAAAAATAAGTTTGAAATAAAAATCTGTTTGGAAATATATTTTCATTTTTATTTATTTCTGAAACAAATTTCTTATCCAAAAATAAATTTGGAACAAAAATCAGAAGTTAAATTTTCTACTTTTTTGGAACAAAAGTGAAATAATTTTCGAAACAAAAGTCATCTCATTGCTCGCTTTTGTTATTGCTTGCCGGTCATTCACCAGCTACCCAACCATCGTTGACCACCACCGATCGCCGACCACCGCCAATCGTCGATCGCCACCTACCGCTGTTCGTCGTTGGTTGCCCCCGTCCCCCCACAGTCGATATCTCCAATTGTTGTTCTTCAAGAAATAGAAATTTTATAATATTATCAAATGGATTTTTTTTTCTAGACATAGAAATTTTATATCGTTATCAAACGTTTATTTTATCTTAGAAATTCATTCAGGGAATAAAAAAAAATTAATTTCTTGCTAGAAATTGATCGGTGAAACAGAAATTTTAAGATGCGTGCCCCTAACAACTCCAAGCTCAAGGTTGTTTGCTTTGGTCATTTTTGGTCTTGAAATGGAACACACATTGGAAGTAGCGATAGCGATTATCACGATATCATGGTCAGTACCTCGCATGGGCATGAGAGTACTCATTGCCTTCTCAATTTGCATTTCCTTCTTGCTTCACTTCATTTCGTCTCAAGCTGCAAGCTGAGGATAGGTACTTTATACAAAAAGGCGGACAAAAAATGTGAAAAACCACCGCCCGCCACGGTTGCGTTGGTTTCGAGCTTTCTTCCCCTCACGAAGGGAAGGAGTTCGAATCCCCACGTAGTCGTTAGGGATTCTTAAGTGTGGCACCGGGGGTGGTGGGTCCTCCCGTTTACGTGTCGCCCCGGGTTTACCTCTCCGGCTGTCGGCCGTGAGGGGGTTCCCGGGTTACTAAAAAAAAAAGTGAAAAAATTATCCAATTTTTTTTAAATATATTACATTTTTACCAATTCAATCATAAATATTTAATTGTGCCAATTGAGTAATTGATCTTCTTATGATTTGCCAATTGAGTTTATTTAATCAATTTTAACCGAATATCATTTATGCGGATGTAAATGCCAGTCGTCCTATGTGACACAATCGATGTTAATGTGGATAATGTTTTAATATTTTTTGAATTTTTTCTTTTTCTTTTTTTTCTTCTTTACTTTTTTTTTTCTCTTTTTCCATTCGCCTACCATCACCAGCCTTGTTTTATCGGCCTTAGGTGAGGATTGCCTGTGCTAGCATTAGGCAAGGGATGCTCAAGCTTGGCCTAGCAAGGGCCGCCCTCACCAAGCCCGAGTTGGTAAAGGGCTACCCCTCGTTGGCCTTGGGCGAGGTTTTCCCTTGATGGCCTCAGGCAAGGGTTTGCCCTTGCTAGCTCTGGACAAATATTCAAAAATAAGAAAAAATTCAAATAAATATTAAAATATTACTGAAAAATTGTTGATATCAATGCTAGTCATACCACGTAGGAATGCTAACGTCCATCTTAGTAATTTTCGATCAAAATTGACTAGATAAACTCAATTGACAAAATGTAAAAATATTTAGAACTTAATTAACACAATTAAAATGTTTACGATTGAATTGACAAAAGTGTAATAAATTTTTGAGTTTTCAGACAAATTCCCCAAAATATGCTCACGCCATAAAACACCTAGATGAACAATGATGATGCACCGGTACCATATCATAATCCAGGAGTCGACAATCAATTTCCTCCAAATCCAGAAAAGGGAAAAAGATACTCGAGTCTCATTACACGGAGCAGGATCTTACGCAGGCAAACACAAAACACCCCTACTTATTTTGGCTGAATAGCCTTGGCCAGGCCGAAAGCCGCTGCAGAGGCGATGGCGCCGATGAACGCGGTTTGCAGAGCACTTCGGAAGGGCTTGTCACCGGTGAAACGGCCCTTGATGTAGCCGAAGAGGAGCAGAGCAATGAGAGTGACGACAGCCGATGCAACCAGAGCGTCTGTGGCTCTTGGAATGAAGATATAAGGCCCGAGAGGCACCAATCCACCCAATATGTAAGATATTGCAATCGTGAGCGCGCTCTGTAATGCTCTCCTTGGGTCCGGCTTTTCCAATCCCAGCTCAAACCTGCATTCACAACACTTTTACTTTCTGGCATGATAACGAAGGGAAAGCAACTTTATAGATCGACTGTACATAATTGGCTTAAATTTATGGACATGCTGCTAGCTTTTGAGGCCCTAGGCCCATGGATAACGTTGAATTCTTGGAAAGATTGGAATGACAGCCATTGGCAATCATACTGCATAAAAGAAAGCAACTGTTGAACATAAAATCATGACTTTTACTGAAATAAGAAGATCCAAGAAGCGGGAGCTTTGTTCAAATGTCTCACATAATGTGCCCACCTTATAGTTTCCAAAATGTTTTCACTCAATACATGTTCGCTTGCACATGCCAAATGAGAAACGGGTGTGTGCCATAAGGGTGATTGGTTTCAAGGTGGGTACATTCCAGAGCTAAAATCTAAAACCTAACTATTATTAGAGATGTGCAATAAAACCGGTTCTACCCGAGAACCGGATTGAACCACTAGAAAAACAGGTTAAGGAGCCAACTCTCTTTAGAATCGGTTTGGGAATAGGTTCCAAATTTTTGGAACCAGTTGTAACTGGTTTGAAAATAGATTCCAAGTGAATACCCACTTGGGAACTAGATCATACCACCCTATTTTGGAATCAATTTCGGAACTAATTTTATAAGCTAAAAAGGCAAAACCCTAATTTATTTTTCCCCTAAGTTCTAACCTCAACACTCCTTCATCCTTTGTCTGTCCTCAAAACTCCTTGCTAGTCTTCCCTCTTCCCCTAAATTTTTGTGGATGAATGGGGAATGGAGTTTTATGGTTTATATTTTATATTACATGTTTGAACTTTTTATCGTTCATAATTGTACATGACTACGTATTTATCTTATAGATTGTTGTTTTTAGTGGATTAGGATTTCTGTTGCTTATCTTTTATTTTGAATCGTTTCTTTACTCATAACCTCACATGATTTTGTTGCAAAAAAAATGAACCAAAAAATAAAAATAAGTTCTAAATCTAGAATCTATCCACCCTAGAATTGATCACCCTTAATGCCATAAAAGTAATCGGTTCTAAGGTAGGTAAGTTCTAGAGCTAGAGCCTAAAATCTACCCATTCTTAGTTTTTGGATTCTGGAACTTACCTCATTTGCTTGGAAATGGTTCTAAAACCTACCTCATTTTTCCAATTCAATTTCAAGGTCTACCCAAGAACCTATAATTTTTTCTTTTCCTTTTTTTTATTCATTTTTTACAGCAAAATCAATGAGTTATAAGCAACAAAACGTTCAAAGTAAAAAGATCCTCTTCGCCCAAAGCAACAATCCATATGATGAACACGTAGTCATGTACTTTAAATAATAAAATTTCAAACATGTAATATAAAATATAAATTATAAAACTCCATTCTCCATCCATCCATAAAAATTTAAAGGAAGAGAAAAGGCCGGCAAGGAATTTCGAGGAAGGACAAATGATGAAGGAGTGCTGAAGTTAGAATTTAGGGGGGGGGGGAATTAGGATTTTGGCTTCTTAACTTACAAAATTGGTTCCAAAATAGGGCGATTTGGTCCGGTTCCTAAATAGGTATTCACTTTGAACCTTGTTCCCGGATCGATTCCAAAAATTTAAAACCTATTCGAATGAGAAACCTATCTTTTGGATGGTCTGATCCAATCCCCAGGTAGAACCGATCACGTTGAACACCCTAGTGCCAGACTGAAAAGGTAAACAACAAAAGAAATAAGAGGTGTGGCGGTGTCGACATCAAGAAGCACGTGTCGGTAGCGGCCATTTCCGTGTTCTGGCCCAAACGCACATGCCCCTTGACATTTTTCGTGAAGAGTTAAAGAGCATATATTGCTTCTCCCCTTTGTTTTTGTTTCGTTCTGAGGTGTTGCGTTTTGTGCGTGAACATATCAAGAAAACAGTGTTGTCACGCTTTGGTTCTTCCCAAAGTAGCAGGGCGAAACAGAAGCGAGTCCCCGTCCAGTCTCAGCGCTTTAAGCGAGAATGCTCAGAAACATATCGCAGCTTGACTTTTTCTCAAGGATTTAGGCATCATCACCTCAGATGAAAAGATCTCTGAATCCTCTCTCTCTCTCCAAAGCTAACTAGGATAGTTGTACTATTGAATGCCCTCAGTTGATTCTATGATGTCTTCTGCAATGTTTCTGATTTTGCCCAACTCCTACTTTTAACCAAACTAATAGAAAGACCAAATCAAATCTAGTGGAGCATACAAAATGAAAAGAGTTCGTGATCAGAAAGACCGTCACTTACTTCATCATGAACTCGAGCCAGGCTTGGGGCTTCTTCCTCAGCGCATTCACAACCGGCCTGTATTCATGTGGCTCTAAATCGTATTGCGCCAGTATCTCTGCCACCTCAGCCGCTTCTGCACTACCAAAAAAGAAAAAGATCTCACTCTCTATCTCTGTATTCTTTACATAACGAACCATGATTGATTCAAATAGAAAAAAACCAGTATTTGCTCTATGGGAATGTTCGGATTAAAACAAACTATTATAAAGGAGAGACCGAGTATTTAAATGAGCAGGTCATATTCGAATGTTAATCAAGAAATGATCATATATTAGAAAGAAAGTATTAAAAAAAAAAAAGGAAATAGGTGATGAGAATGGAGAGGACCAGTATCAGGAACACTGATGATCTCATCTTGCTCTCTTTTGAGTTCCCTCTTGTAATGGTCAGCCTCACTTTTAGCTGCAAGATACCTGCACACCAATTTCGCAATCCCATCAGCTCTAAATCGCAGACTTTGCAAACTCAGAAAATCAGCCATTTTCTAATCCGGTGCACATTTTTTCCGCCTCTACCAAACGCACGTCAACCGAATCTATTACCATCGTTCATTTTGTAATGGTCGCTGCTATGTAAGATCAATGAAAATAAGGAAAAATTGCTATGTTTCTCTACAGTATATCATGTTTAACGTGTCCCAGAAATAACATGAAATGAAAATGAGAACAGGAATGATCGCGAGAGAATCTCATTTTGCTTTGGAAAAGGATGACTGCAAAGCTGTCATCTTTGTTTCCGAGGCAGAATCATGTTTAACAGTCCGTGAATATACAGCCTTTGAGTTTCACATCTGCACTTCAAAAGTGATGGCTCGTGGCATATAAAATCTCCTGTAATTTGCTGGAGATTATATAATGAAAAATAAACTACAAAACAGCACAGCCACACGCGCATGATGAACAGTCATGGAGGAGAGATGGAGGAGAGTTATAGTAGACGTACCCGCCGAGACCCATGGCGATGGCGCCGGCTGCGACCTCCGCGACGCCAGCAGTGAGGACGATGGAGGAGGGGGCTTTGGCGCCGGACAGGCCGGCGGCGAGGGCGAAGGGGACGGTCAGGCCGTCGGAGACGCCGATGATGATGTCGCGGATGATCTCGCCGGCGGTGAAGTGGGACTCCGAGTGCTGGTCGAGGAGTGTCTGCTTCTCCGGCTCCAGCCTGTTCCTGTTCTCGTTTGCGTCCGCCATGGAATACGAGTGTTCGAGTCGGAGAGAGACGGAGAGACGAAGCGTCGGGAAGAGAGAGAGGAGAGAGAGAGAGGAAGAGAGATGAGGAGATGTCTCTTTCGTTTTTTTTTATAGAGAGGGGTAGGAATTTGAGTTAGGGTAACTCCATAATATTTCTACCAAAATATTCTGAGAAAGTGTGATTCGAATACCATTTTGAGGAGTCGGACCTCATCATCTAATATCATCCTGTGTTGTGAAACTTAAAAGAATTTTTTTTCGATCGAAGAAACTTAAGAATTTGAATGGATGATCACGCACATTCGAATTTAATTTCTCGTTTTATCGAGGGCAATTTCAACCAATTTCACATCTATAAATTCAATCGGACTTTGTGAAGATAGAGTTTTGACTCACATTTCACTTTACTTGTACTGTTAATAAAATACATGGGTTCATGAATGTGGAGTTTACTGAATCAAGATGCAATTTTTCCCCTTATGATAAATTAATTTTCAATTGTGACAGAATGGATAAATTATTGGGGTGTTAATAGTTGGTTTATAAAGAAACTAGAAATAGTGAGGAGGGGACAGGTTCCTAATATGTTCGTTTTTGGGTTTTGGAACTGAATTTGGCAGAGATTCCTTGGCACGTTGAATCCTATGTTGTTCTTACTCCCCTTCAAAATTTTGATTACTCTATGCGTGTACTAATGACCTAAGACTGATCAATGTCGTACGGCATAATCTCACTTTGCTCAAATTGGCTATGGACTAATCGGTTGTGAGGAATAAAATAAGTAGTAAATTGAATTACTGATTTCATTTCCTTTCCTGGGTAAGGTTAAAAGGGGACTGATAACTTGATACGGAAATTTAGAAAGAAGAACGATCTAGATTCATGTCGATTCTGGAGTATGTTAATTAAGGATCGAAATAGATTGTGTAAGACTTGACATTACCTTTAAACAATGATGAAGGCTTTATTTGCCAACTATGATAAGGACATTATGTGGAGGGGGGGTTAATTTAATTTGCTTAATAAAAGTTTACCAATCATAAGTGGAACTATAGGACTATATGGATTTTTTTTTCATGAAATAACAGTCTCATACATTATATCGATTTTTTTTTCCCAGTCTCATACATATTAAGCCAAACTAGGGATTTTACCAATACATTCGCTTATCGCACCCATCTTCAAACCTCCCAAACTCCCAAATACAATCATCCGGTCTAAGCAACAATAGACGATGATAATCCATATGGGTTGTTCAAGCTAATTGTTTCACGAAAATGATCCCTTCTAACAAATATAAATCCGATGATTGACATGACCCACGTCACAAAATCATTCTTAATAAAAATCCCAATTGTCACCAATAGAATGTTCAAAGTGAAATCTTTGAAGAGAGTGCGGTGTCTGAAGTTAATTTTTAGGTCAACTACATCAAAATGTAAGAATATCATCAAAACAATGAGCAGTGTATATATTAGTTTGCACAAAGGAAGTGCTGCTATTATATATGAAATAACACTGCTTTGAAGCAACCGTTATTGAAAGTAGCTTTTAGAGGTACTATCATAATAACTAAATGAGTCGAAGAGTTGTCTAAATGGGTAATGACACAAATATTATGAAGTTGTGAAATGACATGAATATCTCATCAAGAAAAATAGTATCACTAAATCACTCTTTAAGGGTTATTAATTATGCTTTTCAATGCAGATATGTCACTATTTGAATTAAATCAAGTAAGTTGTTAGATTTCAAAATTTGTTGCGCTTTATTTATAACAAGCTCTTTTCGCTCTTCAAGTGAATTATTCATCACTATCAACTCAAGCAGCATGTGGGGGTGAATCATTAGTCTTGTGCATCATGACAAATTTCCCGTCAAGTGCACATAATCAATGGCTGCAATTGATTAGATCTACGACCGCAGATGCTGCAAGATTATATTGCGGCCAAGGGCTGTGACTGGATTTTTGTCCGTTTCATTAGTATCCCGACATCACTGATCAGCGGAACGATACGGAGATTCTCGAGGCGGTTCGGTTTGTCTCGCATGCGTTTTCGACCGAGCGTGTGGCCACCACGGGTCTCATCCGAACGCAAAGTCCGATGGTTTTGATGCGCTGTCGTGCTGATTTTCTATGCAGCGCCTAAACCGAGAGATCATACATACGTCAGATCGGGATGGCAGGGATTAGGGTTGTGGCCCAAAAAGCCACAGCTCGGCTAGCAAGAAGCAAAAGCTACAATGCCCATTGACCACCACCAACATCACGACCCAAGTCTAAAACCCAATTCGAGCAATTAAATGAAAAATAATCTGGGATGAAATTCGAAAGAAGTCCTCATTCATTTGTACAATGGAAAACAAGTAAATTGCCGGATAGGCCCGGTCACGTCCTTTAGGTGAATGATGCCAACTATTGTCTATGGGGGCATTTTCGAAAATCGTTTCAAGTGGCAACCTCATATTGCACTTTTTGGCATAGATGCCGGGCTTACCGATACGTTTTGATTTAATTCATTTTTTTTTCTTTTCATCCTAATGGTGATGGACCGTACATTGTCACTGAAGTTTGGATATTGAATAACCATGTGTTGATGTAGATCATCGATGCCTGCCGACAAAGATTAATTTAAGTAGAAATCGATTCACGATGCACTTTGTGACGGTACTAAAATTTGAAAGTAGCTTCCTCTTTAAGGTTAGAAAGACGTGAACGGTGTTCAAGGCTAAAAGAACGCCTGCACGTGCATTTGCTTCTCTAAGCACGTACTTCACCGCACCTGCTTCAAATGCTAATTACCATATTTTAAGATTAATAATTATGATTTGCTATGAGCAATGGCCAGTTTCAGGAGAAGCAAACTCCCGCACGATATCCCAGGAAAGGTGTTAAAAGAAGACATTGGAACCGAAGAAGATTCCCAATCCGCTTTTCTTTCGTAGCAGGGAGCCATAAATTTTGCAATCAAATTAGGGATGATTGGTTCTAAGGTGGGTAGGTTTTAACCTTGAAGAAATCTAAAATTTATTCTAATAGAATCGGTTCCCAGTTTTGGAACCGAGAAACTAACCCATTTGCCTTAGAACTAATCCGGGAACCTATTATGTTTTTTTCAATTCGGTTTCAAGGTCCATGTGAGAACCCTTCCTTTTTTGGTTCCTTTTTTTGTTTTCATACAGCAAAATAATATGGTGATCGAGGGCTAATGAGTGAGAGAACCCTTTTTTTTTGGTTCCTTTTTTCGTTTTCATAGAGCAAAATAATATGATGATCGAGGGCTAATGAGTGAAGGCCAGTTAGGAACGAGCAAGTGTTGCAAGGCTAGAATGAGCGAAGGTGAGCCGCAAGTGAGGAGGAGGGTGAGTCACTAACGAGAGAGAGAGAGAGAGAGTTGTAAAGTGTTGTAGTGAGGTTGGAGAGAACAGAGAAAAAGAAAGAGATAAAGATAGAAACAATGATACAATGAGAAAAATTAGGATTTTTAGGCTTAATAAAATAATTTTAAATTCGGCTTGGTTCTTTCAAGTGGCTCTTCACTTGGAACTAGGAGTTGGTCCAATTCCCACTAATTCCAAAAATTTGGACTTTTGAACCAAATCGATCTTGACAAAAACATGAAACTAGATTAGTTTTTAGAGTAGTTTGATCCCATTCTCTAATAGAATTGGATAGCCCTAGTCTTTAAGCTTGAAAGAATGTCGGCAGGTGCATTTGCTTCTCTAAGGACATGCTCCCCCGCACCTACGGCAGACAACTTGCTAATTACCATAGTTTAAGATTAGTAAATATGATTAATTATGAGGAATGAGCTGTTTCTGAAGCATAAAGCAAACCCACGCACGAGATCCCAGAAAAGGGGTCAAAGAAGACATTAGAATTTAAGAAGCTTCTCCACCCTTTTCTTGGCATGAATTTTGCAACTGACTGGCTAGAGTGACTTAATTATCACCTTTTCCACATGAATTGGAGAGGAGACTTATGAGTTAATTTGAACATGGGATTTCTGCCCCAGTATAAACTTCACTTTTTTTTCTTTTTTTCTTTTTATTTTGGTTAAAAAGAAATGCTTCATTCGATAAGCATCATAATTGAAACATAGTTGTTGGGTTTCGGAACATAAAAGGTCCCGTAGGGGCATGGATTGGGGTGTCTAAAGATCCAATTAGGAGGAAGAGCCCTTTTTGCGTTGGGTTTTTCACAACCAAATTGCTAATTGATTCTCTTCTCGCAGGTAGTGGGTCATGGCAATGGTCTTGAAAAAGCCCAAACTTCTCCTACAGTCTTCTATCACGGCCCAGACATGAAATGGGCTTGGATAAGAGCCCACGACGTAACGAAAAACCGATGAGTTATCGATCTCTATCTCCACGCTTAGATCATCTTCACTCCTCATATCATATTATCATATCATTGTTACTTTTAAGTTCTTTATAATTGCATACAGTTATGGCTCTAATCACTTCTAATCTTTCTAGAGTTGTGTTTGGTAATACTTCCTTGAGCACAGCCGCCGATACGAGCATATTCGCCATTGCTAGCTCTTTTTTGCACAGTAATTCACAGTTCCTTTTTCTTATCTCTTTTTTTTTTCAGTATAGGAAAGAACACTTCATAAAATTCCATGCTAGTCGGGCAGTTATTATTTACAAAAAGTTACAACTTCCGGGGTCCATGAGATGCTCAACCGTCATGCGCATGCGCTATTGGCGCCTCCATTCGACATCATAGTCCACGCATTCTTCTCTTTTATCCCCGACACATGGTCAAATTTTAAGATAGCCAATCCCTGAATGCGCCAACGACGAATCACGATGTTTGCCGAACATTTCTTGATTGCTTGTCGATATTGATATCATATAGTTGCTGGTGACTATATAGCCGTCATGTCCACATTGCACGATTGTCAATTTTGCCATGACTTGGATCATTTTTATTTAATTAATCTCCTTCGATCGATCAGCCTCCGTTACTTGTCTATTACAAAGAATTGGCTTTTTTTTCCTCTTTTTTCTTTCTTTCTTTGAGTTTAAACGACAGCCTTAACACTCCTACATGTCCAAAATCTATTAGGTACGAATTAGCATCTCTAGATATTCCTTTTTAATGTCCCATTACAGTCTTTTTGGACAATGAATTACCAAAAGAATTAACCATCATACGACATTAATTAATCTTTTCTAAAGGTTGGAAAGTGTGCTGTCCGGTCGCACATTAAGAGAGAGAGCTCCTGCGAAGATTCCACCATAAAACAAAAGTAGGTGGGCGGTCGATGGCGATGCCCCCACTTTGTTTTTTCTTTTAAAAAGGCTGCTCGATGACCCATTACTATAATTCCTTTCAGATTCCCCTGCCTTCTTTTCTTTTTCAGCTCAGATCGATGTCGAGCGTTCATTCAATTTCGGGTTTGTCCTTTCTCAATGGTGGGGGGACCGACCGATTCAATCTGATTTGCCGGGAAGCTTTGGGGGCGTGTGTTCGGCACCCGCCTAATACTGACAAATCGACATAAATTCATCCGTTCGAAAGCACTTTAACTTTATTTTCCCAGGATATATTCATGCCATATTTACATCGACCTAGTCTTCGTATCATAAAAGAAAAATCATAAACTGTAAAGTTTTTAGTTTGTATGAGTTATATTGGAAATTGATGTGGATAGCTTGGGATACATGGGAAATTAGTTTGGGATATACGGGTAAATAGCTTTAAGAGGGTTTGCTTGCAATATGTTCGACGAAATGGTTGTGAAAGGGGTCTCTTCCCCACTTGCCTTTTGCCCTGCAAAGATGTGGAGCGGATAGTATAATGTTATATTCGCCTTTCACGTTGAAAAAAGCTTCAAAAGCTAAGGCGATTCCGTTTCGCCTTTGCGTCGCCATCCCTTGGTTTCGCACATGGTGGTCATCGGTTTCGCCGATCGCTTTCAGGCGTGTCATCCCCACTGGACTCATCCGCATCAATGGCATTTCTTCCATAAGATTGTGGCGTTTCCTTATGTCCAATTCAGTGTTATGAAGTCATATGCAAGCCATCCTTACTTCCCTAGGTAGGTCCATGACAATATATTTATCAACCCTCCTTAACTAGATAAGATGCCGATCATAATTAACAATTGATTTTAAGTCGTTTACGGAGTCCGTGAATATATTGATAACTTCTTGATGGAAATATCTTCACGCAACCACGAGAGAGAAAAGGACTTGAAAACGTCGAAAACTAGTTGAGTCTCTAATTGAATCGGTCCACAAACATGTATTGGTCAAAGGAAATTGTGCTTGATCGGGCCTAGAAAATCAGCGATACACAACTAAAGTGAAATTAGCGTTCATTTTTCAATTTCTATTTTCATAGAAGCAAGGTCAAATCATACTCAAATCTTGAAAAGTGTCATGCTGCCACAAGAACAATTGATAAATAAGATTTTCTCGAATAAAGTGCATGAAATGATGGAAATACGAAAGAGTAGATATCATGAATACATAACACATGGGACTTGACTGAAAGATCGACTCAAATCGAACTATGTTGATTTATCGTATTGTGTTATTATCAAATTGTATTATGTTAGGGTAAGCGATATATGAATGCCAGCCCCTAAAGGCCTTGGGACTTTGGCATGTAGCAAGGCCGGGAGGGTCACTATCTTTCCTTAGCAGTGCTAATAGGTTATCTTTCTTTCTTTCTTTCTTTCCTCTGTTGGGGGTGGTGTGTTAATTAATGCTTCGGTCCTTGTCATTCTCAACATAATGATGGAACCATGTGCCGCCCACACGCACCCCGAATTGATCAAAAGAGACGTACCAAGGCGAGGAAAAGTCAAAAGAGGGCATGAATTCGCTGGCCAGCTCGAAACTATTGGTCCGCATACGCGTGCCACGTGTCTCGATCCCGAAACGACTCTCTTTTTTTCCCTTCATAATTAGCCGCTTTTGTTTTCCCTAACGAATGTTAACCCCTAAAACATTTCAAATACAAAATATCTGACCCATAATTTTTACTAAACTCTACTAACATATGGACTATTTTTTGGTCGAGGTATTAACTTATATATTCACATGAACATTTTTCACGGTTTTTTAAAATTTGTCAACTTCTCCTTTTTTTTTTTCAGTTCTCAAATATTCGATAATAGCAAGATTTCAAGGTGAACCAAATAACCAGATAAAGAGATATTTTATTAAATGCCTCGATGAAGAATCTGCTTCCAAACACTATTGCATGGTTATGGTAAAAAGAGGGGAAAGAAAGACAGTAAATTGCGTGATTATAAATCTTCATAACCATATAACATGTTCAAGTCAATCCTATCATTTCAAAAAGCACACTGAACTTTCATCAAAACCAAGTAAAAAGCGTCATACACTTTTTGCTCATTTTGTCTGAGATCCTTCCTTTCTCAACTTTTGAGGCTGGAAATTGTAAACCATGGTCCCGTTCCTTCGTCACATCTTTCTTTTCTCCCACGCCTAAAGGCTTAGAGTAATTAGGCATATCTATCCTCCTACATCAATAGAAAAGTTAGCAATTATATTAAAAATTCTTAAGAATTTTTTATAGAATATTATCTTATGTTACATATAGTTATGATATTACTATTAATTATTTATATTAATCAAGATTATATAAATATCTCATTTGATTGTGCATATCTTGATTGATATATGTTACTTTAGATATTAGTCTCATTGCTAATGTAATGTTCATTATGATACATTGAAATATACATAAAGAAACTTATTGTAGGAGTCCGCTTCTTCTAATGTTCTCTTCCTATGCATACAGGTCGTGATATGTCCAAAGCATGTCACGGCTAGGGATGAGTAGGCCTTGCATGCATCCTTGTCCATGAACCCAAACAAAATAACAGCCATCGATGAACCCGGATCCAGGCAAGAACTTAGCCGCTATGGATGCAGCTAAGTCAGTCAATAACTGGATGGCCATGCCCCATTTTAAATAACTATATAGCCCGGCTTGGAGGTTTCTTCTGCTTTTCTGATGATGTCCGTCCTTAAGCAAATTTGAGAACTGGTCAGTTCAGAAGAACTCACATCTCATCAAATTTTATCAGCAATAATAATAAAAGAAATAGGCCAAATGCCAATTTTTCATGTCATGACACGAGATGAGCCCTTCAAAGGTCACCCACAGCCACTCAGTTTATTCGCATCGTTGAGGGAAGACATGACAAAACAAATCGTCCGATCCTATGGCGACGCATATATGCTTGAAGGAAGTTCATTTATCAGCTCCGGGTGTAATCATGGACGTTCGACGATAGCAGAGTTGTTCTTTCCTATGGCAACGGATACTCGAGTCTTGTCACGCGAAGCAGGATCTTATGTTGGCCAACACAAAACACCCCCTACTTATTTTGCCTGAACAGCCTTGGCCATGATGAAAGCAGCCGCCGGAGGCGATGGTGTCGATGAGCACGGTTTGCAGGGAACTTTGGAAGGGCTTATTACGAGTGAAATGCCCTTGGCATAGCCGAAGATGAGCAGAGCAATGAGAGTGAGGATTAAGTCTATCAAACGGGTGGGTCAGGTTAAGTCGAAAATGATTCAATCCAAATTCACTAATTTAATCCGTGTTGACCCATTTATGTCCAATACAAATTAAGTAAACCATACTTGACCCGACTCAACCCAACTTGTACCCAATGGGAAAATTGTCCAAAAAGTGCTAGATATGTTATACGATAGTTAATTCAATCATAAACCTTTTAATTGTTCCAATTTAGTTTTAAACATTTCTATAATTTTCTAATTTAGTCTTAAACCTTCTAATGCTTCTAATTTATCATTCGGGCTTATGATAGCTAGAAATCGCTATCGAGGCAATCTAATTCTTTTTTCTCTTTTCGTTTTCCCTTCTCCGGCCTCAAGTGAGGACCACCCTTGCTTGCCCCTAGGAAGGATTGCCCTTGCCTAGGTAGTTGTGGGTAGCCCTCACCAGATTAATGGCTAATTTAATCTTAAACTTTTAAATTGTGCCAATTTAATTTTAAATATTTTAACGATATGTTAATATAGTCTTTCAACTAATTTTAGTTGAAAAATGTTGATTTTGACATCACCAGCCTACATGACATCACTAGTACTAACATAGACAATTTTTATAATTTTTAATTTCTTTTGAAATTTTTATCCTTTATCTTTTATTATGTTTTATTTTATTTTATTTATTGTTAAGGGCCAGCAACCCCTCACTGGCCATTGGCCAATGCTCGATGACCATTGCCTGCTCTTAATAGTTAAAAAGGAAAGGATAAAAATTTGTCATTATCAACGCCAATCGTGTCATATTGGACGATCGATGTCCACATTAGTGATTTTCATCCAAAATTGGTCAAAATGATTACATTGACAACTCATTAAAAAGTTTAGAGTTAATTAATATAATTGAAAGGTTTAAGACTAAATTAAATGCCGTATCATGAGTTTAGGATTTTTTAGACAAACTTTCCCTTTATCTTTAAGTAGAGTCACACCCAATATACATGGAGTTGCTGTTGGAATTTGAATGCAATAGTGGAGATGAATTAGTTTGAAAGGTTTGGTTATGCCAAAGTAAAATGTAGACTAATCATTTGGACATGAATCATATATGATTCAAGAAACATTTGAAGCGGTCCTTTTATTAGCTTTCCGTCTCTCATATGTATCTTGCAGCTTGTAAACTATGTTACAACAATATTGTCACCCCATAGCAAGAACAGCAATTTAACACAACTAATATCTCAAAGCATGACAGACCAACAGGGTGGGCAAAGATTATGAAGAGGCGATTTTGTCCCCTATACCAAACAACAAGAAACAAGAGACCTCTAATGGAAACTACAGACCAACTTAATCAACACCAAACAGAACCCGAGAGAAGCGAAAAGAGCGGAAGCGTTCATGCCCTAAAGAGTTTAGCTATGCTGAAAGCAGCGGCGGATGCCACTGCGCCGATTAGAGCGGTTTGGAAAGCGCTCTTGAAGGGTTGATTCCCGGTGAAATGGCCCTTGATGAACCCGAAGATGAGTAAGGCGATTATGGTCACCACGACCGACGCAATCAGGGCGTCTTGGGCGATCGGTAGGATCACATATGGTGACAATGGCACCATCCCGCCAGTGACATAGGAAAAAGCTATCGTGATTGCACTCCACAGGGCTCGCAGTGGATCCGGCTCCTCAAGCCCGAGCTCGAACCTAAATCAAGTTCATGACATGTGCATCGATAAGTTAATTAGGATATCCAGGACGAAGTTTATAAATTCTATGGATGAACTGACTATGAGATTACTTCATCATGAAATCCAGCCACGCTTGGGGATTCCTCCTCAAAGCATTCACCACGGGCTCGTATTCATGCGGCTCCACGCCGTACTGTGAGAGGATCTCTGCGATTTCAGCAGCCTCTGCAGTTCAATGTTCAAAAGATTAGCTTAATCTGTCGTTCTTTTCCCACAGTAGTCGCGGTAAAATCAAAGTAACAAAGATGAAAGCGGCGGGAGGGAGAGAGAGAGAATGACCTATGTCAGGGACATTGATGATCTCTTCTTGCTCCCTCTTGAGCTCCCTCGCATAATGATCAGCTTCACTCTTCGCAGCTAGATACCTGCATGCGTTTGATCTCTTTTTAGGGATATAATTTTTTTCAGAGCTAGAATTAGTTGATGCAAGTGATGATATTTTAAAAAGGAAAACTACATGTGTCAGTCCGCCAACTCATAAATGAGAACTTTGGCTTTCTGTGAGCTAAATTTATCACTGCCATCTTGAAATTTCTTCTAATATGAGTATCAAGTGATATTCCAAATTAATTTTTATGTATTATTAATCACTTACATATTACAATATTTCTTGCCGATGATATTCAAATATTAGCAAAGTAGCTTTTTTTGTGTGTGTTTTTCCAGGACATGAAATGAAGGTTAAGGATTAGAAACTCTCTGTCCAACTGTGAACAAACTTATGAAATTGTGCTATAACGAACATATATAGTATAATTATAAATACCCTCCAAGTCCCATAGAAATAGCGCCAGCCACAACTTCCGCAATCCCGGCGATGAGGATGATGCCCGACTTCACTTGAGCCCCAGACAAGCCGGCAGCGAGGGCGAAAGGGACGGTGAGGCCATCCGAGACGCCAATGATGATGTCCCGGACAACCTCGCTGGACATGAAGTGCTTCTCCTCATGGTCTTGCAGAAGCAGCCTCTGCTTCTCTAGGTCTACACGTCCATTTTCCGCCATTGATGGACCACTATAAAGCTATATTTAATATAGAAAAAGAACGAGAGAATGGAGACTTAGAAAGCTGAAATCTCTTTGGGCAATGGAATAAAGCTGGTGATGGTTTTGGGTTGGTATTTATAGGGAAAGAACGTGGTTTTATGAAGAAAAGGACAAAATTGACAGTGTCACGCCTTTTGATAAACTCATTCATATAAGCCCTTCAATCATCAAGCACGCATAATGCGAAAAATACGCATAATTGATAATGAGCCATTAGTTAGCGTTGGCGCCACCTAGCGCGGTAGCCCAGTGTTAAAAGGAAGGAACCACAATGTCCTCGTGAGGTGACACGTTCAAATCATGTCCTAAACTGGATCTTTTGCCAGATTGTCTATTGAATATTTACTATCTCACGAGCAAAGGGAGTTCCCGACTTTTGGCACTCAAATGAGGTTGTAATGATAGTCCTATATACCAACATATAAAATAAATAATTATAATTCAAATCGAACATTCTATAAAGAGTATGAAATTTTTTTGATAATGCTCAAAGAGGATAATTGTACTAATCATTTCTATTCGCCCTATTTACTAATAATAGAAAGATAATTTAGCATTGGCTAATAGAAGGGCAAAAAGTTCTCGAAGTTTTTTGTTGCATGCCCTTAAGCAAAACAAAAGTTTAGTTGTATCAATGTCATTTGGGCCTCTAAAGGCTCTAATGCGGATGCTAAATCGCTTGATGATGAAACTTGAAAGCTTATATAGGAAATGCAATGCATTTCCAAAGTCCTCTAAAGGTATTTCTCTCAATGCTACTAGAGATAAGCATTGGGCATTCTAACATTTTCGAAATGCCGAAACCCAAAATTAATGAAAAATTTTATTCGAATTTTGCCCTCACCAACTTTTTGTATTACATTTTTACCCACAACTATTGACATTATTCACATCTCTCCCACTGCTGATCTCCCCTCTCTCTTTGAACCAAGGGCACTGCGCTCCAGATTCCAGTCATCAAGGGACCACTGCCGAGGGACGATCTTCGAGGGGCAATTGCTGAGGGTCAAGCGTCTTAAAGAGTCCGCAGTTGATGATCCCAAGTTGGTCAAACTGGATTTGGCGATACAAGATCTGGAGAATCAAGGATCGCCAAGGCTTTGCCAGATCTAGATGGTCAAGGCAAGATTTGGAAAATTGAGGATCGTCGACAATAGCGGAGGCTTGCTGATAGTCCTTGAGACTTGGGTCTCAAGTGTCACGCTTGAGCTCGCTATTGTTCTTGAATCTGGCTTGCTACTGTTCCCAAATCTGGCTAGCGTCTCAAGGGTTGCGTGACCTTGAGTGGGGGCGGTAGCTACTACTTTGTTAAGAGCTAAAGGACACCGTTGGTGTCTTTCGCCTAAGTGGGGTTGAGGGTTTGCAATTTTTTGTTTGTGTTTTTTTACTAAAGTTCTTTATGCAAATAGTGTTTACAAAACATAAGTTGCATTTTATAAACCCTATCTAGGCTAAAGTCCTTTGTATTTATACATTTCTTGAGCAAATGCGCTCCCAAACGCACCTTAAGACCCGGTCCTTACTCAAGATAAGTAATTACCATGACAAATTTGTGTTCAATTGGGGCCTTCAAAAAGAGTTAATTTTCACAAATGGCCCTTAGATTTGAACACGCTTACAAGCGAAAGCTAAAGCAACCAGTGATTATTACATAGGTAAATTAATAATGATATTTTCAGCACGAAATATACATATATGTTAGAAATTAGCGGTAAGTAGGATTTACCTTTTTCCCCAAATATTCCTTTACAACGAAGCGTTAACAGCTTTAATGGACATTGAATTACTAAAAATAATAATAATAATCAACCATCGAAGAACCTAAATTAATCAATTTGGAGGTTGGTGAATGGGTTGTCCGGTTGCACATCAAGAGAGCTTTCTGTGGAGATTCCCCGATGAAGGAAAGAGGAGGAGGAGGAGGAGGGGTGGGTGTGCGGTCGATGGTGACGGGTGCACTTCGTCTTCTTGTAGATTCGGCCGCCCCAGATTGGGGATTGTCTTCTCTTTGCTTCTGAAAAGCTGTCCTTCGCTTCGGTCGTCGGCTCCATTTTTGTCGTTCCCCACGGCTTTGCCTCGTCATGGGTCAGTTGCCCGGGGAAGATTTACTAGGGGAGGGGCGTGTGTCAGACACACGCCTTCTCATCCGAAAGATACTTAAATTGCTGTACTAACTGATCCACCCTACCCTGTCCAGGTCTAGGGTCAATCCCGGAATCCATGATTTTCTGTCTTCAGTGGGAATTTCCCAACATTAAAAGAAAAAATTAACTTATTAATTAGAGTCCGCTTCTGAATAATAATAATAATAATATCTTGATTAGTTCAATCATTCTAATTTCTTATGTGGAATTGGGATTTGGATAAGTCATTCTCAATTCCAAATATTTAGAATCGAGAATCATATCTATCCAATTGATAACCATCTTAACCATCCAGTTTCTAGGTTAAGCAAGGACCGATGCACATCCCTAATACTAACTTTAACTAAATTAGGATAGGCAAGGCTAACCATTGCTTGTGGTTGGTGGTTGGCGACTTATCACTAGTGAAAAGGAAAGGGGCAAAATGAAAAGAAAAAAAGTCAGTGAAATTTTTAAAAAAATCTAAAAGTTATTCATGTCAGCATCGATCATTTCACATAAGTCGATCATAGTACACGTCAGTGATTCTCGATCAAAATTGGTGGAAATGATTAATTTTTTAATAGATTAAATTGGTATAATTGAAAAGTTTAAGATGGAATCGGTTATTCCACAATAAATTTGAAACTATCTCAAACAATTATCCCAAATGTGAACGGTATCTTCACCACTTGCCTTGGCCTGCCAAAGTATGGAGATAAGATAATGTTATACTTGCCTTTCCGATTGAAAAGATTTGCAAAGCTTGTGATTCCACATTGGTTTTCGTCAAGTCCCTTGGCTCGGATTCGTGGTCGTCGGTTTCACATGTCACTTTCGGGCGTGTGTCATACACAGGCCCTCGTCCACATTAAAGCTATTTTTCCATAATGATATGCCATTTTGTAGGTCCACTTCAATGTATCTAGTCATATATGTAAGCCACCTTTAGGCATTTTAGGTAGGTCCACGCCATAAATATATATTTACCAGCCTCGTCAATCGGAAAAGATGCCAATCAAAGTCAGTGAATGATGTTTTGATCCGGATATGGAATCATTCACACTTGAATGTTTAGTCGTCTGCAAAATCTATGATATGTATTGAATGTTTCGTGAATCAAATGAGGATGTGCATAAAATTACGTGGTGGAGTAATACTAGCATTATTTTGCATTCCCATTTCCATGAAATTGAGATCAAACCTCAGTGAGCTTTTGAAACGTGGTGCCACACTAATAATTTGATAATTGAGATTTCTCAAAATACATGAAATGATGGAATTACAAAAATTTATGGATAATGAAGCTAGAAGGCATAGGAGTTGGTCAAAGATCGACTCGGACCAAATAATATCAATTTTATCGTATCATATCATATCGAATCGAATCGCCTTATGTTGAAAATATATGTATGTATGTTTTATAATATTTTTGGGGGACTTTGGTCGGAATAGTACTTTATAAGATAATTTTCTTGCTTATAATAATAAATGATTAGGTCCATTTCGTCCGACCGTAATGATTGAACCATGTGTCGGCCACACGCACCCAAAATTAATCATAGAGACGTACCGCCAAAAAAGAGTGCGATTTGCGGGAAAACTCGGAATAATTGGACCACATGCGTGTGTGATGTGTCCTTTTCCAGGCCCAGATGCCCCCCTTGCTTACTGGAAAGCGGTAAGGAAGCGAGCGTGCCTGATCCCTTTTCTTTCTTTCTTTCTTTTTAGTCACTTTGCATGAAATTTAAAACGACTTTTTTTCTTCATTATTATACATTTATGTTTGTCCTCAAGAGTTCGGAAGTTCTGATTCTTTACCTAACGCGAAATATCTAAAATACTTCAAGCACAAATATACAACATTGTATTTATTTCAGGTAACGTGCATTGAGGGCACATCGTGTAAAAATATTATTACGATTACCTTTTGACTTTCAAAAACAGTGAACATAAAGAAAAATTCACGGATAGTCATCTTGCACATTGAAGGGAAAAGGAGAAAATCTCTCTCTCTCTCTCTGCACGCCGCCTGAATTTATAAAACTTTCGTCCTGTTTTTCATATTTTCAATCGCATTCTGCTTTCCTCCCAAACTTAAGAGGCTTAAAAATGCTTGTGCACTTCTATCCTCCTCCATCAAAAGAAAGAAACGAAGACTTTCTAGTAGGATTCCGCTTCTGATTTTCTCTCTTTATGTTACGAGAAAGTCTCGCATGGATTCAGATCTATAAACCCAGAACAAATTACAGCCTTTGATGGACTCGGGTCCAAGCAAGAACTTGCTGCCATATACACAGCTCAATTAGTTAAATAACTGGTATGACAATGCCCTCTCCTCTTCAAATATCTAGATAGCCCGCTTTGGTGGTTCCTGACTTTCTGATCATGTCAATGCCCATAGCAAATTTGAGAAAGTGAGAGAGAGCCCATTTGCTTTAATGTTACACAGGGCGTCTTATCTTCATGTAAGAAACCGCATGAAACAAAGAAAGAAATTGGGGGTGTACAGGCAAACAGGGGAGAGGGAAACTTGCCCATTTATTTCCACATCAATCCATCCTCACTTTCACGATTGCTCCGGCACCTGCCTCGGAAACAAATCTCGTGGAGCAGACAGATCACATCTAACCAACCAACTCTGACCAGCATTACTAAAAGTAAATAAAAAATAAAAAATAAAAAATTGAGCACTTCAAAGGCAACCATCGCCCCTAAGTTTATCTGCTTCATCGAGGGAAGAAATAACAGAACAGATCGCCAAACCCCATGGCAATAAATATGCTTCCAGGAAGTTCATTCACCAGCTCCTGGCCTAATTATGTACATTCGGACAAAAGTACAGTTATTCTCTCTCATCTCCACCGACGGTATAGAACAACTACTGAAGTCTGTACATGACGTGATTTGGTGCCCAGTCTGCTGGCTTCAGCTGTTATCATGCATGTTGCAACATTTCACATCCAATCCAATCTATGCAATTTTCGTTTCACTGAGGAGACATTCACATAGAAGAACAAAGCTTTTACATAAGATGTCACAAAAAAGGTGATGAGGCTGCTGAAACTAAACAGTAAACACTGAAGATTGGGTAAAATATATACCAACACCTCCTACCGCTCAAATACACTGTGACCCTTTCATCAGGAAAAATACAATGATGTGTCCTCAGGGTCATAATCCAAAGGAATTCAACATAACCTGTTCAGGATAAGAATCCCAACGCCTAAAAGCATAACGGCCAAAATTTTGTAGCACAATAAGATGAAACAAAGCAAATTGCAATAATCAGCTTTTTCTATGCTACAGTGAAGTGAAGTGTGATGTACAGAGGGGCACCTATACCTTGCATCTGCTCTCCAAGTAAATGTGAAAGCAAGGGATATTTATAATTTCACACATCATTCTGCTAAAATTGCTCCAAATGTGCAGTACTGAAGTTCTTAATCCAAGGAGAAGGCTCCGTTGCAGTACCTGGTTTATTTACAAACAGATGGTCAAGGACACAAATTTTTAATGTAACTTTTTCTTCAGTGATCTGATTATCAAAAGAGCCAAGATAAAGAGTAAACTCAGATGGGAACAAGTACAATTTCGTTGGAATTAGGAATTCAATAAATGAGATGTCATAAAGAAGTGTTACTTTTTGAGAACATCAATGGAAAAAATGTCCATACAAGAAGTACGGTTGAATTAATAGATTTAATCCAAGTTTTCCTGAATTAGTTGGAGAACATCTAAAATAGAATGAGATTAGCAAAAACTAGACAAAAAAGGGACGAGTTTCTCCTTTTTGGTTTATGTAAAGCTACATTATTCTCACCAGAACTCCTCCAACAATTTTCAAGAAAACAGTCTCCGGATTATATGTCCCCTGGCATGATGGCAAAGCACAATTTCAAAGAAAAAATAAGAGACACTACCTGTTGCTGAACTTCTGAACAGCATCAGAGGCATAAAGAAGGGTCTCATTGGCATTTTCAAGAACCATGTAAAGCTCTTTTCCCCTCGTAACTTGAGAGATAACCCATGCATTGTTTCTTGCCCTAGTGCAAATTTCGAGATCTTTCTCATGACCACCATTATTACATCTTGCCCTGCTTTTTTCTATGTCAACCTCTTCTCTGAGCTTACTCAGAGCAAGCAAAGAATCCTGCAAAAGAAATTCATCTCAAACAACTCTAGCTTTATAAATTGCAATTCAATTCTGAAGCACACAACACATATATATAAGAGGGGCCAGAATTCCACCTTGCAAAATTGCCACTGGGAAAAAGGAACTTTCACTTCATAATCCCCCTTGTCCCCCTCCCAAAAAATAAAATAAAAAAAGAAGGAAACAAAGCATATTCCTGCTGCTAAAAAGGCACAGGCAACATGCAGTAGATGTAATAATAGTTATGTAGCTACTTCCCCTCCCAGAAAAAAGAGAAAGGAAAAACAAAAAGCCTATTCGTGCTAGCTAAATGGGCACGCGCCATGTAACAGACTCATTAATAGTTAAGGAGCTAACAGGACCTTCATGATTTAGCTAATTGAACTGCAATCTCACTAAGACAATTTTCTTACTTAGAATAGATTATTTTGCAACTCCCTTATCGTCACCAAAACTCACACCGAAGCATAAGATCCAAAGGAAATTTAAAATTGTCTTAGATCTGGTACCGTGGGAGGGGGTCCATAAGTCACTCACTTAGAAAAAAATATTTAGTTCTTATGATAATCATAAGTAGTCCCAAATGACAAAATTGATTGTAAGAGAACATGTAAAAAATTAGCTAACTGAACTGCACTCTCTTGATGGTGCAGACTCCAGTATTCGTCACCAAAGTTATACATAGAACATAAATTGCTTATGATCCAAAGGAAGTTCAAAGTTGGATTACTCTGGTCAATGCACTATACTGATGATCTATTGATGCAATGACCTGAGTCATGCCCTTTATAGGGAGCTAGGGCTCCAGATGATAGTCTAAGTAGTAGCCTATGAAGAGATTATATTTGTTATCAACAAAGGTGAGCCCAGGGTAAAGTTATCTTCAACAAATCGACCATACATAAAAATAAACAATTACAACAATTGACCTTGGCTAGCGTAGTAACTTTTCCCGCCGGTGAAGCCCTGGATAAGTTTCTGTCACCATCTACAAGCAAATAACGGTACCCACTGACATGGTACGCATTCTCACCACCCCATCCTTTTGAAAGCTTTTCTTCAACTTTCAATATCTTCGATGACGCCTGACAATTCAGGAAAAAAAATTTATTTAGCAAATGGATGGCAAGAAGGAAGTCAAATGTGGCACATGGATGAAAGCAAAAAGCTTTCTTAAACCTTTGATAGGTAGACTAGCAGCATTGAAGAAAAATAACTAGATGTAAATACTTTAGATTCTCATTAAGCCTTTTCCACTGGCATCTCCTTCTCAGTGAAGAAACTGGAGAATAATCATACAAAAAAGTCGCCCACGAATCAACTGACATATCAGAGTCAGCGCCAATAAGAAAGGCATGAATTCTCTGATTCCTAAATGAATGGTCTTTGAAACCAACATGAAGATTCAAGATGGTTTTTGTCATTTTCAGACTATCCAAAATTACCTAGAACTGAAATACTAAAATATGACAGAATGCGACACAGCCTACAGCACCCATGGAAGTAACATTGATAAAAGATATGTATATCGAATATGCTCCAGTGTTCAATATACTGAAAGAGCAACAAGTCCTGATGCTGAGAATTCTCTAAGGAATAAAAGACAGATAGTTCCAAGTACTTTTCCAGCAACCGATATCTAATCCTTGCTGAGAGATACCAAGTCACCCACCACAAGTTGACAAAGGTCAATCACATTGAATAATAAACAAATGGCATTTTAAGTAAGGTGATCATGCTATTTGCAGAGAAAAATTCGTGAAAAAAGTACAAAACCAGATAAGTAGATAGGGAGATCACGGTTCCTTTACAGTGACCAGCTTTGTCTATCATTGAAGAATATGAATATGGTGGTGTATCAAGGCATACACAAGTGCAACAAGATCACACAGTCCAATGCAGCATGCCAATGTATACAAACATTATAACTCTAGAGAGCAATATTACCCCAACACAAACTAGGAAAACTTATGGAGCTCCGAACTTCAATATTGCAATAGCGGAAAGTCAGAATCACAGATATGTTAGATCCTTAGTTTACAAAGCATGAATAGAAAAGGACTCAGGAGTTCTGGAATTTGCTAATCACAATATAAACACATGGATATAGAGAGGTGCCTACACAAGAATGATGGGCAATTGACACTAAATAACTAGCACATAAAACAGCGCCAAAAACTGTACAGCCATGAATGAGGATGAGCCACACAAATACAAAAATGTCAAATACTGTTAATGTCAGTAATTACCACTAAGTTGATAGATTAGATGTGCCAGCCTAAAAAGCATATAAAAATGCAAGTTAACCTTGGAATGCCTAGCCACCCATAATTTATATAAAAGTAAAGCAGTATACGAACAACAGCATAACAGACATCAGTGGAGGACTAACGTTTTCAAGAACTAGCTGCTTCACTGCTAAAATGCCTTGTTCCCCATTAATGACAGAGGACACAGGAATCAGAAAGATCAAGGTAAGACTCTTGTGCTGATAAGCACAGAGATACATTTTCTCTTCAGTTTGCTGGAGCCAAATTGATGGGGTGACAGAAACTAAGCTCCCAGGCTCAGCTTGCCAGATATCTGTAATAAGAAAACCATCCTTTCCTTTGGACCATCTATCATGCTGCAGAGGTCTCATGGCATGACTGTGATCGTCACCTGTGGAGGTACCATGCGAACCATGGAAAGGTTCTGAAAGAGAAGTTGCGCTTCCCACAGGAGGCCCAGTCACGGCAGCGGATGCAGTACTTCCCTTACGTAGATAGGACCAGGAACTTAACCCCGTAGAGAGAGCACGAGGAGTCAATCTTAGAACAGCGTATGTAAATAGATTGATGGTGTCATCCTGAGAAAAAGGAGAATGATGACGGCTTGGTTAAGATAGAAATTTACTGCAAACCATCTTGTCAATTTTAAGACAAAAAAGCTGCATAAAAATGGATATGGTAAAACAGAAAATTGAAATAAGCTATACAACTAGAACATACTGGAGAAAGAGTCGTAGAAACTAGAAGGTCCTGAAACAAGAGCAGCGAGTGGCATGATGGGCTTCCAGTGCACGATTCTACAACCCTGACAAGCGACTGACAAAACAGCAGTATAACTATTTGAGAGAATCCTCATAGGGAATGTATGCATTGCAAAAATTGTGGAAATTAACCAAGCATTACAGGAGCTGCCCAATTTGTCAGTGCATTGAGAAGGCCCTATAATTCCCAACAGTGCATAGTGGTTGGCAAAGAAAAAGTATTGGCGTGCCATGTCAATAAGAATCATGTCAAACTGGCATCTATATTCCCCAGAGAATCATGCAATAAGAAATTAAACAAAACCCACCTGAACTTCTATTGCAGCCTCACGTCCTACAGTAAGCATCTGTACAGTTCCACGCTCCTTCAAGGAACCACGGAATGATGGTAATTGGAGTTTCTTCGAAGAGAGAAAATCTGCCTCAAAGAGAAAATATTTGTGTGAGGTGCCAGAAACAGCAGCTTCAGCACAAGTGGTGCAGCAGAAATCCAAAGGTGACCATTTGATAGAGCAAACTTCGCATTACCCCAGCAGCAGTAATCCAATGGAGACCGCTTTTCAAATGCTGACAATTAGTGACTTACGATGAAACACTTTGAACTAATTATGGATAATATGATGCTAAGAAAAACTTGCATGTTAAATTAAGAATATTACTGTGGTAAAAGAAGTACACAAAAACTCACCACTAAGATAATCCATGATGAATATGTACAATTGAGATCTGACCGATCCTGCAGCCGGTTCCTTCTCAAGCAATGACCTTATAGACCCATGGAACATCAGGAAAAGAGAGTGGACTTCCTTTAGGACCTTTCTCAAAGCGTCAACTCTCCAAATCGCTTCTGCTTCCTTATTTTTCTCAACAATCTTACAAAAGAAGAAGAAAGAGTATAATTAAGGCAAAAGAAAGAAGACACGACTCTTTCAAATACTAGAGCGCAAGAGAGATAGAACAGGAATCGCACCACAACCATCCAAATATCTGGTTCCGCCTCGAAGAACACATGAGAGTGCCTCTCCGCTTCAATGACCTCACAAGCAGCCTCAGGAGAGAAAATCCTTCACCCCACCAAGAACAAACACAAAACAAGCTCACTCCACTAAACCGACAGGTCAAAGAAATAGACGAAATGAACGAACTTTCAACAAGCAAAAGAGCACCCAGCAACTAAAACAAAGTCGGCGACCATCTACTTCAACGATGCTGTATGTAGAATTCAAAGGATCCGTCACCAACCGCGTAAAGGTAATGAGGCCTTCGCTCAGGCCAATGACGGAGAGCTGAGTGGAGAAGGGCAAATCAGCAGGATGAAAGAACAAGATCTTGTCCAGCTCCTGCCCCTCGTTTTGCCCTCTCCTCAGGTCGAAGATGCACAACTGCATGCCCTCGCTGTTGCTCGCGACCGACGACAGGCCCATTATCACATCAATTTCAGCCCTAGATGCGATTATCTTCCAATCAACGAGCTGGAGACACCGATCGAACACGGAATCAGCCGAAGCAAACAAGAAACGGAAAAAGAAAAGGAGTTCCGAGTTCGAAATTGGAACCGCGACGACGCACCGATCGCGATCATTCCCCAGATCAAAGGCCGCCGTGGCGGACACGAATCGCCGGTCGTGCGAGGGAATCTGGGAGCCGGGCTGGACTGAAGATTCGTCTTCCGATGTGGATTTGTCGACCTATAATCTCGCTTCGTGCCCGAACTGCACCGCCTTGTGGTTTCTTATGGCAGGTAGCGGACCCGAGCTCCACAGTGGAATCGGCTCGTATGGAATCGAAAAAGGAAAGGACAAAAAAGGCAGAAGATTTTGGCAACTTTGGGGCGGAGTTCTATTGGCGAAAGTTGCAGAACAATTTTGCTTGAAGATGATCACGAAGACAGTGAGAATATCGTCAAATGAAAATTTAATAACTTAAAATGTATAATTTTCAAAATATTTTTTATAATATTGGTATATGTATGATTTATAAAAATGAATAAGTGAAATTATCTTTTATTATAAAAAATATTTAAATATAAATTATCATCAATAATTATAATATTTTTCATCAATAAATACAAACGATCGTCTTCAAAAAAATATTTTTAAAATAATTTAATTTTTCATGGAATAAGAATGAACCTATCTATAAAATGTTTTATCTTTTGTCATCATGTTTTAATGTTTCAAAAACCTAAAAACTCGCCTCATGTCTTTCCTATGTTCTTCAAGCCCAATTGCACCTATATAGTTTAATTCAGTACCATAAAAAAATAGATTCGACGTAATTGCCAACTTCTTGATTGATCATTCAAAATAAGGAAATTTTGAGTAAAAATCAATTATACTACCCCCAAAAACAAATCGTCCTCTTTTCTAGCCACAACCGTAATATATGGATTATGTGTGCTATATTTTTGCTAGAATTAGATCATATGTTTTAAATTGAGGCTAAGGATTGAATCCCGAATTATCTCCTCCCTCATCCCCTTTATTTTATTTTTCCTTTTCAAAGGCCAAAGTCTAGGACACGGCATAACATTTACTCCAATTGTTCGATTAAGTTCTTGGTTCGACCAATTGAACCGAGTAAATATCAGACCTGATCGAAACTTTCAACCATTCTAATTGAATTCAACTAACTCAATTGATTAATCACTAGATTGTCCTACTACTCATCCTTTCTAGGAATGGAAATGTGGAAAGTTTAATTCTCCATCTTCTAAAGGGAATTAAAGATGGACACATTTAGTTTTAAGTATAGAGTTCGATTATCATACTCCATAAAAATATAGGGCAAAAATTTGAGAGTAAATTGAGTATCAAATCAGTCTGATCCTAATTTTAAGTAACATTAGAGTCACCGATCATCGCTCTTCCATCACCGTCGCGGCTCCAAGCGACCTCATCTTTTGCCTTCGATACTCTGCTCCCGCGATAAGGCGAGGGCCAGTGTCTCACATGCAAATCTCATGCCCTTCATGTTGGCGTAAATTGCAGCACTGCCACTATGAGCATTCGGCGTTCGGTTTACTATTTGGCCACCACTTCGAAAAGAAACTCGTTAACGCGCAAATCATCTCGATTCCTGAACAATTCTCATTAATCCGTGTGGGGCCCACGGCCAGGCCAGTGTGGGCCGCACGATGATCGAGTCGATCATATCGACGGCTATGAACAATCCGCTCAGTGCAGGAGATGTGGAGCGCGATGCACTAGATCGTGTCCCCTTCACGACGTGGTTAAACCCACGTAAAACCACACTCCCCCAAACTCCCATAACCGCCTCCTCCTCCTCCTCTTCTTCTTTCTTCTTCTGCAGCTGCTCCTCCTCCTCCTCACAACACTGCGATCACTTCACAAAATTCCTCCACCGTCTCGAAGCTCGAACTAGTTCGACGAAGTTCAATTCGGACCGCGGCGGTAGCCGGAACCGGATAGGAACCTCCGGAAAATGATGCGGCCGCCGCCGCCGCCGGTGCTGCGAATACACAAGATGCTCCGGTCGAAGCTTCCTCAGAGGAGGCGATCTCAGTTCTCCCCTCTCCCTTGCTTCTCGCGCGACTCCACTACCATTTCCGCTTCCGTCGATTCCAGCTACTTGGACGGCGAAGTCTCCGTCGGGACGGTCGATGCGAGGAAGGAGAAGAAGAGCGCGAGCACACGGAAGAGGCGATCGGATGCTGTCGGAGGCGGCGATCACGAGCTTAGAAGAGTGAAGAGGTCGTCGTGCTACAAGCGACAGAGGGAGGACGAAGACGGAGGTGCTGAAGGTGTTGCGGAGGTCTCGGTGTCGGAGTCGTGCTCCGGTTCGTCTTTCGAGGTCGATTCCAAAGAGGAGAGCTCCGAGTTGAAAGACACCGGAACCTGCCATGGTTCGAAGGAATTCAGAGAAAATGCTGCTTCGGAGTCGATCGCACAATCGGAAATCTCTTGCGTTCAGCAGCATTCGCCGGCGAAGTCGATTGAGCTCTCCAGCAAATTGTCGAGGAACAGAAATGCTGAAAATGAGGTCATCTCTCTTCCGTCTTTTGTTGACTCGTGCTCTAAGCCAACTAGCGGTTTTCAATTTTCCGGGTTGGAGGACGAGATGCCTGAAGTCAAATGTCATGAGAACAGAGCATCGTCGGAGATTTTCTCTGAAACATCAAAAGATCTGGTCGCCGGTTGTTTACTCGCTTCAAAGTCGGAATCGACTGTCGATCAAAAGCCAAGCTACATCCATTACGACACTGACCTCGCCTGCACGGAGCAAATCGCGTACGACGACATCTCGGACTACTCTTCTGATCTCGATTCATTCTCCGAGCTACAAAAGGAGCTATTCGAGGAAAACTCGGACGAATACTCCTCCGATTACATTCTGTCGATTTCCTCTGAATCTGGAATTGAGTTCTCCGAGAAATCAGATGAAGATTCGAATCCTTCCCCAACCTTCTCTTTGCTCCTCCAGTACAGAGAGCAATTTTTTAGATCAAGTACCCGTTCAGACAACCACAAAGCTCGGAGTCTCAGTTCTGAAGTAAATGTAAGCTGTTACGGTACGTGCGTACGATTTTCATTGTTTGAAATTTGAATTTGATTAACTTTTGGTGAACTTGAATTTTAGCATGGGTGTGGCGACGAGGAGGATGCGGAGAGCTATCAGCTGTTGAGAAATAGAGAGAGGAGAGAAGTCTTCTTGCGGAACTACGTCGAGGAGTACGGTGAGGCCGTGCTTAAGGAAAGGACACGAATGGTTCACTGGATTATTGAGGTGAGTTATTCGCAGAGTTAGTTCCAAGTTCCAAACCCACCCCCACCCCACCCCAAAAAATCTTTAATTAAGTGCCAAATGTCGATGGCCAAGACATTCCATATCAATTCACGATAGTTCTATAAGACGCTGAGATGTTTCGCTTTGCACACATCGCATTGGCCAATAAAATTTCATTGATTTTGAATGTATGGGCTCTTCCTCTTCCTCTATGATATATTGCGTTAATCTGTTGAAATCCATTAATAATTTTCATAAATTGCTTGTAGAGATTACTTCGCATGGCATATAGATAACTGCATACATTCGTTACTGTTAGATTTATGCCTGTACATAAGAGATTGCTTCAAGCTGGACAACACATCATGGCTAAATGTTTACATGGATCCTGTTTATGTATCTTTCTTTCCTTCTGTGGTCCTTCCTTTCACCTCTTACAAGTTCGATATTCCATGTTAACAGCAATCTACTGCAAAAGAGCTCCATAATGAGACTTTGTTTCTAGGGGTGAGCCTCTTTGACAGATTCCTTAGTAAAGGATACTTCAAACAGCGAAGGAACTTTCAAATTGCTGGAATAGCCTGTCTCACCCTAGCTACCAGGATTGAGGAGAATCAACCTTACAACTGGTAATCAGATTTATCTCCTTCATTTTCCTTCATATAGAGGGATGCTGCCAATCAATGCCCTCAATAGAAGGCAATAATTGTTTTGGCCCTTTCGGTTAGCAAATGTAAAGATGCTTAGACCTCGAGCTTTACAAATCTCCTTTTTACTTATGCCCTGCTCACAGCAATCATTTTGCCATAACTTCAGACAACACCACATTTAGAATGTTCATTGGATTGAGTAATTTCCATTACATGAGGTAGACCGTTAGGAAATACATCATGTACAACGTCAAAAGTTTCCCATCGCAAAGGAATAACCGATCATTTCACCCTTCACTATGTCCGGGTTGCCAGTAGTGACTTACAATCACTCCATTACATAACTCGTTTATAGATGATAGACCCCAAATTGGTTTATGCTGAGTCCCTAACAGATGTAAATGGTACCGGTATTTCAGCATAAGACAAAAGAACTTCCGTGTGGGGAGTGACACCTACAGCAGATGTGAAGTGGTGGGAATGGAGTGGTTGGTACAAGAGGTTCTCAACTTTCAGTGTACAGTGCCTACCATACAAAACTTCTTATGGTACAGTCCATATCTTGTCTGCGCAACCCCGACCGGCAGACTTATTTTCTTTTCTCTCATTTTGTATGTTTTCATGTGTTGGCCTTACTTTTGAGACTTAGCAAATTCCGATCACTTGACTACTCTGAGTAAAGGAAGTGATTTTGCTGAATATCACTGAAATATGAAGAACGATTGCAGGTTCTACTCAAGAGCTGCAAGAGCTGATGCTAGAGTGATTAAGAGGGCCATAAACCTGGCAGCTTTAGCTCTGCTAGATCATGAGCAGCTGTGCTACTGGCCTTCCACAGTTGCAGCTGCGCTTGTCATCTTGGCATCAGTAGAAGATGCATCCTGCAAGCGAGTCATGAAGGTAATTAAACCCGTCATAAAGCAGCTTCATTTGACGCATGTGACATGTGCATGTTTTTTGCAGACTTCAATAGCTAAATTGTTGTTCAAAGCACCAAAGCTTTTTAAATATGCTGCAAGTTAGCCAAACATGATACAATGAAACATCATCTGCTTTGGCGAGGATTCTCCATGTCTTACTATATCATTTACAGTTCTCTTGTTTGTCAGAGAAAATTTAATGGCATTGCACTTTGACTGACTGACCCAATATAGGAATTGCTTATTCATTTCTACCTTCTTAATTTTCTCTTCTGATTTTACAGACTCATCTCAGAACAGAAGATGATGATATAGTGAGATGCATAGAGGTATGTCTATGGGTTCATAGTTAGTGGAGTTCAGCTCACTTCTTTCTCCCGCATTTCTTCGCCATGCATATGCGACATTTTAATTGGCAAAGATGCACACATCTGAGCATTCTCCATGACACAATATGTTTAATCTATTCTTAAATCTTCAGCATCTGAATTAAAACCAATAATAAAGTGCACTGTACTCTTGGCAGAGCTTGCAGTGGGTAGCAAACTACATTGCGGAATTAGCGGATTGACAACGCAGTAAATCAGCCTTATGTTCAATTAAACTCTCTGTTTTCCATTATATCCATACAAATTGATTGATTAAATAATATTCTTTTCATTTACTACAGCAGTTATATTGAGTCTGTAGCCCAAGTGGCAATGTATTAGATGAATACAATTCTTTTGGTTCAGTTGTAATGGTCTCGATAACCATGGTTGCACATTCCCAATTTTACAATGGGGCCAGACAATTTTACAATAAGTTTTCACAGCCACATCAAGTGATAGGTTACAAAGTAATCTAAGATTGTGAGAGTGAACTCCGGTTATAAATTAGTAATTTACCAATTAGAATACGGTTTAACATCATAATGACTAATGTATAGTATTACTATCGAGTATTTTAAAATGTCACAAGGGCTAGTAGATAGTTCATAATCCATCGACGGAAATAATGAGTTTAATGAAGTACATCGAAATTTTACATGAGGATCAATCAATTCAGTTGTGACTTACCCGTGAAATAACATCTTTAATATTCTCAAATCTAGTATGACGTAATAGATTACCAAGTGCAATAAAATTGTACAAATGCGCAAGGCAAGTAGTCCGTTTATCTACCAATGAAAACAGATTATACCACCTCAAATACAGTAGATTAGCAGTGCTTAAAAATATTACTTGGGGATCGTTTAATCATTTGTAAGTTGCCCGAGAAATAATGAACACTGCATACAGCTGGCTGTAAGTTTTACGATAGACATGGGTATTTATTAGTTCACAAATTACCAATTAAATAATATTTTTACCACCGCTGAATTCTATAGTAGAGACTACAATCTGCTTTTGAATCTTACCAGAGGGTCAATACCGATACCGATATACTCTATGATAGACTAGAATATGCTTTTGAATAAGTCAAATAGTAAATATTTTCATTTCAATTTGCCCCACAAATTTGTAAAATTAAATAAACCAATAAATTATAAAATCATCGATTCTGTAAAAACAAACAAAATCGATATGATGTTGATTGTTCATCGTGTTTTTAAGCGTAAGAATAATAATACGTGTACCAAATAATCATTGACCGAATCTTGCAACAGCTAAGAAAATTATCCAGATCCGTCCCTGCTATCAATTGAACTGAATTGGATTCAAACGAAAAGATGAAAAGAACACGAGGAGCTCCGTCATCTGAAGCACATATGTGGGAAGCCACTAATCTTGATCTTTCCCACCTTCGTTTCTTCACAAAAGAGGAAGAGGGAGGGGGGGGGGGTGTTGTTCGAAGCAGGACCAGTTAAACGAAAGAAAAAACAATAAAAGCTTCAAAGCAGACAACAAAGCATATTGCTATATCGTTTCATGATTTGGAAACCTGAGGTTCGCTCAGTCAAAAGAAGGGAGCCCTTTGAGGAATCCCTTTCCTCTTCAGCAAGCGGTGTCTCGGCCTGAACGACCGCCTCGGCTCGTCAGCCCGAGCATTGCGAGCAGCATTCTCGGGGCTGCTGCAGCTGCACGACTCCTTTCCCGTTATGCATTGTGATCGTGCTGCTTTCTTTCCGAGAGCCCTCGTTGGCGGCCTTCTCTTGCCGTTCTGTCGGCTCCATTGACACCTACGGAGTTCCTCGAAACAGCCACAAACAACTACCTCATCAGGTCCGTCGCTGCGGTCCCCTTGTATTATTCTACTTATATCATCGAGATAGTAACTTTCCAAAAGCATCCGCACGAGGTTATACCAAAACTCAATTGAGATAAATGCATTCCTCACGTATCGCGTCACAGGGTGTAACCCGCCGTTACTAGGGCAGAGGAAACATGTCGCTGATAATTTCATGAAGGGGATCGCTAGATCCTAAGTTGATGAAGGGGCTCAGTCGAAATGCTAAAGCCTTATAGGCTTGTGGGAGATGTCAAAAGATGGTTCCCAACTTATCCACCTAGTTCAACATTCTAACATCTTCAGCTTTACAAGCTTCTTTTTACTCCGTATATGGAGTAGACCAAACAAGTTGAGTTTGGGATATGTCTCTAATCATATATAATTAACGTCTGAGCTGTTGCGCTAGTAGATAAGTCTTGCAAAATCTCAAATTAGTATGACACATTTTCAACTCTCCCTAATCATGTTAAATGAGTTATCTAAAATTTTCTCTAAAAGAGGTTGAAATGGATTTTAAAAAATAAAAACCCAAATACATAGAGGTTTGGATGCGTTTGGATCATCAAAAATTTTCCACCTGATATTATCATAACTCGAAAACAATATACAATCCAAAAGAAGAGCGGCAAATGAGTAGTTCTGCTTCTAAGCTAATAGGGATGCCGCCATCGCCTTTGGTGACCATCCCCCATGGCTACATCACGGTGGTGGCCGGAGACAAATAATCTTAATGATGGCCGCCATCATCGTCATTGACGACCATCCCTAAAGGCCACCTCACCTTGGCAAAGGTGACAAAGACTTCCCTCACCGTGGTCTAGAAAAAGCCACAGACCAGCAGTTGCATATTTGTAAGTTTCACAATATTTCTCCAACTTTGACTTTCTTTTAATATGCTGAAAATTATCAAATATATTTTCAAAACATGAATTTTATTTTTCGTTCTTCACATATAAAATATAGCGATTTAGTGGAGATAGGATAAGTAGGTGGGTATGGGCTATGAATGGTTCCATGTAACTTAAATAAGTAAAAATGGTTGGGACTTATTTATAATCCGACGCCAACCCAACTCAATCCACCCATTTGCCACTTCAAAAGTAGTTAAATCACTTGATGAAAGAAAGTGATTCTAAAATCCAATAAGATAAGATCATTGTACAAGAGATACGGATTACAAAACATTTTCAACATAAATAAATGGAAAAGGAAGCGGGAGAGAAATTTAGTAAATCAATGAAACATGCATCTAATCTTTTATCATACACTTTATAGATGAACATTAAGTCGGGCAAAAAGAAAAAGAAAAACATAAAACAACAACAAGTATGAAACAAACATAACCATATTTGATTTATTCTTTTCGATGATCAAGTCAAATCTAATTTCGCAATATTTGATTTAATATGTTTTGGGCAGTCACAGATGAGTACATACTTGGCAAGTGAATTGTGTACCTTGCAAGCGATGGAGCAGTAAGTATCAGACGAGCGTTGGATGGATACGCCGCAAGCTGCGCAGGACCGGCAGTTTTTGGGTTGTTCCGACGTCTCCGATGGAGATCGTGGACTTATCAGCACCACTTTGTCCTCGTTGATTATGTATGACTGCATGCATAAACCCTAGATCAATCACAAAATATCGCTATATACTCTTGATTACCTATTGACAATTCGATGTAACAGACCGGAGGCGCACAATGGGCCGGCGAAGTAGCCGGGGTGATCAGGATTTCATGAGTACCAAGATTCTAAGACGTGATGATAGATTCGGCTTCTTTCACTAAGCAACATTGTCTTGCGCTCGAGTTTCCAAATCATTCTCTTCATGTCAGAACGAGAAAATGACAGTAGAACCTTAATTTCGGAGCAATTGAAGTAGCTGCGCATGTCCTGGACGCGAACCGCGTTGTCGCACTTGTACTTGAGGATGTGGAGGCGAGGGTGGTGTCCGTGGTCGTCGGCGGCGCAGTGCTTGCAGATGGCGAGGTTGCAGTCCATGCAGTAGAGCCTCTGCTCGCTCCTCGGCATCTCGCAGTGGCGGCTGCACGAGCCGAAGAAGCCGCAGCGCAGGAGATCGCCCATCCAGTCCGGCCTCTTCTTTCCTTCAGGCGAAGAAACTTTTCGTCCTCTCTGCATATTACATTAACAACCCTAGAGAGTCATACTTTGCAGTCAGCGCTAACAGGTAGCAATCGATCATGGAAAAACTTCGATGACATGGAAGTGGGTTATAGCTGGTGAAACTGCCTTCATCTAGGGAGAGAAAGAAACCCTTGAATCGTCAAGAAAGACCCGCGAACTACAAAACCCTAATTTCTCACCATTTTTCTTTTAGTGATATAGCAGCAGCATCCCAGAGGGTAAAAGAGGGAAAGAGGGAAATCCAGAAACAGGGTAAAAGATCAAAGTTGAAGTTCTGAGGAAGAAAGAGGGAAACCCAGAAACATGAACAGCGGAAAGGCGAGGTTCGGCGGATCTTCTATCCTAGAGGCGGCGGATGTGCGGGTTTTAAGATTGAGTCGTGTTCTGATACGGATTACTTCGGTTACGCATTTTGAGTTTTTGAATTCTAGTTACGTCCTTGTTGCCGCGTCTATGATCCTAAATCTTAACTGTCTCCGAATCCATTTCTTATCAAAATTATAATCTCTGATTCGTTCCCAGCTGTATACCAACCCATCACATCAACCTCCAGAAGTTGATTAAACTTGTAGTGCTGAAAAATGGGAAAAGCGCCAAAAAAAGTGTTATTTTATTTTCGACTATTTAGTCCTAAATTTCTTTATCGATGTCAATTTAATTATAAACTCTTTGACTTAGTATTAATTCAATTGTCCTGATTAAATTTAGTTGAATATTGCTAACATATATGCCAGCTAACTTATATGTCAATACTGACGCTGATATTGATTATTTTTAATAAAATTTTAATATTTTTTTTACTCTTTTCATTTTTTATTCTTTTTTTTTTCCTTTTTTCTTCCTTTTGCTAGTAGCAAGCCACCGACCAAGGCAGAGCGAGCTGGCCTTACCTAGGCAAGGGTCACCATTGCCCACCACAAGCGAGGGCGAGCCTTGGCAAGGGTCGGCCTTGCCCAAGCTAGTGGCAAGGGCCAACCCTCACTTGACTAGGCCTTGCCTATGGTGGGCGACGGTGACCCTTGGCCAAGTGAGGCCAGCTCTCCCTACCATGGCCAAGGGTTGGTCATTGGCAAGAAGAAGAAGAAAGATAAAAAAAGTCAAAAAATGATTTAAAAATTGATAAAATATCAAAATATTATTAAAAATTATCCACGCCAAAGATATCTGGTCAAAGTTAGGTGAAACGACTGAATTGGCATTAACTCAAAAGGTTTAGAATTAAATTAACATTAATACAATAAATTTATGACTTTTATTTTAGATATTTATCCTGCAAAAGAAGTATGAAAATAATAGCATAGTTTACCGGATTCTCTGCACAACTTTTTTTCCCTTACATACACGCTCTTTATGTGAGCATTTGCTTTTGAATCTTTCACACATTCCCCCAACTTCTTTTATCGGTCGAAACTTATCCCATTAATCTAATTATCTAGTCCTTCACATCTTGCACTTAGATTGCACAAGAGATTCTTCCTAGAACTTTTCCTTTAGCCACATAGAACTATTCTAGATTTATTAGTTTTGGAGGATTTTTAATTGTAGAGCTATGATCCGAGGAAATGGAATTAATTTTGAAAATTTATTGCACGGCTTTACAATTCGGATAGGATATCATATTTCTTCAAGTGAATTAGCTTGGCAACAAGATCAAGTTGGTAAGGATTCCAAAATTCTTTCATTTTTCTAGTCATTTCCTATGGTCATCGGGGCCCCTTTACCATTCTGTATAAATGGGCTATTCTAGTAGAAGCCTGGGATAGCATTTTATTTGCTCAAGTAATAAGAGGATCCCTATTAGTAACCCAATCTTTTCTTAGAAAATACATTATGTTCCCTATTTTGACTCTTGTATTGGGAATCATAATAGGTGTACTCATAATTGTGTGGTTGAAAATGAATCAAATTATTGATTGTGTCATAAAGACCTTTATGTCCACATCCCGAGATGAATTTCAATTTGGGATAGAGATCTTGTTATCTTGCGATCTCATCATGATGTCTCGGTCACATGCACTAAATAATGATGTATGTTGCTGGTCATATAAGATATTGACTGTGTTCAGTGAGTCAAGATTAAGGCAGTGTCAATGTAAAAATCCCATCCTTGTAATAATTGCAAAATAGGATTTGCACCGCTTGCTAGCCAATTCTTTCAAATAAATTTCTTTGTAAGTGATTGGTTGTTAGGTGAATCGCAATAATTAGTTACATGATGGATTTCAATTTGGGATCAAGATCCTGACGGAAGATAAGTACAAAAATATCCATTGTTGATCCACTTACCGCAATCTCAACGAAGTACAGTGAGATAGGAGAGACCTGAAAAATCTGCTTTACAAAGATTCAACGTGAACAATTATTGTGTGTTGGCCATATTAAATGCATTTTTCATTGACCAAACAAGGCAAAGTGTCCATTCACATTCAAAAAGCAATAGGATCTTGGATCAAAGGTCTTCCAATCATTCTTAAAATGAGATAGAGATCCGCCAACTCAATGACGTGAAGGCCTGATGGAGCTCATGATTGGCAACGAGGCACTCGCAGAGCACAAGATCACACCGCGTGCAATAAACCCTAGCCTCGTTTCTTGGCTCATTAAGGTGGACAACGCATGAACTGGAAAAGTCGCACCGCAGAAGATTACTCACCCAATCTGGTTGTTCCTATGAATTTAATCGATACCATACAAACAAATCAACTCAGACCTCTGCATATCATGATGAAGAGATGCAGCTAATAACAGCTAGAAATTATGGTACGCAAGGCCTGTAACAGGAAAAGAAAAGGCTGATATAAAAAACCTACGTGAAACTAGTTTGGTCGATGAAAAGGCTCGCGGTTTCAAGAATCATTATCCGAAAAATGAACGAATTTTAAGTATTGAGGACAAAAATAACTGAGCATCAGAAACTCGACAACTAGTACTAGTCAAGAAAATGTTCCAAGATGCATGTGTCATCTCAAAATCCAGAGCCAAAAAAGACCTGGAATTATCAAGAAAGATGACTTGTGCCAGCGGATTAGTATCACGTCCAACGGGCATTAGTCGATCCATCTCAGGCTAGTTTTTCGGGGGTTATAGCCTCTTATTTTTCTGTCATGGCATGGCCTACGGGTCAGCAAATCATTCTCAAAAGAAGATAAAATGGAGTTATTATTAGTGTTTTAAGGTCTCAAATTATATATTGCAGTCTTCCATCACTGAGTGAATAGAATTACATTAAGTCCTATGCATGAAGACGGAGCTCAAAAAACTAGTCATGCATCACGAGAAACTTCCTATAGCTTGCAGATTCCCTACACCGCCCACGTTTCTTTTGCCAGAGAGACCTAAGACCAACAAACGTGACGCCAGTTTTCCTGATGCCATTGTTAAATTCTGGACCTGCTATAAGGCTGTTAAGAGCACTGACCATCCAATTTCATATGAAGATGTCTCAGTTAATGACTCGAGTCACAGCTTCTCATGTACCTGGACAACCTAACAAGAAAAGAACACGTAGTAGCCATAATCAGCCTAAATCCAGTCAAAGTCAAATGAATATCGTGAGAGCTCTTCCACTCTGCAAGGCACATAGTAAAAGCGGTCCACAAGCCAAGCACAATAACCACATGATCCCACAAGGAACTCTTGCAACCATCTGTCCCTGAGCACGCTAGACCATACCATTAGCTGAACCAAGAGGCAAAACTGTTCACGATACAGCCACAAAATGTAACTGGAGTTCTCAGTTATGTACATTATATGAGGCGAAAGAAGCATCCTCTTTTCTATCCATCTTCAAGAATCCTCTTTACATGAAAATTATTACATAAAGAATCCAGCGCAGTCATCCTGCAGTTTAAAGAAAGGAAATAAGACATTGTGCAACATGCACTGGATTAAGGAAAAGCTCAGCACACAAAATGTCGGATTGGAACTTCGACCAAATGCATGAAGCTTGTGAGCCGATTCCTTGTAATAAAGGCTTCAGGATACCAAGAGGATCAAAGCCAGCACAGTACCAGATGGCCTCTAGCGGTAACTGGTCCATCTCCTGAGCTAAAAGCAACATCTTGCCGATGCCTAAACAATTATAGGTTCAAAATCTATACTCATCTACTTGCGATGCCTTCGCTTCTGTTCAGCTCTTTGCCTCTTTTCATCATCCCATTCTCGTTCATACATCCTACACCAGTTAAGGATCTTAATTTCAAAGATGAAACCATAAATGCATCAACCCAGAGTGCATAATAAATGCAAAAGAAATGTTGCAAACAGAGGAAACTTTTTTCGGCACAAAAACCTCCTCAAAAAGCAAGGGAGGTTCCACAAAATGGCAGCACTCTTCCACTGTGATCCAATCTACAACTACAATGCATAAGGGAGGCTGACATCGCATTGATGTCAATGATGAAGCAACTTCTAAATACTAGAACAAACTACCAATGAACAAAGTCATTAATGTGTCGGACACACAAATAGATCAAAAAAGATGCAAAGTAGCAGCAGCAAGACATTATTAGAGGGTCAAACAAGTGCCCATCATTCATGAAGTGGTCTCTTGCTATAATTGAAAACCTATCAGTATGAAAACAAGATCAATATGATAGAAAATGATTTTCAAGGATACGGGTCAGCATCACGACGGCCTATCTTGCTTGCCACCTCTTTACCATGCATCCTCGGTACTGGTTCCTCGATGTAACCTGGGCGTTGGGTCATGAGAGCTTTCCTTTCTCCTCTGTCCCTACCATCATAGGATTGTGACATGCTGACAGTTAGGGCAGGAGGAGGGCCCACTGGTGAAAACTCCCCAGGTTCCCCAGATGGAAGATGCTCCCTCTTCAGTTTCCGCCTTTTCGCAGTATTCACATCCATTTCCTCTTTCAGAAGGTTCGCTTTATCCCTATCCCTATCCCTTTCCCTCTCATCCACCTTAATGCACAAAGTCAACGATATGAGCAAAAATGTTCCAATCTAAAGTACGATAATCAATAATCTAAAACTTCGATACTTGTTTGACCAAATTAGAAGGAAAGGACAAAAAATTCCATAATAGAGCACAACCAGTAACATATATCTGAGAGAAAAATATAATTAACATTTGATGTAAAGCCATTCAGTATAGAATGGAATATTATAATATAATTTTTAAAATTAAATAGAATTTGAGAATGGATCAAATACCCACAACAATAATCCTACAGGAGCAAAATAAGCTTTTTAGATCATGTACAACTTAAGATATCTTTGATCAAGTTTCTATCAATGTCAGCTGAACTCACTTCATTCATGAGCCACAATCAGGTGGGGCAGGTACACAGGGCTTACAGCCAAAGGGTTCCACTGTCTTTCAGAATAAGCCCCCATGTATCAGATGGCTGAGGGCAACATCATGCGTCCAAACATTCAGTTTGACAATCATCCCAGAAAAAAGAAACTAAGCGTAGAGAGTTGATTATAATTATCATTTTTTGCCACATTAAAGAACCCTGTAGTGGAATGAAGAGGTTCTGTGCAGCACCAGAGAAAATACATACAACTTAGCAAAACCAAGCCTCTTCTTTTTTCCAACCAAGAACTTTATCAGAAGTTAAAAGAATGTCTCACGAATATAGATCTCAACACCAAGATAATTGCAATGCCCACCGATTAGAACACAACAATCTTTTGGGCACTTAAAGACAAAATATTTTTCCTGCCATTCAACGAAATTACTTTTAACACAATTGAAGGCAGTGCATACCTTCAATGACATCCCTTCTCGTTCCTCTCGTTTCCTATCGCGAAAATCATCCTCTTTCTTTCGTTTTGCATCGTCCTGTGAAGCTATGTTCTCTTCAGACCGCCTGCGTTCCCTCTCATCATGTCTTGGAGAAAGTCTTTGAGCATGCCTGGTAACTCCAAACCTTCTATCACTGTCCTCATCCCTCCTACCAGAACCAACAGACTGAGGTACCATGTGGGGTGGCAAGGGTGGCGGTGGTGGCAGGCTCTGCCCATGAAACCGCTCATCTCCATGAACTTTTTCTGAAGCAGTTTCACCATGCCTCAGCTTGCTTCTATCATCTTTTACCCTATCCTTTTCGGGGAGCCTATCAAAACCCCTATCATTACTTCTCTCCTGCACTCTATCAACTGAACGCTCTCTAACATATCGTTCCATTGACCGATCCCTTGCCCTTTCAACCCCTACATCATCTCCACGAGGACGCTCCCTGTAATCTCTGTCATATCTATCAACAACTCTCTCTTTTGTTCTGTCCAAAATCTTATCTGTGTTCCTATAGATGCTTTGTTCATCACTACCTGATCTTTCAAGATCCAGAAATCGAGCATCTCCCTCCGAGTCTCTGGAGTCACTATCCCCCTTTCTACGCTTGCCAACCCTGTCAGCTTCATCTGAAGGACTACTCCTTTTCTGCAGCTTGTCACCAGACTTCGAAGGAGCTAAAGAACTCTCATGTCTTGGAGAATGAACAAGCCGAGAAGGAGGTTTCAGCACATCGTAATTATCATTTCCATCATCTTTATGGGAAGACCTCCCATCGGATGACTTGGCAGCTCCACTCTCCGTCTTTGCTTCAACCCCATGCACATCAGTTGAAGATCTTGTAGATGGAGTAGAACCTTTAGCATTCCCATTAGTTGTCATAGTTGCAGACACATTCATAGCAGCTACTTGCCTACCCTCAGATGTATGAGCAGAAACATTCCTATCGTTTGTAGAAGAAGCAGAAGATTTGCCAGCAATTTTTCCAGACTTTTCATCCTTACCATCTTGTTTTGGCAGCTTAGCAAGTGATGCGGCAGGTATGGCTCTTTTGGCCAAAGCTTTCAACTGTAATCAGTCAAAATTATGAAAATAAATTGGCATTGAATATCAATTGACCTTCTAAGGCCAGTTCATGCGCCAAGCCACAAGAAGCAAACACATTGAACAACAGGAAATTCTAATATGTATAGAACTATGACAGTCATTTCCACAACAAAACTGATAAATATAATCTCCAATGACGAGCAGGAACCCCATGGCAACCATATTTCTTGTTGACGAAATAATGATCAATTCAAGGAAAAGATTGTAGGAGGGAAAAGCCAACCAAATAGAAACTAAGGTATTCAGACCATACTTAAAAGAAGCTACTGTTTTTAAGCAGTCTTCACTGAGATATCACAGCTAAGAGTGCACTGCCACGTTCATTTGGTTATGATGATAATCTGATGCTGCATATAGTTGCACTTTTTGGGCTTAGCATATGACAGTACTCTCAAGAAGCTACATTCTCTTTTCTTTATTTTTGAAAGACAAAAGAAGCTATTTTTTTTACTGAAAATGTCAACTAAGCTATCTACCACTAAGAAGATTGGCCAATTCCCAAGAGAAGAAAGAATTTCAAGCATCAACCATCATGCGTAATACTTTATTAACCAGCAGCAAGCTATTGGACCAAATTAAAAAACATAATCAATAAAAGGATGAAAATGCTAACAAAAAGCTTAAAAGCAATTCATAGACAACAATGCTAGTTTACACATGCTTTCTACCTTAACCAGTAAATTTCAGTCTCTCCTTCCATCTGTACATTAATAGAACTCCTGATAAGCAAGTCCCTCAATAGTGATTGGGCATATGGGAAAAAATTTTGTCTAGCAACTTTGCACAAACAAGAGCCTAAACATCAAAGATAATGCAGACAATTCTAAATTTCAATAGCAATAAAACTTAAGTAACTTTTATACGGAAGACACGATCATGTATTTTGGCCTCATGTAAATATGATGTCCCAAATAACTTCCTAATCTTTCAAGGAAACGTTTGTACTAAAATTATCCAAAAGTCACGAAAAATCATTGTAAAATGCCATCATGCCTACAAATGCATGCTTTTGATAACCTCATAAAATCTAAGTGCAAAAATTACAATGATACTAGAGTTAATTATCCAATTTGTATCCTCCACATGTTGATGTAGTCTCTCAAAGGCAAACATAAGCTGTTTCAGACTAAAATTTTTCTGCAAAGATACTCGAACAAGCCTGTTTAATATTATTTTTTAAAGCAAACAAAAGCAACAAAGAAATGCAAAACAATGGCTGAAAGTTTCTAAGCACAATTAACATACAGCACAAGTAAATAACAGTCACAAAATGGTGATGTTTTGGCTAAACAATATCAGAAGAAAATGCAATTATACAAAAGAGAGAGGAAAGCCTGATTAATTGGTATGCTTGTGGCCATGTGTGACTAGGGTAAAGATTCATTTGAATAATGATTAAAACATTTGCTTTGAGTAATTAAATATACCCTAAGTTTGCAACATGATAACTAAGCAACCATAGATCAGCATTTTTTATGATACATGACTGACCACCATGTTGACAACTACTAGCTTATTACCACATGCATCCCACAGGTCCTCAGCTTCGAACTTCAAAAATATCCCACTATACTGAATTACTCTTATTGTCTGGTGAGCCAGCCCCTACTACTCTCCTCAACCTCCACAAATCCATCAGTCTATACAGTGAACCACAGGTCCTACAATATGAAACTGACCATTAACAGTAAAAATAAGGAGTACCTCAGAATCAGTGGAGTCTTTTGGAGCTGCTTTAGTAATGCTTTCATCAAATTTTGCTGCAGACTCTTCCGCATATCTTTGATGTGATGATCCAGATGGTGCAACAGCTGCAAGCGTAATTAGCTGAGCCTCTGAACCATTTGCAGCTGACCCACCTTTCACTTTTAGATTTCCAGAATCAGTTTTTCCGCCTGAAGCAGTATCTGCTTTCTCTATCCCTCTCTCTGCATTTTTTGTCCTTAAAGCATGCTCTTTGACAGAGTTCCCAACGTCAGTTTGTGCTCCTCTTCCCCCAACATGTTCATTCTGAGCAAGCACTGGACCGTTTGACGCAGCTAAATTGGTTGACACAGACTTCGAAGGAAGTGATGGAGGTTTTACTTCCAAATAGCCCATGCCAAATTCTTCATCGGTAACCCATGAAGGCTACAAACAAGAGCGCACTTAACTACAGTGTAAATTAGAAAGATAAATGAACAGTCAAAATCAGAAGTTACCTTTCTAGCGGCCATTGCAGCAGCCACACCTGTTGCCAATACCTTGAGATCTTCTCTTTCGTCACTTTTAATCTTAGCAACCTATAGATTTGCAGAGATATGCATAAGAATTCCTTTCAATGCCTGATTTTTTCTTTATAAAGATAGATATAGTATCTATTGGGCAATGACTTAGAAGTACATCTTGGGCAACGGCACAAACAATTTAGGCATCGTCAAATTCATATTAAAATCATTAACAACCAAGCAGACAATGCTAACCCGTTTTTCAAGGTTAATCCCACTCTTTCGAGTAACTGGGAAAACACCAGAAATTTTTGTCAGCATGATGAGGGCATTCCGTATCTCCATGTACTCTGTTGATTCCAGGCATTGGATCAACAACCTCGTAATTCTTTGACTCCATTTCCAGTGCACCTATGTGAAAAAGGAAAATTCAGACAACAGCACCTCTATGCAAATGACAAGCTTTCACTTGATAACAAGCATAACTTTTTGTGTAAAGAACATAAGTTCTTCAAACAACACAATAATGAAAGAAAATAGACTATAAGAGGCCCAATGCAGTATTTCTAGTTCTACACTTCTTCATTTTTTGCCGTAATTCTATGCACCAGTTTCATAAAACAAAGTTCTAGAAGGTATTGTATGACAAACGAAAATATAAAAAAGACGAATTTTAAAAATGAAAAAGAAAAAGTGAAACCATATCCTTTCTTCAGGGAGATTGTGTTGGTTTTGCATTGAATGATCGTGAAAAGAATGGGGTGGATAGATATCTGAGACAAATTAAATGAATGATCCATATAATACAGGAACAGTTTAAATATGGAAATTTCCTTTCCATGGAAATTTAGCATGTATACAGCATATACAAGTAGCGAGAATATAGAAACCCACATCCAGCAGCATATTACACAAATATTACCATAAAAGACTATTTGCAGAAAGAGATAACATTCAGGAGGTACATGAAAAAATCTTATTCCTAAGACAAGAGCTAAGAGTTTCAGGCAGAAAGCCATAAAAGATTACCTTTATGAACTGCCCATATGTAACACGCTGGCTATTTGGGTAACGATAATAGACAGCGAAGCCTGGCATGTTACCACATTCACGTTCATATATGGATTCATCACTCTGAGAAAAAAAAAAAAAGAGCAAGTTGATCCCCATAGACCAAAAACTTATCAGTCTTCGTTGTTATCATGATCAAGATGTTATAAAAAAAAGTCTTATCAGCTGAATTACTATGAAGAAGAGTCCAGCATATATGTATACACCATCGAAGCCTAAGCTGCTTAATGACAGTACAAGGAAAGAGCACGATGATATTACTGCAAAAACAAGACCAAAAATTACCTTCCAATAGTAGGCTGTCTTTAAAGTCTCGTACAAGAACCTCCCAAGTCTTCCCACTTCATATTCAGTACAGCAGCATATCATGGGTTGTAATGTTTTACATATCAAAACATCAATGTGGTTAACAGTGTTGAAGAAGGGGGTCCCCAGGGAATGAAGAGTATGCACAAACATAGCACAGTAGACAGCATCGGACATGCTAAAAGTGCACCGTGGAAATATACAGCGTTGAAGGAACTCCATATTTATCTTCAGAGTATCAGGGCAGGAGCTTAACCATTTATCTTTTTCACGTGAAAGTCTTCTCCGAACAGAAGCAACATGTTCTTCATGCTTGTCGAGTTCACTAGTCAGACGATCAAGAGATTCCTGAATTTTCTCTTTCTCTTTCTTCCTTTTGGTAATTGCAGAACTTGAATTATCAGAAAGTTCCTCCAAAGCCTTAAGTGCCGCATGTTGCTTTGCAATTTCAGAATCATAACGACTTTTAGGAACATAGAGATCATACAATGTGAGCCCCCAAAATGTAGCATAAAGATCTGGGGAGAGGCTATTCCAAGCTTTTGCAGGCAACATAGACTGACAGTCCCAAGAAGGTCCGACCACCTGCATAAAACGATACTTTAGCAGCTACAGGTCAAATAAAATTCTATAAGGTCCACACATCAGCAATCTACTAGAAAGACAAAGGGGGGTGTTATATGCAGAAAAAAGTATTTTCAAGTTTCGACATATGCACATTAAAAGATGACAACATGAGAGTCTAATACATGATTGGCTTCATTTGTCGGCCGCGGTCGAGAACTAAGTTGCAAGACTTCTCTTCAGACTCAGCCTCTAAGTTCACAGTCTCATTGTCATCCAAAGGCCAGCAAACTTCTGAACTTCCATGAGCCTTGAAAAGCCTCATTACTGGACGGTATATCAGGAAAGCTACCTGAATCAAGGTAAAAAAAGAAGAAAAAAGAGGATCATAATACTACAAAAATTTAGCAATTGCATAATCACAGCATTCAGTGACAATAAAAACCGAGGTGGATTTGTTTCTCATTTTTCTATAAGAGAGAGAGACCTCAGGATCTAGGTGATACAGTTGAACAAGATCGTCGAGTGAGGGAATCAGCAGCGCATATGCTGTAGCTGGTGTCACAGCACTACAGAGAAATTCCACATACTGAAGAAGGGTTCCATGGCATCTATCAAATTGCTCACTGACCATCTTAATGTATGGTGCTTCAGCATTTATTAAAACCCTGCAGAAAAAGGCATGACATGTCTTACTTGACAGCAGTCACAGAGCAAAATAATAGGGCTTGCAATCACATAATCAGTATTTCACAAAGGACAACAGATATAACCATCGCAGCAATTATTTGTGAATGATCAACAACTTGGATGAAGTGAAAGATAAAAGGGACATTCATTATGCTTAGCTCAAGGAAAATTACAACACGAGTCTTTAAACAGAAAAAGTGATGCAGCAACTTTGCATTCAATTAGAATCTCTCATGCCTGAAAACATTTTTCTCTTCAACAAGGTGAGAAACAGATGGAGCATAAGCAAGAAGGTTGAGGGGCAAAAAAACCAAGAAAGAACACAAGCATTAGAAAGGAACCACTGTCGAGCATCAACTCCACATTGTCCTTGGTTTTATTGCGTTACATCAACAACAACAAACAATAAAGTACAGCAGACATAATCACGCTAACATGGCAAAAGGTTCTGATATTTAAATCAAACATACTATAAGTATTGACTCTAAGATCAATAACACCATTAGCTTCCCCACGACCATAAGCTATCACTTCAACAGACACCAAACAAAAAATCATTTGATTCCACTTTTATCTTTCATGGATAGTGAGTACAATATATTGGCAGTTCATGCATAATGGTAAGTCCTTATGCACAATACTAACTAAAAATCCTTACACGGAACGATGTTGAGCAATGAGCAATAAAAGCGGTAAGGCCAGCTTTGGTTCATCCTTTGGAAGCAACGAATCTCTTAGCCGGTTAGTTGATTTGACCAATGCCTGCACCATCATCACAAGTGAGAAACAAGAAAATAATGAATGGGTTTCAGATTGTACATGAATCTTTTTTTTCTTCCATTAACATCCATAATCTGCCACTTGGCAGAAGGAATCCACTTGCTATATTAGCAAAGTGGGCAACATACTTGAAATCTTAATAGTAGGATCACTGAAAATGTGTCTGAAGCCCATAGTCAAGAAACTAGAAAATAATGAATGTACCCAAGATCCTAAGAGTAAGACGTATATAAAGCTGCTTCTGCAGAAAAGCAATATAAATTACTGGGCATCTTAAACAAACAATTTGGACAAATTTCAAGTATTAAGAAGGTGACTACAAATAGAAGATCAGTCAAAAACCGTACAGAGAAAGCAGATACTGTAATTGTGGAAAAGCAAGTTCAGAGTACCTTATTGTTGCGAGTCACTCCAAAAGAAGTAGCTTGATACCGGAGAGTTTCACCTCCCGCCATGGCATCCAATTGTTCTTCTGTTAGATTTTCAGTGTACTGGACATTTGCCATTTGTTGAATAAGCTCCTGTTTCAGGTATGAGATTCATTTAATCACAGACAAGAAAAACTGAGCAGTGCATCAAAATTGGCATAAACTGCAGATGTTATCACCTGCAGAAGAACAAGTTCAATTCCTTGACCCCTTTTCAGCTGGTTGACAAGGTACTGAAAAAGACCCCTCAATTCCATTGATGGATATTTCTTACACCTAGACACAAATAATCACAGAAAATTCAATAAATACAAAACTAGCACTCAATTCCTAAAGCAAAAGAGGAGATAAAATATGAATAAAAGCTCCAACTATTATTTGCGAGGGCAGAGGCGGCATTGTGTCTATGTGAGCCAGTGTATGAGTCTGTCTGCATGAATGAATGTCAGTTAGGGACATGTGCATGTCCACGTCTACATGTGCAGAGAAAGAATGCATCATTTTAATTATCAACAACATTCTTCTCGACATAACTGACTTCTGACAACTTTGCAGTTCAAGGTAAATGATAAGCTCTGGCCCTCTAACTTACTGATTTTCAACTCAAACAAGATAGAATAATTCTTTGATCTGGCATCCTTCTCTACCGCTCAGAAGTAGGTGCATAGTGCTTCTTTTGATCAAAAAGCAACAAACTACATCCCAGTAACCCAGATGGGCTGAATCATAACAGATCTCGTGCTATACTGATAGCTGACAAAACCTTGAAGACAGCTAATGCCAGCTACATTTTTAGAACAGGAACCACTCAACCATTCTTCATTCATGCAACAAGCACCATCTATTTATTCCATCCATAGTAAACTCAACCAAACTACCATGAACATAACTCCCACTGTCCAATTCAACGGCACAAAATGAGCAATATGAAGCTGCCAACTCAAGGACAGTGAATGCCAGTAGGAAACTCAAAAGCCAGACCAAGCCTCTATATTTGGCACCCACAAGCTGCCTGAAGAGGCCAAGACATGTGACTAGAGAAAATCTATAATCACAATGCAGAGAGGGATCCCCCTTCTTTAGCTCCAATATAGTCACCAGTATAAGTGGGGAGGTGAACTCATGTCCAATCATCATATCCAAATGCTATTAATTTTTCATTTTCCCCCTTTGGGTCTGATGCAGATGCAAGTAAAAAGTGCATCAACTTCCAATTTTTTTGCAGTAAAGAACTGAATATTTATCAGCAATCTACTAGTGTGACTGTGGGCTAGTAGAGATTTTGCCTTTCTCCATATGAGCCATGACCTTTCTACTCAAGACAAGGGAAGTTTGAGGCAAATCTTCTTATGTTTATGGCACAAAGAAACCCATCTCAGTCAAACTTCTACTAGATGTACAAATGCCCTCCACTCCACATGAAAAATTTTAATCCTAATAGCTGCTCCAAGATGTCAAATGATTATCACCAACCAACGTGATCAAAGACCTCTTATAACAAGCCAATTAACATCTGCAAACTGAAGTTGAAGTGAGAATGTGAACCATTCCAACGAAGTCCTAATAAGATCCTGCCTCATTGCTCCAGGGAATAACATGCTTTCCAAATCAGTCAAATCTGTGCACATGTATGACATGAGCGATATTCAAACAGTGCTTGGCCTTGATTGCCTCCTAGATAGTGACACAGGTCATACAAATGACCTAAAGCTCATCAATGGACTGGAACCTGGAACTTTCACAAAGTTTCCACCATCAGTTAACACTCATTTTCTGGGGTCAATCTGCAACCCAGACACTGAAATGAGGATTCTCCAGTCATTAAGGGTGCATAAACAAACTAAGAGTTGTAATTGATTCCAAACTGAAAAGCAGTGAATGTCGACTGTGACCGAAGTAGATCTATAACTAAAATTAATTGAAGGGGATGGTACGATTATTTAGCAAAGACAACATTGACATGCAAGAATGCCATCACAAAGTTTATCTTAGCTCAACCAAAATGAACTCACATCAGCAAGAATGGAACAGCAACTACACAGAAAGAAAAATCCACCAAAAGCTATTTTTCCTCATATGTTAGTAAACGATTAGTCTAGCCTCTGGTAGTAAAAGATGTTACGTCAAGCCATACACATAATGCAAATTAAAGAAAAGATCAATCGTTAATTCTTAGAACTCTGAATTCATATTAAGAGTGAACGGAAAGATCTGCAATGAAGAACGCTAATACATACAGGTGACCCCAGAATGAAGCCAGTGACTGGAGCCAGTCTGACAGATTAAGTCCATCATCTTTTAGCTTTTCTCGCCCTCCTTGTGCCAAGCGCTCAATTACCACATATTCCAAAATGTCGTACTCAAGCTGCATAGATAACTGGAAGAGTGAGATGGAAGAAGAGGATCATAGTGGAAGAACATGCAGTTCCCAGAAAGGATCATAGCAGAAGAAATCCAGAATGACAATTGAGAAGCTTCTACGAAAGAATCCTAGATAGTACGTGGTCAGATGGGACGTAGGTAAATGATTTAACTCTGGTCATTTCCGACATGCTGTCTCATGGCATTTCAGACAAACTCAGTATCCGTATATATCACAGCCTTGATGACATTAACGTTGAGTTGGGATCAATCACCTATACATCCTTGCAACATTTTACCAGCTTAAAGGCATATGGATTTACAGAGCTGTAACAGCAACTTCTAACCACCTGTGCCAACTGCACCAGATGCCTATTTGCTTTTCGAATTTAATTTTTCACAAGCAAAATTAGTATCCCTACCAGCATAATAGTCGTTTTCAATTTCTCAGACTTACATCTAACTGATTCTATTATGCAGGGGTCCAGCAGTATTTTACTTTCTCAGTTGCACTTCATGCTGATAAAATTCTCCTTAAAGAAGCACACTGTTACTAACTCTACTTTGGAGTCGCTTAGCAGGAAAAGTACGCAGGATAACTTCCAACAACCACCACAATAGGGGACAGCAACTCATTTAATTCTTCGGATGGGGTGGAATAACCTTGCTGTGTTTGTCAAAACAAATATGATTTGTGGAAGGAAAATTTTTTACTATACAGCAGCAAGCATCACTGAGCTAAGTTTTTGCATAAAGCATTTTAGAATTTGAGGTTTAGCACAAGTGGCAGGTGTAGCCACAGGTGGAAGATGCATTCAAAGTGCATGAGTATCAATTTTTTAAAATTAAAATTATTCATTAAAGAACCAAAATAAAATTAGATAGAATGAACGCTAAAACAAAGAAACTACTACTTAGCGAGACAAAAGTGCATGATCAGTATAATGGGGGAAGCAAAACATTTATTCAGTGAATGGCATCCATTTTACACAAGGACATATCAAGAAAGCCTATGATGTAAAATACTGTTCAAGAAACCGAGACCTCTTACAGTGTAAAGTGAAGAAAATCTTAAAAAGAAGGAAATCTTCAGCCAAAAGTCATGAAGTGAAAGTGTATGCACACCTGCGTCAGGTATTTGAATGCGTCAACAACAGGAGTGATCATATCCTTGTATGCCTCAATCTGGATATAGCATTAATATCATTATATTCAGTAAACTCAAACTACTGCTGCTACAAATTAAGCATCTTCCCACTAGGTGGGATCTGCTCTTGAAATACAAATTCCACAAAAATAAAAATAATGCTTGTAAATACCTGGTGAACAATTGTACGGAGCACTGTCATTGGGTTGGCATGAGCTAGTTTAGCAACCATTCGACCAAGCTGCTTCAAGTTTTCTTTTGCAAGTCTTTTCAAGATTCTTCTAGTATCCAACTATAATCAAATGAAAGTGCAAACTGAGCTTCAAACAAGACGAATATAACACGAATTTTAACTCTCACATATAAAACAAAGCAAGTGAACTGGGACCTTTGCCGTCTGCCGTGCTGCCAAAATCATAGGTGTTCTTTCATCATCTTTTTCCCATTCACCATATAAACGATATCTCGCCTAACAATATAGGATTCGTTTGGTAAGACCATTTAAAGTCCAAAAATGGTTTTTAACCAAAATTATCAAATCACCGTGATGGAAGCCCAAACCTCATATGGAAGGAGACACATAACTTCCCAGATCTCTTGTCCAACAGCTGGATTTGCAGGCACTAACTGCAAAGAGGGGAGCAGGCATGATCCTAAAGCTTCCTCTACCCTTAGCCTAGCTTCCTTAAGGTGCATGCGAGGAATTTTATTTTGACCAGGAAGAAACTGGGGATTTGATACTTTATCACCAGCCTCCACAAGTTCGAGTGCAGAAAGGTAATAACCTCTTAAAACTCTGCATACCTGCTCATGAAGGTGAGAGAAGTTCAACGAAAATCTGTAAAGTGAAATTCCAGAATATTATCACATGACTATGAAAAGATTGTCAAACCTTCTGCAGTAGTATAGTATCACGATAGAGATAAGGTCCAGCACAAGCAAGCATCTGAAAAAGTTCTTTAGGAAGGTCGATAAAAGAATTATGAGCCGACTCGGTAGCGCCCATGGCATCCACACCAGCAGTAGAGGAAGACACTAGAGTATGTGCTTGCCGAACAATATTATATGCCGGAGTCATCGTCATCTCAATGAGCCTGGAAACAAGACCAAAGCTTCAATAAATGAAAGACAGCTTTGTCCTCCCCACAATCACAACAGGGCATACCACTACAGGAAATAGTGGCTCATGAAAAGATTGTAGCAAAATGTCTTCACCTCTAAGAGACACAATATCAGCACTACATAGTTTTCGATGATGAGAAAACCAAGCTACAAAACCTGTCAATATATTTACCTAAATAAGCTGTTGCAGATTGGGAGATGTGCCACAGGGTTAAGGGGTGACAGTCGATCAAGTAAAACGTAGGCATGGCACCTGACAAAATGAAAAAACTTATGATCCAAGGAATTATTTGATACAGAATGCCACATGGCAAAGACAAACTTCAAATCTGGAGTTCTGATATACTCACAAACAGTTAATTAAACCTGCCCCAGGTGAAAACAAAAAAGCATCATCAGCAAATTATGAGCATTTATAAAAAAATTGGCTTTTCATTCTTTAAGTTTTGGAACAGCATGATGTCGCAACTTTTCATAAATGCCCCACTTAAAGCATAGATTGGACCATTACTTCAGTATGTGAATAAAAGAAAAAAGAAAAAGAAAAAAAGAGATCTTGTGTAAAATTCTAATTGAATGCGCCAAGACTTCATGATATAGTTTGCCAATTCAGCAGTACCAGAAAAAATCAGACAAGAAACGCAAATAACAGACACCACAAGATTTTACAGCTCAGAGACCCCAAACTGAGGAAGAAGGATACTCACACCTACAGCTACAGAAAAGTAAAACAACCAGGATGTTGAAAATAAAAATAACTGCTATTAATATATACCAGTCATCCACAGAAAGGAAACCACAAAGCAAGCCCAAAGTTTGGTTGTTTTCCAGTTCTGTAGAACGCTCAGCTACTGCTTCCGATTCCATGTCCAAAGAAGTAAAAAGATCTATCGTCACATCGCCTGGTTTCTCATCTTCCATAAGATCCTTCCCAGTAGCAGCAAGGTTAATTCTACCAATTTTATTAGCCTGCAAAAAATAGCCAGTCATTCCAATGATAACAGAGCCACACATTCAACGGTCACAAAAATAATCATTTCAAACTAAACTAAAAGATACAACTAAGTAGGCTTCATAAGAAAAGACAGTTAACAGACCAAAACTAGATACCATTTGGTAGCAAAGCAGAGCATAAACTTGGCTCACAACAAACCTTATTGCAAGAAAGCACTAACATTGCTCTTCAACATTTGATGATTTCGAATATCCCCAAAAAGGAAGAGCAATAAAATTCTACAACAATCAAAAGAGAAAAATGAAAAATTCAATATATTGCTTTATATACCTCATCAAGTCGCTTGACAGAAAACGCATTGTGTTGCTCAAATGCCTCCTCATCCTTAGGAAGTAAATGTGCACATCTGCATCACATGCACAATAAGGAAACAAACAGGCATCTCAATTTTCTTTCAATCATACAGAATGTGCTGAGGTGAAAAGAAGATACAACAATAAATCACAACAGACAACTTGCCCTATTCCTAATCTACACAACATAAAAAGAAGAAAAATCCAGGACAAAGAAAATATTTAAGTAATGTTCAATGCAATTTCTAACTACCATAACCAACTTCAAACACAAAGTGTCTTGTGCCACTTATTGCCACACATAAATCATTGACCTCAAAACAAAGAGGAAATTTGTATATTCAAATTTCACTATTTCAGGACACATATCAAGAAATGCTCCTCTTACGCGAAGTAAATGCACGTGCATAATCACACACACACACACACACAAAAGGAACAAGCACACAAGCATCACATTAATATAGCAAGAAACGTGCATTTACACACGCTAACAGCACAGAGACAAGTGTCCTATAAGTAGAGGGAGGTTAAACCATCAACGAGTACAGGATATGTTTTAAATAAATTAATCAGAGAAGTATCCGCCACTTTATTCATCTCCTCTTAGTTACACTAGCACACAGATGAGAGCATGTTGTAAAGATTTTTAAAAATCATTTTGACCAGCAATCTTCCACCAGCAAAAAGCGCATGATATTACAAGATATGTAACCTGAACTTGGGTGAGACAATCGCCAGTGCAATTCTGCATGTCTGACTTTCCTTTTGAGAAAATGCTAGACATGGGGACTCTTTGATAAAGAATCCAACAAATGGACATGGTACAGGGACACATCATAATTCATCTTAATTCTAAAAGGCCACAAATTTCAACTCAATCTTCGATTACTTTCTTGACTTATGCATGCTTTTTGGGTTTTTTCCTAAATCTTCAAAGATAGCTATCTTTCTAAAACTTTACATATAAGTACGACTTGGTCTAGTAACCTAGCATTATTGAAATACTTATTAAAAAAATTTGATGGACCACTGCCTATTCCTTAGCTTAAGCTATTAGATGAGCGTGAGATGTAATGTGAATTTGTTTTTATCACTCCCACTCCCACTTAGGCTAGGATTGGGGAGGCAAATGAGAGGTTGGAAAAGATAAACCCGGGATCTCTTACTTGGACCCCGAAAATATTTGTAAGTCTGTTGCCAACTATTATAAAAGCTTCAGTTATTATATAAAAGCATATTACAATAATTGCGACAAATTAAATGATTGCGGTGTTCTCCATTTAGCTGGGCCTTTTCCTTTTATTTCCTCTTGTTCTTGTTGCCCCACTTCATGAAGATCAAGCATGACAGCAACAAATGCAGGAACTATTTTCTTTTGCAAATAAAAAAGGAGATAGAAACATGGCTTCAAGGACCAGATGCGCGGGGGCGGTGAACCACGACTTGCTGCATCCACAGCTCAAACAGAATTTCTAAGCTAGATCTCTTGTCCACACCTCTGTAGTGTCACATTGACAGGACTTCAGCCTAAAAGTGCCGAGTCTGGATCTTACAAGTATATAAGACCACAAATGAGAAAGACAATCATGTCTGTCATCACCAGGAATCGGCATACTGCTTAAGGAGCAATAAGCAAGCTGGTGTATGCTAAAATTTGTTCATTACATTCTTCTCCTATGCTAGAAGGATTTAATGACAAAGATATCGATATATACTCTTCTTTCCTAAATTTGAATTATTTTAAATTACTAAGATTAAACCAAACATCACTACAAGATGTGATGCAGTAGAGGAAAATTTGGGTATGGTGATTTAGGCAATATTATTTTAAAGGGCACTGGCTTTGAAAGCACATAAAATGTCTTATCAACATCTAGCGATGCATCCAGATTTATATTAACCTCTATAAAAGACGTTCAACCAGACAAACTAGACAGCCTTAGTCAAAAGACTAAAACTTGAGCAACCCAACTTAACCTAATAACAACGCATACATGTTCATTCACCTCAAAGAAGCATTGGCAAAAACTTGATTTTAGGCTAAAAAATGCCTTGCAAAAACATTATAGTGGATGGATGGAAGCCCAACGAGATGAACATTGCATTATGGCGTTGAACAAGAAAACAAGGCAAGCCACATTTAATTAAAGGGTTGAAGAACTCACACACTATCGAGATCAATGAAATCTTCCCTCACCAACAAAGCTGTAAGTTTGTAGAGCCCAAATGGTACAGGACATTTTACATCCATTCTCTGGTAATACTGGAACTTAAACCCCAGGATCTGTGAAGCATGTGACTGCAAAACCCAATAGGAAACCGTTAGCAGATCGACTATATCCTCCTCAAAATAATTAAACAGAAAAATTATGTGATTTAACTCCAGTAGCATCCTATTACCTTCGGAAAAATAGGAATGAGGTCCAAAAATATAGTTGCATCAGACTGAAGTTCAAAGCACTCCAAGACCTAAAAGTCCAATTATTGACAAACAAGGAAATTATGGATATCGGAATTTCCTAAACAAATGTATAAATCTGCACAAATCCAAATAAGACAGCACATGCATATGGCACAGGCATAAGGAAGAAAGACAACCTCACCACATAAAATAAAAATTAAAAGTATTTGCCAAAAAGGACTTACAATGTCAAAAACACGATTTGGGTCCAAATCAAAGTGCCCAATTAATGACTGCAGGGGTTATCAAATATGGACAGTTAGAGTCCAGAACAAATTGATCACTGAAAGACACGTAAGCATTAATCATAACCTTAATAACGCCTATTGTAGCTGCTTTTGCACTATCGCTGGAAGCATCAGAAACTTGACATAGTTGGGTCACCTGTGAGCCATCAGAATCAAGAAAAATAGTTGTCAGATACAGGGGCTTCCAAAGTCTCCAAAAAACCTCCATTGCACCCTCAGTGGCTAACTTATAGGAAATTGTTGTGACAGCAATCAGGCAACTGCTCCCACTAAAGGTCCTATACAACCTTATTGCTCAAACAGAACATCACTAGCAGCCAATCTAAGCAATTTAAAAATATTGCAAAAATACAGCATCGTCCAGATCATCAACTCATCGCTGAAATTCTAGAGAGCTCTTAAGCAGAACACACTACTTAAGAGACTAAACTTCAAAAGAGGACAATTACCAAATCATACTAGCAAATCATGTTTCGAAGGTGGATAAAGCCATCCACACAAGTGATGCAGGAAATAGTATCTACAAATGAAATATGTACACATATCTACATCATATCTGCATCCATGTAATTATGTAAATATCATTAAATTGCATCTCTAAAAGATATTCATTATCATAGAGAACTAATTCTGAGTATAACAGAATAAAATGTTAAGATAGATCAGGATCGTACCAGTTTGGCATAGCCCTCACTCTCTTCACGGAGAAGGTTAAACTTTGTTTGCTGATAAAGTAGACGTGTATTAACTCTGACCTGTCATTATCAGCAAATTAGCACCAAATTATCATTTCACATTACTGCTGATAATCTTTTAAAGAATACATCAAATACTTGCAAACCCTTGTAGATCAAACTTAGACAGACTGGAACACAGTAACTAGTGGGGGTAAGAATTATCTGTTAATATCGCTTGAATCAAAAAGAAGTGAGAAGAAAAAACCCATCAATCTTGCTAATTGTTAAGTACTTGTGACCGTTCCTAAATAATCTAGATGAGAAGCAAATGGGACATGCAATAGATATTCACAGGCAACTCACCTCTTTGTTTTTTAATTCTTGAGCTTTTATCTTGATCAATTCAGCTTCCCAAAGAAATTCTTCCTACATCGCATAGATACACATCAGATATAAGAAAAGGCAAAAATAGAAGGCATATTTTCTTTTGTTTTTTCTTTTTTGAAATTAGAAACACTAAAATATGAATAACCAATGACGGTTTCAAAATTACAGAAAACTCACCTCACAGCGTTCCTGGAAAAGCCTTAGCGGAACCAGTGAACAGTCTACAAGCCATTTAGCCTACAAGAGAAGGCACCGGTGATGAAGTATATTCCAACCCACAAATTGAGGAGGCATCATTATTAAGAAGTCCATGCCACAGATGATACAACAATACCAACTTTCCAGAACCCAAAAACTTCCAGTAAATGTAGAGAAACAACTCCGAAATTCAAGGGAAAATAAAAATCCTCTACCCTGGCCAGCTAAACTCTATGAAAATGTGAGATATTTTCACCACATTAGAAATGATGTTGAATAAGATAACACTCTGATTGGGTAGAAAAGAGGAGCAAAGAAAAACTTGATGGATATTGGTAAAACATTGATACTTTATGAAACCGTGGGGTGTCATACAATTGACAGTGGCACTATCAACAACTTATAAATGATTTCTAACATTCAAAACAAAATTGGTAATTTACCCCCAAAAAAATAACAAGGACATTCTAACAATGGTGTCATACACTTGACACTGGCACTACCAACAGTCTGTAATGGTTATTAACATTTGAAACAAATTTGGTAAGGTGCCCAAAAGAATATAACAAGGACATCTAATTCCTGCAATAGGCCACAACAATGTACCCAAACAAAATTGGAGTGACTTCTACTTTTTCAAATCTTGCAGCTCTCAAATTTTGACTTTTGTTCCCTGCGAAACACCTAACCTTTCAAAATATACATCTATTGATGTGCAGAAATATTTGTAGTTTTTTCATAATTATTTACAAAACTTACCAAAATCAAAATGGTTGCCCAATTGCATGAATTAGTGCAAAACAAGGACAAATTACCATGATGTTACTAAACCAACCAATACATCAAGCAAATGACAGTCCTTGCTGAAAAGTTTCCATCAATCCAGAGACATCATTGAAGGGGGAAAAAAACTAATTACATCCCACAAGGGGGTAGGGCAATCTTCAGCAAGAATAATAAGAACCTAGCAAACGCTCCTAGGGTTAAGGGGAGGGTGGGGAGGGGAGGGGAGGGGAGAGGAAAGGACCATCATGTCGAGATACCAATTACATTCCCTATCATTCAATTGTGAAAAGTGTCTCTGGAGTTGGACAAACCCAACATTCACCAATTGGTCCAAAAATCTTACTTGATGAGCCAAAAGTGATAAATCACATTAAACCACAAGTAATACCAAACTGCTCAAGAAATTGGGCAACAAACAGAAAAACAACTTTTTTATATACAAAGTACTAGAATGATCTTTCTGCACGAAACAACCACATGAGAGTCATCAAGACCTACCAATTTTGTCAAACGAGCACGAAACTCCCCAGGCAGAGTAAGCTGCAAAAGAGATTCATATTCCATCATCAGTGAATACTTAGTCAACAAAGCACAATGAATAACCAAAACTGCTACAAAAAATTTCAAAACAAAGTATGTCACAGCTTGAATAACAATGACTTGCTCAATCAAAGATGAAAATCATAACAGCATCATTTATCTAAAGTAAGACAAAAAAATAAATAAATAAAATCGCAGAACACATGCAAGCCACACTGAACCTTTACCGCATGGATGCTCCATAAGCATTCATGATCGGCATGACTGTCAAGAGCCTCTATACTCAATAGAATCAACATGCTTATAAGGTCAAAAGGGGTGTGCATCCAAGGTAGGTAGGCCATTTGTCATACCACAGAACCTACCTTATGCACAGAAAATAAGTTTTCGACCCCCAAAAGCAAGTGCATTACACCGAAGATTACATGTTTATGCCAACAAATAACATGATCATCAAACATTACAGCACTGTCTGTGCAAACCAATTTCATATCTTCAAAATGGCAATAAAGCCATCAATAGCATGAAAGGCAATCAAGAACCATGGTGTGCACAAAATGAGCTTAACAGTGATTATAGTGCTTCATTGAATGTGAAAACACTGAAATATCCCACAAAATAAATGTAATTAAGAAAAACAATGTGGCCCAAATAAACAGAAAAAGAGAAGCACATCTAAAGTCAGTTAGACACTTAAACCTTTTGATGCTCCTATGAGAAGATAGGACTCTATGATGGAGAAAATGTAAAGAAAGGTAGGAACATATAGTCGATCTCAAAAGCGGGATAAGGCTCACATTATTGTTCGTTGGTGACATGGGTTCAAATGCAAAAATTCAAACCATTCATCTTATTTATTAAATTGGTGGACACAACATACTTACAAGGTGTTTGAGTAGTTTCCTTGAAAAATAAAGGGGAAAGGTGAAGGGCTGTCCACACTCGTTGGTCAAAATATAAGGGGTATCGGAGTAATTCACCCTCTATTCCTATAATTCCAACTTCTCAATTAATAATTTGAACTTTTAGTTCATTTTTGCAATCTCCCTCTACTGACTTTCCTCTATTGAAAAATCCAATTCCATCCTCTTCCTTTACGAATACTTTCTTCTTTCTCAGACAGTTTCCATCCACAGTGCAACTACCATTATACAAACTTCAACAGCATCACCTGTTTCTCCATTAGCACTATATAACTTCCTTTTCTTTAACTATACAATACATGCACACAATTAAACATATCTCAAAAGTTTGAATACTTGCCAGTGACCAAAGAGTCTTTAGACTCATGTTGTATGCATATATAAAAGCTATTATATTTCTAAGAAATTGCACAAGACTATCCTAATGCTAACCTCAACTCAGCTGATCATCCTATGACGATTTAAATATGAGACTATCATCTAACTTTGTATAAATGCGGTACCCCATGTTGACACCCATTCAATGAACACCTTTAACATTCAGAAAATAAACACCTGCCACCTCATTTAACTCAATCTCAACAGTTTTGGTACCATTTCATGCCTCTTGACAAACAACGCCACTGAGAAGGCAGCAGAACGATCAGAAATTACCCCACATACCCCATCGTATGAGCTCAGCCATTTCTGTTACTAAGATTCTATAAGACAGAAAGCCAAATTTAGCTTTCCATAGACAGAACAAAACCCCTAGACACAAAAATAGAGAACTTCGCTGATCAAAAAGTACACATGAGTGGTATTAAAACTCAATAGCATGAGACGACTTAGTGTTGCAAAGAGTTGCTAAAATACAAGAAGCGCAATTCACAGAATGTAGGAAAAAAATTCTTGGAAGGTATCGCTGAATGTTTTAGCATGAAAACATCAAAAGGGAATTCTTGATCTTGTAGTTTAGAATAAAAGAAATATAAAACTAATTTGCCAGTGTGCTTGGTTTTGGATTCAGTTTTACGTTTGACAAAAAAATTATAAAACAGATAATCAATACACAATTTTCCATTTCTGTTTGGTATTGAGTGTTGCATTCTGATTTATCCATGATTTAGACAGGAAATAACCGTTTCTAACCGGTGAAAAGCTAAAAGATTCATCAAAGAGTTATCAAGGGACTGAGCAAACCCGTATACAAAAGAGATTGAAGTTGAGACATTCTAAAATGTCTATCAACAGATTTACATTTAAGGACATTTTCCGCTATACCAAAAGAATGAAGTCTCAAACCCTAAACGTATCAAAAGAAAGCTCTTTTGTTCGTCCTTATCCAAACAAGCCAATGTATGGAGAAAGGAACAGTATTGACGAACTCTCTTCTTACCAAAAGAGACTCCTATACACTGCCAAGCCCAATTTCATGCTCCACGGATCTTGCTATGACCCAATTCATTCGTGGAAGTATAAATACTTGACCATGTCTGCCTTATCCAAGGATACTGTAGAAGGACAGAAGCAACGATCTCTACTTTCTTAAAACATAGAAAGCACATACACTTTATTGGGAAGTCATCAAATGCGTCCCCTCTTTGGAAGGCTGTTTAAACTGAGAATAAGACCGCACACACTTAACCAATTAAGAAACTCTTTATTGGGATGTTCTTTTCCAAGTTACCTCCCACGGAAAGTCTTACAAACTGGTCGACGATATTTTCCAACGCTCAATAGTGCAGTTTCACCGTGTACACCACGATTCACTCCATTTCCACAGAACAGGCCCCCATATTTCATTACACTAGTAGAACTTAAGAGTCCCATCAATTACTAGCTAGCCTCGTTCCTTCTGCTAAATTGCCAAAGTAATTTTTTAAGAGCTCTGCAACCTACCATACCAAAGTAGTTATTCTGAACAAAGATGTTATATACTATCAAGTGATGCTTCTTTGACAAATATCACCATAAGCCATGGCGACATAGTCACAACTGGCCAAATTTCGTTGAGGAGAGCACCCTATTCAGCCACTTAAATCAAGTCAAAATCCCTCATTTTCACTTTCCCCAGCCCAACTCCTCCACAGCAACCCAGCAAATGGAGACAGCAAACCAAACGAAGCTCAAAAGACGGCACAACTTACATCGAGAGCCATTTGACTGATGATATCTGCGAAACCAGAACCCAGCTCCTCCTTGGTCGGTCTATCCAAGAACTCCACCGAATCCAACACCGGCTTACACTTCTGAAACGGCAATTCCCCCCGAACCTGACGCACAACAAGCAGAACTGAGCAGAAGCTCCACGAACACAAAAAGAGAACCAAACCCCAAAATCAAATGCACGTAATTCAATCAAAAGAAGCGGAAAACCAGGCGTGCGAGAGACGAACCATGGTCCAGCAGAGCTCGTAGAGAAAGCGAAGCGCGCGGGCAGGGTCGGGAGGTTTGGGGACGGAGCTTCCGGCGGCGGACTTCCATTCGCGGACGAGGTCCTCGGTGACGTACACGCACTCCACGGACAGGAGAGACATGGGGAATCTACGCCGAGACGGGATCCGAGATGGGTTTCGGCCGATTCGCCAGCATGAAACGCTTAGATAAAGCAGAGAGGAGGGGAAGATCAGAGTGGAGTGGGAGTGAGGAGGTCAGGGCTTAAACTCGATTCGCAGAGAGAGAGAGAGAGAGATTTAGGGTTTTTCAGGTGGATTTCTGGGGAAGACGACGGGGAGAAGATATTCGCTCGCGTTGGAATCGGTTGATTGTCCCCACTCCCGTGTCTCTGATTTTTGCTTTTTCTCGCTTTCTCTGATCTGCAATATTTTCACGGCTTGCGGCAAAATCCCGGAAGAAAGCACCGGTTTAAGAACGCCTCTTTTTCGTGCACAATTATGAAACTTCTTGTATGCTTCCCTTCTCCCAAATCTTTCATTCATTTCTCACACATCATTTCATAATTATGCCATCTAACCACTAACATCTTTTCCTTCTTTTTCTTTTTCTTTTTCTTTTTGTCGCGAACAAACTACTTTTAGACTTAAATACGTACTTAAACTGGTCCGTTTAGATCTCTGCGAACATCGACATCCCTAACATAAAATACAAGGAGAGTAAAGCCGAGAGTGAGGGTTCGAAAAAAGATTTGGGAGTTAAAAGCATACAGATATCGGCATATTAAAATAAAAAACATAATCTTGTCAGTCCATCAACAATATATTCATTGGACAAGCGGGACAACCCTTAATCGACGTCGCAAGGCTCCTTTTTCTTGATAAGGAACCTTGAAACCTCTACGGATCCAAGGAGTAACTCGATTTCAAGGTCAGAAGGGCCTCGAAACCAACCAATAAGTTCCTGAGTGTAGGATATATGGGCCTCAGAGCAATTAGATCTCATGAAAAACTTGCAAGTATAAGAAGCCCAATTTTTTTCATGTGGGCCTTCAAGATCCAATCTGTCCCTCAATTTGCTTCTTCAAAATGTGGGCTGGTTGCGTGTTCCTGTAATGAGCCTTTAGATGCTTGCATTCAGCAATAATTGGCTGTACTTCCCGACTCGATGAATCATGATCTGGAAGGGCACTTACCGGTGACCAGCTACAAGTCCTTAGATTAAGCTTGAGTTCAAAACTAGATATAAAATACCGAGTGCTTCCAGGCAAGCTAGGGCTTCCACTTGCTCGGCCGTGGATGCTCCCATCTCCTTCCCGAATCCATTTCTTGGAATTATTTTGGCATATGCAAGTAATTTTACATACTGTCTCTCCTTCCATAAATGGTCCATCTGCATTAATCTTTGGGGCACCTTTCAATGTTGGAATTCTTTTGGGGCATCTGCATTAATCTTCACCTTTCGAAGGTGAGAATTTTGCTTTTCTGTTTACTTTCTTCTTTTTTAGATTCCATTTCACAAAGACCCCATTTGGTTTAGCTTTCCTAAGGGCTTTCAACCCCCAAAACCCTTAAAAATATTAAATATTTGGTTTAGCATTCAGGGGCCTCATTGGCCAAATGTTGACATTTGAAATGCTGAAAGCTCAATGCTAGTGAGATTAGCTTTCACCATTTGGAGAATGCAAGTCAAACTCCTTTGACTTTTTTTTTTTTAAGAAATCATGAAGGTGGAGGCCGGCCACCGCTGCTGGGGTCGCACCGCCAAGGTCACGCAACCCCCGATGACCGCCGTCGAAGGTTGCGTGACCCCTAGCGATTGTTGCTCAAGGTCGCCAGGGTCGCGCGACGCCTGGGTTCATGCGCCCAAGCGTTGTGACCTCGGGCATGATCTCCGACCTCATGCTTGGGTCGCAACCTCCGACCTCAAGCTCGATGCCTGTGCGACCCAAGTGTCACGCTTGAGGTCGCAACCTTCGGTGGCAACGCCTGGTTCACGAGACCCAAGCATCACCGCTGGAGGTCGAAGTGACCTCAGGGCCGATGCTTGGGTTCACGCAACCTAGGCGTTGTCGCCGGAGGTCGAAGGTCACCCAAGCAACGCCGCTAGTGTTGGCCAAATCTAGCCGACAGTTGGCCAGCCACGATGAATGTTTCAAAAAAAAATTCTTTAAAAAAATAAGAAAAGCTATCTTACATGTAAATTTACCAAACAGTATTTACACCAAAGTCATTTCGAAAAACTCAATTTGTCAAACACTTTTCTTCCACCAAATGTCCATTGGGCTAAAGATACTTGAATGCATTGCATTCCCCAAAAGTTGAACCAAATGGGGCCAAAATGTCTATGGAATACTATTTCTATGGTTGACTCCACTGCCCATTACAAATCCAAGCATTGTTGTCTGAAGATAAAATTCTTGATTTCTACAGGTGCCAAAGAACCTTAGCCGGCAAATTTGGTCAAGGAAAGTTGCTAGACTTCCTTGTGGTAGAAGCCACTCTTCCATTCGACTAAGGCCCCTATTTTTTAGATTCTTATGCTCAAATATGGGCGTTGCCATAATTCCTCCGTCCATTTGCAGAGGAGAAAGATGTTGTCCACAATTCAGGGTATTTTCGATTGAGGAGCACATAAACCCAGGCAATTCCACGTCATTTGACCGTAGTAGGATTATTAAGATGTCATCAACAATCTCTGCATCAAATATAGTTTGTAGCATTTGTTCATTCCATCTAAAATCCTCCCGATTAATCAATTCAACAATTATCTTTGGCTCTTCCCATGTAACATCTCCTCTAATAATATGTATTTTTAGTCACTGATCTTCTCTGATGCTCATATCTACTCCATTTCCCCATGATCTTCTTTAGCTTTTGAAATTTCTCTCTACACATCAATATGCTTCATCAATGCCGAGATAATGGAGATCCTTTTCGGTAGTCCAAAAGATACTGTTTGGAAAGTAAAGACTTTTCAAAACATGGGCCACTGACAAGATGAGTTTTGGAAGATCCTCCAAACTTGTTTTCTTAGCACAACTTTGTTGAAAGTTATCAGGTCCCTAAATCCCATCCCCATGTCCTTTTCTTCTTTTCAAAGTGTCATATTTCTTTCAATGAAGTCTTGTCTTGGATTCATTGTTTTTCCACCAAAATGAAGCAATTTTCTATTCAAGACATATAGAAATTGGCAATGCATATTGAGGAAAGACATGTACCACTGCTTTGATAAGAATCTTTTTCCTTACTTTAGATAGCAGTTTTTATTTCCATCCTTCACACTTTATGTTGACTCTTGTCATTATCCATGTGAACATTTTCTTTTTAGTTTGAACCCAATTAGATGGAATCCTCCAGTGCTTTCTAGTTTTCTCTAGTTCAGGAATTCTCAATTTGTGTATTATGTTCCTTCGTAGACTCTATGGGCATCCACTACTGGAGAATATTCTGCACTTGTTTGGATTTATGACTTGTCCCAACTCAAATACTGATTTGGAAGTGCACCGACACTTTTACATTCTTGAATTTGCCCATTTATGAAGAAAATAGAATTATCTACAAACAAAATACGAGGCAAAGTAAAGTAGTTTCTTTTTAACTTAATCCTTGTGATTCTTCCATCTTCAATAGCTTTATTCAAAAAATCAGATTACATTTGACACAATGATAAAAAGATAAGGGGAAAGAGGATCTCCTTGGTGTAATCCTCTTGAAGGTTGGAAATATTCTAAAGACTCCCCATTAAATTTTATACTCAAAGACACTAATAAGACACGATGCATAATCTATGACACCTATTTGCATTAAAATCCACTTGCACCATCCATGTTTCCATTAAATTACATTCCACTCCGTCATAAGCATTTTTTTTCATATCTAACTTAAGAACCATTTGCAATTTATTTTTCCTATTCCTGATTCTTAATTGATACAACAACTCTTGCACTATTAAGATGTTATTCATTCCCTTCTACTCATAAAGGCATTTTGTTTTAAAGCTACCAAGTCATATAACAAAGGTGTTAAACGATTTGCCATGCCCTATTATATAATTTTGTAACTGATTTTTCGTGGTATTTGCCCTAAAATCAAAGAGTACTTTTCCTTTTTTGCTATCCTTTTCATTGTCCTTTTTGTCCTACCATTTTCATCTCTCTTCTACCCATCGTCTCTTCCTCTAACCTAACTTACAAACAGCAATCGGATTCGCCCAACTGGCTCAAACGGAAAGTCAAGGTGGCGGTCAAAAGGAACGAATAAATACTAAAAAGACGTTAGATTTATTTAGTGTAGCCAAATGTCTGTATCCATGAAATCTCTAATTCGCACAAATAATATATTCTCCTACATTTTACCAAGGTTTCTAATCTGCCCATAATAAATTAATGGTGATTTCAAATTGAATCAATACACATGTTTAATTAAATAAATCAAAATCGCAAAATTGTGATTGGTGTACGTTCAAGAGAGTCCACACTAAGTGTTTATTTCATAATCCATTAATCTTTCCTTAGTGGTTTACCTTTGGAAAGACTGACGATGTTTTGTTAATCAAGTTTGGTTAAATATTTAAATTAGGAAATTGAAAAGGCAAGAATAATAAGCCAATATTACTCTAGATGAGGTTCTTCTTTTATTATTGTAGAGATCATTAAGCTAAGATATACGTAAATAGAAATATCGTAATATTTATAAAAAGAACAAAAAATGTAACAAAAAGATAGCATATTGTTCTATTGATTTAGCAAGTTTCTTGAAATAAAAACATATCATAAAATCCGAGCAATGTCATACTAATGAAAATTCTTGGAAAATATCAAATGACTAATTTCACTTTCTTTTGAAAAGCTGATGACTAAATTGAATAAATTAAAATTTTATGGATTTAATTGAATATTTTTGGAAATAATTCAAGTATCGTATTGAACAAATTAAAAGTGTAAGAATAATATTGCTCTTTGAACTAAAGTTGAGGATTATTAGTGTTATTTTCCTAATGAAAATCGATCATTTGAAAACCGGAAGAAGCTCTTTTAAAAAAAAACAAAGGGAAAAATTAATGGATTGTCAGAGATCTCAATCTATCGAGGTTGAGTACATGAGGATCAGTAATTTTGATTACGGGGATCCCATCGATATCAACGGTCACTGCTAGCCATGCTCTTTTGTCTCCTCTCTTTGTGGTCGTTTTGTTCTTTTTAATTAGTCTATTTCTTTTATTAATTAAATTTTTGTTTCTTTAAATATTTTAATTTTTTATAATAATTAAAAGCAACGTCATCAGGCCGAAAGCTGAGAGAGCGTGGAAAAATCGGATGATCAAATAGCTTTTACTTAAACTTCAAAGTCAAAGTCGTTGGCTAATCATATTTGGCATGCGTAGGATGTGTTTTGAGCTTGCTTCTATATCTATCGTTGAGCAAGTTTTGTAACTCTTGAGATTTGGTTTTGACCTTTATATAATACGAAACATTTGCAATCTTTGAACACATTAGAAGTACCCATATAAGGAATCATATTTACATTTCTTTTCACGATTTTTTGAAACTTGAAACTTTGGTTCAATTTTTTTAGAATTTTGCTATAAATATAACAAATGGATATCCTACTTCTCATACCCGACACAATAGGCCCGTTTGGTTCGGTTTTGGGCAAATTTCCTTAGGAAAATGCAAATATTTTTAGGCTAAAGGGATTTTCCGAAATACAAAGACCGTTTGGTAAATTATAATTTTATATTGCATTGCGAAGCAACTTTAACCTAAATGTCGTTTCATAAATACTACATTTTGTAAATGACTTTTACTAAATTTTTTATTAAAAAAAGTTGTAAAGATTTTTTTTTTAATCTACTCACTGGCAGTCAAATCTGGCCACTGGTCAATCTTCGACGGCCAGATCTGGTCGCGCAGCCTCAGGCAGGGCGACCTCAGGTAATGGTCGCCTAGGTCGCCAACGCAAGCGCCCCCAAGTGATGGTCGTCGCCTAGGTCGCAAGGCCACGGAATTGTCACCCAAGGTCACCAGACCTCAAGCGACACTTGGGTCGCTGGGTTGAGTGACCCTTCAGGCGACGATCGCTGGCATCGAGGACCCCGTCAGCCTCATTGGCTCATCGAAAAAGATGAACAGTGGTCACATAAACAATATCACTTGCATTTCGAAAATGCAACTTCCCAAAGTAGTTTTGGACCTCCCTTGGGCTAAAGGCCTTTGAAGTCATTTGGAGATACAATTACATTTGGCCAAAGTGCTCCAAAAAATCGAACCAAACGGGTTTGTATTTGGCCAAGGTCTTTTAGGCACCTAAAGCCCCTTCGCAAAGCCGAACCAAATGGGGCCAACATTTCTAATTAGGGCAAACTTCCTTTCCTAAACACTTTATTTGACAATTGAAGTTTGGGATGGAAGTGAATGGAAAATTAAAGTAAGAAAATGGAGAGAAAAGAGGAAATAGAGATAATTTCTTGTGTTGGGTGCACAATGAGGAGAGATGACGTGGAGAAAATTAGAAATAAGATTGACAAAAAAAAGTGATCCTTTATGCCATAAAACTTTGACATGTCAATTGGTATATAACTATAACCTATTAATAAAATTTGATTAAAACTTAAAATTATAGGCTTATCGACTCAAATAATTTAAGTATCCGTTCATGATCCCATGATCCAGAAGTTTATTTTCTTGAATCAGAAGTTCAATCCCTTCTTCTTGAGAAAAGGCTCTATGAAATTTCATTTCTCTACAAGATTTTGAATAAGAACATATAGTCTGAGATGGTCTTTGCACGACTGAAGAAATGCAACTACAATCCTTGGGATACCTTCATTCTCAACTGAGGCATGCTTATGACTCTGGCAATTGTTTATCATTAAAACAAGGAAATTTGCATCGAGATATCGCTTCACGTTTAAATTTTCTTCTGATCTTGATGAGGAGTACTTAAGTAAAATCACGGGTTGAAGTTCCACACAAATTGAACTGCTATAACAAAAGGTAACATGACCTGAACTTCAGACCCTAGACAATCAGAAGTCATCATAATCACAAATTAACATAGGGCAACTCAAATTACTACTTTGGCGTGCACAGTCGCAGCTGTATATGTATATGGAGATTCTGATGAATGAGCAAACCGAAATAGTGAATTCTGTATCTTTGTTTTCCCCCAAATGAGGGAAATTCTGTACATCTAAATCTCAAGAAGCATGTAGGAACTAGTCTCATCTTCTATTACTCTTCCTGCTATTTTTTCCTATCTACAAGAAACAGTAATGATACACACTCGATCAGTTAATGATCAAAAAGGCCTCTTCAGATCCTTGAAGTCCAGCGAATCGATGCACTCCAACCTCTCTCGGTGCAGATTCAACAGCTTCACCACCTGCGTCGCCTTCTCTTTGGTCCTCTCTCCACACCCGACCTGAAGCAGCAACAGCAGCTTTTGGAAAGCACCCACCTGAAGAGCTTCGGCCAAAACCCTTCCACCATCTTCGCCACTCTCGCTGATCGCCATCAACTTCCACAGAACCGACACCGAGAACTCCGTGGCCAATTCTGAGACCCGCAGCAACTTCTTCACCAGGACCGGCACGGCCAATGAATTATCACGCACCGCTTCTTTCCCTTCTTCATTGTCGCAGATCCCATCAAGAACCCCCAACGCCTTCTCAGACATGCTCCGATCAGCGTCCACGAGCGTCTCCACAAGCAAAGAGACCAAGCCCATTTGCACGAATCTTGATATGACCAGGTCCTTAGCCGGATGTGACGAAGTGACCATGTGATAAATACATATCAATGAAGATTTCGTTGCCGCGGGGCAAATGGGTTCCTTGATGAGCTTGAACAGGGATTCCGAGGCTCCTTCGATCTCAGCCAAAGCCTCGACCTTCCGCTTGTCCGACGAGATGATCTGTCTCAGTGCCAAAGCCGAGTTCCATCTCGAGGACAAGTCGCCGCTTGTCAAGAACCCGACCATGCAGTGTAAAGAAGAGGTTGATCCTAGGCATGACGTGGCCTCTGCGCTGAGGGGCAGCATCATTGTCAAGGCCGATAATATTTCCTTCAAGATGGCATCGTTCTCTTCATCCAGGCTCGATGTCTTCGAGAAATCTTCAAACGCCGCCGCCAAGACGGAACCCGTTCCGTTGGATTTGAAGCACTTCTTGTTCCGTTCGCTCTCCTTGCTCAAGGCCTTCATCCTCACCACCAGCTTCCTGCAAACACTTTGGTCTTTCGTTTTGCAAGCCTCGGAAATCTTGTCAAGCATCTCTGCGACTTCCATCGAGCTCACGGGGATCCTCGGGGTCGGGATCCGCTCTATCCCATGGGATCGGTTCTCGACGCACCAGTCTTGAATCATCCTCCTTATCATGTGGTTCGGCACCGGCTCGAGGCCCCCGAGGGGTCGATTGGTGATGGGGCACGTCCGGTTCCCGGCCTCGATCCACGTCTCGATGCTCTCTCGGTCATACGTGATCCCGGACGAGAGAGTGATGGGGTCCTTCATCAGGTCGAGCGATATCGGGCACTTGAACTCACTCGGGATGGTCAGCTCCACCTCGTCGTAGGCTTCCTCCCCGCTCCGGAGATTCAGCTTGCGAGCACGCCGGGCGGCCATCCGTCGCCTCCAAGTGGAGATCATCTCTTCAGCTGCAAAGAAACGAGTTCAGGGGGATTGAATGCTGGAAGCAAAGAAAAGTTTGCAAATGTTCTAGGGTAATGGCTTGTGATGCTTGAAGGATAGACAAAAGAATGATTCCTCTCGTATTTATATCTGGGCACCGGGGGACAAGCATAGGTTGAGGTCGGGTGATGCACGCGGTTCAACATTCAAAACTTGGATAATTATGTTGGAATATTATAAAGATGGAAATAGTAGAGAGAGAGAGAGAGAGAGAGAGAGAGAGAGGCGTTGTGGCATGTGTTTTGAACGGTTGACCGTTGAAACGTTGAAAATGGTGGGGGAAAGAAGGAAGGGGGGGAAAAGATGGAATTGGACAGCGTCTAGAGAGGAGGCTGAGAATGGCCTAAACAGGACTGGCGGTGGGAGGGTGTTAGTTGTCCTTTCATTTTTTTAATTAATTTGGATCAAAGGTCAAAGGTTTGACGTACGTGGATGTGGAGGAGGTGGTCTCTGGTCAACGGGTCGGTGGGCTGACCATGCGCATGCATACGGGGACGCTACCGTGCACAGACTAGCTGGCCTTTAACATTAATTATTACCAATCAATCTTGAATCGGCATGGGAGTTGACCTGGTTTCGGGGCCGTGTCGTTGAGGAGATCAACCACACGCGGAGCCCGCGTCGGAGGGGGCCCCTTCATGAGCCGGGTCGGCCTCGCCCCTTTCCTTAGCCGCGTCATTCGATCGACCCTGTACTAAATCCGAGAGGATGCACGCTGCATTGCATGCACGTGCGTCTTTGGATGAGCCGCATCTTGCAGATTTCGACTGAGGAGAAAATATTCAGTGATTTGCAAGCGTCACGTTAATGGCTGATGTGGCATGCATGTATTTACTGTTGTCCAATTAAATCTCGACACATGAATACCAATATGAAAATTAAAAAAAAAAAAAAAAATTTCTCCTTTACTCCTCCATCTTCAACCTCCGCTCCACTGGGCCTAGTTATCTGAAATGCCCAAGGCGCCGCCGCCATCCTTGAGCTACCGCCCCATTGTGGCCACCATGGTCCGTGGCAAAGCTATTGAGCTCGTCACCAGCAGCCATGGACGAGCCAAGACTCGAGCTCAAAGCTGTTGAGTAGCAAAACCATATATGGCTGTTGAGTGAACGTCAATTGTCAAGTCCGAGCCGACCTCTCCGTCGTCCAGGTGGCTAAGCCTTGGCCATGAGTGCTCGTCCTCAGATATGGAGATCCAGAGCAGTGATCGGCCATGGACGGCCTCTCGTCCACAGATTTGAGCGCCAACCTCCGCGTCCGCCTCCTCAGTCTCGCGGCCAAGACTCCAAATCTTGCCGAACTTCCAGATCTGGAGCCATGGCCGGGAGCAACGACGGTTCCAGATCTGGACTTCACCAACCTTCACATCACCCTCTCTATCGTCTTGTGTGAACGTGCCATTATGCTCGTGGCCAAGGCTCCACATCTGGCGCAAATGGCTAGTTCTGCACAATCGTTTTCTTGTGTGAACGTGCCATTATGGATTTTGTGTTGAGTGGTGGAAGGAGAGATCGCTTTATGCTCGTGGCCAAATCCAGTTCCATGCTGCCAAAATTGGAAGTGAGGCACCCGGCGGAGGAGACAACCAAGTTGGAGAGATGCGATGCCGGCGACTCCGGCAGTGGCAATGGCGGAAGGAGGCATGGAGGTTGGGTTCGTGGCTGCAGATGGAGGAGGAGGAAGAGAGAAGTCCAACTGGATTTGGGGATTTTTGATTAATTTCTCTATTTCCATGTCACCACATGTGTCAAATTGTGATTGGTTAACAATAAATACATGCACACCACGTCAGCCATTGACGTGGCGCTTGCAAACCACCGAATATTTTCTACCGACCGGGAGACTTCACATGCGATCGGCGATTGCTGAAGTACGGCTGTTCGTTCTTAAAATAGAACCTAGAGAGCACGGCAATTTAGGGTGCACATAGTAATACTTCTATTTTCGAGAACAAATTCTATTGAAAAATTATTCTTTTTAATTCTGTTCCCGGGAACAATTTCTTAGCATTTGAAGGCGTTTAGTAACTGTTCAAAATTTTTATTCCCGAGATAAAAATGCGTTTAGTAAAACCTTAAAATTTATAGTCCAAAATATATATATATATAATTTGTTAATGATTTAAATACATTTTTCTTTTGTCTTTTTCTTTTTCCCTTTCCCATTGTGGCCGGTCGCCGCCGCCAGTAGTGGCTAGCAACCGGCTAGACGAGGTCCAACGAGCTCAACCTCCTTGCCCCAACCACTGGGAGCCTCGACCTCGCCAGGCGGCGCGAGGCCGACCTCGCACTGCCTAGGCAAGGTCAACCCTCGCCGGTGGCCCGGTGAGGCTCGCTTGGCCACCAACAAAGCTTAGCCTTGTCCTAGATCTATAAGGCCGAGCTCGTTGGACCTCGCCTAGCCACTCGTCGGCGAGGGTGGCCAATGTGGCAGCAGTAGACTGAGGGAGGAAGAAGAAAAGGAAAGAGAAAGAGAAAAGAAAAAAAAAAGAGAGGCAAAAACTGATTCTTAAAGTTGTTTCCGGGAACAAGAAGCTTTTTTTTTTTTTTATTCTCAATTCCATTCCAAATCTATTTCCAAGAATAAAAAATTTACCAAATACATTTCTATTTTCAGGAACAAAAGAATAGAATCAGTTGTTCCTAAGAGCGTTACCATGTAAATCCTTAAATTCTAAAAGAGAAAAAAACTGGACGTCTTGTGAATGTTCTCAAGGCTTTTTGTCAGGTTAAAGGCTTGCAAGTTTCCAAAATTTGGGGAGAAAATTATCATAAACCTATTACTTTTGTGTTAATTTAATCCTAAATATTTTAATAATATCAATGAAGTCCTAAACAGTTTAATCTAGTGTCAATTCAACCATAAATTTTTTATGTTTTTATGACTAATGTTGGTCGAATCTTGTTTACATGAACACCGGATGATGTTAACTTAGATAACTTTTATTAAATTATTTTTCTTTTCTTTTCTTTTATTTATCTTCCTTCCCTTCATTCTTCCACCACTAGGTCATCGGACCTCCATAACTAGCTAAAGGGAAGGCTGACGCCTTGCTCTAGTGAGCTCGCCAAGGGCCATGAGGGTTGCCTTTGGCCGATGGCTAGGCAAGGCTCACCTTCACCTAGTGTGAGGCCACCCTCACAACTTCTAGTGAGTGCTCGAACCTCACCAAGGGCTAGGCGAGGCACGATCTCGCGAGTCATCACCTCTTGTCAATCGTCAATCGGCGACCGGCTAGGGAAGAAGAAAGGGATGAGAAAAAAATTAGAAAACTATTAAAATATTATTAAAATTTGTCAACGTGGGGCTAGTTGTACCATATAAATCGATCAACTTCCGTATCAATAAAAAATCAAATCAAAAGTAGCCGAAATGACTGAATCGACATTAGATCAAAAGTTTAGGATTAAATCGATACAAACACAATAAAATCTGTAACTTTTTCTGATACTTTGTTATGTGCAGTAAGTTCACGCTAAAATTTAAGTCGTGAACTCAATTAACATAATGATGATGCCGTCGGCTTTCAACATTTGTTGGCGATGTGAGGTAAAGAACCAAATGCATGCATCGGTGACTGGTGAGTTGCGTATTATTCCGATTCCATATAGCCTAATAAATAAAAAAAAACCATATGTCACGGTGCGTTGTTTTTTCCAGCAATTCACGACGAACTTTCCATTCTCAACCAAATAAAAATGTGCGCAACAGTAGAGTTGGAGCGATGCCATTATTACAGCACGTGAATTTATACCAACGTGTCGAAAAGGCGACATCTTTACTCGGTCGCCACACACTTTTCTCAACGTGCGCGTCGGGCAATGACGGTGAAAGAGAGAGAGAGAGATGGAAATTCGCCTACAAATTAATAATAAAAAGGCACTATTAAAATGGGTTTTAACCAAACAATCGATTGCCCCAAACATTGCGAAAAGTACGATTATTTAGCTGCGAATGCGTTAATTAATTAATATTTTTAGATACGAGATTAACGAGATAACGCCTTGCTCTCACGTCTTCTCTCGTAATATCGTCTCACGTCGGGTCATTACGATTTAGTGCAAATTCCATGTTGAAGGATTACCATGTACCGGGTCCAGAACCGACCGAAGACCGGTGAAATTATTCGTCCTAAAATTATGCTATTTTACGCAATTATACAAAAAAAAAAAGATTAGAAGGATATATTATTTTTTATTTTAGAAAAATTTGAAATACCTAATTTTCTTTTACAAGCAAAGTTAAACTTGAGAAGGATAATGTGGCTTTAGTGGGCTTTATCATTTGCAGACATAAAAGGCCCACGTTCATTGAACCGGAAGAGCCGTCGTACTTTTCCAAACAAGTCAACCAGCATGCTTCAAATGCCCGCAATTTGGATTTATTCATCTCTTTCGTGCAATGTAAATCTAAACTTTTGAAAAAAGATATGCGATCAATCTTTCCGGTTATCACGCACTGCACTTTTCGCTCAAAGTGGGCCGGTCACAAAAATTGCAAAATCTACTTTTAGGATTGAGCATGAGCTCAAAGTAGAACCAGAAATCAGACTAAACTTAGCATAGAAACCAATCTAATTTCGGTTTCTACGATTGTCGGTACAATTCCCAACTCCAAAAAAAGTGAAATCAGTACTGTGCAATTCGGTTTTTGGTCCCTAGTTCTAATTTCTATTCTTACTCATGAATTAGAAACCGAGGAAATGCAATTGCATGTTTTGAATTTATGTGTTTGTCTTTTATGGATTGTTGCTATTGACAAATAGGGTTTTTTTGTGTGTATGTTTATGAAACAACAAAAAAAGAGAAGAAATTGGTCGGTTGCAAAGTAGGCCCTAAAACCGATTAACAAGGTAAGTTCCAAGTTTTAGGGTATGCAATGTGAGCTCCAGGTTTCGAAAATTAAGGAATTAATTCCGTAAAAATAGATTCTAGATAACATTTGGACCGACCCAACAACCGCTCACCTCTATTCGCATCTTAGAAGAAGAGAATCTATAGTATTGTCCACATCATAGTCACTCACTTCGACTTGCCACGCCACTTGCCCTCGTTAGGCGATGTAGCCATAACATGACATACCACTTGTTTTCCTACACGGGACACTTGGTTTGAATTTTGACCATACAATGTGCTTGCCCCGGTCAAAATGCAACCGAACTTATACAAAGAAGATAAAACAAATCCCCCGCATAAGCAGTTGGCAACATTAAACAAGCAAGTAGCATTCGAAAATGAAAAAAAAAAAGAAGAGCAAAAAACATAGAAAACGCAGCGATAATTGAGGAGAGAAGAAGGCGACTGGGACAAGACAAGCTCCGTGACCACTTGCGGCATTAGGGGCCCTTTATTGTTAGGAGAAGGGAAAGATGATGACTCGCTTCCACCAAATCACCAAAATCATCTACCCACCCCCCTACCAAAGTTACACAAAATAATAATAATAAAAAAAGGAACGAAATTTATGAAAAAGGTAAAAAGCATATGCTAACTTTTATAAAAGAGAAAAAGCACATAATGCCAGATACGGAAATTTCGAGAATTATTGAGATAGTGGGAGGAGGGGGGAGATGCCGATCCAATGATTCCAAAAGCACTTTTGGCCCACGGTCGTGCCAATTATGCCGAATGCACAATTTTTACAGTTTGCAAAACGCCCATCATGGTAGAGAGGACGAGATTATGATGAGAGGTGAAAATGGATGGAAGTTTGTCTTCATCGAATCATTTGCCACTTGTAGAATCATATGTTATCGATATGCTGATCCGTTATATCGATGGTGTAGAGATAGTGTCATCATTCGAGCGTATTTCGTCATGATGTCGAATGAGAAACATATCATACATATAACATAATTAGTCGATTGCACCACATCAATCATATAATCGATGCATGAAATATTATTTTTATACGACAGGGCCCTCCACAACATCATAAACCTCAATCGGATCATGCTCGAACAAGGGGGGTCACCTATCATGTATAGCTATTTTGCTATCCTCACTGGTCCACATGTCCACGCCCCTCTCTCAAGCATCCAGGGACCACAATCCTTATTTTCGCATTATACTCGTACTACACACATAATTTCGACATGATTTCAAAAAATGCTTTTTCATTAAAAAAATTGAGTGAAAATACGTCGGTTTCGAATTAAATCGTGACATCCCAAAAGGCCAAAAGGCAATTGATTTCCACCAAATTCTACCAAAATATGTGCACATCCTTCCAAGACGACCATTATTGACGAAAGCTAATATGGCAATTTCAGACAACTTTATTAAAGTCGGGAAGGGGACAAGATACTAACTACTGGGCACCACTAGCCTCCTTAATACACAAAAAAAAAAAAAAAAAAAACCCATCACTGTCGGGGCAACAAAGCAATGATGCGAAGCACGTAGTCACAGTCGTGGTTTCAAGAAAACCCTCCAAAACTCTACGCTTGTCCATCCACCACATCGGAATCAACTGTATATTCTGATAAGTTTATCTAATTAAATTACTATACTTTTAATTTACTTAATCAATTCCTTCTCCTCTCGCAAATGCTATAATCAAGTCTCCCTAACACCAAAATCGACGATAATTTGACTGAACGCAATCGTCAAACAACGCCAGTATATGACGTGAACGAAACTACATGTAAACGCCAAACCGGCACGTGAGGAATAATTTAGACATCATAGGTACGATTGGATTTAGAAAGATTTCGTGTCTGAAAAAAAACCCGATTTTAGAAAATACATGAGAACAGAAAGATTTTGTGTCGAAAAAAAGGGGACGGTTCGGATGCAAAAGGTAGAAAAATTTTCCAATCAGAAATCGCTCAAAGACAGAAAGGCAAACGCCAGACAAATTGGTGGGGCTCCTGCTTAGCTGTTCCCACTCTTTGTTTGCTCTCTCGCCATTGTCAATTCTAACCGATTTAGCAGAGAAAGAGACTTTTCTTTTTCCATCTCTATGCTCCTCGTGACACTACCATCAATCAAATTCAAGACCACAAATCAAAATCTCGAGCTTTGGTCAACATGGTTGATATACTCAGCCTTCCCCAAACGTACAGTTGGCGCATGAAACACATGACTCCGAAAGTCTGAATTTTCATCAACAGAAAATGCGGGGATCACATGGTCCATGACTTATTTCAGAAATCCACAAGATCTGCCTCATTCAACGTGAAACAGTTCGACAATCGAGTCCTACACCGAGAAAACCTGCACATAAATTATACTTTCGCCGTTCGAGTTTGAGTTCGAGCTAACATAGGATGATCATCTCTACAGCACATACCAGAAGAAAGAAAGAAAGAAAGAAGCAAATATATCATAATTAACAGACGACAGGGAACAAAGCAAACCCCCGTGAATCATCAATACGACCACAACTCCTTCATTTACCAGTTCTGCTTTCAGTTTGAACTTCCATACCTTCATCTCCCATCTGCCGAAGTGAATGAACTAGCGAACCCAGATGGCCGCGTAGGAATACTTGTCTGGGTGCTCTCGCCGCTCGCTAAATATGAGGAAGAAGATTCATCGATGTTACTATTTCCCTCAAAGGCCTGCCACTTCTTGAGAGCTTGGGGTAAGGTCATCTCCAGGTCGATCCCATACATGTCCTCGGAGTCTGGCTCAGATGGCTTCCAGAGCTCTACGAGCGACGAGAGCACGCTGACCACGTGACCCATGTCTGGCCTCTGGTAAGGTTCCCGCGCACAGCAATGGCCTGCGAGCTCAGCAATCGTGCTTACATTTGCTAGCGTTCCTTCGTCAAGGTCGATGACCGGGTCGATGGCTTTCCGGAATGTGTCCTTGTTGAGGTGCATTCTCCGGAACCATGTCACAAGGTGGACGCTGTCCTCAGGCAGAGAGTCATCAAGAGCCCTTCTTCCCGTAATAATCTCCATAAGGATCACTCCAAAGCTGAAGACATCGACTTTGGTGGTCACCCGTCCAGTCACTGTAAAGTACAGATGTAGGGCCATATCAAGTATCGGTAACAAAGCAGTTTTTGCAGGACATATTGAAAATGTAATGGATGATCCTATTCTACTTGTCATTACCAGACATATCTAATATCATTCCTCACTTATTAGGTTCGACAGTAATATTATTCTCTTCCATGGCAAAATGAAGACAAAGGAGATTGTCACTTTGATGTTTTGGGAGTAGCAAATTGGCAATACCAGCATCATTTAAATGGTCGAACGTTCAGTTGGTCGAAAAAAGAGAAAAGAGAGTTGCACATGCAAATTAGAATCCTCCTCCATTTAATTAGGATGCCATTCCACTAACTTCAGTCGACTCGCAAACTGGCACCTTCAAATGTTCATTAACCGATGCTAATAATTACTGATTCTAGAGTGAAACACCAAGTATTGGAAGTTTTGGACCATAAAAGCTTGAATTGTCCCATCACTTGAAAAAGCAGAAAGGAGCTGGCTGATCCACTCTAAGACACCCCTGAACAATGGCAACATTCATTTGCCAGATAAAAATATTAAAGGGCTCGTTTTAGCTTCGCATGGGAAGCAACAAGCAGCCAAGGAAGAGTCTCTCTAACCAAAACACAAGCTACTAAAGAAACAAAGAAAGACTTCAAATCATGGGATTAATGAGAAAAAGAACAATAATTTTGCTCTGATCATACTGCTAGCATTAACCTGCGCTCAAGAAATTCACCATTGTTGAAAATCCAAAAGCTATTAACTGGAAAAACCAACAGAGTTCTAGGTCAAGAAATCAATAATTCGAGAACCAAATAAGAACTCACATCAATCACGCTGATTGACAAAATAAAGCTCTTTGGATGGGATATCTTCCTTTTGATGTGTCAAATAGCTCAAGCTTTTTCTTTCTTCAGTAAGTATACATGCATGCACGCCATAATTTAAATAGCTTTTAGCCCACTTCTGGTCCTAATCATGGCCAAAATTTAAGGAAATTGCCTACATGCTCGAATTCTGGACATATTTAGTAGCTTCCTATGGGTTTATAGCCATTTCAAGACATGTTGGATTATTTGATCAAGGGTATCATCCACAAGAAAAAAAAAAAAAAAACGGCAACGCAAAGGCAACTTCACGTTTAATGCAATTCAAAAAAGACTTACCAGCATATTCTGGAGCAAGATACCCAAAAGTTCCAGCAAGACGGGTTTCAATCGAGCCTTTACCCTCAGGGGCAAGACGTACGAGTCCGAAATCTGCCACTTTTGCCCGCATATCATCCCCAAGCAGTATATTTGATGGTTTAAGATCACGATGAATAAAAGTTTGATGAGCTAAACCGTGAAGATATTCGACCCCTCTGGCAACATCCAAGGCAATGCTGAGTCTTCTTGTCCACTCAAGAGGCTTTAGTCCTTCATCTTTCCAGTTGAAAAGATGTTTACTGAGAGTGCCCTGAGGCATGTACTCGTAAACGAGAAGCCTCTCGTTCCCTTCTAAGCAATACCCCAGCAATGCAACCAAATGTCTGTGCCTGACCTTGGTAAGAACCGCAATCTCAGACATGAATTCATTCAAGCCCTTCTCTGACACCACACCGGACTCCATCCTCTTGACAGCAATCTTTGTCCCATCATGTAATTCGCCCTTGTAAACAGTCCCGAAACCACCTCTTCCCAATATATTGTCTTGACTAAAGTTGTTTGTTACATTCCTCAATACCTGAATAGAAATGACCATATTCCCAGCTTCAACCACATGAATGTCCCCAGTTCCACCACTGCCTTGACTGTAGTTTTCGGTAGAACCACCATTAGCACTTGATCCTGCAACAGTGATCTTCACACCATTTTGGTCGCCAGAATGTTGAGGATGTATTACCAATACGTTGTTTGGGCTTTGCACTTTACCAGAACTCTTGGGCCTTTTTCTATACCAATAGACCAAACCAAGCAGCGCAATCACAGAAACACCAACAACTAGAGGAGCCACAATCCTCGCGACACTGGAGTTATTCTTCTTCTCAGAACCACCCGGTCCTGGGGGAGTAGTCGGTGATGAAGGAGGTGAAGGAACAATGTCTTTCCCTATGTTAGGATTGCCGCTTGTAATTACGTTCACGTTGCTCTGAAAAGCAGGTACTTTACCAGACAAATTGTTGTTGGAAACGTCCAGCACCGAAAGATTAAGCAGCTCCACAAGGTCGCTAGGTATTGTACCGGTAAGATTATTTTTGGACAGCAACAACTTCTGCAGCGATTTGAGCTGAGAATATTCAGGAGCAATAGTTCCAGACAGACCCATATTTTGGAAATTAATAATTACGATGTTGCCCCCAGAACATGAAATCCCTGTCCACACATTCGCTGAGTCACAAGTATTATTCCCTTTCCAATCTTGAGCAAATTTAGCAGGGTAGCCCATTGGTCGAGCAATGGAGAGCAGTATATTAACATTGGAATCACAAGGACCCGGAGTGTCGGAGCAAAAGCTATTTGATGCAGCCACCATATCAACTCGAACGGCTTTAGTATCAAAAGCAGGCAGTGACCCCTGGAGCAGATTATTTGTCAGATTCACAACCTTAAGGCTAGGGAGCTTCACCAGGGAGTCGGGGACAACGCCAGTCAACTGATTATCCCTCAAACTGAAATCGTAAAGGTTCTTCAAATTCGAAACATCAGGTATAGGACCCGTGAACTGGTTACTGTGCAGCCAAACCTGTGCTAACTGGGTCATGTTCGCAATGACGTCGAGCGTCCCGTTGAGCTTAGAATTCCCGCTCTTGCCATTCAGCCAGAGGATCTGGATCGGCAACCCGGCAAAGCTGGCGGGCAACCCGCCGTTCATGTTATGGAAGGCCAACTGAAGCGAGAACATACTGGGAAAATTCCCCGCATTTATAAAGTCGGGGATTTTACCCATCACGTTCGTTCCGGTCGCCGAGAAATTCTGAAGGGCGGTGCAATCTGTTAGGCTAACAGGGATCTCCCAAGGAGCGAATTCATTATAGCCCAGGTCAACCACTTGCAAACCCGACATACCAGTGAAGAAATCCGAAGGAATGGAGGTGAAGTTGTTGCGGTAAAGTATCAAAATCTGTTGCAAAGAAAGGCCAACAAGAGGACAAAATCACTCGCTTCTTTCCCGAAAATTTTCTAGGCAAGCCTCCGACGAAGCCCAAAAAAGCAAAAAGAGAGAAAGAATCCCACAGACTCGGTACCTGCAACTGAGCCAACCCGGCGAAACTCGGCAGGTCGCCGGTGAGCTGGTTATTCATGACCTCGAACCGCACCAGGGCAGTGAGGTTGCGGATGTCCGTAGGGAGAGTCCCCGTCAGGCCCTGGTTGCCTATTTGGATCCGGGTCACCCGGCCGTCGGAGCACGCGACTCTGGTCCACTGCTGGCAGGGGTCGGCGTTGGACCAGTCGAGAGAAGAAGGGAGAGGCATCAGGCTCCTCTTGAGAGCTTGCATTGCGGAGACGTCGCTCTGCTGGGTCTGGGCCGAGGCAGTGAGGCACAGGAGGAGCAGCAGGGGGAGGAGGAGGAGGAGGAGGGCCGGGAGGGGTAGGACCCGGCGGCGACCCATCGGGGGCCTCCGCCGCTTCTACTCCCGGGAGGCCGACCGACGGGCCGGCGGGGAAGCGGAGGCGGGTCTTGGACGGAGGGGGGTTTTCGCAGCAGGGGAAAGGCGCTGCCTTCCGCCGTTAGACCATGGAAAGAAACGCAAACTGCACGCACAGATAGAGAGAGAAAGAGAGGAGGGGGTGCGGCGTGGTGCGGTACTGTTGCCTGATAGAGAGAGAAAGAGGGGGGAGAGAAGAAGCGGCGGAGATTGAGGATGAAGAAAATCAAGGGAGGAAGACAGAGAAAAGGCAGAGAGAGAAAAGAAGGAAGGAAAATGCTTTTTAAGTAAGCGTGGGCTCCGATGGAAAGTGCGGTAAAAAAGAAGGGAAAATCTTCCTCTCTTTTTTCCTTCTTGTCGTTTTTGGCAAGAAAATAAAAGAAATTCTTATGCAATGACCAGGACAAGGAGAGATTTCCTCTCATTACCGCGTACGTACAGATTTCGTATGGAATATTAATCGCGTTTCGGACAGACAAAAATCTCGAATAATAAGCATCTATTATTTCTGGCCACCGATAATCCAATATTTATTTCCCCGCGTTTGGTTTTTTCTTTCTCTTTTAAATTTCCCTTAAAAAGATGGAATTTGACCGTGTACCTGTCGCGTGGAAAAGGGTTGGGGAAACGACAACAGCTGGCGCACCCGCGTGGGGCCCGCGGGGGAATTTAAGATTAAGAAGAAATTCCCCCGGGGGGGCATTTAGTAATAGTATTAGGTATGACTTAGGAGCAAAGTGGTCGACACGTAAGACAAGGACATCCGAATAAAGGGTAATATAGTTGTATCCCGCAAGGAGATTTTGTCCTAATTCGACCAAAAAAGTAAAAAAATTATGGCCTAATCCCTTAACCGTAGAAAATATAATTAGATTGACTAATCGAGTATTATACGGACCATAATCGCCAGATGGCATTATTTAATTATCTTAATTTTTCTACCAAAAAAAATGCTCTTAATTTAGGGAAAGAATCACATGCAAGCCCCGCCTTCAGAGGAAACGAAGTAATTGCGCCTGGATTGATAAGGATGAGTTACTTCAAAAAGTTCGTTTTTTTATGCGCGAGAGTGCACAAGAAATTAAATTTGAGAAGTTAAGTGAAAGATCGCTTTTATTCCATAGAGTGTTGTCCCTTGAGATGCTAATAGGAAATTATCAATGAATGCACACAATTCGAGGGAAATTATGCATGCGAAAGGATGAAAATATGTCGAAATCAAAAGAAAAAAATCGTGCGTAAAGTAATTGTAAAATGGGGAAATGTTCAAATTTTAAAGAGGGTAAGACAAGAAACTTAATTTAAGAGAAAATTCCTAATAAAAGGTTGAAGTGTCATTGTTTTCTTAAATAAGGGTTTGAAATGTCATATTAATCTCAAAGAAAGTCTTGTTTCACAAAATGATCAAGGACATTTCGGTCATTTGCTTTTATTTGCTTTTTTTCCCTATTGCATTTTTTCTTTCCATAAAAAAATTCAAAACAGCAAAAAAAAGGTTGAAATTAAAAAACACAAAATAATTAAAAAAAATAAGGCGGTAGGGCTGGCTGCCATGGCCAATGCTGGTGGGACAATAGCTATGGCCAGTGGGGACGCTAGCGTCTCGACGACAACTCCATGACTTTTACTAGAATTGAGAGAGGGCCGCAATTTTCTCCTAGATCTAAGCAAAATATGTCTGAGATCAGAAATTTTTTATTGAAGTTGGTGTAAGATAGAAGAATGTTCAAATTTCACGGCTAAAAAAACGGAGAAGGGTAAGACAGGAAAAACAAATTAATGCATGTTTATAATAATATCAATTTCGGTAGGAAAGACGATTTCCCAAAAAGACAAAAAGGGGAAAATCGACGCAAGGATGGCGGTGGTGCGTCACTTGACCTGAAATTGGCTTCTTCTTCTTCTTTTTCATGGACCATTTTTTTACCAATATTTTTTTTTCCAGATTAGTTTAAACTCGACACCGGATAAATAAATTATGAGCCAAAAAAAGCAGACGATAGTTTCTGGAATAGAAGAATCTGCGGGTGACCGGGGGGAACCCCGAAAAAATAAAAAAATAAAAACGAAATCCGCTCGTCCTTTTCCGTCATTCCACGATAAATAAATAAAAAATCGGGTCGCTCCGGGACATTCTCGAGCCACGTGGCGGCGCGGGCGCGCCTTTTCCCGAACGTGAGAACCCGTCTTATGTTAATCTAATCGAAACCCCCTCCGCCCTTAATCTAAAAACCTAATCCCGTCTGTCACCACCCGCGTTGACAAATATGCCCCCCCCACACCTTCCGAGCCGGCCGGAATCCATCGCCGGCGGAGGTTTAATGGCGTTTGTCTGGGATGTCTGTCGACCTCCGCCCCTGAAGGAAGGAGGAAAGTTTCTGACAACCACCGCATTCAAATCGCAAGGAAGGCCCGACACGTCAGCTTCTTGCAGGGGGGGGCAGGCACTGCAGTGCATGACATTACTGTACCAATCGAAATTGTAACAGTTGTGGGGCCCCACATGACATTGACTCCTAAAACATAAATATTGATTAATCAATGGTTGTTGTTGGATAAGTGTAGGCCGAGCCCGGGCCTATGTGCTCGAGGGTTTTGCCGGCCCCTTGGGCTATTTTAATTTTAGGTCCCCCCCACTTGTGGTTTTTTTTTTTTTTTTTTTTTTTTTAGGGGGGTTGGGTTTGGTTTGTTTTTGTTGTGTTAGACCCATGTGTAAAAAATGTGCTTGAGATGGCAGCTACGCTACGTGTGATGATAAGCTCCTCTGTGTTTTGCCTGCCCCCGGGACAACAGAATTCGATCTTACAACATCTGGAATCGAAAATTGCCTATTAAGACACTAAAAAATTCCATGAACCCAAATGTGGATCTATGAAACTAATTTCACCAATTTTTTTTTATGGGAGATTTTTCTTAAAAATTATATATATTACCAATTCTGTTTGGTGTAAGAAATTTCACATATAGAATCGAGAGCCAGACCGATATCCATTGATTCTCTTGGGAACTGCCAATTCCATTCGAGTATAGTCCTTAAATTCTTAGCAGTCTTGGTTTTTTTACACACTCCTAATGGGAAGGACTTGTCAAATCACCTTTTTTTTTTTTTTTAAAGTTCAAAAGTGTAAAGTGATTCGACTTGGAAAGTATAAATCATCTAGGTTGAGATTCTAGAGGTTGTGACGTGCTGTTTTAAAATTCGATCAAGCGGGTTAACATGCATTTCACGTGTGATGCTAGTATTTCTATTGTCTTATTTTGTGGATAATTTGTATCTTGTTTGTAACGTTACGTCACTTGTTCTTCTACTTGTTGCCGTCAATGATACATTCGATCATCTTGACACAACGTGATATAAATTGAGGCATTGAAATAAGATGGGGACATGAAAGACTCGAGGAACAAGACCGGGGCAATAAAGACACGCCCAAGCGAACAATTAAGTTAATTTGGGTTTCTCGTATGTTGTCAATTTGACTTGTACCCCCAAAAGATGGTGCTTTGCTGGACAATGTACCCCCACAATAGTGGGCCTAGACCGGTCACTCAGGTCGGGCCTAAAGTGTCCAGGCCGCCTATCATAAAAGTTATTATACATGATACAATCAAGCCAAGTCGAGATATATGCCGCGAAATGATGCCAGTTGGATTGGATCCATGGGCCGTTGAGCCCATAATCATGTCCATTTGAAACTTGATTAAGTATCCATAAATGAACAAACGCATTGCGTTATAATCCACACAATCCTAATCGGTGCATCTTCATTTGGCATGGAATTTTCCCATCCATAGATCCTAATCTAGTCTCCGCATGGAGTGCCATAGTAATGGCTCCATTTCAACCTAAATGAGATCCGACAGAAGAGGTAAATGAACTCGTCCTCACTGGCCGAAGGAAGAGGAAGAAGAAAAAAATAAAAAAAATGAAAAATGAAAAAAATGTTGAAATATTATTAAATATTATCCATATCAATATTGACCCGTGCCATGTCAACGCTAAGGGTGAATATAGTTTCAGGGTAGAATTGAAATTTGAGAACCACACGGATGGGAACATATGTAAGTTTTAGATTTAAAGGTATGCAATGTAGGTTCTAGATTCTAAAATTTAGGAAACTTGTTTTACGGATAAGTTTTAGGTTGGTAGAACTTAGAACAAGTTTTTGTATTTTTCTTAATTTATGTTTTTACACAATCCTAAGATATTTCATGGCGTTTAATGATAAGTGCATAATTTGGAATCATTAGTTTAAACTTTTATTTTATGACTGAATTTTATTTTCATAGACCATGAGATTAGTGAAAGCTCCAATTGCAATTTGATGTAGTTATGTTCGGATAATTGCTTCATTCAATATAATGATTCTATATAATACAAGAGCAATCGACGCATTAAAAATCGTAAAATTACCTTAATACTATTCAATAGGTGCATATGGACACTCTTTTTTAGACAATTGGTAATAAAATCCTTATTCATTTTTATTATTGCGTTTATTTTCGTTTTACTTAACTAAAGATGAAAAAAAAGAACCCATTAAAACCCGAAACCTCTGATAGGATAGGTTCTAGTTTCATAGGTTTAAGATTACAAAAAATGAGGAACCTCTACTCGAAGACAAGTTCCAAGCTCAAGTGTGTAAAGAACTTGGAACCACCCACCCTTAGTCAGTGCCAACTGTGATAAACTAGCATCAATCAACCAAAATTGATCGGATAGATTGAATTGGCATAAGGTTTAGAGTTTAATTAGCACACAAAAAAAAGATTTTAGGACTAAATTGGGGCAATTGTAATAGATTTATAACTTTTTTTTTTGTGATTCTCCCCACCAAATACCTTCCTCTCATTCTGAGACTCAAAAAATGTCATGACATATCTTTCCTATTTTGAAATGACTCTAAAAGTGTTTTCCAGAAAAATAATCCAAATGAGGAAAGAAAAGAGGGTGAGTCAAATTATTTGCAACTATTTAAGAATTGTTTGAATCAACAGTTCATGTTGTAAGACTTATCCAATCTTATCCATCGTTCCAATTTTATTTTTTTAATAAATCATGTCTAGGACATTATTAAAGATCTCATTTAAAAACTTACAGCAACTTGCCAAACAAAGGCTAGAGAGAGGAAAGAGAAGGGGTATTCTTGGCATAAAATCTGCGATTGGAAGGCTTTGTAAAGAGACGATGGGATTGGGAATGGTTGCTCCAAGGATGCCAAAATATATAAAAGACTTAAATCTTATTCTCTTACACGAAAACGTTCACAAATTTTATAGATAGCTCCATTCATTCGCCATGTCAGACGACCAGCCGTCTTTGTGGCTGCCTGCTTATCGTCTTCATTAGAGCTTCATGAAATCCTGCTTTGAAGAATCGAAGAACCATTACTCAGCGTGTGAAAACTGATTTAGCATAGCAAAATCGTTCTTGATTGTCAAGAGATTTCATCTCGCACGTACCGATCGTAGGTCACTTTTACTATGCCGGCAACTGGGTTTGCGATGGTCGCGAAAGCTTCTCGCGAGAGGTCGATGGTACCGGTGCACCCGCTCGGGCAATGGTCGACGATCTTCACCACGACCGACCTGCCTGTGCACGGGTTTTGAATGCCGGAGTAGGCGGCGCCAGTGCACGTCACCCTGTACGTCCTTCCGCAGGCAGCCCCGCCGGCCCAGAACACGTCACTTGCCGCGGCTATCATCACGCCCTGAGGCTGGCCTCCATAGCATGCCGAAGCTGTGCGACCAAAGAATTCGACGATACAACAGATTAGCGAGAACCAAACAAGGATCACCGCGGCAACTTCCATTAGACACCCTACGGAGACTTAAGTTCACCACGTTTGTTTTCATCACTGTAATTCTGTCAGGCTAAGAACCATATTGTCTTTCAGAGCATAACATTAAAAAATTAAAATGTTAGATCTGCTATTTAAACGTGTGACCTCTAGTTTTATTCTAATGATCCATATTATTATCCGGAACTTGTTTTGCTTTGAAACTTTGGATTGCGATGTCTCTGTCTTACTTTTTAATGAATGAAATGTTACTTTTGACAAAGACACACTTAACTCCCGCTCAGTTCTATGAACAAACATCTTCGCACGATGCACAGGAGAAACTTACGAACGTAATTCTGGTAAAATGTGGCCGTGCCCGAATCAGCCAGGGTTGCCAATGGAATGGAGGAAAACGCAAGAGCAAATAAGGTTAGGACAAAGACATGGATATTAGCTGCCATCGTTGCTCTTATCCCCTCGCTAATCTCTCTCCTGTGAAATATATGGCACAACCCCTAATGCGGGTTATTTTATACCGTCTACCGGCAATAATTAAGCTGTCGAAAATAGTTGGATTCACTCAATCCCAATTAAAGGGTCCTTACTTAAAACCTCTTCTGTCTTTACCTCGGTGGTATCCAAATTTTCCTATTTCGCTGCATCAAATTGAATACCTTTACTCGTTTTGTTGATGCTATTCATCTTCCAAATATGTCTACATCACGAAGAGACTCGGATTGCCAAAGTTCTCCCTACAATTTCCAAGAATCGTTAAGAATAAAAAAGTGATAGAATGGAATGAACATTAAAGCGTAAAAATCAATGAATATGGCAATGAATGTTGTGATTGTTCACATAAAATTGTTAAAAATATTAAATATATTCAGAATAACCAGAATATCGTAAAGATAATTTCAATGTATCTAACCAAACTCATTATTTGGAAAAGAAGTTCTTCACTTCAAGAATCTGTGTAACTTTTCAAATAAATCCATTTCGGGCATGTACACGATTTATGAGCAGATCCAAAGAGAGTAATCATCGAGATCGTGCAAGAGGATTGAGGTAGACGTACCGGTCGTAGGATATGTATACTTTTCCAGCATCTGGGTGGGCTATGGCCGCGAAAGCTTCTTGCGAGAGGTCGATGGTGCCGTGACACCCCGCCGGGCAGTAATCAACGATCTTCACCACCACCGACGTGCCAGTGCATGGGTGAAGATCGCCCAGGTTGGTGGTGCCGGTGCAAGTCACCGAGTACGTTCTCCCACAAGCAGCCTCGCCCTCCCAAAGTTCATCGCTCGCCGCAGCAATCATCCCACCCGGAGTGCCGTACCCATAACATGCCGAGGCTATACAGCCAAGGAATAGAGACCAAGAACAAAAATTTAGTCGAAAAGTTAAAAACGAAGATCAATTTGGTAGGTTTCATGGACATCTTGAGTAGGTTTTTAGTTCTGAAACCAAGTAATTTACCAGCTTACTAAGCTTTATAATATGTTTAGAGTGGTCTCACTTTAATTATTTTCATATGCCATGATCTCATCTCCACCTGTAAAAAGAAAAATTATTCACTCACAATGTACATTCAAAGGAGTCCTATAAAATCTATCGGTCATATCAATGGTAGAAATATGCCCTCAATGCATGGGTGCGTATACCGTGCACGGACGGAACTATGGTTTGAGCACACTTACGAACATATTCAGTGTAATACGTTGCAGTCCCCGAATCAGCTAAGGTTGCCTGCGGAATGGAGCAAAAGATAAGGGCTAAGCTCAGGACAAAGATGGAGGAACGGGCTGCCATAGCTCTCCAGTAGCTTCCTCTCTTCTGAGAACTCCGTATGTTAGTACTTATAATGCGCGATGAGAGAGGGTTGATTGGATGGCCAAGGAAAGAGCGTGCTATTCATTGACGGTTGTCCAGACAGATTTTATTCAAGAGACAGCAACGTAGTTGTTCTTTCTTTATGTCATTTTCATGCGAAGACAGAGCGTAGTACACATAGCAGAGGGACGATTTCACAGATCCTCCTCATCAATGCGCTCCCGTGTATTTACGTGCGCTTTCCCGATGGATAAGTTTCAATAGATAGTCTCGTCATTGCGTTTGCTGCATGATATTAAATATCATATTAGATTTTTGTTTAGTAAGTGGTTTGACAACAGGGTAAAAGACATTGAGACAAGGGGGGGGGGGGAGTCTTATCTTAATCCCCGACGACATTGTCGACGTTTTGATCAGGCAAACGTGAGTCCCTTTAGTTCAAGTGACCAGCAATAAGTCCAATTATATTTAGCCAAGTCATTTGATAAGGAAATTCAAGAATTAAGACCTGTTATCTTTGGAACTGCCCTTGTTAGTCAAACATGTACAGTTTCAGTATTTTCAGTTATTCGCGATGATGAGCAGTAACATGGAAGTGCACGAGTCTACTCAGTATATGGCAGGTCCTTCGATCATCTCAAGCATCAACAGAGAGTTGCTGGAGGTGCTCCAACCATCAAAAGAACCATAAGAACCAAATCCTTTTGACTGCCGATTTCAATCTGATTCCTTCTTGAGTTTTTCTCTCTAATTTCGAGGGTTTAGTTTTCAGGAAAATACCAAATTTCCTTCTTATCCATTAGCCGCTATCCTTCTTTACGTCCACTAAAACAAGAAACTTTGCATCTCGATACAAAAATGCATGATGGAAAACACCCCATTAGCGTTCCTGCAAATCGCAGTCCCTAAACCATAAAGCCCACGTTCTTAAACCCTTCAATCTACAAAGCCTCAGCGTCTCTCTCCTTTGACAACCCCAAGGAGCTGCTCAAATGACAAGCGTGTTTGTTCTCGCTCAAGTGATTATCCTTGCTCAAATGACAAGCATGTTCTTTAGCAAATTTTGTACTGCTACCAAAGATCAAGGTTGACATATGGTCACCAATCTCTTTTTGCAAGACCCTCGTGATTTTGTACACAGCCACAAAAGATTATGATTAGCAATCACGGAGTCGTGCACTGGAAGATCGAGGTGGGCGTAACAACATGATGAAACGGTGTGGTTAAAGTAGTTGAAGGGCAGGATCACTATGATATGGTCCTCGGCAAATTTACCAATGACAAAAATGGTTTATTCGATAATATGGATGACTAATTATACAGAGAATGTCTTGTCCTTATTTGATATTATAGATGACCAATCCATTGTTCTTTCCTTGAGCCTATTTTGCCTTAGAGGATCGGTTCACAATGTACAACCATTGTTACCGTCATGGTAAATCCATGAATTGATTGCCATTTTGGGAAGAATGCAACTTCTCAACTGCTGCAGTTTTTGCTTCTGCTAATAGTTTCTCTGTCGTGATGAAAACACCTATAAACCAAGCAACCCTAAAAACAAAGAGCAAAGTCAAGATCTCCTCCTCCTCCTCGTTGATCACATGCATACAAACATGTAAAACTATCAAAAGGCAAGGCAAAATCTTAGAAGGAATATACCATGGATGTACAAGAGAAGAGAAGGTATTGTCTAAATCTGCAACAAACAGTGAATGCAAATAAAACCCTGTTGATAATTCAAAGAGACAGTGAGATTTTGCATCACATGCATTGTGTTGAAAAGAAAAGACAAGAATCACGCAACTTTTCAACAATATAGTTATCACCTATCGCGTATGTACGTGCAGTGAAAGATTAAGGCACGTCCAAAATATTTGTGTACAAATGCAAGGATGCATCGGGAAATGAAGAAACGACAGGCCCATAAGAGTTCAGTCATTAAGACAAAATTTAGCAAACATCCATCGCAGGCGGTTGAGGTGGTGAGTAGGAAGATGTTGAAGCTTTGTGGTGTTGGATTCCCATATCCTTGTCCACGTACTAATCGTGGGCTGCCAACTGAAAACTCAATGAATTGTCTCTGCTCGGAGTCTAGGAGAGATACACCCGCTAAATGCAGAGATGTGATTCGTTTAGCTTTTGTTTCTTATTGTTTTTATATTTCCGAGTGTTTATTCTTCCCTTTCGTCCTACAGTACTTAAGAGTTCTACTTTGCTTGTGCAACCAGATTTTCTAGTCACTTTCTTATAATGTAATCAGCAAGTTTTCCAACTCAAATTACCCTTACAATTATCGCATGTGACTTGATAAAGTAAAGCTCTGTCAAGAGTTCGAAGTCCAGGAGCAGCCACATATGATCGGCATGGCAGATCTTAAAGTCATAAGTCACGCAACATCTAATTTACCTAAGAATGCATTGCAAAGTTCTGATTTTGCAGTATGATTTGTATCTATAATGAGGGTGAAGTGTCTAGATCAGTCGGTTCAATTGCAACAACCCAGCTTCGAACTGACCATCTCTCGAACGCAAAACATGCAGGATAGGATCCGGAAGTTAACTTGAAACCTAACATATGCAGTTCGACCTTCTCTAAGCGAAAAAAATCTCCGTTGCAATGGAGTTGAAACTAGTCGTCAATTTCAATGCGTCTTACCAGGAAAAGCTTTCAATCTCTCCTTCCACGTGTAGAGATCGTGATCACGTAACACTATGAAGAGGCTTTTAGTCCACTTCCGCAGTGAGGCAAAAGATTTTCTATGGCACACCACTCTTCTGGTACGGAAAAAGTCTAAACTACTTTCAACATCATAACACTGATGCTAAGATTCCATTACAAACATTTTCGACTCAGCCACACTCCAGTGCCTCAGGTCGCAGCTTTCTTATTAGGATATGACGAGATCTGACCCCTTAAATAAGCTATCATGTCTCTTGGCTATTCAGTAGGGCGACTTCAATTCTCTGTACATGCCTCGTAGGAAAATTTTATATCAAGTTTCCACTCAGCAGAACTTGCATCTATCCCAATATGATCTTCCACCACTTCTTGGCATAGCTAAAGCTAGGTCGATTTTTAATGCTAAGTCACAGTTAGGTCGCTTCACCAGCTTCTTAAAGTAGGTCAAAATAACTACAAACACTCCTGGTCTTTTCATAACTTATCTCAAACTCCGACCCGTATGCTCAAAACACATGTACAAGAGAAAGCCAAAAATCATAAAAAGCAACTGTGCAGGAAACACCCGGTGAGTCAATGGCGAAACTACGTATAACCAATGCGCGAACAGGATTCAAGAGCACGAGTCCACGATGATGTCAAGTGTTTCACATCTTTAATGAAAAAAAAAAAAAAAAGAAAAGAACTCTTCCAGATTGTATAAAGTAGTTCAGAGCTTTCTGAGAAAAAAGCATACAAGATTTTACGATGATGAAAATATACACCTTTTGGACTCCTCGCCCCTCCTTAAGATCTATACAGACAAGCAGGGCTGGATGTTCTATGGTAGTATACAAATACTCCGATTCATTCTACTCTAGTTAAAATAATGATTTAAGTCAGGTCAGGACAATTTACCAGTGCTGGCATTTTTGAGTTGGGTCATTCTCGACATGAAAAACCAACCAGCGGAATCCAAAATCGCTGGTCACTTTTGCCCACCGTAACGTCTGAGTTGCAACATCTATGAATTCACCAGACGCTCGCAGTTTTTAAGTCCTAGACGGGTTTGGTTCTAAAGAATTTGGCAACCGCCTGGTAAAGATTCTCTTCATCAAAGGGCTTCGAGACATACCCATCCATCCCGCATTTGAGGCATTCTTCATACGTCGCATGGATCACATCTGCTGTCATTGCCAATATTGGCACGTGCCACTCACCCACTTTTACAATTTGAACTGTGGGTTCACTTTTCATTTGCTCGTTCACCTGGCTCTCCATCAGCCTAATCTGGCGTGTTGCCTCAAAGCTGCATATAGAAGGAAAAGAAATGAGAATATTGACTCTATCCAGAAGTAGAGTAAGAAAACAAATGGGGAAAAATGATATTAAAGCAATTGTTCGGCAAAAAGCTTAGTTTAGAAAGATATGGTAATAAATCCCTCCCGAAGGGTAGCTTCCACCTCCTGATTCTCAGAGAGAGAGAGAGAGAGAGAGAGATCATTCTGACTAAGAACTGTGCATGCTTATTGTGATAAGATCATAAGTCGGCAAAACTGACAAACAGACCAAGTCTTGGATGATTCTGATTAAGCTCCCATAAGGATTGACTCTTTACAAGCCCACAGATGTTCCTTTGATTTTGCATTTCCAAGGAACTAAGTAGAGAATATCAGGTGTCAAAATTGAATTGATTGTCTCCAGTAAAATGACCTAGCGCAGAAAAAATTTGCTGCCTCTAAAAAGCTAGTGAACAAACAAGCTTGGCTTCCCTAGCTCGTCCACGAGAATATTTGGTTGTCCAGGAAAACACATTCTAGCATATAAAAGCTAGTTTCAACAAATCAAAGTATGCATAGATCCATAAATATGAACTCATTATATAAAGAGAACATGAGCCAATGTTTTCTAAATATCATCATAAACCATTTAGTCCAATTAGGCTCCAACACCAAGACAAGCTAATCTCTAGAATGACAAGGTCATATGTGAACCCCATGACCTCAAGCATCAAAAAGCCACCATTTATGAGTAAAGCCAATACATGGTGTAATTTTGATGCCCAAAATCTCTTAACTCTGGATATTCACGTCAAAAAAAAATCGTGACAAATGAAAAAAGTGATGTCTTCCACCAACAGTATTGATAGCTAAAGAACAAATGCTGGGAATTGTCCCAACATTTCATCAATTCCAATACTGTCAAAAGGGCAACATAACAACCTTAAGGAACATGTAAGCACCAAAACGCATGATTATTTAAAGAACTAAAACTTAGGTCACTCTCTTTTTAAAGTACTTCCCACATTTTCAAGAGTCTGACTATGTTCTCTAACAATGCTTGTGCATGAAAAGGAAGGCTGATAGAAGTTCTAATGCTTAGTCCTCAGTGTACTTTCTACCGTTGCGTAGTCCATGCAAATTACTTAACTGACAAGCTCAAAACATGTTTTCAATGTCCATAATTTTACCTCATCTAGAAATAATGAAAGAAGGAAAGCTATAGCTATTTCTCTCTCAGCAGGATAAACCAATTAATGCTTCAACAAGTTCATTTCACAAGTTGCAGGGCAAAGTCACAAGTAAGGGGATCGATGCATAATTAATGACAAAAACTGGATTGAGTGCATCTTATCACATTTGGACAACAGACACAGTGAGTAGAGCGTACCCATCCATTTCAGGCATTTGGATATCCATGAAACAAGCATCAAAGTTGTGTGGCAATTGAAGCAACTCCAATGCAGCTTTTCCACTCTCTGCACACTCTACATTGGCCCCAAACTTCTTGAGTGCACCTGCTGCGACTATTCGGTTAACCTTGTTGTCATCAACCACCAATATCTTCTTGCCATAGAGAAGGCTCTGGAGGGCACTAGATCCATTTTGCATGTTCATATCCTTCTGCAATTGCTTCTTCCTTCCTATACCCAGAACCTGTTGCAGACATGCAGCAAGCATGCTTGCTCTCACTGGTTTCATAATGACAGTATCAGTAAAACCAGAAGCTTTTGCCTTCTCTAATTCGGAGGCACTGATTTTGCTTGTGAGGAGGATTTTCGGAAACTGAATTAAATTGCCATTCTGTTTCCAGTCTGTCACTGTTAAACTTATGCAGTTGTCAATGCTGGACATCCACGTATCTTTCTCAACTAGAATTATGTCTGGGTGCCCATATCTGTCACAAAGGGGGAAAAGGCAATCAGAAACTGCATTTGCCTCAAAATTCAGCTCATTGTGGGCTGGATATATCGGTTAATTTAGTTTCTTCTGCTAGAAACATGTAATTTGAGCCCACTAAGTACATCGACACACACTGATCAGCCAACTGGGCGTCTCTTTCTGTTTGATGACAACTACTATGAACCGACCACAACAAGAAGTAAAAAAGAACTCTATTTAAATAAGATTCAGGCATTTCGATGAGGTATAACCTAAGCTACATCTGAGTAGACTGAAGGCAAAGCAGAAGAGAGAAATGAAGGAAAAATATGCAACTTAAGATTTTCCCTCGAAAACATAGAGAATGTTACAATTGATGCAACTTACAAAACAGATAATTTGTTAAGTTCAAGTGAGATCCATCTAAAAGCTACCAATAAGTCAGTGCAGTAACATTAACAGCGTGTTTGTCAAGATTCCAACTCTAAATTGACATGTTTCAAGAAACGTGAAAGGATAAAGACCTTATAAGCTTTCTATCGATAGCATGCACACCTTAGAAGTAGGCATTATATCGCTCATGCCAGGGTTTTCGTCTCCATTATAAGCACAAAAATGACAGTGCTGAAAAAATCACCAGAGTATATAAAACTAATGTGAACATACCCAGCGGTCAGAGAACCATTTTTCCCGCACGTAGCTGCTGCAGCATTGATGTTACTTGCAACTTCAACATTAATGCCAAGTCTATTCAAATGGTATCTAGTTACAGCAGCTCTGACTGGCTTATCATCAACCACTATTGCTTTCAATCCTTTAAACCCAGAAGGAAGATCTTCGAAAGTCGGCCTTTTCACGTTAGTGAACACAAGCTTTTTGCATCTCCCAAACACAGCCGTAAAGGAGAATGTGCTCCCAATCTGAGGCCGGCTTATGAAGTTTATGTGTCCACCCATCAGCTCAACCAGGCACTTGCTAATACTCAAGCCAATCCCAGTTCCGCCATGAGTTCTAGAAGTTGAGCTATCTGCCTGCATGAAGGGCATAAATACGCGATCCTGGGCCCGCAATGGAATGCCAATGCCAGTATCTTCAACACTGACCATTACCGTGACATTTTCAGAAGCTTCGTTACTCGTCATCTTGGAATCAATGGGATTGAACTGGTCTTCAGCTATCAAAAGCTTAAAGGTATCCCAACTGTTCCTCTCATCGGCCACTTCACATCCACTCAATGTTTCAGTCTGTGACCCACCAGAAATCAGTACATCTTCCTCTGGTCGTCCATTTAGGCAAGTTTTAGCGTGTGCATTAGTCACACACTTTACTTGGTCAGCTAGATGGACTTTCACAAATATATGTCCCTTCTCAGTGAACTGTCAAGTGTTCGATTTAGTGAGTATTTGAACTGACATAAAACAAAATGAGAGCTGCAAACATCTTGGCAATCTCTTGTTCACTAGACTTGAAAAAAAAAAGGACTACAAGTATGGTACATCTATGTAATCTATAGACAAACAATGTAAGGTGAAGACTCATTTGCAATTAGATTGTCATAAGTCTCAGATATATGCGCTAGACTATTAGATGCCCAAATATTGCTATTACTCAAATAGTTGAAACTTATTCCAGTACACAGATTTCAAGTAGGTAATTTTACACAAGCTGAACAATATGGTTTGGTTTTTTAATTGCTTGAAAACAGAACAGAAATTGCACTTACTTTAACAGAGTTTCCAACAAGGTTAGTAATTATCTGTCTGAATCTTCCCGGATCCCCCATGACAATTTCTGGTACTTTGCCAGCAACAAAGACAGCAAGCTTCACATCCAAAATGGGTTTTAATGCACGTGCCATAGATCATCGAAGATGAAAGTAGTTGAAAGTCGCACCCAGATGGGAGAAGCAGAGGAGGCATTTCCAGATAGAACAACAGAAAGCAGATCAGTTCCATAACTTCGACTACCGTGATTAACAAATCGAGCATACTGTAAAAAATAATAAGCCCAAAGAATCTTCATAGTTCAGACAATACAGAAATCATTTCTTTTGCACTTAAAAATTATTGGCATGAGCATTCTTGCACTATGTTTAGACCTACCTCAATACCTTTGTGTCTGGACTCCTCAGAGAAGAGGGAGATAACATCATCAAGAATAGATCGAATGTCAAATGGGACTGTCTCTAGCTCCAACTTGCCCGCTTCAATTTTAGCACGGTCAAGCACCTCATTTATCAGTGCTATTAGTGCCTTTCCACAGATTTGAGCAGTTTGTGCATAGTCTCTTTGAGTAGAACTCAATTCTGTGTCAAGAAGCAGAGCAAGCATTCCTGAAGATAGAACAACACCCAAGATGGTGATGCTGACCAAAAAGTCATAAGACAGAAAAAAAAGAAAAAGAAAAAAAAACCTCCCAAAAGGATATACAGCGTACCAAGGATGCCATTCATCGGAGTTCTAATCTCATGAGAAACAGTAGCAAGAAACTGCAATCAGCAACTCATCAATATAAATTGCTCTCAAATATGTGGATTGAACCGTGCAGAAAGAACAACAGGAAATACCTGAGATTTGGCAACATCAGCAGCTTCTGCTCGAACCTTCAGTTCCTGCATCTCATGAAAATCATCTTCAACTTTGACAATGTGAGTTGCTGCACCATACAAAATATAATCTAATAATAAGCCTATCACAAAGAACAAAAATGCAGTAGTGAGGGCTGTCCAGGACGGCGGTGCCTTCTGATGATATCTGCTCAGCAAAGAAAGATAAGGCAGCATCAGATCCTTGAAATTATCCACTCAGAAAGATGTCTTTATGGATGAACCCACTAACCTACAAATCATTTGATGCTTCCTAAATGGATCGCCAAAGTCAAGCTTGCTCTCATGGAGAAGGGACGTGTCGCCCTCTTGATATTGGTGACCATACATGATAAGTGGTTCGGAAGAGTTTGTTACATCATGTACATGGACCAAGATTGCCTGATTTCCATCGAGCTGCCCAAGTAGATTCTCCACGAGAGATTCGACATCAAAAGCTCCTCCAAGATATCTGCATATATTGGAATTGGTCATGACTTCAGCACATCCATGCTTGCAAACTTGATATCAAAAGTTCAAATATGTAATGACCACAAGGAAAGCAACTTTGCTCCAGTGTCAAAATGTGAAGGTACATTTGAAATCATCACAATAAGTAGTGGTCACTATTCCCTGCTTACCACTTACAAACTCTATATATTGATTTGTTGGTAAATAGTTCTAATTTATCCTTCTTCATTATTCTTGGCTTAATCTCTAACCTACCACCTTCCTAAGCAGTCACGTTACGTTCATAATATGACAGACTTTATGTTTACATTAGTTATAGAAAGAAGCCGATGAACAATGGTAGAGAAGCTAATGGTAAGGAGCCATGGTAGGCCCAGTACATCCTGTTGTGACTTGATACAATAATTGAAGAATATTGGTACAGAAGAAGTACAATAATTGAAGAATATTGGTACAGAAGAAGGCTTGTGGCTTATATGCAGGGACCAAGATTACTGCACCATTAAATACACCCAAGAATTTAGCCGCAACTAATCAAGGCCACCAGGAACTTTTATGTTCATAGAAACTTCTATTGTGTCATCTGAAAAGGTTTAATTTTAAAAGTTCTCTATTAGAAACAAAGTGACGAAACAAGTAAATTTCACAAGCAAGATCAGGGAGATCATGGAAGTTAAGGGTTTGTTTACAAAAGAGGGGAGGGGGGAAATGAGTGTTGTAGAAAGCTGGCAAAAATTGAAATTTTTGTAAGACGAGAAAATTCCATCATTTCTTTTATTTTCCTCCCAATATCATTTACATACAAAGCCCAAGGCATGATGTAAGGAGTGAGCTCAAAAGAGATTAAATAGCAAAGGGATAAAGCATCCAAACTCCATGTTTATCCAATGCAGTTGTCCCTCTTCTTGTATCATCACCAAATTTTAGACCCCCCACCCAAAACCTCCCGCAAATTCACATGCAGAGAATGGTCAAGGCAATTGCTTAGTTGCTTTCAATTGAGAAATCTGAGCCAGCTTGATATTGCAGTCAGTATAGTTCCATTTGCAAACTCCAAGTACAAGACAATGAAAAATTTTCAGCTCCGATAGTTCAGAAAATGAAGAAAATGAGGCTTCAAAAACTTCTTTTTTTCCCCCACAGCAACATCATTTTCTTTTTTTTCTTTTTTTTTCGGTTCAAAAAAGGATAAACATCTCTTTTTAGGCATGCAGCACAAGGGGCTCACCCGGCAGTTGCCTCAATGCGCTCTTCCACAGTTGGATTCAGCGGGAGTTTTGACTTGTACACAGGAAATGTCAATACAACCCCCAAATGGTGTGATCCCAACAGCCTAAATGGGCTTGTTAGAACAGCTTTTCCAGTTGCCCTCGCCCTTAGGATATTTTCCCTGTCCTCCTACAAGTAAAATGTATGTTCTTTCACTTCCATAAATCAATGGCGAATTACCGACAGGATCTCAAGCAAAGAGCGTGCATTGACGGAATTGACGGAAAAGAAAAGCCGTGTAATCTGCCTTTACCTCTCCCGACATCATGTCAAGTGATTCAATGTAGGACACGGTTTCTTGAGAAAAAATGACGGGCGCATATTCATCTCTTACGGGAGAAGGCTGTCTCTCCATTGTCTTAATTGTCCATCCATGTTGCTCTTCGAATTTCTCCCTCTCTGAATTCGTAACTCTTTCCGCATACGCCACACCGCTCAGTAGTGGGCGCTCAAAAGCGGTTCTTGCTGTGTACTCAGCAAATGTTTCCTTCAAGATGCCAATTTCGATCCAAGATAGTCAGTAATAAGTAACCCCATTGTGTATTTTAATAAAAACATAGACAGAAATGCTCCCATCTTTTCACTCGACGAAATCAGTTCAACTCCATCTGAAAATTAAACATGTCAAATAATCTCTAGAAAGGAACAGATTGTAACAAGTAAATGTGGGACCCATGATAATTTTCCTCTCATTTCCCCGAGTCCTCCTCGATTAGAAGAACCAAAAAAAAAAAAAAGAAATGTTCGCTGGCCAACATAACAGAGCCCAAAGCCGAGACATTCCCAAAATCCTTCTTTCGCATGAAGAAACGCAAGGTGATCCGAGAAAAACAAAAGGTGGCGAGGGGGAAAAATAGGAGAAACAAAAGGTCTTCTGTTTCACATTTCCTAAAAGTCCTTCAATTAGAAGGGTACAAGGACGAACCTGATCGATTGCAGATGGGTTCTTGAAGTAATGGAAGGTTGAGACAAGAATGGCCAAGGCATGAACATGATTAACACTGACGCTGAACTGGTCTTTCAACATCCTTGCCCTCTGATCACACATGCTAACCAGCACCTCCTTCCTCCTCACCTTGTTGTCAGCATCCATATTTTTGTAGATCGACATGCTCAAGAATGCCATCACCACCACCGAAAGGACCAAGACTTTGGGAATCCAAGCCCTGTTTGACTGAATGAATGTGTACCCTCTTTTTGTCCCCACTTGTTCATTCAACTTCACAGCCACCAAATGATGGCTCTGTTGCATTTTCACCCCCATCCCTTGTGTGCCTCTGTGTAAAGCTCTCTGTCAGAATCTGCTTCTCCTCTGTTGTGCTTTTCCCTCTCCTTGTTGTTCCTCTTCTTTTGCTCCTTGTTTTGCTGATACCCACTTCATGCTATAGCTCAGAAAAGCTCAGGACTTGTTTAGGCAGCTGAATTACAAAAGTACTGATGATTTTCGGGGAGCACTCTTTTTTGGACAAAAAGAGTAAAGATGAACCCAAAGAAAATTATTTTGCAGCAGCATTCAAAGAAGGAACAGAAAGCAAAAAGTGGCAACAAATGAAAAGGGAAAACAAAGAAAAAAGGTGTTAGATAAATCTCTTTCTCAAGGCTAGCACCCACGCACTCTAGACTCTACAAACACACGCATACTCGCACATTCTTTCTCTCTCTAGAAACCCAATGGAAGAGTAGAGCTTTCTAAAAGATAGGAGAGCAAGAAGAATTCAAAAAAAGACGAGCTTGTCTCAATTCACATAGAGACGAGCATGGCTCTCAAAAGAAGGAGAGAGAGCTCAAACTCCAAGACAAAGCTCCCCCTCCCTCTTTCTCTCTCCCCCCTCTTATCTAAAAATGAGAACTGGCCACTGTTCCAACCTTTGAACGGAATAAAAAAACCCACGAAGAGAGAGAAAGCACCAATCATGTTCTGTCTGTCTCTCTCTCTCTCTCTCTCGTCTAGCTCGAAGGCGTGAAGTTTGGTAAGAGGAGAGGGAGAGAGGGAGGGAAGCAGGGTGGAGGAAGAAGAGCACGTTCACTGATTTTCTGGCCTTTGTTTATTCGAACCGAGGCCTCGTGAAAAGATTGACCTCCCAACACAGCACAGCGAAGCAAAGAACACACAGGCGGAAGCCAGGAAGGGGAGGGAGTGAAGAGGAGACACAATGTTCGAGAAAAGAGAGAGAGTGCGTGCGTGTGCCTATGTGTGTATGTGTGTGTGTGTGTGCTGTTGTTGTTGGAAGAAAAAGAATAAAGAAACGACGGGGTTCGTTCAAAGCGTGGGATGGATTAGGAGAAGGAGATGATGGTACATTGAATTGGGTGAGTGGAAAAGAGTTTTCTTTTCTTCGGGCTCGTCTCGATCTAAGGGAGGAGATTGGTTTAATGGAGGGGACGATGGAGAGGAAGAAGAAGAAGAGAGAGAGAGAGAGAGAGAGAGAGAGATGACCTCTCTCTGTTTTTTCTTTTTTTTTTGGTTTTTTTATTGCTGGCCTTGCTTTAAAAAGCAAACTGAATCGAATTTTGCGGATTTTTTGCAGATACGCTCTTGTCTCCCCCCTCTCAGTGTCTGCCTCATTAAAAAAAAAGAGAAAAGAAAAGGAGGAGAAGGGAAAAAAAACATATTTTTGTTTGTTTTTCTCTCTCTTCGAGATCGACCCCTTTCCCTCTTTCGTCTTCTCTTTTTTTTTTAAACAAAACAAAAAAAGAGCTTCTCCTACCCTCTCTCGATAAATCGATTTTTTTAACACATGGTACCTAACTTGGAGGAGGAATATTGTTAAATTTCACGTCTCAAAATATGAGGTTTTTTATTTCATTTTTTTTATTTCTTAAAACGATGAACTTTAGTAAAACACCTCTTAATTTACAAGCGAGACAAATAACGTTTACAACAAAATTACAGAGTAATGAAATAGCAAGAAGTATGGTGCAAAAATAAATGGAAATATAAAACAATTGGGAAATGTCTAACTCGTCCCTTAATCGAGCGAAATGAAATTTAAGATAACAATAGAAGTTTTCATTTGCCAAAAGTGATAGTCCATCAAAAAAATGAAAAAATTACAACATCTTCAGCTGGGTTATTTTGGAGCATTGAGAGCCAATAATATCTTGAGATAATTGAATCATTTAATGCGGAGATCAAACAATGCGTGCCCCTGAAAAGTTTACTCATTGCATCTGCATTCATTAAGATGGAACGTCCAAGTTAGCATTTACTAAGGAAAAATGAATAGTTCCAAGACAAGTAAGTTTCGAATATATAACAAAAAAACTTACATTTTCTCGATAGATGTACAGTTTTTTGAACCTTAGAACCAAACAAAAGCCTACCCTATCGGTCCAATTAGGTTCCGGAGCTACTTTAGACACCCAAGCTCATCCCTATCATTTTCTCAATGGATACTTTACAATGTATAAAATGTCACTTGCGTTTTGAAGTAACTACTGAGTGAAACAAATTTAGATAAGTAAAGTTAGAAACTTACAAATTGAAAAGAAATCACTATGATTCTCAATTTTTGAATGATGATCCTCCTTTTCTTTTTGGGACGAGGAGTAATCTAGCAACTGTACTTGATGTTGTTAAGCTCGAAGTGATCAAATATGTTGTGCATGTAATTCCCGAGTTCAATTAAACTCCAATTGTCAATGTGATTTGGTAATTTTCCATGATTGGAACCATTACAGATCATGTAAATTTAGGAGCACTGACAATTCATGAATGTTGCATACTTTCTTAATTTCGACACTAGCCATAAAAGATGACAAGTCGTGTCACGGTTTTCTCGAAATACACGACGACATAACCACAATTATAATAAACAAATACTTTGAGTCTATCTAATAATTATAATAAGTGTTCAAAAAATTAGCATATATTGAATGTGACACTTGTTAGAATTAACCATGTTTGATAATCGTAAGAAGTTTTGACTTAAAAGATAAGGAAAATACCCCAAAAAATGCCTCGGGTTTTTCACATGAGGACTACTTCCTTATCAAGAAACATTTTCATCCATAGACCATTATGCTCTATTTGTTTGACGAAAATAAATGATTTGAAAAATAATTTTTAAAAAATGTCTGTTCACATCTTTGATTAAAATGAGCACGAGAAAAATATTTTCATTGTCAACGAAAAAATTCGATATGTATTATTAGCGATAATAAAAAAATTTAATTTGACTAATTGTTTAAATAATACAAGCGATAATTTTTAGAAAAAAATATTTTTTACGAGATAAACGGAGTATTTTAATTATTAAATAAGTTATATAATCTATGGACACTATCCCCATCTAACAGTTCCTTTTTCGAAAAGATAAAAGGCTACTCAGATTAATGTGGTACTCTCAAAAAAAAAAAACGTGGTACTTTTATTTCAACGTCACAAGCTCCTAATGGATATCATTGCACGAATAGTCACAAATTACATCAAGATCAACTATTACGTTAAGGTGCAAGTATTTACGAGACATTGAAAATTCAATCAAAAAACTTAAATTAATTCAAAATTTAAATTTTAAATTAATAAGTGGAGAAAGATCACACAATATAAATAATATATATGACTCATTATCGAGCGACTTAGAATAATATTTTGATGTAAAAATATATACTTTTGTGACTATTTTTTATGGTTATACTAACTGTAATTTGGACACTAAAATTGTTTTCTGAAAATCATAACTGTCTGTCTCGTCGTACTCTGTTCCCTCTTCCCACTTTGTCTCTCTCTTCCCAATTATTGAATTTGAGCTGATTTGTTGATGCAGATTTTTATCAAATATTCGGTCGGACCAAATTTGTGTCTTGTCGTGTTACATGGCCTTGAATTTTCAAAAAAGAATATATAAAAAAAAGGTTTCATTTTTGGCCTTTGGAATTTCCATGCTGCCCCGTTCGTGTTGAACACTCACGATGTCATACATCAATCGTTTCATGTACTCCGCGGACGTGGCAAGAGTTATATTTTATCCCCCGGGGCTCCCTTTGACAAAATGAAGTACGCTTTGGCAACTTTTTTGTTTTTTTTCGCAGTATTTCTTCTTACTATTTTTTTAATGTTTTTTAAGAAAATTAAAAGTTTGAATAGAAAATTACCAGTCAAGATAAGTATAACCACATAAGTCATGGAAGAAAAAGAAAATAACGTTTCATTGTAATGCTAATTTGTGCCATCTTTGCCTATTATTAGGATCGGAGATTACTTCTAATTATAATCACTAAATGATATCGCATAATATAAATTCAGATATGACACTGCTTCGTTTATTTTGTGAATAATAAATGATTTGAAAATATTTTTATCTATATCGCTTATAAAAATGAATAAATAAAAAATGAAAATATTTAGATATATAAATTGTCATCCATAACGAATTTTTTTATTAATTAGTTATTTTAAGTGGTATAAGTGATGTATTTATAAAAATATTTTAAAATATTTGTTTTTAGAAAACGGCGCACTGTTCTTTTTTGACCCTACCTATCAGTCTTAATCATGCATGTCCATGCCAGTGACCACTACTTCTCACTAGCTAGCGCGTAGCCTCACATCACCGTGACTAGTCGATGTCTAGTTTTCAGCTTGGCCCATCATATGTAGAAATATTAGCCTCTTTTTCTCTTTTTCATGTTCGTTTTCATTTCCACAGTTGTACTTAAGGTTTAGAAATTATTCGTTTCCTTATAAAAGAAGAAGTAAAAAGTCTGACAAATTGTTCGAAATATTATCCGAATTTCCAAAAAAGTTAAAAAAAAAATCATATGCAATATCTTTATATCAATGTTTGCATAGCTTCAAATGTTTTGGACTTAAAAAGGTCAACACGCACAATCTTACAAGATTTTGATTGAGTCTAAGGTAAGGTGTAAAAATCAAAGGCACAACCTAAATTGGTTGATGATGGTAATCTCCAACTAGCCTACACTAGGTTGTCCAAGAAATGGGTAGTTAAACAAACTCAATAGAAAATATTTCCTATCTCTGAATTACTAATTGCATGTTATTAATAAGAAAGTATGATAAATAAATTGACAAGTGCACAGGCAAATATGAGTAGGTCATTCTATTTTGATTCAGTTTGACCAACCCGTTAGAGACCCATTTACATAATCACTCATCGTATGTCAGTGGATTAGTCATATATTATTCATATTTCGCTTTCGATCTCCCAAAGTCTATACCAAGCACTTTGATATGTAATTTAGTAATAGTCTTTACTAAAGCTCGTCATGGAATCACTATTCAACGTTAATTTTTTCAGATGGCCATTAGTGCACTTTAAATATTTTACTTTGAAGAGTGACAAGATACATAGGGTAATTGACGTTCCAACTTTTTGTGGCTCCAAATATTAAGGAATTATCTCTCGAAGGTCCCCTGACATGTACACGAAGTTGGCAAGTAATTGTCAAGTTGTTGGGACAAAATCATCAAATCGAAATCTAATTACTAGAGAGAGAGAGAGAGAGAGAGAGAGAGAGAGAGATATTATAAAATATTGCAATCGGAGATCTTTGCGAAAAGGACATTGCGACAAATGCGTGGATCTCATTCTCACGCGAACTGACACAATCCCCCGTCCTCAGTCAACCAAATTTCCGAAATGCCTCTCTCTCTCTCTCTGGAAGTTCTGGTTTCATGTATACTTTCGCCTGTCCATGAGGTCGAATTCCTAGAGCGAAAGCCCTTCGATCGAATTGAATTCAATTGAATTGAATTGAAGGAGAGGCTTCTTGTTGCATTAAATGCCCCCCCTTCTTCTTTCCCCTTAAATTACTCGCGTGGGATGAGGGGCCCTCCCAGCAATTTTTCCAACCGGATTACGGACCGCCTTGTAACGAGATTGACTCGTTTCCGAAAATGGCGGGTCTGTTTGTTTGTTGGTGGGCTGTTTTTAATTTTCTCCCTCCCCCTCCACGCTCCTCTGATTCCGCTTGGATAGGAGTTGGGGTTTTGTGCGTAATTTCCTATGGTGATCTTGGAAATTCTCCTCGGGGGGAGGGAGGGTTGCTTTGACTAGAAGATTCTTCTTTAACAAGGTTTGGGAAAAAGACCGGATGCTCCTAGCAATGTCTAGAGTCGTGACCCATGATTCAATTAGACCGGGCCACGACAACTTTTCGTACCCTGGTTCTTCCTCCATCACGCAACCCTTCGTCTCGAATAAAACCCATCGGGTGGCTCTCTCAAGGCCAAATTCCCAACGAAATGTGTCGATTGCAAAAAAATGAAAAATTAATATAACGAATCAAAGTTTAATGATCTATCCTTAGAATCTGCTAGACTCCATTTGATCACCGATGAAATTAATAATTCTTTTATCGTAAGTTTGTAAGGTTATGCATAGAAGTCCGAGGATATCCAATTTAGTCCAACCAAGTTGAAGAGATGGCTCCTAGTAGTCAAATAATAATTTTTTCCAGCTTGGCACCTTAAAATTTAACCATTTCCCAATGCAATAATTTACTATTTATAGTATGGGCAACTCTACCATTAGGCACGCCAAGTCCTCGAATTTAACAACATCCAAGTTGTCATGAGTACGCAACTCGATATCATCCAAACACCACCACTTGTGTACATTGCATTTTCCTCCACAACCCTAAGTCGAATGGAGTTAAAGAAAATGTAAGGGTATCATAATCCGTAGTAAACCAACACCACATTAGTAAGTCTAATAAAAAAATTCGAACTGATAAATGAAGAGATCACGTAAATATAAATAGTATTTAGAAACTATTACGAAGCGATGGAAAATAATATTTCAAAAGAAGGGTTTTGGGAAGGAAGGATAATTGGGTTGGAGAGAAGCCACAGGACATGCGCTTGCATAATGAACAAAATCAGCCTCGTCAGCTGTGCTGGTACTGCGTAGGTGGGTAGGTTGGATGTGAACGGGATGGGGACGGGGGTTGGGGGCAAAAGATCTTTGGAGAAGCGGGATGTGTAAAATAGTGGAAGATGCCGGGGAGAAGGGGGGTTTCCTTTGAAAAGAGGGCGTTGATATCTTTTGATGGAATAAGGAGAAGATTGCGTGGGGACCATTTGCCCTTTTGTCCATTCAAGCACCATTCAAGGACATGAGACTTTGTCTGGACAAAAGCGCAAAAAAAGAAAAGAAAAAGAAAAGAGCAAAAAGTCGTGATGATCTTCCAATAGGCGTGTAATTGGATTGTTACATTATATATTAAATGTTATGTTTGGAAGGACCTTTTCTTTTATTCTCTTGTCCATATTAGTCACTAAATTCGGCTTTTTTTTTCCTATAAAAAAGAGTCCTAAATCATTAAAAAAGAAGAAGGAGCAAGCTTATTTTTGGAAAGGAGTAAGAACAGACGGTCATAACTGTGCGATGGCTTTGCATCGAAAAATCAGGTCGATTCCACTGAGATCATTGGTCAACACGAAAGGGAGTAAAGATGGGCTAGCTCTAGATCATGTTTATCCTTTAGACGGGAGAACACGACTTTATCGATCGCGCATATTTTCTTTTCTTCTTTTTGGTCATACAATTACTGAACGACGGCGTTCAAGCGAATTGCGAATCGAGCCACGACAGCGTACGGGCGGATGCCGTGGGGGATAATGAGCTGCTTTTCTTTCTTTTTAAGTTTTACCAAATCGGCCGCTGGCCACACAAAGTGAGTGTGATCGGGTGTGTCGGCCATGTGTGCGTGTGCGTGGGCTAAGTCAAAAGGAAGCCATCGCCATCCAAAGAAGAAGAAGAAGGAACAAAAGATGGTATTTGGGTTCATACATGTTCAATAAATGTTCATTCATCATCATCATCATCATCATCATCATCTTCATGTCCTGCTCTGCCATGGCTCCTCTTCATCCTCACATGGCCAGATGAACGAGAGGCTTTTCTTTTTTCCATCCTGGCCCCTACCCACCCAGCAACAAATCCCTCGGATTGGCTGCGATTCCCCTGCTTGCTCCTCCTGCTGCCTTTGCCTTCGCCTCTTTCCCTGGTCCCCCACACGCCCCTTCATTGGGCTCACTTGCCCTTTGCCCGCCTCTCTCTCTCTCTCTCTCTCTCTCTCTCTCCCATCAAGTACATGGAGGAACACCTTTGGGATTCTCTCTGCCTCTCTCAATCTTTTGTGTGATTTTTTTTTTTGCCCTCCTTCAAGCCAAAAGTTTAACCAAATTGGCTCCAAGATAATATAGGAAAGGGATGGCAATTGGGAGTCGGGACAAACCCTAGACCTAATCTATGCAATCCCCTTGGCATGGCACGATCGATTACTTGATCTCGCTGTGTCGACTTTAGTTATGGTAGCATTTTTCTTATTTGATTATCAAGCTCGACTCGAATGAACAGACTGAACGGATATGTTTGCGCCACGTCTATGTAGGGCTTTTTGAGACTTGCCCATTTGGCCTCGAGCCTGACGAGCTAAGCAAGCCACCGGGCCCTTTTCGATCAAGTGTGCATACTCGTTTGACTTCTATATACTTCGATACTTTCATATATTTCGTAATCATAGGATTGGTGTGCATCTTGTAGAAATTAATCAAATCGAAAGAATCATATGTTCCGGGCTTTTAACATGTAACAAGGAACAAGAAAGATAAGTGAGGACACAACATATATATATATATATATATTTTTTAAGGGTTAACATATAAGATAAGGCGGTTTTGCCATAAGACTTGACACTTGGGAGGTAATATATAAAAGGGCAAATACTATAAAAAAAAAACTCTAAATTATGCCACTTGTGATAATTTTACCCTAAATTTTTTTTTGTGTCACAAAAAACTTCAAACTATGCCACTTGTGACAATTTTACCATAGATTTTTTTTGTATCACCAAAAATCCTAAACTATGCTACTTATGACAAATTTACCCTAAACTTTTTTCCTTTTACATATTCTTTTTTTTTTTCTTCCATCTTCCCTCTACCAGTGTTAGAGTCAAGCCAAGGCTGCCCTCACCTGACGCTGATGAGAGCTGCCCTCGCTAATGTCGGGTGAGTGAGGGCAACCCTCGTCGACAGAGGGAAGAGGGAAAGGAAAAAAAAAGAAAAAAGAAAATGTAAAATGACGAAAATGCCCTTTAATTAAAAAAGTTTGGGGTAAATTTGTCCCAAGTAGTATAATTTAGAGTTTTTGGTAACACAAAAAAAAGTTTAGGGTAAAATTGTCACAAGTAGTATAGTTTGAGATTTTTGGTGGTATTTGCCTAATATAAAACAAGGTAGTTATGCTACATAACTTGAACATGAAATTCTTGTTTTTTCTAGTTGACCAAGTTAGGACTAGGATTTTTTTTTCCCCGTTTAAGTAATAGGACGACTTTAAGCAAAACGATAATAGCTAGCATCCATTATTTTCATCATGATACGGAAAAGGAGAATTGAAGTTGAAAATAATAGAGAAGAAGTTCTGAAGAACCAACTCACCATATCACAATTAACTAGTAAATCTTGTTTAGTGAGTACATAATGGAACGGGCACAGGAATCAGGTCATCCGGAAGCCTATTTTCTACCCACAAGTCTCATGAACCCACTATATTCAAGCCTCTGACTTGTAGGGATGACCTAATTTGTAGTAACGAGTATGAAATTGACGAAGTTTGAATGGATGAAATCCGGATCGATTTTCAACTATATTCTGCTACTTCAAGTCCCACACGGGCGTAGCTGACGGTTCAACGAGAGTTGCAGATGCCAAGTTTGTCTTGAACTCCGGGGTCATGCTCGTGTCGCAGCTGGCAAAAACCCGCCTTCCACACGGCAGAGGTGCACTATTTCAAATCCCGTGACCTAATATGGTGTACCACCAAAAAAAACAAAAACTCAATCCCACTTTTTAGAAAAGTCCTAAACAATCTCGGAATTTCAACACAATCCCAATCGAATCTTGCCGTAATCTTTTCTCAATCACTCACAATCCTTTGTTTTTCCATGGGGTCAACTCCTAACACGCATAGGCCCCAATTGCATATTTTATTATTATTGTATTCATCATCAGCGATTTTATGATTTGAATATATGCCCCCGAAGTATATACAAGGAATCATAATCATTTATGCCCACTCGACCCTCTCTTTAACATCACTTCCTAGCTGCCCACTAGCTTGCGCAACTGTTCAAACAAGTGAACCGTACCGCATATATCTTTGAGTTTGATAACGAGAATATAGAAGCGATTTAGGGTATAATTTTGTATGTTTTATTAAAAGTAGAATCAAACTTTCAATCGAAGAAAATTACTGTATATGTGGTGATGCTTAAAAAGTGTCTCTTGCAATGTACTGTCCCTTTGCCACGTTAAATTTATTCATCTTGCTCTATTGATGTAATTTATGTGCTCGCTATGATTAAATGGATAATCTACTGTTTTTTTCGTCCCAAAGTAAGATGTGATCATACACCTACAGTTTATCACACCCACTAATGTGTGTATGGAAGCATATGTATTTATTTATTTATTACATGGGTGGGTTGGATACCAAGCCCAAACCCAAGATGTGCATTGATTAGATTAGGGCTAATCATGATCCTTAGTTCTTTGAATTTACAATTCTTTATTAAAATAGTCATCAATAATACACATTGTCACGCGTTCTTGGAGACATGTGCAATGGAGAGGTTAGGTTCTTGACTCGTCTCCACCCATCTGGTTCGGGTTGCGAGATTGATTTGATATCCGCTTTGGAAAACCTGAGAACGATGGGTGTAGTTATCCCAACATTTGAATCTCGTGAATCTTGTATCATTTCAATACTTTCACAATCTTATCAAAACAATATAGGTTACTTAGGTTATAGGCTGCTCACATTTCTATATTTGAACTAATGTATTTCATATAGAATTAGCCGGTTTTTGGTTTTCATACGGACTAGTATTCAGATTTTATATATGTTGCTTCTTTTAGTCGTTGCATGTGATGGCGTTATGGGACCGATACACTTCTGTGATGTCCACGTTAGCATGAGCATGAAAGTTCTACGTACGAAAAGTTCAATTATATGCTGCAAAAGTCTTCTAGTGATTGTCAAGAGAAGAGGAAAACGATAAGGCAACCCCGTCTGTCGTGGATTTGAGTGACTTTGTACTTCTTTTCCCAGACGATTTCCTTGGGGAAAAATCATCTGCATGGTTTGAAAATATGATCACGAAAAGGTAGAGATTTCATACGATTGCAACGCGCTCTATCTTTCATTTCAATTCTGTCTTTACATTTGAAAGCATAGTTCACGCACACAAGTACTGTAACTCAAGTTTAGGTTGGCAACAACCGTCGACCTCCTATCTGAGAGAATGCGAGTAGAAAGACAAGGGGAGGGGGTGGTTGCAATCGCGACGGTGGCAGATGGCAGCTGACAGGCACAGTGGCTGTGGAGATCCAATAAGGAAGTGTAGGAAACGGGTTAGGCCCTGTTAGTTTATCCTTTGAGGATGGCCATCGTGAATATGCACCATCTTATGAAAAGGAGACGGCGGGTGACAATAAAGCGACGGATGCTATTCCTTCCTTCTATTTTTCGTCTTCCCTGACTTTCAAAAAAGCTTTCTTGAACTTGCTTGCAAAGTTGTTTTCTGACTTTTTGGTATGTTCTATATATGTCCGATCCGCTAGAACACATTAAGTTACATCTTCCCTTGCATGCGGAGGACTATGAGTTTACATCTCAAGAAGCCTAATCTCTTGGACTCAGACCATGCGAACTTTCGATCAAATCATTCGACTCTTGACTTAATGCAGCGCGTGAAAGAGAATAGAATATCATTCGATCACAAGGAGGATTACATACGATGTAGCGACGTGGCTACCTTTTCATGGCTTTCCTCTCAGTCAAAAGCATCCCAACACCAATGACCAGCGCAATTAATTGATCTGGTGAGGACTAAAAGTATCACTTTTTCTCACGACTCTGTGGACAAATCAAGCAGAAAGGTCCTACCTAGACTGGTTTTACATTTCAACAAGTTGGAGATTGTGGACCATAGGAAAGATCTCTTATCTGACGAAAGGGAGATCATGACAACTGATGAGGCTTTGCTTATTAATTTCAAAATCCAAATAGAGACTGTATCCTATTTACTGCATGAATTTTTTTTTTTATTTTTTTATTTTTTTTCGCTACATGACCAGCTAGCAGGCTCTGCGGTTCAGTATCTGACGTGGGTTTTGATTAATCCCAGGACTGCGGTTGGCTACGCGAAATTGTTGGGACGGCAATTATGGAGTTCATTAGTTCGAGTTTTGACCAGGACCGCGAGATGTGGACCACAATGGATCCATTATCCTAGGAGGTAAATAGGATCTTTGACTTCTTGGAGATCTACAACATCCCTAATAGGAACATGTCACCTCGGTTTGAACAAAAAGAAAACGAGCAATATCCACTGGCGAGAGAGAGTACCAATAGTATCACGGAATCAAGAAGATATTTTCCTTAATTCCACGGGGAAAAACAGCCGTTCGCCGGCGAGAAAAATATACGGAGGCATTCACGAAAACATCTTCCATTTTCACTCAAATATAATTAGAATTAGCAAGCACACGTAAGACGAAAAACAAGTGTCTAAACTAAAATGATGTAGCAATGGAAAGGCTACATTTATACTATTGAATGATACACCAATTCGAATTTGGGCTTTGCATATAGTAGAACAAAATGCGTGTCGCGAGCACCACATTCATTATAAAAGGATTTGAATAGTTTTTAATTTTTATTATTAATGGATGACTATTTAAAAGCTTCCATTCATCGGTTTCTCTTTCCCGTTTATAAGTGTTGCCTTGTCACATTCTCCTATTTTCTCCCCTTCTTCAATGATGGTAGTACTCATAGCTGAACACAGTAAAAATCAAATTCAAAAGTTGGCTTTGTATATAGTATAATTAATATGATATGATATGTTACACATCGCCGTTGCCTAATTTCAAATGTACATTTTACACTGTCTACCTTCAACATCTTGGATATTGCATCCTAAATATTAAAAAAATTTACACTCTCAATCTTTAGTTTCTCAGAATTTTCATGAGATTTTTCTAAAGGTGGTAGGCTCCAAGATGCAAACTCTAGGTTTTTAACAATATAGTGTATTGTATGGAGTTTGGAAATAGAAATTACAAAATGTAAGGAAGCCAAAGTTGACGACCGATTCAATAATTGTCCCAAAATCATTAGATTTCTCAAGGGTTACCCGTGGATGATGAGCCATCTTTATAAACTTGCCCGATGTTCAAAATGTTAGACTTGGCCTAGCCATGCCACATGATTGTTGGAATATATATTGTTAAATGTGAAGGATAATGGCAGGAATTTACATAAAATTATTATTTTATTCGCCAGCTATGATGACCTTTATATGGCGGTTCTTAAAATATTCATAGCAATCTCAAATGAACTATTAACTTAACAAAATATGCAAGTAGGTCAACAATTAAAGGTATATCATACTCGAAGATCTTTTTTGTACGCATAAAAGTAGAGATTTAGGAATAACCGAAATGCTGTAATGCGATTTCTCTTTACCCATGTTTAAAGCGAAGATAGATTTACCAAATCGAGATGCATATCATTGAGATCTCTATTCATTGCCAAACTTTTCTAGTCAATGAGATGATATGAATAAGAAAAGATAGAATCGCAAAAATTGAGGAATAAGTTCTTTGATGGGATAGTTCATGCGATTCCAATCTAGCAGAGATGACTATGAAAGTTGGAGAAGGTTTTGAGATATTTTGATAATGGGGGTATCATCACCTAACGAGGTCCTGTGACATGATCTTGCTAGATAGGTTTGTTGATAAGATCTTGGATAGAAAGATCATGATAGGATCATCCATAAGATCATAAATTTCAATCTGATGTTGCAAGAAGCCCCAAAACATGTAAGGATCTGCCGAGTCTACACATTCTCGAAATGGTTTTCACGGTTTTTGGGACCTGCCAATATTTTAGAAATTTAAACTATAGCGTAATATGCTCTTTCATATTTATTTTTGCCAGCTTGAAGCATCTGTAGACAAAGATTAAAGATGATATAGAATTAAAGAAGTTGATCATTATTTGGGTGCCGGTTTGTGTGAAGAGATTTTAATAAATACCTTTCTTGCAATACCACGTAAAGTTTTGTTAGTGTAATATAAAATCGATAAATATTAGAAGCTCTAAAACTTATACACAATCTACAATCGGTCTTGATATTATTCTTTCGCCAAACTTTTTTCAAAATTAGTTGTGTGATCACATGATTCTACCAGCTCATATTGGTTCTTGCTATTGGAAAATTTGATTCCATGGTTCTCTATGCAATATATGGTACGACGTCAATAGTGATGGCTTTGTGGAATATTAAATGATGTGAAGTGATATTGTCCTATACTCGGGTTAAAAATGACACAATCGAACTTTTGGTCGTTATCTTCTATACTTATTGATTGACGGTGGCAAAAGGAAAAGATCATATAAATTAAGAGAGAAGCAATTCTTAGGGCATAACGATAATATCCTCCATCGATGAAATCTCAAAGGCGTGGATCACAAGTTAGAACCATGTCTTTTCATTGTACAGGCGCAAATATAGTAAAAAGATGCATCTGGGGTCCCCTCGGATACTTTTGATGACTATGATGATTACTATTGTTGGCCCAACGTATCTCACTTGATAATGTCCCAAATCGCGCTAGCTTCACATAGGCTTCTTTCCGGTCAACACGTTTGCCCTTTGAAGGAGATGAATCGTTACCATCTTCATGTGGTGACCCTCGTTCAAAGCTGAAAAGGGAAGAAAAGAATAAGGGGCCGAAGCTCGCGGCTCTCCCTTCAACAAGTTGGAGGCTTGTGGGACCATTTGGGAAGAGCACTATAAAACACCATGTTATTATGGAGAGGCAAGAAAGAAATGATGATGTTTTTTCTTCCTTTTTTTTTTTTTGAGAGCAAAGAAACCATTGCATTGCATCTTGTAATTAAGTTTTATGGCATTATCTACCACTAAAAGTCCAACTAATAGACAATGACTGCTTCCCTTTTTTTCCCTGCCTGAAATTGTCGAGATGGTGGTCAGATTTTGGGAAGCTACTAACGTGAAAGATTCTTCTGTTAGCTAGCTTCCAGCTCATAGAGTTTGATAAGCAAATTCTTGTTGGTGCAAATCTGGTTGGAAGTGAGCAATACTTACGATGTTTATTTCACAAGAACTTAGGACAAGCATTGCATGTGCATGATCAGTTATGTACTGGTGCCTTAGCAGAGTTTCTTGTTGGTTTCCCTAGAAGTCCAATATTCAAAACTCTTTGGTGGTGCACCAGTAAATTCAAAGTTTGTCTATAGTTAAGTATTACTCCCTTTTTTTAAAAATTTCGTGACACATGGATTTTGACTTGTTTTTGGACACTTGTAGTGTATAAAATTGTTTTTGGGAAAAAAGGTGTGTTCAATGCTTAAATGCAGACACATAGATCTGGACATGCTTTTCTATAATGGAGTCATATTTTAGATTTAATCGTGAAGGTAAGATATTACTTCCGACTTTTTCATGCATCCCAACAAACTCATCCACAAGGCCACAAATATAAAAAAAGTTCATTATGGTATTTGAAATTATCGTTTCTCTAATGCAAATGAAAAATGTTTGAAAATGTACTTATGTACATCGTGGATTCACAACTTCACAAATTAACAAATTTGATGCCACATGTATATCTAGTCTACGGAAGGTCTAGTTGTTTAGACCTCTCTTCTCAAAGTGCATCAAATTGCATATACACGACACATTTGTCCTTAAAATTCTTGAGCGCGCCTCACTGATTTTATATGATTTATTCTCAGTTCGTCGTCTGTAAAAATTGATATACGGGATTTAAGATTTTAATAAATGAAGGATAATCATGGCGAGACGGGAAATTAAATTAAAGAGAGGAAAAGATAAGAGGAACTGAGAGAGAAAGTACAACATTTGAAGAATCGAAATTCGTGAACATGTGCGCTTTACATCTAATCATATGAGTCGGCAGATTTCGATAAAGCGTGAAAGCTTTTGATAAGATTGAGGTGGGTAGCGTGCGTGCCTTGCTCCAACCAAGATGTTGGAAGGACATCGAGCCTTGGGCTGTCCACAGGTGTGGTGTGTTTTTTCATCATAGCTCACTTCACTAGAATGAAATTTTACAAAGCATGCCAGTCAACAACAATGATAGTTCGCATATCTTCTACGCGCGTATGTATAGTAACATTGTATTGATTTCAGTAGGAAAAATTACACAAATAAACTCTAAACTTTAGCTCGATATGTAATATGATTTATGAACCTTTTAATTTATTTAATATAATTTATGAAATTTAGTTTAATGTGTAATGTTAATCTTGAATTTTAAATTTATTCAATGAAATTCCTAAATTTTTTATATATGTTCATTTTAGTCCCTTAACTAGATAAAAATGTTCAATATTATATTTTCATTAATTCAAGCTCACAGGCAATATTGATCATTGTTATATAGTTCATGGATTAAAATGTACATAAACAAAAAAGTTAGAGGTTATATTGAACAAATTAAAAATTTAGTGTTTAGGGATCACATTGAACAAATTAAAATTCAGGGACTAAATTGTATATTGGATTAAAGTTGACGGATTGTCATTTTATCTCATTTAAATAATGAATATTGGACATCATGATTTTCAATGAAGGCCTTGATGGTTTGATTCAAGTCGAAGATGGCGAGGGCCTTGATAATCTTATTTGGCGGAGCTTTGCATTGTAAAAATTTTGCGGTTTCCCAAAAACAAAAGTTTTAAGCTTTAGGCTCCCTTTTTTTTTTTTTTTTTTTGTAGAAGATTAATATTTTGAAATATATTTTTCTAAAATTAATCACTCATATCATTTAAAATAATCAGTCGATTAAAAATATTTTTATTATTGATAACAATTTATGTTTAATTATTTTCATGAACGATGAAAATATTATATGTTCATTCATTTTTGTAAACAATATAAACGATTATTTTTTGAAAAATGTTTTCCAAATCATTTATTTTCCATAGAATAAACTAATCTTGCTCTTACCGTTCAAAAAAAAAAAAAAAAAAAAAGCTTGCTCTTTGGTTGAAAAAAAAAAAGAGAAGAAAAATAGAAAAAAAAAAAAAAAAAAAAGAAAAAAGAAGAAATAAATAAATAAACTAAATAAATATTAAAGTATTATCAAAAGATTTTCATGTCAATACCTGGTCGTGTCATGTAGACTGTTTCGGTGTCCACTTCAATGAATTTCAATCAAAATTAGCCGAATAAACTCAATTGGTAAAATGTAAAAATATTTAAAATTCAATAAAACTAGTAGATTTAAAACTGAATTGATAAAAATATAATAAATTTAGCACTTTTTTTCAGGTTGAACCACACCTTCATCGTTGGGTTTCATCTTGTGTCCTCGTATGGGAATCGGACCCAAGCCTCCCGTCCGCCAGACATGATTGAAGGAACACCGTTCTCAATGGGGCAACCCGACGGGAAACCACGTTAGCAGACTGCAATTTTTGAATGTTCATTTGTCGCCTTTTCTACATTTTCTCAGTCCTTTTTGACTTGACATTTCTCCTGCTCATTCCCACGCCGTGCTCCCCGGAGTCGCATTTTTACGGTCATTTCCGGAGACTTTGGCTCTTTCAATGGCGCGTTTTCTTGATGTTGAGGTGCTCCACAAACGCTCTCTCGTTTTAGGGTTTCCCATTCTAGTCGAGTTGAGTGTCCCTCATCTCGCTCCAGTGTGCAGAAGAATCTCCAGAACCTCATTGAATCCGATGTCATGGTAACACAATAACTTTCGCCATAAGTTATTAGGATGATGCTTTCATAATATGATGTCATGCTATGTGAAGAAGCGTCGAAAGTTTTGGTACTGCATATGACCAAAGAGATCTCCTCGCGCTCACAACTAAATTTTTTTATGGTAAACAAATAGGGGAGACCAATGCTCACATTACGACGGGGAGAGTGGTGCGCCGAGCCAAGCCCAAAATCCCGCATCGAAAGCGGAAGTCTAGATGTCACCGGAAAGCGAACAACATTAGAGCACCATAGCTAGCATTTAAGCAAAAGAACAGCATATTTTATATCAGACCCAAATGTCCACCCCAATAACATTTTACATCAAACATGGGCCCAAGAGCAGTACTTACTGTCAAGGTCCACAAAAGATCCGACCGTCATCATGCAAAGGCATGCGGGTTAGGTCTCGAGTTCTTTCAATAATGGAAGATCAGACGATCTTGTCAATAATAGAGAATGGATCATATCATCGACTAGGCAACTACGATGCATCCAATGGGTCTTGAAAACCGTACGAAATTGTGATGGAAATCTAGAGGAGATTAGGATATGAAAAAATGCATATCTACAAGAGACGAAGCTAAGTGATCAAAGAGTATCGTCATAACACACACTATATATATTTTTTAAGATCTCTGCAGTTTCCTTGAATCCATCTTAAGAATTCTTACATTTTTTTTAATGACTTATAATTGCCATATTAGATTCTAAATACATAAAACTAAATCACGTAGTTTCCTTAAAATAACCTTAGAACTCTACTTTTGACATTATTTTGTTATAATGAGATAAATTTCTCGAAGCCACCTCTAATGTTTTTACTTTGATAAATACTTAAATTAGATGGGACATAAATGAAAATGCATTTTTCATTTTTGGACTCGTGATGTGGTCCATCAACTAATCAAGTCTAATCCATTAATTCGATAGATAAAATGAGTTATGTCACGCTCAGTAACTACTGACTTCAAGATAATCAGTAAAGTAACAAACAATAGACACGTGGGTCTTGATGCCACGGTGGACCCTCACAACCGACGTAATTTCTTAGTATTAGATCGACTTGTAGGTGTTACTGGTTATGTCTCCACGGATCAACATGAAACCCGTGCAACGATAGTAAATCCATTATTCTGGACTTTTTTTTTCACTCTTAGGTGTTTTGTAGTTTGTAGAGTAAGATCAAGATAATTTTTATTATGAAAAACAAACGATCGAAGAATAAAGTAAATTGAAAAATGAGATAAAATATACATCAAATTTATATGATTTGATCAATGGAACCTAAACCATGGAGAGACTAGCACATGATTTCACTGTAGATTAAATGATTAATGGAGATTATAGCCAAAAATCGAGTCAATTAAATGTTGTCCATCTCTTAATTATACATAATATCTTATGAGTGTTTAGCTCTCACAATTTCTAATGAAATAATTTCTAACTTTCATAAAGGAATTATACAAAATTTTAACACTAGGTTTTCGTGACTTCAAACACTCATGAAATAATTCACGAGGACACCACACGTTTGATTGTCACGGCTGAAGCCTCATCTTGGATCGCTTCAAAGTGTAATTCACCGAAAAACCATCTCTTAGATGCTATTCATGCATAAGTCTCACTTTTTTAATAGAAAAAAAAATTGGATTAGAAATAGGATACATACTCAAACTAAAAAAATACTACTTGGGTCGAGTTTCCTTTATTGGCTCAAACTCGAGATACATTCTCAATAATTTGCACCTTAACTTGGTATTGGAGCCAAGTAACAATCGCTTCTTTGGAGTCTAAACTTCATTGATACACTTTGACAAACCTGCATGGGCTCTTTAGACGCCACAAACTTCAAATTTTTTAACACAAGCTCTTCAACCACAAATAAAGCAAAACTACCGTTGATCTATATTTATCAAGATATCAAACATGCACATTGTCAAGGTTGGTAGATACAACAACAATTGGCTCGAAAGGCTTTACTTCACTATAAGCATCATTTATGTCAATTACCATGCTAGCATCCGCTAACTCGGGAGTCTTTGGCTGTGACTCCACCTTGAGTTGAATACTGTCCAAATCCATATAAACATCATCACAACCATTCCTACTCGGATATCTTGAAGACATGTCAAATATAATTTCTCTGTTGACAATAGGTGACTATAATTTTGAGCACTATAATCGATACCCTATTCACCTTGTGCATAGCCTTGGAATATGCATTTTCTTGTTCTTTCATCAAGCTTACCCTTACTTACTTGAACATAATATGAATAACCATATATTGTAATTACAGAATAACTAGCAAAGTTACTTGGCTATACTTCCTCATGAGTCAAATATTCAATCACAATCGACAAGGACCTATTCACCAAGTTACTCATTGTACCAAGCCCGTCCATTAGGAATTTTCTAGCCATATTGACACAAGAGGGCATTTAATAGGTTGTCTCAAATAATGTTATGCTCATCAACTCTATAACCCATTGTAGTTTATTAGCATTATTGCGATGTCTCACTATGCCTTAATTCATGCATATTTTGTTAAATAACTCCTAGATCCATTCTATTATCAATTAGTCAATTTTTGATCGTTTTACTAGTCTACTTTTTGATCAAAGCTTTCAAATTCCTAATCTTGAAAATAGTGTTAAACTTAGACCTTTGCATAAGCACTAGGTCTTCCTCGAGTTGTCATCTACAAATTGTGAGTGTAAATTTAGCACTATTCCTTGAAGGAAATTGTGACAGTTTGCAAACATTCAAATGAATCAACTTTGCAATCTTTGTGAGTTTTCTAATAGTCATACCGAAGTGCACCTTTTGTTGTTTGCCGAAGTCATAGCACCTATATCTATTCGATTTCATCGGCCATATAACCACACACCATATTACTTTTACTTATAACCTTCAAGTTTCTTGCCAATGTGCCACAAACACATATGCTGCAATCATTAGATTTGAATAAGTGCATTTGGTGTCTCTACAACGAAATCCGTTATTGTCTCCCCCTTGAAGCTCATAGAGGTCATGTGTTTGACTCCTCTCATTACCACCATGGCACCTTGAACGATCATCAAACTCCACCTTCTGAAACATATTGGCACGCAGTTAAATCTAGGGAACTCAAGGAAATTAGGATCTTATTCAATTTTTGAAACATGGCCCACTCCAGTCAATATCCTCATGATATCATTATGCATGCTTATCTAACATCACTAGCTCCCACAACATCGCACTCTTCGTTGTCCCCCAATTGCACTTTACCACTTTCCGTGCATTAATAAGTAGTAAAGCAATTCTTACTTGGTGTAGTGTGAAGTGAACAACATAATTCATAACCCATCCGTGAAGCAACCAATCCCATTGTCAAATAGGTAATCATCACCATTCAAAACACCATTGACAATTGCAATAATATCATTAGTAAACTCTATTCTAATTCTTTACTCATCTTGTTTTTCAACTTAAGATAATCCCTTTTAAGATGCCTACTTTTGCTACAATTCCCACATAGAATATCACCGATTGTAGATTGAAGTTCACAGTACTCATGCTAACACGAGTATTAGTTTTTTTCTCTAGCTTCACCTACTTAACTAATAGATATAAGTTCACCAACATCTTTTCTATGGATGTCTTCACCCGAAATCAATTTGCGAACCTTATCAAACGTCAAGCTCATTGACTTAGGGGGATTACTAACAACAACAATGGTTGTATTCCAACTATCAAGTAATAAGGAATATAGAATCACATACTATATCATTAAAAACAATCTTAATTGAACTCAATTAATTAACACCTTCATCGCATCACGTAAACCTTGTTGTGTGCAAAGGGCTTCTCGTATGTGTTGGACAAAGCATTTATCAATGGGATCTTCTCTTAATGTTGAGAGCCAATATCAATAAAAAAGCACCAAACGTTTTCCATCTAGCAAATCTCAATCAGTTTAATTCACCGATTTTGGCGTCTTCCCAGATTGGGGTAAGTGCAAATTTCTCTAATATTGATAATCCTCAATATGCATATTTTAAAAACCAAAATTCTCCGTATCAAATTAGTTGATTCTTACTTTTCATTCTTCTATTACCATTGATTCGCTTCAAGTCAACCAAGCCTGCTACTAATAGTTGCAAAAAATAAGTGTTTGAACAATGAAACAAATATAACAAAGGAATAAATTAGATATTTATATGGTTCGGTCAATGGGACTTACTCTATTGGGAGAGCAACACAATGTTCCATTATAGATCAAGTGCTCAACAAAGATTGCAACAACAATTGAGTCATTTAAATACTCTCAGTGTTTTCTAGTCTCAAATTACATCCAATATCTCATAAGGTGCGGCCCTTACAATTCCTCACAAAATAATATCTTAATTTCACAAAAGAATCACACAAATTCTTAAAAACAAGATCATGATTTTGAAAGCTTGTGATGTAATTTAGGAGCATGCTACACAATTGATTGTCACAACTGATCTTGGCTCCTTTCAAGGTGTAATTTAGAAAAATTTCGCCTCTTCGATGCTCTTCCCAAAAAGTTCCACTCCTTATATAAAAATGATTTTTTTTTAAATCCAAAATAGGATACTTGCTTGAATTAAGAACCCAACTATAACTAGAAAACTAACTTGAGTTAGATTTTATTTACGACTCAAATTCAAAACATATTCTTAATAATTTTTACAAGTAAATAATACGATATAAAATTCGCGGAATGAACATGTATATCTCCCCAACGTGAAGTGCCTCTAATCATTGTTGTGGCCAAAGTCTCGTGATTGTAGCCGTGAAAGGGAAAATTCAAACGACATATGTATGGCAATATCGTAGAGTAATGACAATTATATTAAAAAAAAGTGATAGTCCATGTGTAGACCATTTTTTTTTATCAATCATAAGTAGACCATTAAATAAATGGGTTATTGAGTTATATCAGACACTAAAAAAAATGTAAAAAATTACCGAACATATAATTTGGTGAATTAATTTTGATAAGCCTAACGTCATTTTATAGCATAAGGGATAAAAGTTCGGAAGTAAATAAATCCGTTCCTGGATTGCCACAATCTTACTTTGGTGTAAAAGAAGACAAGCAGCATCAATCAATCAAAAGAAAGTTATCAAAACAATAATCAAAATAAAGGGGTCCCAAAAAGAGGTAAGAAAGCGACAAAACAAAAAGGCATGATAGCCAAGAGCCTTTCTTTTCAGAATCAGATCTTGTTGGATTTTCATGGACTTTAAACTCACAAATACCTTTTATCTTCAGCGATTGCAACATAGTATAACCTTCTCACCTCGAGGAAGAAAAAGGCACACGAGTTGAGATTATGATTGGGGGGGGGACCAACCCCCACTACATGCCTCGCTACGCGACACGTGTTAGCCAGCACATGCTGATTACTCGGGACACTTGTATTTTGATTAGATTAATCGGAGAGCATCGGATTTGAGATTTCCCTTCTATATAAAATTAGAAAGTGGGTGGACGAAGATGCCTGTGGAGAGGGGCAGGAATTTTGGATTTTCCTTTCCGATTTTCTCCATAATTTTGAAAGCTCTTTCATTCGTTCAATTTAATTATGTTAAGTCAATTGCAGCTTTGGAGTAAGTTGCAATTCAATTAAGACCGTTAATTTCTTTCTTGGACATGGCGATCTAATTTTCCATCAACTCTCTTCACTTCTGTATATTAAACTCGTATAGTATGAGCAAGATTTTATACAGATGACATTCTATCTTTCATCAAATCCCTAAATTCGCTTTTTTTTTTAATACTTTTTGCACATAAAGAAGGCGCGAATCTAGTCAAGCCTATGGATGGTTGTGAATCTCCCTTAGATATTTATTGACCTATTTGCATTTGAGGGTCACGTCCTCTGTTCCTATTTGGAGCAAAATCTTCTTTAGGCTCTGACCATATCTTTGATTTGTGGATTATATGACCCACATACATTATGTGTTTATATTATATGTAAGTGATGCCCATAATTTAGATCATAATATAATATGAACACAGGAAATTTCCTTCTATCGATTGCCCTCCATTAATGCGTGATAAGCGATCCAAATAAAAACCCAAATCAATTAAAATTACTCACGTTTATATAGTGTATTTGATTATGTCACTGTCGCTATAGCTACTCCACCACTCACGCATAAATTCTCTCAACTCACAAAAAGAGTCTCTCTCATTGCTGAAATTCATCATTGTACTAGATGGCAAAGCTGGTCGCCTCTGTGTTTCTTCTCAGCCCAAATGTTATAGTCGTAATCAAAACCCATCGCAAGATAAGGATATCCAGAAGATTATGAAACGAGGACTGAGGTATCAATCTTGATCTCTATCGCAATATTCTTTGGAGAAACTCTCACTTTTCTTCCTAATGTCCGTGAAAGGGACAACGGTCATACAAGCATCATCAGCGGATATTTAGTTGATGCAAACCCGAAGAAACCTTATTTCAGGCAAAAGCAAGAAGGAACTAATATTACAGAAATGAACAACAAGTCAGGTCTAATTGGCAAGACTAGAATATGCCATATTTTGAATGTGACTCGGAAAACATCCAAAAAAAATAATGAGTTTTGAGAATTAGAATGATCTTTAAAGGTTCCGTATAAACTTCACGGTTTATAACCTAAGGCCATTTCTTGAAATCGAAGTCAAATAGCATTCATGCGAGGGGGCGCAGATCTCTTTCGTACGAGCTTGTCTTTGGGTATCTCCTGATCCGGGCGCACCGTAACCTTCTGTCAAGTATTAAGGAAAAAAAAAACTTAGCACTAGATCAATAGGTGAATATGACAAGAAGTGAAAAAGCAGTGGGGTCTATTCCCTGAATTGATAGCAAGTACACGAAAACGAGATATCATAGCGAAGGAAAGAAATAAGGAAAGAAATGCACGGAGGGACAAATTCTGCAGAACATAGTAGCTGCATTTGTATGAGCATGGGATGGGAAGTCATGGGAGACCATCTGACAGCAGAGGTTTGGCTAAAGCCCGACGTTGAAAAGAATCTGACCACATACTTTTTTTAAAGTGGGAAGGAGAGAATGAGGGGAGAGAGAGACACATTATGCTTATCTTTTTTAAGTGGGTCATGTCTAAAAAAAACAAACAATGCCAAGTACTCTAGTTTGTTGTTTATGGGAAGTAGAACTCCACTCTCTGTCTCTTAGTGCCCTCTTTTCTCTCTCTTCTCTCTCTCTCTACCCACCATTGTTTAGCTGTTGAGGAACTGGAGAGCCCAAAAATCAACCAATGGTTGTACGAGTGTCATCTGCTTTTTCTCTGACTCCCCTGACTTTCCCCATCTCTGCATAATTATTGCTCCTGGACACCTCTCTCTCTCTCTCTCTCTCTCTCTCTCTCTCTCAAGCGCACACACACACACACTGAGTGACACACTGAGGATAGTTGGAATTCCATTTATTCTCCATCCACTTTCCTACCCACTGTGGAATAAACTAAAACCCACAAGCATGTCCTGTTCTTTCTGAATTGGCGACAATCTCTCTCTCTTTTAAGGTGCCTTCTCTCTCTCCCCCACTGCTCTTTCACCCTGAAGCATCGGCTCCAACGCAAAGAAAAACTTGGAATGTCATGATTTGTCGCCGCAGGTACACTTTTCATTCGTTTGCCATCTTTTGCTTGCTCTCTGATATAGCCCTCTGTTCTTTTTGTTTTCTCTTCTGTGGGTGTATTTTGGTGCTTAGTCTAATTCACCTGTCCGCCTATTTTTTGCCTTTTTTGCGGTGGAATTGTTGGTTTTTCCAGTTAAAGGGTACTTGCATGTACTTTTGCTTATCAAATCTGGATCTCCCTTGCTTTCTGCTGCGGGGATGCTTGCTTTCTCCAATTACTCTTTTCCGAGTTCTTTTTCTTTCATAATTTAAAGATTTAAGACTTGATTTGTTAGACGTCAGTAAAACTTGTGGGAACCTATCAACAATTGCAGAGAATTTTTAAAGTAGGATTATTCATTCGGATCAGAGCAGAATGCCTAAAGTTCTTCGCCTCTTACCATTACTGATCAAGGAGATGATTTTGATATACAACAATGAGATACCACGGTGCATTTTAGGAAAATTTACTACAGAGAACCATTCTAATCTTTACAGGTGCCTGGAGAAAATTTTCTTTTTCAGGTATATATTTGAGGACATTTTTTCCCTTTTTGAAATAAAAAGATCTGGGCAAGAACTGACTAGGCCAGATTTTCTTTCTAATGAGGTATTCGATGTCTAAATTGTGGCTGGTCAGGAAGAACTCGAAAGACTTTTATGTACTGGTGATGATAAAGTTACTGGGTTATGTTGAAATCGCAGTTTCTGCAATTACGCAGGCAAACTTAGAAAAAAAAATTACCATTCTTGATTTTTCAGATTATCATACCAGATTTAATTTATTGCATTGGCACGTTACTGTTGTGACGTGCTTTGAGATCGCCTCATTTCTTTTTGCAGCAGTACAACGTTACTGGAAGTAATTCAAAAAGTTGTCTTCATTCATGATTTATTTGTTTTTGAATTGCTTCACTTTGGTTAACTTGGTTGTTACTTTGAAGACCCAAGATTTAGACCAAAAAGTATAGTCCCTTAACCATCATATGGAAGAGCAAGCCCAACTAGAGTGGAGCTCCCAATTCTGCTCAGCCCCCTTTGGATGGTCCAAATATTGGGTTTCTGCTTCGTTTGTATGTTGTTTGCAGGAGATAGTTTTAGGAAGTCCTATCGATCCATTTGCAACAGTGCATTGGAAAACCCAGAGACTTTTTTCTCTGAAAAATAGGTATGGTCAGGAAAGGGAAATATGGGAATTGAATATGAGACCAAACCCAAGGCCAAGCCATATCTCCAACTTTTTTCACCAAACTATAAGATGTGATGCGCATGAATTCAAGCATGTGTGGACATCAAGAAAATGGGGGTGAGGGCTTTTCTTTGACTTGGTTGAGCTTCTAATTCACTTTATGCTACTTTATTTCAATATCAATTCCTTCCTCCCTAGAAAACTTGCTATATTGGCAAGCAAAGAGGGAAACTTCCTGTTTCTCTGTAACACTTCTTCTGCATTAGCTCCATTCATATCTATTGAGGTCAAGTGTTGGTGTAGATCCTGAGGTGATGCAAAGATCAATTTTAGTATTGTGAATCTCTGATTTCTTTGAGTAGTTAGAAACATGAATGCGGTAGCTGTAGCATGTAGCACAATTTCTCCATATATGATTTTTTGGCAAAAAAAATCTCATTGGGCACTTTGTGTTTCCTACATTTTCCTTGGGTTTGACAATTCTATTGATTGCTTGTTATATTTTCTATCTATCATTGGAACTTGTTGATTATATTCACTTGCAATGCTTGTTGGTCTAACCGCAGTATCTGGCTTTGCTGGAAAAAGTATATACCATTGTTCTTTGCTCACCACATGTAAAATCTATGTTTTGGTGTGGCAGGATGGTGATTTCCATACATGATGTGGACTAGAATAGTGGTTTTCCTAGGTTGCCAAATCAATTACTGCATCTAGTAGTACAAATAGTGGACATGAAAGGCATGACACTGGAAAATGTTAATGAAGTCATTGCTGATGGATTAAAATGCAACATTTAGCAAACTATTGTTTGAAAGTTCATGGAGTTCGTTGATGATAGTTGACATAATTTCTGATCGTATAAACAATTAGATTACTGTGTATCAGAGACTCTACTCAATTAAGTAGCTGAAATTCATAAAATTGAGGAGCTGTTCAACATGTGAAAATCACTGGCCATATGCATAAAATAAAAAGGTACTTCTGGTAAAAAAACCTAAATGATCAATTTTACCCTTAACTTGTTAATTTCTGTTTTCGATGTGTACATAATAATTTTCAGTTGACTTGCAAGCTTTAGTTTACTTGATACGAAGTTCTAAGCATCACAGCACTAAAAGTGACCTAAACTGTGATGGAGAAGATAAACTTGGCATTTTTTCCTAAATCTCTTTGACTTGTACCTTAACCTCATGGAAAAACTAATGTGTTCTCTGGTTATGCAGGTAACACCTAGCCAATCATCTTACAATTTTCAGCTGCGCGATAATCACCAAAGACACAGACCACAATATAACTGTCTCATCCAGACATGCTGCCTCGAAACTCTGATTCAGGAACGGAAAACGAGTCCTCAGACTTCAGCTCCCAGGTAGCTTCCGACGCATGTGTGCAGGAAATCTCTGTCAACCCCTCCAAAGTTACCTCCACCACTTCCTTGGATCAGGACAATGTGTCACTCGACTTGACCCTTTTCTGCCACAGTAATGCTCCTGCTGAGGCGAATGCTGTTGGAGAGAGGAATAGCACTGAAGCCACTGACCGAGCTTCTGTGGTTAAACTCCCGCGGGTGTTCTCTTGCAATTACTGCAAGCGCAAGTTTTACAGCTCACAGGCGCTCGGTGGCCACCAGAATGCTCACAAGAGGGAGAGGACAATGGCGAAGCGGGCCATGCGGATGGGAATGTTCTCCAACAGATACACTAGCTTGGCATCCCTGCCGCTTCATGGCGCAACAATTCGGTCCCTTGGCATTGAAGCTCACTCAGGGGTGCACCACCAGAATGCAGTGGCTCCAGAAAGTCGGCCTGCGGTTTTAAGAGGCGGAGCGAAGTTTGAGAAGGGCTGTATGGGATTGCCGATGTTTGTCGAAGAAGATGAAGTGGTGCCACTGTTTTGGCCAGGAAGTTTTCGGCAACTGGACACAAGGGATTGCACTAGTGACCCTAGCCCATCTGTGGATTACATAATCAAAGGTTCGAATGTGAACTTTGTTCCAGGTGACGAAATTGCCACGGATTGAGACTTCATCACCCGACCTTACCTTGAAACTTTAGGAACAAATCCAATGTGGTGTTAATTCTTAGTTCTTCTACACCCGTTGCTATGCCGTGCCATATGTTTGTCTTTGTACAGTGAGATCTGATGAGAAATGGCTGCGAGGTACGGAGTTTTGATATCTCGCCTTCTCTCTGTCCGTCTTTTACTCTGACGTGCTATGACAATGTTATCAGTTGCTATAATTTAATTCGCAGCACTCTTATTTGCTGTCCTAACTGTAATAGAAGAGAAGATCATTTCTTTAGTCTTTGAGTAATCTTTTACAGGTAATTTCTGTGGCCATTTGCTGCGAGATTCACCAAGAATTCGCTATTGTGTCTACGAGAGAAGTTTCTTGCTTTGAGACTAGATTTGTGATTTTGTCCTCAAACAAAAGTTTAAGCCTTTTCTAATGCTATCCAAAACAGTGCTTTGCTTCATTGAATTATTTCTTGCCTGACTGTTGGGTTATCTCCTGAACTAACTTCTATGCGGTTCACTTTGCTACGTTAGCTTTATCGATGACTTAACATGCCATACATGGATTTCTTCTTTGAAGTCCAAAGACCCCGTGCTGACTTCAGTACTTTCCGACTTTGATGTTGGTGGAAGTGTGATGTTTTTCCTTGTGAGCCACCAGAAACTGAAGCCCCGGTGTTCTCCAAGGAAATGTAGGTATTTTACTGGGGCAATAGTGACCCATTAATTCCAGACGATAAAAGCATATGGTTTGAGGTACTCTAGAGCACCAGATAATTATCTAATCAATCAATCACGGACATCAAATATTTCTACATAGAAAAACAAGGAAAAATCCATAACACTTGGTGCGACGAGTGTCAGCAACGAGTAGTTCCAGGGTCCCAACAGCCCTTCAAATCCCTTGATTAGAAACGATGCAGAACGAATATATTATACATGTTACCCCATGTATCGCCATTAAGAATTCATAGATTTTCAACTCAAAAATAGACTCTGTCTACCGCATCACACGGTCACTTTATCAAGTAGTGATCAGCTGGTTTACAGTCACATTACCTTCTTGAGGTAGCTCAAATCCGGCCTTCGGGAGAAATTTCCTTCTCACCTTCAGGGGACACACTGGGGGGAATTTAAACTGAATTTCACTTGCCTCAAGTTTAAGAGAGAAGAAATATTAAGGGAAACTGACCATGTTTAATCGTTCTTTTAACATTATGAATGTACCGACTCTATTATATCTTCTGTACAATCAGAGGGATTTTCAATTTTTCATGCTTGGGACATGCACAAGTGTTTACAGACAGAGTAATCCTAGAAATGAAAGACATAGAAGGGACTGTCAGCATTCTTTTCAAGTCAAAGGTTGTTTTTGTGCAGGCAAATCCGAGGAGGTTAAAAGTCGTAAAACAGGTGAAAGAGTCCTCAGGGTTAAGAAGAGTAGACGCTTGCTGTACTAATCGACTATTCTTATCAGAGAATTTGAATGAGCTAAAGGAGTGCCTGGGTAAATCACTGTTTAAGGTTGAAAACTGTTATGGCCAAAGGACAAAGGTTGCAAAATCGTCGGGAGTTTCTAGCTGTCTACTTGGACAGCACGCTTTGCTACTTTGGTTCATGCGTGTAAACCGACCCACTTTCGTTTTGTTTCAGATCTGCTATTCCGCAGTTCTTTTCATTGACAAGTGTTTACTTATCTTGGAATGAACTCTACTCATCGAGTCCTGCAAAAGCAACTATGAGGTCATTTTTTCATCGACAAATGCGAAGTTTTCTATATCATGCTGCAATGAGGTTATATTTTGCTTAAAGTTACTAGTTATTTAACTCCGAAAAGTCACACCAAGTGAAACCCATGTCTACAACATTACTCTTTCGGAGACGCAAAGTTTCAGTGGTCTCGTTAACTTGATTAATCAACTGGTCGATGACCATTTAAGGTTTTGCGGCTGATTTACCTGTTTACAGAGTTAATTTACCATTCAAGATTTTGCTTTTTGGCTAACAAGTGATACCACGTGATCCTTTAAAGATCTGCAAGTAATCCCGAAAGAAATTGCGTCAGGATACAAACGTTATTTCAAAGATGAATTCATTTCGTATTAAGGATGTGAATTGAAGTTCCACGCGATGCCCAAGGAATATTGTATAATGGAGATGAGACTCGGGGAGGCGCAAAAGAAACATTGTCAAAGCAGCAATGTTCCATTCCCACACTTTGGTGGAAATAGGAGGAGGGATACGCCGTTGACTTGAGAGCATCATCTCGTTTCTTTCCCTCGTATTCATGTAGTAATTGTGTTTCCTAATCATGCTAGAGACCAACGGTTTGTCCGGGTACTGCCAATTGTATAAGAAGGAACGCATTTTTCCCTCTTGCAGAGCAATATAGTGTTTGATGTTGGATCACCGTAACCACGCTGCCACTGTCCCTCGAACTCGTTTGCCCCTGTCTTGTTTCCTGCTCGGTCTAGTGCTCGGTGTCGTAAAAAGGAAACGGTTTTCTGACCGTGATTTTGAGAGACAATGCAACTTCGAGTATTTTCTCATGCATACATAATCGATTCCCTTTTGGTACGCTTCGAGCAATCAGCATGCTCTTTACCTTCGTCCTTCAAATGTCATCTGAACTCATTAATTTTCTAACACCATGGTTCCAGTTTAACGTTTATAAAAAGAAAAAGAAAATAAACAAAAAGTGGAAAGAGTCAATCTCATAGGTTCACTTGTTTCCAAGCATGCGAACATCGACGGAAATCTTGCAACGATGTTTGAAATACTGTCTCCTTGTTTAATTTTCTATTCATGTTTTGTCGAGCTCCGTGGATACATCGTGTCATTTTCTTGTACCGTTAGCTATGCCGGGTTAATAATTTGATTACGCTGGCAATGGTCAGTGACGGAAGGACAAGTTCTTCAACCAAGAGAGGTACAGGATTCGCCCACAAAAAGAGATCGAGGACAGAAGTACAAGAAAACCTAGATTAGAGGACCGACAATGGTTTTTTTTCTTTTCTTTTGTGTTGGCTTCTTTCTATAGTGCATTTTAATTTTTTTTTCTCTCCCTCTTTTGGGCGAAGTTTTTCTTTCCTTTTTTTTTTTTCTTTTTTGTGTGTTTTCTTTTTATCACGTAAGGGTTAATATTACTAAGAATTTTAAACTGATATACATGTAACAAATTTACTTTAAACTAATTTTTGATAATAAAAAACTTCAAACTAATATATCTATGACCATAAAAAACCTCCACACTAGTATATTTATAACAAATATACCCTCTATTAGTTTCTTTTAAATTGAATTAATGCCACGAAAGAACACAAAAATGGTATGCTTATAACATAGAGGGTAAAATTACAAATCGATATATTTATGCACTACCACATGTCATCTAACTAAGCAAAATTTAACTGAAATTAACGGATGATAAATTTGTCACAAGTATATTAATTTTGAGTTTTTATTGGTAAAAAAAATTTGGAAAAAATTTATCATAATTATACTAATTTTGAATTTTTTGTGATATCAATCTTTATTGTGATGGCTATTGTACTTCTTTTAGAACATTCAATTTGGCACTACATTGATTATATAAGACATGCTTGACCATTTCAAAAAGTCGAGTTGATATGGGTATCATTTGAGCAATCGATGCGAAGGTAGTCAATTCTTATCATATTAGTCAATTTGTGGTATTTTCATGCAAATTCTCGAAAGGAAAATTAGGCTGCATATTATGGAATCAAAGCCAAAAATGGTGGTTGGAAATCACTGTTCAAGCCAATTTTATTTCATCATCTTCTAAAATGAAGATTCCACGTTCAAATCGAAGTAAACGCGTCGAGCTTGCCCATCATCCCAAAGAACCTTGTGTGTTGTCTAAGAACTATCAAGATTTGACAAGCCAAAACTCCACGTAGATTCATACATGGCGAAACAAAAATAAAATCACATGATCCTTTAAGCGAAGAATCGGTCTTCTCCAAGCGCCATCGACTCAGTCCAGACTTTTAGCAGATAATGACAAAAGAGGAAGCTGCGAGATACTGCGGGCACGACAAACCTGTTCACGAGGCAATTCAAGGACGATTAGGAATCAAGAAAAGGAGGATGATGTAATTATTTGAGTTGACTTATCGTAGCCAATCCCGATTTGGAGTCCTTCAACCCGTGCTAAAAGCCCTTTCTGTACGTTTTCTTCTTTTGCAGAACCAGTCCAAGTTGATTCTAGAAGATCGTTTGGACTGGTCATTCACGTGCTTTTCTTCGGCGAGAAAAACCAGTCAAATGGATATTTTCATCGTGAATGGATAATTCATGGATAAGCCTACATATATTAAAGCAAAGGTTGCTAGCGAAACTAATACGGATTAAGCAATACGACATATTTTTTTTAAAAAAAATGAGACGTATATGATAGCAAACTAGTTTCTGCAATGTCAAATTAATATCCTAACTATGTAAATGGGCTAATCTCAATGTAGCATTGCTCTTGATTTATCGCTTGGGGAGTGCTAATGTAATGATTTCAAAAAATGGTTTGCTTCTTGTCTTTTTACTTCTTCCCATCATTTCATTTGTTAAATCAAATGGTAAAAGATCTCAGGACGACCTTAAGATTTAAGAGTCCTTATAACATCGAAGATTAGGTTTAACAGGTGATGATCAAATACTTGTGTATGGAGTTAAGAGCTATATCTATTTCATACATGGTGAGTCAAAAATGTTAATTTACATAATTAGTGATGTAATCAGTGTTATATCGGTTGGAATGTAGTTTTGGAAAGGTGTTACTATTTTCTTAGGTTTTAATACTAAAACATCACTAAGACGAAACCCACCCATAGAAATTTAGAATCTCGCTAACTGCATATAAAGTCCACATTATCTTTAGAGAACCGAATTATACTAGATAGTATGTAGTTGCATACTAAGTAGAATTTGTTATAGATGTGACTATAATGCAATTATGCCATGACGTAGCTCTAATGTAATTTGTAGGTTGTGTAATACATATTTTGAAGTTGCAACACCTTAAAACTTGGTGGAACAATTTTCTAAAAACTGTTTAGAAGTTGTAGTTTCTATGGAAAAGCTACAATTATGAGGTTTGTCATGCTTCTTATAAAAGTTTAAAGGGATTAGTGTATTGGAAATCATAAAACTTATCACAAAAATATAATCGAGTTCTAAAATTTTCAAAAAATGTAATTAAATTCTAAAACTTGTCATGAGAATGCAATCAAGTTATAAAACTTTTAATTAAATGCAATTAACAAAAAGACTTGATTGAACTGATTTGACAAGTTATAGAACTTGATTTCATTTTTTTGAAAGTTTTAAAATTTGATTGTATTTTCATGACAAATTTTAAGACTTGATTGTGGTTTTTTTGGAAGTTTTATGACTCGATTTCTTTTTCGTAATAAGTTTTAGGACTTAAATGTAGAAAATTTTAGAATTCAATCACACTTTCACAACAAGTTTTAAAACTTTCAATACACTTATTCCTAATTTAAACAACCATTTTCACATTCTAAAATTGTTACAGATACTTAGGGTGCAAATGATAATTATTTTGTTTCTCTATTTTTCAACTTTTTTTTTTTGTTTTTGGGAACAAGTTTGAAACAAAAATCCGTTTAGTAACATAATTTCATTTTTCTATTTTTGGAACAAATTTTTAACTTAAAAATAGGTTTGCAACGGAATTGAGAAATAGAAAATTTTCTATAGTTCTAATTTTGGAATAAAGATAAGAAATAAAAACTATTTTCATTGCTTATCCTGACCACCCACCCGCCGGTTGCTTGGGAGGGAGATATTAAGAAGGCCTATCAAATGAATTTCTATTCCAACAATAGAAATTTTGTGTCATTATCAAACACGTATTATTGCTCAGTAACTCATCAAGGGAATATAAATTTTTTTATATTTATTTTTGGCTAAAATTAGGAGTCGGGAATAGAATATTTATCGTTGGTGTCCTTATAATGTGCCTTGTGTTGCATGACTTGACATGCTTTTATATCAACTTGAAAAGCGAAGGTACCAAGAAAAAAAGTATATATGTAAATTAGTCCAATTAAACCTAAACTCTTGTTGGAAGTATAATCAAGTCCTAATTTTTTCAATTAGTACAATCGAGTCTGAAACATATAATAAAAAGTGTGACTAAGTCTTACACCTATATCAAAGGTGTAACTTAAGACCAAATACAGTCATTTCTAGAGCTTCTCGTAGGCTAGTTTTAGTAATTATCAACCGAAAACACATGTAATCTTATAAAAACGTTAGGGATTTTATTACATAAGTCTCATAGGATTCTGTTTCTACCATAACTGCTATGGAGTGATGCTCTCCCTTATGGGGGTTTATCAGGGGATATTTAGAACTCGATTTCATTTCAGTTGGTTTGATACTCTTTTTTTATTTATTTTTTCCCAAAAGTCAGCTGGTTCAATAATTTTATTTTCGCCAAAAGCTAGTTCAGACCTTGAAAGAAGATGATCATATTGACTTTTGTTTACTTTGACTTTCCCTTCGAAGATGATCTGTAGGTTGTTATCTAGAATAACATACTAATGCAACAACCATATTAGACTATTAGTGGTTATTTTGGGATCCTTATTTGCGCATTCGCACAAATTTGGGTCAAAGTTAGAAAATTAGTATGTGTTTGCTTTGCCGTGACTTATATTATTAATTTATTCGGGTTACTTTTAATTTGGCCTTTTGAACTAAGACTACAATTCAATCTCCAAGGGTTACAATTTTTCTCAATACGTTTTAACATTTAAACCACTTAATTTTTGAAAAATGTTTGCAAAAACTAAGACAAAATTTTGCCTTTTCAAGTCGTTGCAAACTAGGCTTGTGTATTGGTCTGGTTCCACATACGATTCGGACCAAACTGGCCTTGGTGGGTTGATTCCAAAATTGGTTTCGAGGTTTGCATGGTAAGTTTTGGGTTCCAAAAATGCGAGCAAGTCATAACAGGGTCGATTCCAGATTTGAGATTTAAGATTTACCCACCATGAAACTGATCGTTTGTAGCTATATGTCTTAGTTGTAAGTAAATAAGGGGATATTTTACTTCTTGTCGTTTGGTAAACTAGCAAAAAAGTGTGTTCTTTTAAGAAAAAAGAAAGAAAGAAAAACAAAGAAGCGTCCATTTCATAGGTAGACCCAGAACTAAACTTGTTTGTCCAATCCGCTATCAAGGCCGATAGGATAGGTTTTAAGTTTGTAATATACTTACCTTAGAACCTATCTGTAATGACCAGATTTGATGATGGCATGGAGTGGTTGTCGAGGCTAGATGGCCTAGACAAAGAGTAGCTCCTTGCAAGCTTTTAGGATATTGAATGGGGCAAAAATGAACTAATGAGGAAGAGAGTGATTTTGAGATATTTATGTGAAACCTGGATTTACTCAAGGAGGTGCATTTTAATGTAATGTCAATCTTAGTTTTGAAACTCCGACAAAAAAAAAAACAATCTTAGTTTTGAAACTCCAAAGTTAAGCATTTTCATATGGGAGCACTCTTAGGATAGGTGGCTTCTTGGGAAGGTGTTCACCTATATGCTAGAAAATACTCCGAGAATAGATGACCTGTTGACAAAGTGTTCATCTATTTACCAAAGGACAAAACCTATAGAAGAGGACTTCACTAGGTATGAACTACATAGGAATGACAAGCGATTATGGTTTTATATCCTTCACATTTTCTTTGGCTCTTATTTTTCTACCAAGACAATAGATAATGAATCCCCCATTGTCAACTCATATAACAGCTCATACGAATTTAAAGAAATAGTCAAAATCCCAAATTCTAAGTACATTGAATTTGTCGACACGTAGGTTTGTAGCTCTCTTATTTTCTAAGCCACCCCAAAGTAAAATGCCCTTACTTGAATCCTCCTTCTTAAACTAATGATGTCTCAAGGAATATGCCCATTAAATCCGTCCCAATAATTAGCTCCAGCGCAAATATACTATAGTTTTTATTGTTTACCAAACAATAATTAAAGGTTAAGACATGAAACACCTGCCCATGACTTTATCTTCTTTGCCAATAACAAATTCGACATTATGCTATACTTTTAAAATGCCTCCCTTCATTTATGATGATGCTAAGTATAAATATGAAAAGACGTCAGTGCCCTCCATTCGTTTCTTTCCATCGGTCCCAGCCGATACCCCAATGATGGAAAGTCAAAAGTGAAAGTCTCTTTTTGATGTCGCGATCGCGACCCCTTTTTGAGAAAAAAATTAGGAATGGTCCAATGCGAAGACAAGGAAGAAATAAAAAAATCAAATGAGTAAAAAATGGCCATTAGCAAATGAAATGATTGATTAGAATTATTTATGTGACAGGAGACCAAATCCATGGCTGTAGCAAACCTACTGAGGGAGGCATAGTGCGTATATGGTGTTGAGGATGTCCCACATCAATTATGGAAAGGGTAGGTGGTCAATCTATAAATGCGAGGGAAAGCCTCACCTCTTAAGGTAGGTTTTGGGGTGAGAGAGCCCAAAACCACTTAAAACTAGTATCAGAACTGATGATTACAGTTTCTGAGCAAGTAGGCGTTATAATTTAACAATGTCGGCTTGTGAGAATGATGTTGGGCCATAATAATATCTAATTTAAGGGGGAGTATACCTAACACTAGAACTCATATGTAAGGGGAATATTATTAAGATACACGTGTGTGTTGTGTTAGATAAGTAGTCTCACATCGGAGAATTGATGTGGTATGGAACAGTCAATAACTTATTAACTTAAGCTTTTAAGTTAATGTGGGTCCGACTATGTATATTGACGAGATTGGATTTGGGCTCTCTTTGTGATCTCCCCGTGTGAAAGGGAATTAAACTTATGCCACGCGGCAGAAGTCCGATACCTTCATTTAGGGAGATCTCCAAGAGGGAATGCGCAGAAATCCGATACATTTATCTAGGGAAATCTCCGAGGGGGAAACCCAAGTGAGAGTTACGGGTCGTCGTGCCTTTGACCCAAGCTCGATAAGCCTTACCTCTTGAACTAGCTTTTGGGACGAGAGAGGCCCAAGACCGCCTAACATGTGGAAGGTATTGGTCAACTTGCATTTTGTTGCCCGGGAAAACTTACAATTTTCTCGAGAAAATTGGAGGAAAATCTCCATTATTGTCCCTAGAGATCTTGGACGTTATTCCAATGCCTAGATTTTCAGTTTCTAGAACCCGAAGGGAAAAAGGGTCGCTTTCTTAAGCTCCTAACAACTGGAGGTTAACAAGAAAAATCCTGAGTCTTGTATATTTATAATGACATTATCGGCTTTGATATGTATTATTGTGTGAAACAAAAATGACCTCTTGCTTTTTTGGGCATCTTCAAATATCCATTACTATTTATTTTTCAAGCTTGTAAAGGTTTAAGTGGAATAAAACGATCGTTATTTTATGCTCCAAATAATCTGAGATAAAAAATTGTGAGTCACACGTGTTGATAATAATAATATCAATTCTCTCGAAAATGAAAGAAAAAGGGAAATATGTCATAATTCAACTGTAGAACTTGCAGAATCCTTAGCTTCTCTATTGTATGCATAAGCGAGTTTACCATTTAGTGGCAATGCCAAGCTTCTTCTTCTTTTTAACCTTGAAAAACATTCTTAACAAGAAAAGAAAATTTTGGTTGGTAATCGAAGTGCTCAATGGCATATAATCGAAAGGAAGATCCACAGCAATGTCACTGTCAGAATATGCCCACTTCACCAGAGTGCTTCCTGCTCCACTAGGCAGGAGCACTTTAAGCCTACCGAAACAAAAGCAAGAATAATTAATTAGCAAAATATCTTCCAATGATGAGTTTGGACTCAACTGATTGACACTTTTGTACAAAAACTTGCCGTGAATTTGATTCCATCCACTATTACGTTTCGTATACTCTCGTGATCTAGAAATTCATGAGTTCGAGACTAGCTATATTCCAGACTAGCTGTATTTGCCTAATCTGAATTTGTCATTGAGAACAAGTTTTGTTTCAACTCTCAAAAAGACTAATTAAGTGTTTGGCCTGCATCTTGCGAATCCCATATATCAATCACGACATTTCTTACTCAAAGAAATTTAGAGATCATACCCATTATCCGATGCAAGCGGAGCTCTGCTTGATAAATTTGGACGAATGATTTTGTTTTATATGTGGGATTAGTCGAATCACGAGATTCGAGGATATTGTGTACCAGTCATAAGAGTTGTGAAATCTTGCCCGTGTAGATTAGTTGAATGGCAAAATGATTGGAATTTTTCGTCAAGACTTCTTGCTTGACCAAACCACCTTGGTACACCATACTGAAGTAATTACCATTGAATCCTTTGGTCCAAGCACATGGATGGTCTATCTTCAGACGGATTGAAAATGTGCATTTAGTTTTGTACGCGAGAGATACGCCAAAATTACCATTTAAGAGCTGCCCAAAACTTAGGTCAATAGTAATACATATGAAATGCCAATTTCTGTTATTTTTTCTTTCACTTCACATTGTTTTATTTTTTCTTAAAATAAGTTATGTTTACAATGTGAATTCGTATTCTCATCAAATAAACTTTTCATTGCACTCAAAGTATAATTCATACAATACGAATTTTCACATGAGTTTCGTTGAAGTTTCTTAATCCTTGGAATTACAAGTTATGTATCCCTCATTTTTGTATGACAACCTAGCTATTCAAATAAAAGTCATATTAACAAGTTCCTCAACAGTATTTGCTAAATATCCATAATAAGGAGATATTCTATGCATAAGAAGTTGATCAAACACCATAAGAAAATCAATTTTATTGAAAATCGCCAACATCTTCTTATTTGATAAGTGTTTTGGAAACTCTTGAACAAGATCTTTGATTTAAGGAATGTGATAAAATCGATGCAATTTAGATTGAACAATAATTGTTTTGCTAATCTTCAATCGTGTGCACTCTCTAAACTGCAACGTTAGTACACAAAATCAGGCAAGAAAAATCAATTTTCATTTTAAATTATCACTTGTGCAAATCAAAAGAAAGGCTAAAGTCTAAAAAATTAAAAAGATCCCTTATTCAGATTCCGTTTGTTTTGCGAAAAAAATGTAACATTTAAAAAAATTAAAACATCATTTTTTAGGAAAATAATAATATATTTTAATATTTGATTGAAAGTTGAAATAGAACTAAAAAATATTTTTCATCATTTGATATAAAAAATCTGAATTTATTTCCCTCAATAGACATATGCTTTTTGGGCACTCCTAACCTGTGCATGGGCAATCGGAGAATCAGGTATGACACTAGAGTTTGGGATCCAACCTTGATTGACCTTGACCGAAGCATCAAGGATCGAGGCTTGAGCACTTGGGTCTTAGGCCCAACATTAATGGACCAAGGCGGGCCTTGATGGACTTGAGCACGAGCGTCGAGGTCTCCAGCCTTGACCTCAATAGACCTTGCCTGGGCACTAGGGACCCAAGCCCAAGCACTGAGAACTCGAACATGGCCTCTGTGGACCTGGGCTCAAATGCAAAGGACTAGAGCTCGAGCATTAGGGACCTAAGCATGACCTTGAGAACCTAGGCCCAGGTGTAGGGTATTCAAGCTTGGGTGTCGGATTTCACACTTAGCCTTTGTGGATCCAAGCCGAGTGATGAGGCATCGGGCATGGGCAATAGGGCTTCAGGCTTGACTTTGATGAACTCAGGTGAGTGTCAAGGTCTCGAGCTTGACCTTGATAGAGTCAAGTGTGGGTGCTAGAGACGTAGGCACGGGCATTAGGGACCTAAGCATAGTTTCAATGGACCCCGAGTGGAGCATAGGAGACCTGGGAACTAGCGTTGAGGTTTTTGTACTCAAGCATAGAGATCTTGAGCCTATGCATTGATATTTATTCACATTTTGAAAAATATTTTTTGATTTCTTAAAGAGGAAATCATTTTTTTGAATTTAAACAAAAAATTTCTCTTGACTCATGTTTCTAAGCAAAACAAATCAAACACACGGAAAATGAAGATTTTTTTTTCAAAAACTAATTTTCACAAACAGAAGAAGAAGAAGAAGAAGGAATCATAGCTACTTAACTAAGACGATTGTTCAGGGAATTTTTGCAAAATTGGAAACAAAATGTACGACGTACTTTACTTTGAGTACGTGGATCCTTCTATTTATCTCTTGAAATTTACCTAACTTAGTCACGATCGTGTCGTAGTTGAAAAACCAGTGGGAACGTACGCCTGTCAAAGTGGAGCGATCTTGCTTGAGCTTTTGCGGAAACTATTGGATACCGTCGGGACTCGTTACCTCGGACCGTTAACGCGTTGTCGAGCGTTCGGAGTTTGACTAGGAATACCAGAGTTTTCGCTTGCAAACGAAGGGCATTCGATGAAAGCCAAAAGACATTCCCTTTAATTTTTCTGGTTTCTCTTTCTTTCTCTGTACCTTCGCCTGCAACCCCCCCCAATAAACAAAGCTTTTCTTCCGTGAAAGAGCAGCCATGGGACCACCGTCGTAATTCTTCGCCCCCGCGAGGGTCATTACAGTAATCTCCGGGAGGAAGCAAGAGAGAAAAGTGAGCATGGTTTCGCATTGACTGAAACCGGGGAAAAAGGGGGAAAATACAGCCGTTGTGGAGTGGGAGAAGAGAATCCGAGCCCGGATGATCTGAACCAAGCAGCCGTCGGTTCCTTGCGATTTTCCGAATTGCCCCCTTCGTCTCTCTCTCTCTCTCTCTCTCTCTCTCTCGTGTCCAGGTACGTCCCCTCTGGCTCTGCTCATTTCGGAGGCCATGTTTGGAGAGAAAGATCTCTCTAACGGGGGTCATAGCAGCGGCTTCCCCGCCCAGCAGATCATCTTCGGGCAAAACAAGGAAAACCCAGATGCGAAAATGGCCTCTCGAGAAGAGGGGATGGATCTTCTCAAGAGCTCGAAGGTGGGGCTTGATGGGTTCCAATCGAGGAGCTCGAGGACTGGCAATTCGGGTTCGCAGCAAGAGCTGACCTTCAGCTACATGTGCGACAATTCCAAGGTGGGTTTTCTCGGGAAGGACGTTCCCCGCGAGATTTCGCCGGAAAAAGCGAGCTTCAAGGGGAAGGAGATCGCGTTGGGGTCTGAGAATCTGAGCAAGGACGGTGGTGACGGTGATAATTGCGTGGAGAGGGATTTCATGAATTTGAGCGGTGGGGGAAGCAGCAGGTGGAATTTCTCCAAGAGGGAGGCCGAGGAGGAGATTGAGAGGGAAAACAGGGACAAGAAGACGAAGATCGAGACTCTCAACCTCTCTCTGGCTTTGCCCGATGTGTCTCTCTCCCTCACCGCCTCCAACGCCTTGCAGAATGCTGAGCCTCCTCCTGCTCAGCCGAAGCCCACCAGGTCTACCAACACGAACAACACTTACTACTCCAACGATTTCACCGCCCCCTCGATGTCCTACTCGTACTCGCACCCTCTTTCCCACAACCCCAGCTGCTCGCTCACTCGTAATTCGACGGAGAACTACGAGTACTCTGTCGGTAAAGATGACCAGAGATGGTATGGAGGGGAGGGGACGAACGGGTCGGTACATAGTCGGTTTAAGCCCCTCGGTGATGGGAGTGTTGCTTTGTCTAATCATGGAGGGGAAAGCAAATTCGGGATGCCAGGGGCTTCGAACAGCCTCTATAGGCCTACTAATTCCGATAACCACTCTTATTTCCCATCTGAATTGCCAGCTCGGCCAAGGAAAGATACGGTATCGGGCGATTCAAGAGGGAGGAATTCAGATCATTTGAGAGATCTGGAATGTATGATAGGGGATAGAGCACGGAAGCTCTCGAGACCGGAGAAGATTATACGCGAAATCGTGTTGGAGTCTATTCCCCTTATGGCTCAGACCGTGCAGGAGTTATCTGAAGAGGTGCTGGAATCCACGAAAGAGTACTTGAGAACCTTGGTTGCTGCACCAGAGAAGGCAGAAGAATTAGCTGGCCTGCAGAAACGGCTGAACAAAAGGTCTGACCTTACCAAGGAGGCCCTCTCAAAGTGCAACAAAGACCAATTGGAAATTTTGGTTGCTGTGAGGACAGGGCTCGGAAGCTTTTTATCTGGGAAGAATAGGCTTCCTAGTGGTGAATTGGTGGATATTTTCTTGTTTCTGAGGTGTAAAAATGTGAACTGTAAGAGCTTCTTGCCTGTTGATGATTGTGAATGCAAGATATGCTCAAGCAATAAGGGATTTTGCAGTTCTTGTATGTGTCCCATTTGTCTCAAGTTTGATTGTGCTAGTAATACCTGCAGTTGGGTGGGGTGTGATGTCTGTTCTCATTGGTGTCATGCTGCTTGTGGCCTTCAGAGAAAGCTGATCAGACCAGGTCCGAGCTTGAAAGGACCCTCGGGGACTACCGAGATGCAGTTTCACTGCTTTGGCTGTGATCATGCTTCGGAAATGTATGGTTTTGTCAAGGACGTATTTGCCTCCTGTGCTAAGGATTGGGGTCTAGAAACTCTGATGAAAGAGCTTGATTGTGTGCGGAAGATTTTCAGGAATAGCGAAGACCGTAAGGGCAAGAAGCTGCATGTGAAGGCAGATGAGTTGCTTCTGGAGCTTGAAAGCAAAGCAGTTTCTCCTCCTAAAGCCTGCAATATACTTATGGAGTTCTTTACATGTAAGCTTCTGACTTTCCACTTCTTTCCTCTTTTTGCCCCAGAACTTTTGATCTTCTAGTTTGTTTGTCTGTGATCACAGAACCTGCCTGTGTACTGTAGTCAGCATTTATGAGATTTAATTGTGTAGGCTTACTAATAGATTTTAGAGTTACATGCCATGAACTGTATGGGACGGCTGAGTTTTGTCTAGCAGATTTCATTGCCAAAGGTGAAAAACCATGTTGTTTATCATCCTCACCTTTTTTTAGTGGAATAATCGATGGAAAATAGAAATTGTTTTGGCAATCTAAGATTGGCCTGGGAGAAACTTATATTCTGATTAGAGGTACCTGATAAGAGCTGTTGCGCTGAAAATAAAGTTGGACGTGCATCTTGAAAATTTCACTTGTGATGAAGTGGAGACCAGGGCAGTTAATGTGCTTTTGAAGCAATGGGTGACTAAGCCTGAATATCCAATACCCCTTTCTTATTACGTGCCTCCCGTGAAACATTTAAATTGGTTAAAGACTCAGGTGGATCAAAGTAGTGATTTCCTTTTACATTTCTGGAAACTGGAAAATATCACAATGTTTAGCTAGGTATTGCAAGAGCTGGATTTGTGATTGCTATCCTTGGTAATGGATTTTAGCTGATTTGGCCTTGTCAAGACAGCGTGGGGAGCTGTTAGAATCTTCTCTTAGAATCTGAAAGGAGTTACAGAATGATATCTTTCCTTTCACCTTGATATGGCACCCAGATTAAGTAAAGAATCCACAAAACATGCTCTTTGTATGTAGACACATCTACTAGACAGTTGACCACATAGATTGACTAGGCAAGACTCTTCTCTCACTGAATAAGCTCCTTCGGTCATAGTGTGTTGCCATAAGGTAGAATTTACTCAGACTGATTTGAGATTTTGTCTTGCTTCTTATGTTGATTTTCTTCTCTCTGAAATAACAATTTATTAAATGTGTCCGCTTTCCAGTTAGTTGGGTAGCTCTTGCTACCGATTTTCCTGGTATACCTCCAGGATATGTGGAACTAGAGGCAAGAGAGAATTTTTGCCTGTTGCCAAGTTTGTATTGTTGTTTTAGAAAGTTTAGTAAAACTGGAAGAAACTGAGTGCCTCATTCTTTTGTTTGCCATTTATAAAAGTTGGATCCTTCTGCGTAAGCACAGTCGGTCAAGATTATGGCTATTGTTGAAATGCATCAAACACGCACCCTCTTAGTGATAGCTGGGATGCAGTCCAAAAAGCTATCCCGAATTCTTTGGGTACACCTATAACAGATGCAAGCCACACACACACCATACCCTTTTTCTGATGATTCTCACAGTACTTTATCTACTAAAACAAACACTGCCTCTGCATGGGAAAAGTAAGGCTCTTTGCATTTTGTTACTTGGTAAATTCTTAAGGGTGCGGTGCATCTTAAGATAGCAATTGAGGATTAATTTCTTTGCTACGGGAATTTTTTTGTTTATATTTTTGATTCTTGCTTCCTTGTTTGTCCCATTTCACATTGACAGATTTAAATTCTTGTCCTTTTGTGTTGTCTGATTTTTTTTTTCTAATGGTAATATCTGATTGATGCATCTATTAGACATAGATGGGATTTCAGATTTTTCTGGGCCTAGTGCATTTGCGAAGCCGCAGATAGAAAGTGCCCGAAGAGATGTTTTTCGCTTGCAATCCACCTACATGAGGCCTTTGGCTCCCAGTGAGATGCCGAGCAATTCCCACGAGGAGCTCAAACCATCCTTGACGAGCGAATTGACAGCCGAGGATGAGTTGAGAAGTCTATTGAGAAAAGACTCGTATGACAGCTTGGAGAGCGTGATACGGATCAAAGAAGCAGAAGCACAAATGTTCCAAAGCAAGGCGGATGATGCGAGGAGTGAGGCAGAAGGGTTCAAACAGATGATCCAGATGAGGATAGAGAAGCTTGAGGAAGAGTATGCGCAGAAGCTGGCGAAGCTGTGCCTGCAAGAGACTGAGGAACGGCGGAAGAAGAAATTGGAGGAGTTGAAGTTTCTGGAGAATTCGCACTGCGATTACCAGAAGATGAAGATGAGGATGCAAGCTGAGATTGCTGGCTTGTTGGAGAGAATGGAGGCTACAAAGAAACAGCTTGTGTAATTTTTGCCTTGCCATTTCTTTTTTCCCCCTTTTTATCCGATTTTTTTTTTTTTTACTATTTCTCTCATTTCGTAGGTATCTTCTAAACAAGTCATTTTATCAGTCTTGTATGTGCACCTTTTTTTAGGGGATGATTGGGCTGTTCAAAGTTTTGATGCAAAAATCAAGTTGGCCTCTTTGTTTTTTCCTGAAAATGCTATCGGCTGTCCTGTTTTTATCTTCTTTTCACGCTAACAAGTGCCTTAAAAGTAGTATGGGATAATGCATATAGTTTCTGAAGTAGATAATAATTACATAAATTACAAAAAGAAAAAGTGTAATCCCTACCTTCCTTTTTTTTTCCCCACTTCCTAGAACCATGACAAGTTTATCCAATACACTATAATCTTGGGAAAATTACACTAGATGTTGAAATATTTCGTACTCTAGTCAATTTAGTTTCACAACTTTACGATTGCTCATTTAAGGCCCTCGACTTTCAAATTTCGTTCATATAAGTTTACTTGGGCAACTTGGATCGCTGATGGAGAGAGAGAAATGTGGTAATTCATGATGGTGTTACTCCAAGCAGTGACAGAGTGTAGATTGGAATTCTGTGTGCAATGGTGAGGATGCAGATGGCCATATCAGTTCAAGGGCAAAGCTCTGTTTTGTCCACCAAGAAGACTCTGGGTTTTACATGGCTGTTCTGAGCCAATAAAGGTGACTAAAACCAAACTTTCTTTGAATAAAGAACGGGGAATCGTATTCTGTCCTTATCTGGTGTTGAAATAAAATAAGGCGAGCAGAGAATACAGCTACGGACATTATGGAAAAACTGTACCACGAAAGGGTCAAAGGTTGTGTGCAAAGAATAATTGCCTAAGCATTGTTTTTTCGGTGGATTCGAATCTACCTTTGACATTTGCGTCCATATCACGACATCAGATATAAGATTGTTAAGGGATTGTTTATTTGCAGACAATGACGCGGCGGACTTACTATTAAAATGTCATTTTTACAGGTGTCGATAGGGCAGGCACAGGGGAGTAGCATTACATATTTTAGATAAAATCTGAGGCGAGCAACAAGACAAACCCAGAAAAAGAGAAGTTTCTCTCGAGATTTCTCGGGGAAAGCCTTGATTGAATGCAAAATATATATTGAATAGTGGCCGAAAGCAGAATGCAGAAACTCAATAGCAGCTTCGCTGGTAACTGCTCCTTGTCTTTTCCTTTTGATGTATACATAAATTCACAGTTCTAATGGCAACCCACTAAACGTGTATATATATATGGTCGTGAACCATGACTGTATTTGGATGGGCGATATGTGTGAGATGGCAAACTTTTCTTTGTCACTCAGTTAAAGGTGACCCACTTAATAATGTATGTTGTCTATATGAAAAGGCGATTCTTTACTATCTGTCGAAAAATTGGGATTCTGCTAAGTTTTATCATAAGGAAATCGACTGTGCAGCTGCATACCCAGTATCTTTTTCATTTGAATCCCAGTTTAATCCTCATGCTAATTTCACAGAGAGAGAGAGAGAGAGAGACAAGTAATTTGTACCTGAAAAGAGCAGCTGAGTCTTGAAACAGAAACCGGAATGACCAATTCATTATGATAAGAGACACTAGTACATCAATCAGTATTAATTAGATCACACTTTCAACACGGGGAAAACGAAAAGCCAATGATTCAAGAAAGAAGAAGGTGCATATGTATGTAGAGAGATCACTCGAATGGAACATTCGGTCCAGGAATCATACGTAATGAGCGAGAGAGACAGAGAGTTCGACGAAGACTCCAAAGAGGAGGATGAAGATGGCCAAGAAATTGACCAAGCGGGCTTCTCTCCCATGCTGGAGTTGTAAGAAAACAGCCTTCTGCATCAACCCGGTCAAAGCCGTGCATACTGCCATGAACAGGATGATTCTCCCTCCGGATATGTGCCACGGCATCATTCTGATTTTGGTCGACATCGACATGCCACCGACCATGTAGGTGACGAAACCAAGTAGCCACTGCACATGCAAAATAGAGTCGTGTATGCATATTGTGTCAATAAACGGGGGCATAAGGCCATGAGGCCCTGATATTTAGTGTCCTGCAGTAGTTTGTCATACTGCATGAATTGTCGGCGTGTGTCGCCGATCACTCACCTGACATCCGAACAAGGAGATGGTGCCGATGCCGATCCATGAGTGGAGGCTGTTCATGTCCTCCAACTCCTGCATGTCGTGGAACTTGAAAACTGCGCAAATGCCTATGACTCCGAGGACAAACGCGGTGAGATGTAGCAACAAGTGCACGGTCTTCTGGGCAGTCTTTTCCACCCTTACCGTCTTGTACGCCATCATCGCTGATTCCACGATGCCCCCCACGAAAAGAATCAATGAAAACGGGAGCTTGAGTTTCGCGAATTGTGACAAGCGATTTTGCTTTTCATAGGTGCATATGAACCCAACAAGGGTTGTGAACAATCTTGGAAATGTACGATTGTGAAGGGAAAAAAAAAAAAATTCTCGAAAATTATGGGTACCATTTTCTTTTAATCACTCAATTTCTGTCATTGCAAGATGACCGAAATGGACCCCGAGTGATTGTTGTCTTGAAATGATTATTGCTAATGACATTTGCTAGAAGAATTGTAATGTTTTAGAAGTGTAGGCCTTACATGGCAAAACCAATGACCAAATACTGGAGAATGCATTCTATTTTGTTCTTGTCAGTATGACTAACTGATAAGTAAGTGCAGATTAAAGCCCCTATAATCTAGGAAATCCACTGACATCACAGAAAAGTTGTACCTTCACCGCTGAAGAAAATAAACCCAAATACCATAAGGAATGGGTGAACCTGCCAAAGAAAAAGAATGAGGAACAAAAAGACTTTCCAATTGTCGAGTGTAAATTAATAAAACAAGCCAAACCCGAGAATTATGTCGTACATTGAAAACTCGGAACGCGTTGCCGGAACCATACTCCATGCCCTCACGATAGTGGAGCAGCCAGATGAGCATGAGAACGATGGAGAGGACCCCGGACAAGTGCGCTGCCACCGTTAGGCGAGAGGCCGATGCATGATGCTCAGGCCTTTCCGTGAACATCGTAGAACGTGATGAAGTAAAGACTCGGGAAGATTTCGGTTTCTGTCGTTTACAATCTCCCCCCCTTTTCTTTTCTTTTTTCACGGACCGACTGATCTTGGTTTGATGTGAGGCGCAATGACTTCTTTATAGCAATATGTAGGAGGGAAGAAGCTTGATCCTGGTTTTGCTTTGTTATGGGGATTGGTATCCAATCATGGGAAACTTTCAGCTTTGGTAAAGCACCCGAATGGGAACAAAAAGCTCTGTATCGGAATCAACAAAAACTAGTATAGTCCCTTCTCAGTTCGTCCTGTGTTTTTGGATGCCACAAGAAAGAACCAGATCCGCCAGTTCACTTCACTTCATCTTTTTGTCCCTTCGTCTTGTTTACGTCCCTGAACTGACCCCACACTTTAGCTTCTCGACTGTGCTTCGTTCCTTTGCGGTTTAACAGAAGGAAAATGCACCTTCTAATCAATGAGCCCACCCATGATAATTCCACTATCGAAATTAGACTAGCACCCTATGAGGTTCTACTTCCTGAAATCATTAGGATAGGGTAACCTTGGGTTCAGTTCGGTTCGGTTTAATTTATCGAGAAAGCATATGAACTTTGCCATAGCTGACGGGTGTTATCATTTGCTTGAATGGATATAGCATGAAAACTAAGCACACTTGAAGGAACTGTCGACTCTCCCATTTTATATTGAAGAAAGGCGGTAGACAGACATGATGAACTCATATTTGGACAGGAGTTTTTGGGTGAGAAAGGCACGGCGGAATCAAGTTCTGACGTGTGCCAGGTATTGGGCCTGGTGTCAGCTTATAACCTCCTCATAAGTCATGTCTAAGTTAAGCTATTGACCCAGGAAGTTCTGAACCGACACTGGTCATTGCTTGTGGCTTGTGGGTCTGTGGATTTAGTGGGCTCTCTGTACTGTTGTGAGTGCTACCACGGAGGGTTCGAAGTCGAAGTTACGAGCTTGAGGGGAAATATATCCTTTTGCATCACTTATATATTTTGGGGAAGTTCCAGTTGATCCCCCTAGATCAAGATACCCTATGCTCGATTTCGTCTCAAGAGACTCCATGCCCTTGACAAACGTGAATCAATTACTCCTATTGTTCTCAAAAGACTCCGCATAATCTTCTTGAGAGAGAGAGAGAGAGAGAGAGAGAGAGAGAGAGATGAACGACGTGACTACAGCGGTGATGGTGGCAATGAGCGAGCAATTGTCATCGGGGAGGCGTGACACAAATGCTAGCAGAGGAAGAAAGAGAGAGATTTGGACATTAAGGTATTAGGTATGCAGTTCTTTAAAGAGTGGTGAGATCAAAATGTTTAACAAAGCCGGCATTGTAAGACTCCTTGTCCGTTGCATCTGCGAACCCATTTAGTCATCAACAGATAAGGAAATAAGCTTCTTATTTAGCCTTTAGAAAGTGGCTTTCCAAAAGAGTTTTCCTATTGGAATGGAAAAGTTGTAATTGCTCATCGCACCATCCTTTATCACACGTCGTTTGCATTTGTGCAATCAACTGGGGGCAGTGACGTGTCACAGTGAAATTGTTTTAAATGTAAATACATAGTAAGTTCATTCTTTTCATGGATACAAGTTATGATTATTAATATATAAGACATGGATGGAAATTGTGGCGAGATCAAACATGCATATAAAATGTAAGTGGAACAATTTCATTTATCATGTTTGTAAAATAAGATTAAGCACAATAATCACATCTTATAATCAATTTAACATATGTCACAGGTAAAAATGCACCGCTAATGAATGATATCTCACATCTTTCTTAATGTGGAGATAACATAAGTGAATAGGGAAGACCACAACTTTTTACGCATGGAAGACATTTTCGAATAAAAGAATGTGATTTTCACAATTGTATCTTTTGGGAAGGTCGAAAGTGGATATTGCAATTTTAGGGTGCAACAAGTCCAATATCTATACCCAAGCGAAAAAGGGTTTGCATAGTGGGAGAAAAGCAAGGCTGCAGGAGATGGCTATCATTGATGAGGACATGGACAATGATATCTTGACATGTCATTCTCTAAAGCAATTACTCTATTCTTAGGAAATTATTTTGATTATCATTCACGTGCCCTTCTTTATTATTACTTGGACTGTTGGAATACTTTTATCCTTTTCTTTTTATTATAACATGTGTATTCGAATCATATGACTTAATTAATTTTTTTGAATTTTCGTGAATTCATTCCATCACATGTATTGAATAAGACTTTATCTATCAAAAATCGAGTATGAATCTAAGATCAATAAGAACCTATGATGCTATATTCAAAACGTGAGATTGATTAAATCCAAATCAAACACTTGATGGCTCCGCCAAAGTCTTGGAGTGTTTTGTCCATTTGGGGTCGACAAAAAGGATGAATCGATGATGGCCAAAGTTAGTAATGCTTGTCAGCTTGGCATTCTTTTCCGAGCCTTCCGCGAGCAAAGTAGGTGAGGCCATTCTAGGGACATTTCTCATCATCACGCACCCTTTTGTCCTCCCTCTCTCTCTCTCCTTTTTCTCCGGGCCACTGATCCTTAATGAGCTTATCATGCACCAACTTTCTTCCAATTCCTGATGTTGGCACGTTGTTGATCAAGTCAATCTCAACTTTTCTCCAGCGGGCATGGGGCTATCTGCAACTACTTTCCTCAAACATGGGCGGAACAAGGAGTTGAGATTAGTGGAATGAATAGTAAAATTTAGGGTTTCTGTGGAGATGTTCACAGGAAAAAGACCCATGAATCGATGCGTGGATTCTGCGCATGCTTGTCTTGCACGTAAAGATGTTGGCATGCCTTTTAGCCGTTGTTTTGTAGCTCCAAAGGATCATTGTCCAACGTAAAGCATGTTCGCTAGGCTTAATCTATACTCGTTTCTAGTGAGTTCAAGCTGTTTCTTGTGTCATCGCCCTAATATAATATGAACTGTGAATGTTAAAGTAATGAGATCATTGAATTTGTTTCGCACGTCCTTATCTTGTCACAAGAACGTGTTCCACTTCTTTATTTTTTTTTATCACCGAGTCAAACATAATGGATTTGTATGTGATAACTTTCCAAATGAAGAGCGCGAGAAGAGTGAGAAATCAAGAAATCATAGACTAACATGCCGTACAATGAAAAAAGATCCGATTAGTTATTGCAAGAAAAGAGTTAATGTCAAGGAGAGTGATGACGGATTCTCAATCATCCGGTGGACATTAAATTCATGTATGTGTATGTTTTGTACTTTACTCTTATTATTCTCATATGGAACTTTCGATCCCTTTACGCTCGCGATGTCGATGCACAATTGATATTGATGGATCTGTATCTTTCCAAGCATGTCCTATCTCGTGTAATTTGATCCAATAGATCCTATCCATATAATGTATATTCCAATATAATTGCAAGCCATAAAATTCGTTTAGAATTTTTCGTAATTATCATCATCGCTCTCGAAGCTCTCAATCCTCGACCCCACGCAAGAGGTGGATACTACTACTGGTCAATTGGACCACTTGTCGCTGGAAAGTAAGGATGCTAACTTGAAATCGACACCATGGATATCCAGAATCTAGTGCACACATAGACCTCCATTAGCCCCCTTCCTAATATTTTCTAGCTAAAAATAAGATAAGCTAAAATTAACCAATATCGGGACACGCAGCGTGCATTCATTTGACTGTATTAATGCACATGTAAACCTAATCTAGAAATAATTTACTCAAAACAAAGAAAAGAAGATCATAGTCTCGTCTACCCTCCATGAGCATCCCCCACAGCTACATGCACTGGCCTCCATTGCACCGCCACCGATCCAGTTGAGCCAAAGTCGGCATCGACCCCTTGCCGGTAATGGAGCTCTGAGCACAAGCTTTGTCTCGCCATCGTCGTCCACAGCCTCGTCGATGGCAACAAGATCTAAAGGAGGCAACTGCTTTCTAGAATCTCACGGTTTTGAACGGAGAATCCAATCATACTTGGATGTTCCGAAAAGGGTCGGAATTTGGCAGTGCAATTCCTTCATAAAATTACAGCGGAGTGAACATTGGAGAGCATGAAAGATTGATTTCCAAGATCCATGACATGTTAAGTGATGTGGTCATGTTAACCGTTTTGTGACGAGAGCAATCGACAAAGCGAGCCGGGGGCTTATTTCCTATCCTTGTCTGATTCGACGGCTCTGGGCCCACTCCGAACGTGGCCCAGCCCACTCTGTAGCCCACGCCAATCAAATGGAGACGCCACTCTCCTCCATTGATTGTGATTATTTAATTTTATTTTTTCCTTGCCTTTTCGACTCTGATATGGAGATTCTAGTGTAGCTTTTAAGCTGGAAAGATAAAGCAAATCTTCAATTTCCAACGCACTAAATTTTCTCGTGTGAAAATCGAACGATTTCTTATCAAGCAACAAGATTCTCCGAGTCATTGTTGTTGAGCATGGCCCTTGATATGAATGAAAATAATGATTGATTTAAGAAATTTTGCACTGATTTTCATGCTCGGAAAAGGACCTTGATATGCGCAACAAACGGATAATCCATGCGGGAAATGAATGCAAGAAAACGATCAGACAGGAACATAATAATTTCTTCAATGGACTGTAAATCCAAACGAAACTTAAATCCAAATACATAAAATTAATTTTGATCAATTTGAACCCACCAAACTGATGAACCCTAATCACAATCGCTACAAACAAATGGTGATGAATTCCAAAAATATCAATTCCACTAGGCTCAATCCGATTCAATCTTAATTCTCCAATTAAAAACCGCAACCCCCAAATCATTGTCAACCCCGAAGCGCGACGACAAAAGGAGCCACCATCGGTCATCAACCATGTGAGGTCAACAAAAGGGGCCATCAACAAGCGTGTGGAGCCTCCTACTCCTAGCCTAAAGCCCCAATCCTAATCCTATCATCTTCCTATCTTTTTCTCTCCAGTTTGCAACCTTTTTCCTTTTCCAAAATGGGCCCATCAAGGCCCCCGTCCTCCATGCTATTGCTGACCGAGCAAATTAAGGTATCGATGTCGCTGTTGCAGATATTATATATTCTGCCCACCACCTAAAAAGACAAAGGGAACCTTCTCATCTCCCGAAGTCCCCACCCCCAGCCCTAGCCCTACTGTCCAAACCGCCCCCTCTTGTCCATATCCACAGCCATGCACTGTTTTCTCTTCTACTTAAATGGCAAAGTCCCATGTTATAGAATAAAGGCTGATTGTTGGGTTCGCCATTGGACTAGTGATATGTTGGTTTATATTTTGTATAATCGAATCTTTTCAAGTATTAGTTCGATGGTAAGTGTTTAAGTTAGTTTTTACACCGGCAGTGGACTTGATGAAAGTCCTTATAGAATGGATTGGTCCATAGGATTTGGTAGGATTTCAGTCAAGCCGAGCTGTCTTGCCCAATATTCTTTTTATTTATTTTCCCACATTTTGGGATGAGAGGAATAGGGATTGTAAATTTCTGTTTTTCCCCCTAAGGCATCGATGGCTCTTCCAACATCTGATCGAGTTTCAAGCCTGGACGCTTTTTCATATGATCATTGAGATCGTGGGTGCGTTTTACAAAGGGTTGGTGGCCTCGAGGACAAAGTGCAACCACAATGATTTCGCATTTTGGACCTAATTTTAGAATTTCTTTCTTTTTGAGTTTCAATGGCCAGCTTTTGAGAGAGAGAGAGAGAGATGGGGTGGTGAAATTCATGAGTTAGAATTTGTCTTCATGTGCTTGAGATGTCGGGAATAAATGATGAGATATTGGGCCAATGGTATTGCCTTGAGCGGCCGAATAAAATTAAATAAAAAAAAAAAAAGCTTACTTAGAAGTGAGCCCTACCACATTCCACAAGGGATCATGGTGTCTCCTCTCCCTTAGGCTCCACAGCTAGGGTTCTTGGTGGAAATCTCATGATGCCTAAATATTTATCCGCGCAATCATTTGTATAATGTAAAAACGACAAATCACATTATAAGTTCCCGAGCTTTTAAGCATTAACCTAGCTCCAAACTTTCAAACATCCATAATTTCAACCAAGAATCGACAGCATTGAAATTCATAATTCACATAATTACATTCTTTTACTCAACGGCTTTATTGGCATGTTGGAGTAACTTTTGAAAATGTGAAGACTCCGAGTGCCAATTAGTATCGCAATAATGACCCATCAATTCATTTTGAGATTATGTCAACTCACATATTTTGGCAATTTACTTATTTTTTGGTAGGAGAATCGATAGTATCAATAGGACATATTGACGAAATTTTGTGTTTTTATTAAAAAAAAAACTTTTTTTTTTGTTCTCTAGTTTTTCAGATGGGAGGGAGACCGGATATACATGGTTTTGACAGGAATGCATGTCTTTGGCCAGATGGGAATCCCTTAAAATAACAATACATGCCTAGGGTTCAAACTTCAAAGCCATTTCTTTTATTTATGTCGAATTCAGTGAATGTATCATAAGCTCGTGCAGAGCCTCGGATTCATATGCAATGCATGTGGATGTGCGCATGTCTCTCTCCATGGCTTTCGGTTTTTTTTTTTTTTATCACTATTATTATTATCCACTTGCTATATAAGATTTAAGATTTAAGGTAAGCCTCTGTGGGTATTATTGACATACCCTATCCTCCGTTGTCCGAAGTTTATTTCTTTGACTAAATGATCTTTCCACTTCGACGATATTCAGAAACGTGCAGTCCTCCTGCCCGGTTCTAATGGGGACACAAACCTTTGACTGCCCGGCTTTAAATTATAGTGCCAAACGTGCTGAACAGCTAAGCTAGAGAACGCATGTGACATAAGTTGTTAGTGTACGCTATTAATGAGACCGGGACCTTTTTCAAAAGTCGGTAACCACCGAAGGGCAAAACGGGGGAAGCCAGCCACGAGAAGTGGGGGACAGTATCTTTCGTTGGAATCAAAGGGCTACTATTCGGAGCGGAATCGATATCTTCACAAGCATTCTCGTTGGTCAATAATGCTCGTGGTTCCTCCTCCTACACATGCAACTGACGGGGCGAGGAGGCTATTAAATGGATTAGCTCCATGTTTCCATCAGCGAAACCCGATGATTAAGAATTTGGCCGGCCCCTAGAGGAAAAAAAATAGTTGATGGATAGAGAAAACCTTCGGGAAGACACCTGTTGGCCGAGGAAAGAGATGATTCGCCACATGCTTGTCGCTTCAGGAACACATTTGGATGTCATGAGTTACTACACGATCGTTTAAAACATCTCTCTTTTGGTCGCGTCGGGGAGGAGACCGGATTTCAGGCTAGCGACGAAAGTAGCGGTGAGAGACGGGGAAAAACACAAGGGTTTTGTTTTTGGGAAAATGACAATAATAGTTCCTGAACTTTGACTCAATGTGCAATTTGATCAATAAATTTTTGCTTTGTTCAATGTGGTCCTTGAACTTTAATCAAATATGCAATATAATCATTGAATTTTTAATTTGTTCGATATAATCTCTGAATTTTTTATACATATTAAATTTATGTCTCTGAATTGTATAAAAATGTTTAATATAGTCATTGATCTTGAATAATTATACGGTTTAGGGACTGGATTAAATATTTATTAAAAGTTCAGGGATTGTATTGAATAAATTAAAAATTTAGGAATCACATTATATATTTGATTAAAGTTGAATATTGAAAAAAGTTAAATTAATCAAATCGCACACGCTTAAAGTAAAGTGTAAACTTATTTGTGTCAATTTCCCTTTGTTTTTTCAAGTGTGAGCAAATTGTCGTGTATATTAACATGTTTCGAGATCAGCTTGCTCGCCAGAAGAAAATGCATCTTCAACTCGATGTCGCTTGCATTTTCGTGCTCTCCGTGGATAAGATAACCACGGCATAACGTCACATGATAAGAAGAAAGAAGGGTGGGCGTTTCCTAACGTGCACTTCTCGGTGGGGTTTCGATTGGATTATGATTTCTCAAAGTGGGGGCACGAAGGACCATCGCCCCGTGGAGAGAAGGGGCCCTCGACGACCCTTTCGTCACGTAGCCTGTTCGAGAACCGAGGTCTAGTCGAGTGTCGTGTAAGACTTCGGAGTTCACGAGTCTTGTCTCGTGGCTGGACTTTATCCCTTCGGCAGGACCAGCGAGCATCAGCAATACTATGGAACAGCACAAGACCTTTTAAGGGTTTTTTTTCCCCTCTTTACTTCGAGTTTAGTCTATTTATGGCATCTATTCATTTATCATCGAGCAAATGTATACAAGAAGTTGTAATATCTAGCCTAACATGAATGTAATGTAATTGGCTAACCTGTTACATGCATGTATAGTAGCTACTAGTTATCATGCGACAATTTTAAAAATTAACGTGTGTACAACACAAATTCACTTTTATCGATTGATTCGATCACATATTAAACTTTATCTATTGCAAATCAATCATTAGCCTTTTTGAATAGGAAAAACTGCAGTGTGCATTTGCATAGAAAATGATCTCTAGTGAAAATTGATGGATTTGTGTTATGTTTCAATCGAGAATTTATACTGTGTTTGTATTTCGTTTGAAGATTTAATACTCGATTACCCAGTTCTGCAGAAAGTTGAGGACTTACGCCCCTTTCCTCTATCGAGAATTTAACGAAGTCCATCCTATGCATACGTGCTCATATCCACGTAAAATGGCTTGTGTGTGTAGCCAAAATAGATCACGGGGAGGCGGGGCTTCGCCACGTATTGGCCGGACCGCCGAAATTCGGCGCCGAAAGATTATCCCCGCCCGTGACGTGGCCCACCACTGGGTTAGCCTCCCATGCACGCCAAAAGCTGGACCGACCTGACAATATCGCGACACGTGGGTCGTGCTGGTTGGTCAACCTGGGCCTTTTGGTAGAGTGCAGTGCAGATATCCCCAAAAATAAAAAGTGGAAAAAGTTAAAAAGAAAAGGGTTATATATATATTTTTATTATTAATATTTTTAATTATTTCCTCTCTGGTTGCTTTTGGAGGTTGACTGAAATACCCACGAGGATGATGCTGAAATTACCAGTCTGACAGTTCTCCACGTGCGAGCCCAACGACCACTTCGTAATCTTGTCACTGGACCGTCGGACCATATCTAGCAACGTTGGATTCGGGGAAATCATGGTAGTGGTGGTCGAGCGGAGCTAACCCTTCGATCTCTTGACCAGAGCAAAATAGAATGCCTCAAAAAGGCAACACATAATATATATAATTAAAGTATTTTATATCTTCTTCCTCCAACGGGAAATTAGTCATGATGCCAAAATTAATCCTTTTTTGGGGGTTTATCTAGTTTATCTCCATAAATCCAATCCCAAAATTGTTCTAGATCCTAATTAAGTAACCTTGCGGTTTCGTTGATTGTCTCATGTTATCCCTCATCAATATTTTGAAAAATTATTTATTCATCGCTTGATATACTTAGAAAGTTCCTTAGAGACTAAATGATTTTCCTACTCGTAATCCCGCGTGATGGGGGAATTTTGGACTTATTAGTAACTAAAAGCTCACATGTCGGAGTCACCTCGTCCTGGTCCTATGTTTCACTTGGAGCCAAAAACGCCCACCGCACTCCTATCCCTCAATGATGTACTATATGATGTGTCGCCTCATCTACCCTAAAAGAAAACCGTAAAAGAATAATGAAAGTGAACAATCATTCGATGAGCTACTTTCATTTAATTAAGTTGAGTGTCCTATTGAGAGAAGCGAAGGGCAAGATTGTGCTTGCTTGAGTGTGTTTCTCAACTAGGTGATCCGAAAGTGCGGTGGTGTCCATGAATTGAATGCACACCGCATGCTCAGCTGGTTCCCATGCCTTCCAATATAGGTCATTTCACTTTCGAATCATTTATTCGAGTTTTTCGAGACTGATGTCTTATATGATGTACTTTCTACCTTGGGTTGATACTCTCTTCCGTTCCTAGGGAAGGAGGGGGGTTTGAAAGTCGTAAAATGTTCGGATCACTGATTGAATGTGATGCCGACAAGTACCTAAACCAACTAAGCCCGCCGATGCTTGGCAAGGACGACCAAGTCTTCCCTGCCCTGCCATTTCGGTCAATTGAATTGAAGAATCGCCCCTGCTCCCTGCTTCTCAATGGCGACTTCGGCAGAGAATTATCAATCCTTATGACGTGCCGAAAGCGGACCGTTGCGTGGACAGACACGCTTTGTTAATTCATGGCCGTACCATCATGGCCGTTGGGGGAGGGTGGAACAGTGTGGCGAGATCGGTCGAAACGGTCGAGGCTGTCCTAGCATTTAGTGACGTTGGTCCTGCAGCTAATCTGGTCTGGCACGTACGATATCCAATAACATCGACCAATTAGCAGATCCAATGAGCACTTCGGGATTCTCTGCCCATGAAAAGGAGGGGAAAAAAAATTGACTTGGGGATCTATGACATGAAAAGATTCCCACTTCCGATGTATCCCCCCCCAATCGAACGGTTATGTAATCTTACCAAACTTCCTACATTTTGTTAAGCGAAAAAATAATAATTTGATTTTTTTAAAATGACTACTTATATCCCTTATGAAAAAATGAATAAAAATAATTTTTCATTGACGGATTATTTCAAGAACACAATTAATTAGTTTTGGAAAGATATTTTATAAATGATTCATTCTTTTTGAAATAAATAAAGGGTTAAGCATTATGTTGAATTCTCTTTCGATTTTATTGTCAAATTCAGGTTACATTTATAATGTTTGCAAAATCATTCATTTTCTGTGAAAACAAATGAAGCCTCAATCACTTAAGTGAAAAGTCATAGAGGACTATATTTGAGCATGTACTTATCAAATTTGCAAGATGATTATTTATTTATTTATTTACCATTGCTTAAACTTTTAGTTATCTTTTCGAAACTAATTTCTCTTTCCATATCTCTTGAAAAATCACTCATAGGGATTCACGATGCATGATTACTCAAGTAGAATTATGGTAACCACTCCACTATTATTACTTTACGAGGGCCCCGAAAAAAGATGGTGGTCCTAGCGATTGGAAAATTTTACTTACGACAAACAAAAGCATAAGCCACATTCGAACAAACTCTTTCAACTTTATCCCCTCGAATAGAATTAGTTAGGTGCTCCAAGAGGATCAAATAGCGCCCAACACGATAAGCATGTCGGAAATTTCCCTTTGCTGGCTTCACAAGAATTAGATCAAGTCAAGAAAGTACTAGGCAAAGAGTCATTTTTATAGATGGCATGATATGTAATAAAATCACTATTCGCCACCCCACCACCTTAGCATCGCCCAAGTGATACAGGGTCTAGTCACTCATTGACCCCTACAAATATTGACTTGCATTATTATCACATTGCCCAGCTGTAGGTTCGATCTCATTCGAGCTTCACATCAGCGATAAAATGATTATGATGGAGTCAATTCAATAAAATTCAGTTTTAGAGAGAAGGAATTCAATGGCTAGGGAAGGCAAATACCGTGCCGAGATCTTTCAATCAAAGAGGTTTTCCTTTTTCGTCCTAAAAATCTGCCTCTTTCCCCCCGCGTCGCGCGCACGGGGAGAGATGATGATGATGATGATGATGATGGCGGCGTTGCCGTTGACGGACGTTGGGGGGTCGCTTGCGAGCGCGTCCGCCGATTCTGCTTTTTACCTCTCTGCTTTAACGGGAGGGTTGACCCTTGATTGACGGCGTTAACATCGCGGTGGTGGACGGCTCTTGGGCTCTCCCTTGAATCGCGCTTCGCTCCCATGGCCATCATCGTGCAACGGCTAATTGGGTGCTGACGTGGGACTCTCAAGGGAAAATTTATTAGTTGCGGCAGCTGCACGTAGGTCCTTATGGGTAATGATCCGTCCGACGTCGTTGATCCCCTGTGGCCGCGGGACCCACGAGATCCAACGGATGGTGTGCATTGCACCGGGCCAACCGTGTTGGGTGCACCGAAAGAACTTCTCCAATTTGAGGATAACACGAACTCTTGAGATTTCGATTCAAGTATTCTAATTTAAAACTACAAGGCGAAGCTTATTAATTTCGATTAAGAAGTGGAACCCATCTAGAGCCAAAGATGAGTTCTAGAATCGAATGTGAAACTCATTGCAGGTCAAGAGCATGCATACATATATTTATGTAATGTTGTACATATATTTGAATCGGTATGCATTGATAATTTATAAAGATAATAATGTTCAAGCTAAAAAAAATCGTTGTCGGAAATTACATGAAGAGAATTTAAGAAAATTATAATGATGAATCGCTTCATCTTTTTTTTTCTTTGTTTTTCCGAAAAATATTTAGGGCGATAGATTAAAAAAAGAAATTATGCATGAGGATGGAGATGAGCCCGAATGGCGACACCCGTGAAACATCGAAAGTGGAAGCGGGCACGGTCGCGTGCCTACGTCGTCACTACGCGGGGGATTTTTAGTGGCTAGATAGTGGTGGGCCTATAAGCACCCGCCACGTGGCGACGTCAAGTTCCTTTGAAAACTGAAGGACGAAAACGCTCTCCCCAACCGCCCCACGACCGTTGACGAACAGCGCCCGCTTGTTTCCCATGTCCTCCGCCTTTGGCAATTGAGTTCTCCTTTACCTGCATTAACTTCCCGTGAACGTAAATTTATTTATGGCAAAAATTTCAAATATTCTCATTTTCTCAAATAAATATTCAAAGTAGATATTATTTCAAATAAATATATAAAGTAATCAAATTATCTTAAATAAAATTTTAAAGTGACCAAATCATCTTAAATAAGAGTCTTTGGCCATTGGTGACTATTCTGACTATCGAAAAATGGATATTTTAGTAAAAAAAATTATAAACATATATATATTTTTTGATTTTTTTCCTTTCTTTTTTTCTTTTTTCCTCTTCCTTCCCCTGGAAATGGTCATTGATGGCCGGCGAAGGTCGCTCGCCTCAGCAAGGGCGATCCTCACTAGAGCCTGACCACCCTTCGTCATGGCCTGTGGAAGGAAGGGGAAAAAGACAAAAAAGAAAAGAGAAAGGAAAAAAACATAATAAGGAAAAAAAATAAAAAAAATAGAAGAAGAAGATGAGCACTTTTTGGAGACTAATATGGCTACTTTATGTCCTTATTTGAAACGAGTTTTACTTTAGACTTTTATTTGAAACAATTTAACCATTTGATACTTTACTTGAAATAATGTCTACTTTAGGTTTTATTTGAGAAAATGAGAGCATTTCGTGCTCTTATTTAGAATTTTCCCTAAATTTATTCTTCGAATCACGATATTTCTATATTTAACTTCTTTTGGTCATTGCGATTTCCTCGATATTTCACAACGCTTTACATAAAATGCTATCTATTTCGTGCAACTTGTAGATGTCACTTTTTACACAACCCAACTCAAGTCACGGGGGAAAAGTTCAGTGTGCGACCCTATAATTAACAAACTTTTATCGTGCTATTTTCCTCCGGAAGAAAATAAAGTAGATCTCGACAACTGATGATATTCTCCACGGCTAATTGGTGGATGGTCAAGTGATGTTGCCATCATAAGCCCACGGTTCCTTTCGTCCTAAAAAGTTATAGGATCGTATTTTCACGATGCCATTCGCGTAATTCATGGCAATTTGGAAGGGAAGGCACGACCGGTAACCTCAAGATCATCGCTTTTGATCAGGGCACGCGACGTCAATGTCACATAAAAATGGTTCGCCCGTTTTTTCAACAAGAGGGAATCCTCCTTTCGATCTCCTCACCCAAAGAATTCCAAGACTTTGTAATTTAATAATCATTTCCCTTTTCTTTTTCCGAATTTCCACCATGAATTCCAACTCCCTTTTCTTGATTATTATTATTATTTCTATAGTTAATTATTCAAATAATTCGGCGCTCGTTATCCCTTCACCACCACTTCTCGTCCCAACTTTATTCTTTTGGGGGGAGTGGTGACCTCTTTAACCCTCCTTCAAGTCTTCAATCAAGGGCCTCATTTCCAAGCTTTGCCAATTCTCATTCTCTCATTAATTTAAGTGATTTGGAACCCATAAAGTGCCCAAAATCATTGTACTTTGAGGGAAGAAAGTTGGAAGCTAAAGGCGCGCAATTGGTTCACGGGGTACCGATGATTTTCTATTTTAATAGTGGATTGGATTTCGAATAGCTTAGACCCGAAGTTTACGTAGGCCCCGTCCCAATTTAGCTTTTTGCTCGGAGTGAGAATGAGAACCTTCGCGATCATCCGGATTGCTTTAAACTCGAACAGTGGCGAATTCAGTAAGCGACGAGTACTTTGTTGGATGCATTGAAAAACTGTACACTCTTTTGAGCTTAAGATTATATCTTGAGAAGTTGATCAAAGCATCGGATCCTGCTTCTTAATGTTTGTCTCTGTCCTTTTTCGTCAAAGTTTGTTCTCATTCTAGAAGCTATACTGCTTTTCTTAATTTTCCACAATCTAAAAGATAAACTGCATCCTTACTATTTACTTGGCATTCGATGCTTGGAAGCTAAACGCAATACCTTCGTCATAATTATAAATAAATTTCTTCTATAATTTCGTTTGTTTAGTAGAAAATGAATAATTTAGAAAATATATATCTTGAAATGATCTCTTGTATAGTTTATAGAAATAGATGAACGAACGAAAAATATTTTATTGTCCACGAAGCTGTTTAAACATTAATTATAGCATTTTTCATTGACTAATTTATTTTAAGCAATACAAGCGATTGTGAGAAGATATTTTTTAAATTATTCATTTTTTTTACGAAATAAATGGAATTTAGATACACGAAAATCAGTTGGAATTTTTCTTTCAAATTCATAGTTTGATTAAATGGGAAAGAGGGTTGGACATTACACAAGTGGTGGATTACCCGATTTTAGTTGATGTGTCTCTTTCTGGCTAATGAGGCGTTGGAGACTCTTGGCGCATCCAATTAATTTCGATTGCGAGTCGTGAACTAGGTGTTGACGAGACCTTTGGCTTAATCATGGTGCTTGTGGTTGATTTCAGACCACCCAAATAAAAAAAAAAAAAAAAAAAAAAAGGGAAGCCAAAAATAAAATTTATCTCACAAGCAACGAACGAGTACTGAAAGTGGAGGAAGGTCACTTCCTCCGGACGCTCCATCCGTGACCCTGATTTGCAGAAAGATACCACAAGAAGACTCCCCACATTTGACTGAAACCACTCAAAATTCGCGATTTTGAAGAAGAAGAAGAAGAAGAAGAAGATATCGTCGTCATCATCAAAGACACATGTAATATTATAATTACTATTATTATTATTATAATTATTATTATATTCAGGAGGAGAAAATCAGCCAAAATAAAAGAAGAAAAGATGAAAATGAAGGGAGCGATTGCTTTTTCCAAAACCTGTCCACATAACTACAGCTCAACTCACCCACCCAGAGAGCAGAGCCAAAGCACAAGAGACGCCCTCCTCTCTCTCTCCTCTCCTCTCCTTAAAAACGACCTCCTTTTGTCTTCCTTTCATTTTAGCATCCCTCTCTCTCTCAGTCGCTTTCTTCTTCTTCATCACTCTCTTACACATTTCTCAAGTTATATATATATATATCTACGCACATACATAACATCGTCTTGCTGCAGAGGAGGAGGAGGAGGAGGAGGAAAGAAAATGTTGCACTCCCATCCGGGCTTGTTCCTGACTTGCTGTGCTGCCCTTCTTGTTCTGGCTTCTGGGTCGTCCCCGAACTTGCCCATCATCTCCTTCGACGAAGGTTACACCCAGCTCTTCGGGGACAACAACCTCGCTCTCCACGGAGATGGCAAATCAGTCCATCTCTCCCTAGACGAACGCACAGGTGCCGTTTCTAATGTCTTTCTCCACCTGTTCCCGTTCAATCGGTGAATACTGAGGATTCAAGTTGTCTTTTTTCGTCGCCGGCTCTGTTGATTGAGGACCCCTTTTTTTGGATTCCTTCTTTATTAATTTGATTTGTTGCAGGGTCTGGGTTTGCGTCTCAGGATCTTTACCTGCATGGCTTCTTCAGTGCTTCCATTAAGTTGCCTTCGGATTACACTGCCGGAGTTGTGGTTGCTTTCTACGTGAGTGATCTCTACTTTATTAGTCCTTTTCGTTGCAAATTTTTGATGTTGTTTTCACGTTTAATCCCAGTATGCATCGACTGTATATGTTCGTGATGGGTGCTCAATGTTTCTTCTATAAAGAAAAACATATATTTGATCCTTCTTGGGTGATTAAGTTCACTTCGAAAGGCCATACATTTATCAAATTACCTGAAAATATTTCTCTACTGTTGAGTATTTTGAGAGCGATGACCTGCAATTTTTTCTTTTGCGAGTTCTCCACTTTTGATCACATATTTGGTTCTGCTTGACTGTTGACTCTTCTACTGAGTAGCTTTGCGAATTTTTGCTCTGGTGATTGGCAACTTGTTTGTTCTTTGATGGTACAGATGTCTAATGGCGATATGTTCGAGAAGAACCATGATGAGATTGATTTCGAGTTCTTGGGTAACATTCGGGGAAAAGACTGGAGGATTCAGACTAATATCTATGGCAATGGAAGCACGGGTATTGGCAGGGAAGAGAGATACGGCCTCTGGTTCGATCCTGCCGATGACTTCCATCAGTATGGCATCCTGTGGACCGACTCTCAGATCATGTGAGTTTCAATTCCACCCAGATAAGAGCATATTGTTCTCTGGTTTACCTTGTGATTCTCTGTGCTTCTTTTGCATAGCTATTTAGTAGCTTTTGTGGATGTATCATTACCCCTGTTAAGATTGCTGGTTTCCTGAGAAGTTTTTGAATATGTGCTCAGTGCTCTGTCCTTATTCAGCTGAAATATGTCACTGAGGCTGGGGGATGGTCGCTTCCTTATGGAACATTTGTATTAAGATCGGCACATCTTGCCATGCATTGTCAGGATGGTCGGGTGGGTCACGAGTATCTTGACCATCCACTCCTTTTACTACAGAGCCCTGGCTCGCTCATTCCTCACTTAGAGGAAAAAGGCTTTCATTGTTGTTACTGTTGCTTTAATTCCTTTTACCATGTCTTGGTTTGATCATGACGATACTGTCAAATGTTTGGTGGATAAACATCTATTAAAGATCTTTTCAGTAATTGAGACAAGTTAGATGGATGTTTGGGCGCCTTCTTCTTTCCCTATCTACAGAGGGTAATTGGTACATTTGATTGAGATGGATTAACTACCACTGTTAATTTTTTTGGCTTGACTAAAAAGATTGTAACTTTACTCAGTTAAGTGGAAGTTAGATACTATTTCTGTAACCCAACGCATAATTTCATCTTTGTGCTTCTGTTCACATGTTATTTTACAAGGAAGAAGGGTTTGGTACATCTAAATTCTGTTTTAATTATGCCAGAGTTTAAGCTAACTATAGCATCTGTTCTAGTAATCATGAGATGAATGGATGGAAACATCCCATAAGATAACAGTCTATACCGCTTGTTTCTTTGTTTTGATTATAATTAAGCTCTCGCCACTTTTTTCTTTCTTGTAGATTTTATGTGGACAATGTACCCATCAGAGAGGTTCAGAGAACAGAGGCTATGGGAGGCCAGTTCCCCTCTAAACCCATGTCTTTATACGCCACAATATGGGATGGCTCTGATTGGGCCACAAACGGCGGAAAATACCGAGTGAACTACAAGTACTCCCCCTATGTTGCCAAGTTCTCTGATCTTGTCCTGCACGGCTGTGCAGTTGACCCGATTGAGCACCAAACGAGCTGCAACAATGTCCCAAGTCATAAGGCGATCCCTCAGGGCATCACTCCCAGACAGAGGACGAAGATGGAGTATTTCCGGAAGAAGCACATGACTTATTCGTACTGCTATGACCGCACCCGGTACAAAGTCCCTCCATCTGAGTGCGTGATCAACCCAAAAGAAGCCGAGCATCTCCGGGTTTTCGACCCTGTCACCTTTGGAGATGGCAGGCACCACCGTCCCAAGCGTCACCGCCAAAGCCGGACGAGCCGAGTGGACGCCTCAATGTGAGAGATAAAACTTCAATTCACCACTTGCAGCATTTTATCTGGTCACCACACCATGGGGGGGATTCATGGCTTATTTCCACTACATTTTACCTACAGTTTGATTGTCATGCCTGGTCAAGTCATTTCTATTTTTTTTTTCCTTTCACTTTCTGGTTTTTTCGTTGCCTGTGAATAGAAAGATAAATAGAGGAAGGAGAGAGGAGGGGGGAGGGAGAGAAGGGCACACAGATTCATCATTGGATATATATGGGTTCTTGGGTGTGGGGTATGTGTATAGTCCATGATACCGATAAGAGTTTTTCAGCCATTTTGTCATCTCATATATGGGTCTTGTATTTTCCCTTTGTTTTTTTCTTCTTTTTTGCTGAATTTGAAGATTTGTACTGCTCTCCGAGACACATCTCATGGGTTTCCAAATAAATATGCCTTTTTTCCTGAGTTAGGTGTGTCTGTGTGTTATGATATGTGGACATTAATAATGGGGGTCTGCAGAATCTTTGTTAATGGTGGGTGGTGGGTGTGGTGCATCCCTTGTTCTATACTCTTGATTCCATTCAATTAGTCAGATGAAGAGAGAGAGAGAGAGAGGGGGGGGGGGGGGGGCTCTCATCATGATCAAAAAGCTCTGCTTTCCATTAAATGTCAAAAGCGCGGGGCCCATCTGGGCTCTGTTTCGTGATGCCTTTTTTGTCAAACCTCAAACTTGGTGTTGCTGGGACAAATATGTCAGCGGACCGGAAATGAAAATCCAAGGCCATTTAAGAGGACACAGGAGGTGGGGGATACACCGAGTTGCTGCCCTTGGCAGTTTTTAGTCCCCTTCGTTTGTTGCAGAAAAAGCTGTGGCTGGATTGAGTCTAGTTTTGAAAGGGTAATCGATGTCATTATTTCCTTCTCCTTTTGCTTGTTTTTCTTCTTCTTTTTCCCCAGTGCTTATGGTGGCAAATTTAGTGTAATCATGGAGGAATGTGTGACAAAAGAAGAGGTGAGATAGTGAGTGAGGAAAGAAGGAAATGGAGGGAGAGTGGATTCGCAAATTCATCTCATTCAAGCATATGTTGGCGCTCGTGACTTAGCGTTTCTGAGCAATACTTGAAAACGCTGCTGAAAAAGAAAGGGAACTACTTGGAATAAGATGTTATACCTTCCACCGTTCGATTGATGGCGCTAGATATAGCATATTAAGTTCCTAATAAGAAGATCATTTCAAATGAGACAAGCGAGAAGATGAGAATGGAGAAATCTACACAGCTGTATGAAAGCATCACTTCCATTTAGTGGTCAGGAAGCGAGATATGTGACTTATCCTCACCCTAAAGAAGAGAAAATGCAAGTTTCTGGAAAAACACGTGTCGATCATGACATATTTGCTTTAAAATTAAAGGACTAAACCCAAAAATAGAGAAGGAAAATCAGACAGGCGAGAAAGAGAAAAAAGTGGAGGACTCTGGGGATTTGGGATCTCATCCTCCTTGAAAGGCCACCTGCAAAGGGATACTCAAACGAAAAGTTGGAAACAATCCTTATGCACCTCTTGAATATCAATTTTCATTACTGAGTGGTGAAAGTCAAAAGGAGAATAAAGTGAAAAGACAAGAGAAGTCGGGCAAAAGAGCCGCAGGATCAAACATAGAGTCTGCTGAAAGCAAAACATGAGAAAGTCTGTCAAAGTTTATGCCCCATCAATCAAGCGTCGACACTCAAAAAGATGATTTTTCGCTCCCACGCCACCACACCTTGAAAACCTTTTATAATGAAATATGGCAATTGCATAATAAAAAAAGGTGTCGGGGTCGCGACGAAAGTCCAAAAGTCAGATTGATCGAACTCGTACTTTTGAATTTTAGCATACCAAGGTGGAGCGAAATCGGACAAAGCCAAACCATAGTTGTCTTGGATTCTTGGACTGATGGGACTTGCATGAAAGAAGCTATTGTTTGTTTTGGAAAAACGTTGCTCTACTTTCGTTATATTTTCAATCAAGTTTACCGTATTTACAGTTTCGCTGGTCGGGTCCTTCTATCTGCACAAAACGTCAGTCCGTTTGGCATCCTATCCGACGGGTATGACAGTTGAAAGACACGACAGAATGTGACATGGACCCATCATTGCCTACATGAACATGCACCGTGAATACATAAAATGGGCAGTCCCGTTAGCTGGATTTGGCTAAAATTGGTGCTGGAGAGACTTCACTGGACATTTTGCATAAGCCAAAAAACTCAATGAGAAAAATTGAAAGCACAAGAACTTGATTTAAAAACAGCAAAATACATAAGCGAAAAAATATAACTTTTCCTTTAGTTAGTTCCAATGTAAGTAAGAGAACCTCACTAGCCTCTTTACCATTCGATCTGTTACAGTGAAACCACTGATAATCGTTTACCAAGTGCAGGCAAAAAATAAGAGAAGATTTCATTATAAATGCAAGACAAACATATGGAGTTATTTAAGTTGACTACCAGAAATCATTGCACGAACAAGTCCCTCCTTTGAAATGGTGATAACGATTGGCATCTCGAACAATGATCTCTCGCTTGACGATAACACTGATGAATTTCAGTACAGTATGGCAATCTCCACAGACACGGAGATTTTTCACTATTCTAATTACTGTCCCAGGAACTGATTTTAGCAGCCCATATGCAACAGCCAACCTCTCGCTGTGCCAGAACAGTTGTTTCTCCTTCTCTTGCTGCTCCATGTCATGTAATACCGAGCTGGTGTCCGGAACATAACCTCTCCTTCTCATCTCTGCATCCAATTCATTAAGCAAGCAAAATATCTCATCTTTCATTGGATGAGTTGTCTCCCCCGCATAAAATACTTGTTTTTCTTTCCCGATGTCAATGCAACTATATCCTGGCTCTTTTCTCACTTCCATTAACGTCATCAGCTTTCTGATCTTGGCAACTTTATCCCAAATAGCAGCACGGGCATAGATATTGGACAGAAGTATGTAAGTCGAAGGATCTTCTGGCTTTAGGCTTATAAGACCATCAGCAATTCTAACAGCCATTTCGATCTTGCCATGTTGTTTGCAAGCGCTAAGAAAAGCTGCCCATGTAGGTTCATCAGGTTGAAAAGGCATTTGATTGATGAGGTTCTCTGCCTCGTCAAGATGCCCGGAACGGCTAAGAAGATCCAATAAGCAGGTATAATGTTGCAAGGAGGGAGTGATACCATAATCCTTGATCATTGAATTGAAAAGACTGCGACCTCTGTTAACTAATCCAACATGGCTACATGCATAGATCAATCCAACAAAAGTAACTTCGTTTGGCTTTACTCCGGTAGAAACCATTTTATCAAACAATTCCAATGCTTCCTCAGCTTTCCCATGCTGAGCAGTACCCACAATTATCGAAGTCCAAGATACTACATCTCTGCGATTCATCACATTAAATATATCCTTTGCACCAAGAATATCGCTGCACTTGGCATACATATCAATGAGTGCATTACTGATAAACAGGCAAGATTCATATCCCAGAAGTACAACAAGACCATGAATCTGCTTTCCAAGTTCCAACGTAGCTAAATTAGCACAAGCACCAACAATGCTAGAAAGAACCAATGGGTCTACGATGTCAACCTCTTCTCTTCTCATGTCTATGAATAATTGAAATGCGTCAACATTATTCCCACTCTGAACCAACCCAGAAATCAATGCCGTCCAGGAAAACAAAGTTCTTGCAGGTTCACTTTCAAAGATTGCCACGGCATCTGACTTTAGCCCACTCCTAGCATATGCAGAAACCATAGCAGTCCAAGAAATCGCATTCTTCACAAGGATTGAATCAAACACGGCACGAGCATCATCTGGTAATCCACATTTTGCATACATATCAACTAGTGACGACTTTGTCACATCATCCTCACAAAAAGGTGATAGCAAAAAGCTGGCATGAACTTGCCTCCCGAGCCTGATGCTGCCCAAGTTAGCGCAAGCCTTAACAAGGCTAGCGTACACAAAATGATCCGGCCATAACCCATCATCTGCAAGCATGGTGCGGGAGATGGAGAGAGTTCGGTGAGGGAGGTTAGCTTGGTTGTATGCAGTGAGGATCGAAGCCCAGGAGATTTGGTCTCTGTGGGGCATTTCCTCAAACAGCGAGAAAGCATCTCCAGGGAGGCCACATTTGCCATATGCATCGAGGAGAGTGTTGGGCAAAGGGCCATATCGGTGAAGGCCGCTCTTGAGCAACTGGGCATGAAGTTTCCTGGCAATATTCGGAGAGTTGCGCCGCGCACATTGCTGGAGCAGGAGAAAATAGCGAGAGACAAGCATTCAGCACCTTCTTTTGGTAGGTCCCGTCATTCTGGAATTACAGCAAACATGTTGCGGGCATGCGGACATTGCCCAGATGAGGAGAAACATCCTTCACACCCATGGGATCCATCCGCCATCTCCATATGGAACTAACTGCACACGGACAAGACAACAACAAAGACTCATCATTTCAAGAGAACCTCACAAGTATGCGAAATTTACTCTCATTTTCTACGCCTTTTCAACTTCCACATGTCCTAACGCACAAGTCCCGTAGCGTACCGCCATTCAGTCGCGCGACAAAGAATTCACCAAACGGGTAACTACACAGGCGAGGGAACAAACTGTCCACCGACGGTGAATCGCTGACAGGAAGTTCTCATTTTGCCGGTGAAACTTCGTGCGTCGTGGGTGTGCGTGAGAGAGAGAAAGAACCTGTGAGGGAATGGCGTGGCGTGGTGTGGCTTTGCGGCGAAGCAAGAACTGGCGGCGGCGACCGGCGATGGATGCCCAACCGAGATTAGAAGACCCACGACGGGTCGCCTTGCCAACCCTCCAAACCGACCTTCAACTTTTCATTTCTATATTTCGAAAAAGGAAAAAGAAAATTCACTTCTAAAGAAATGCCATGTATTACAGTAATACAGAAAACAAATTACATATACTTGCAATTTAAATAATCAAGCAACTATAATTCATTCCATAAATAGATTGAGAAACACACAAAAATGAATAAAGATCTCAAAATATACAGAGTTTTCGTTCTTTTACATTGGACCATGTTGTGACGTTCGTGAAGTCCAATTTTTGGACTTTCTCTTGACCGTTCCAATTACGGGTTTTGAATACCAAACTTGCAAACAATTTAATTTGGATTGAATTTCGTTTATGGACTCAACCTCAATAAAAATTTAGGAAGGGCCCTTATTTTTTCAAATACGAATCTAAAATAGACATTACTTCAAATAATGATCTAAAGTAACTATATTAATCTTAAAAAAGACTTAAACTCACTATTTGATAATGGCAATTTTGTCATTTAAATTTTTTCTTTCCATAAAAAAAAACATAAAAAAAAAGTAGAATAAAATAGAGACGAGAGGGAGGGCTCCCTCCCACCTGTGGTTGTTGCCCTATTGTCGATGGGGTGGCGACAATGGCCAACAAAGTGGCTAGCGCTTGGGTGAGGGCTGGCGGCCCTTGTCAATTGGAGGCGAGGGCAAGCTGGGTGAGGGTCACCCACCCTCTCCTACCTCTAGTGATAGCTTGTTGGTCCTTGCCTTCGGTTGGCAAGACCCTCTCTTATATATGAAGGTTGCCCACTTTTGCTTTGGTTTGGGCGAGAGTCGCCAACCTTTACACAAGTGCTAAGGGCCCTCACCTAGTGCCTTTGGACCTAGGTGAATTTGGGGGAACAAGGTGAGGGCCATCAGGTGCCCGAACGAGGGCTAGTGACCCTTGTCTAGATTTGGGAGGGGGACGTCGCCCTCTCCTACCTTTAGCAAGGGTCATCGGCCCTCGCCTAGGCTCTGACAACCCCACTGCCTAGCATCTCTATTCCATTGGTGATGGGGCAATAGCCATAGGCAGGAGGAGCCCCTCATGCCTCCTTTTTTTAAAAATCTAATTTAATTTAAATTTAAATTGTATTTTGATGAAAATACCCCTAGTTGGCTGAAATATTTTATTGGCTGGTGAGGTTAGGCTATTATTTGGAATATATATATATATATATATATATATATATATATATATATTTTTTGAACCGAGATTGATGATTCTTTATATTCTTATTTGAAACAAGGCCTACATCATTCTCTTATTTGAAAAAAATGAGTGCATCTTAGGCTTTTATTTGAAACGATCCCTAAAAATTTAAAAGAAGAAATTCCTATAAAATGTCAATAGTTTATAACAAAGAAACTTTATTCCTTGAACAATCATCTATAGTGTCATAAAATAATTTAAAAATTATCAAGATGGTATATATTTTTGTCTACATCGAATATAAATTGAAAATGAAGATGCTTTCTATATTATAAATCTGACAGGACAATCATGTAAATAAGTGCATCACCTATTAATAATTGATTTTAGTCTTGATATGAGTTTTGGCCACATTTTGAATGAAAATAAGATGAAAGTAGTTAGTTTTATAATTCAGAAGGACTAGTAAAGTATTGGATTTTTACTATAACAAAATATAAGTTAGAATTGAACTAGAATATACATTGATTTCTTTTTTTTTGGTAAGGATATACATTGATTTCTTTTTCCCTTCTTTTTCAGCCTAATTTCTAAAAAATCTTCAATTTTAGATATAATTTCCTTTTGCCTTGAATTTTTTTGACCTAAAAAAAATTCTCAAATTTTAGGTCTAATCCAAATTTATCTCAAACTTTTCTTTATTGAAAAAAAAATCTCTTGTCCCAAATTTACTTCAAATTTTTTTTATTTAAAGAGAAAACTCATGAACTTTTGTTCTAGCATCAAATTTGGTCCCACTGACCCTCCTTTCATCCAAAAATCATTATTAAATACTAGAACGATTTTATTTTGGAGATAGTTTTCCATATCATCTTATTAATGTGGATTTGTTAAGAACATGAAAATGTAATTCAAGTTAAGAGTGGATCACATGGTAAAATTGAAAATAGATAAAAAATTTATAATTTTTTCGAAACAAAATAAAATGCTTGGCAAATTTAAAATTAAACCTAAAATTTGAGATTTTTTCGAGACAAAAAATTCAATTAAGACTAAACCTAAAATTAATCAATTAATTAATTTTAGGGAAATAGGCCTTCATTTGAGTTAACAAATTTCGTGAAAGCCGCTAAGCCTCCCTGGTACAAGCCGGCTTGCCGGGGTGGAGGGTCCGGGGACGCAAGAAGATGGCGGCGGATCGACAGCAGAACCCTCGTCTCATGATCAGCAACTTCCTCTCTCTCGAGCAGTGCAAGGTCGCAAATCTCATCAAACCTTTGCATTTTACGTTTGTGTCGTGTCTGGACTCAAATGGGTGTTTGTTTTTTCCCCACAGGAGCTGGAATTCATCCACAAGAGCTGCAGCACGGTTGGGTACAGGCCGAGCGTCTTCTCCACCACTCTCTCTCATCTCATCGCTACGAACTCGGCCCACTTGATCATTCCCCTTGTGCTCATCCGAGGTCTAGTTACCTTCGTTCTCTCTTTCTCACTTTGTTAGTTGATTATCTGGTTAATCCATTGTCGGTTGAAATCAAGAATTTCGTGTGGAAGATGGACCCTTTGTTTTTTTGTTTTTCTTGAGCGCGTTGAGAGCAATTATTGGACCTTTTCTTTGCTCGGTGAATCAAAGTTTTGAACTTTGGTATTTGTGCTGCGGTTTCATTCCATGGTAACTTAAGTCCAATTGCCTCTGAGTTTCATGGTTTGGCGTGCTCTTGGATAGCTTCTGTTTGACAGCGGGATGGAGTGGTTGGGCGTAGCTCTGATAAGTCAAGCTTAAATGTGTCAGAAGATCATAGCTTGAGAGAGTAATTCTTATTTGGGTACTTGTGGATCATAAGCAAAATATTGCTCTTTTTCTGTTGCTTGTCGTGACTGACAGAATCAGAGAAGAAGTTTATGATCTTTCCTAATTAGTGTAGCTTTCAATTTGATCCTGAAATATTTGCTTCATTCCTTCATGTCAGAAAAACTGAAAGAGAAGGTGGAGGAATTCTTTGCATGTGAGTATGAGCTCTGTATCGAATTTACTGGTCTTGTCAGGTCTCCTCTTATCATCTGTTCTCTATTTCCTTTAACTGCTTCTGTCAGGCTTCAAATTTGTTTCTGTTAACGTATAATAATTTTGCTTTTGCTGAGCATGAACACAAGATAAACAGCTAAGTATTTTTGAAGTTTTTATGATGTATTTGACTGAGGAGCGAATCTATCAACCTTTTTTGTTGCTTTCTTTCTGGCCTCTCCTAGCTTGTTCTTTTATTTTCTTTCAAGTGGAAGAAACTGACGGTGCTTATCTTTGTAGCTTTGTGTTTTGTAATTGAGTCATTGTTGTCTTTCTTGTAGTATCGAATGTTTATAGCACTTCTCTTACTCAGTGTTGGATACGTTGACACTTGTATCTATGCAACCACTGCCGGTGAGCATGATCAAGCTCAAATAACTTTGAATATTATATAAGCAAACATTTTGGTGAATAAAAAGATGCTTATGTTAAATTGGAGTTAATATAAAGTAGGCCTCATGAGGATACATCTCTAATTCTAGCTTAATCGCGCGACAGATCTTGTTTGTTGCTACGTTCCTCGGAAGGATATGTTTTCAAACTACTTTTTTTTGCAGTTTAACTAACTTTGGATGTAGCGATCCCTCTCAACCTGGAAGCCTTCTGTGGAATTTTGATAGAAGACAAAGATAATATGAATTTTTTTTTTTTTTGACATACTGGGCTAGAGCCTGGTCAGAAGACATGGGCTTGTATTGCAGGCTTAATTTTTTAAAGGTGAATTCTGAGGTGCTCATCCAGACATCATATCTTCCAATATAATGTTGATGATATGTTATGGATCCTTGGATTGACAATGGTCTCTGTCTCTGCCTGTCTCTCTCTGCACATTTTGTGCCTACTTAAACATGTGGGTGCTTATTTGTGTTTGTGCAGTTTGTTTTATACAATTTTCATCAATGGGGTGTCCCCGGGGAGGGCGGGGGGGGGGAGGGTGGGGTTGTAGTCGAAGGTGAATGGTGCACTTAAGGCACCAAGTCCTAAAAAGTGCCTGTGGCATGAAGCACAGAAATAGCGTACGCCCAAGTGAAGCTAGGCGCAATAACTCAGTGTAAGAAAAGTAGCAGCGGTTCTACTTACCTAGAATATTATTGGCAAGTGCTATTGGACCTTGTACTGTATGACTTAGGTATAAAAGGCATGTGCCCAATTGAAGGCGCATCGCTTTGACACTCAAGAAGCGGAATATCATTGCTCGGCCTCACTTCAGCACCTAGGTGTGTGCTTGAAACACTTTTGACTACACCGGGTTGGGAGATTTCAATTCTTGTGAGTTGAGATTGTGTGGGGGGATTTCAACTCTTATGAGTAGAGATTGTGGGATGTCCTCTGAACTGCATTTTGCTTCTTGTAATTTATAGCATTGCATTTCCTGTAACTTCACCTAGTTTTGTGGATACTTCTGCTGATACTATTTGATCTTCTTATTGATACAATGCGATTTTGTACTTTTGAAACAGCTGGACTAAAGGATCGAGCATTGGATGGCATAGTGATGATAACAGGCCCTATCTGAAACAGAGAGACTTTTCGGTAATACACTGCTTGTCAATAATATATCTCATCCTTCATACAATTTCTGAGGCTCCTGACTTTGAATTTTGATTTGCTTGATACTCATGTTTTGCTTGTTCTTTCAAGATCCAGATGGTTTAATGTATTTGTAGATATGGTACTGTTTTGCCTATCTTGTAAGGTTCTCGTGTTTCTAGCTCACTTTGCTGAGAGTCTTCATTTTTATGGTGGCCAAAGGCAGTTTGTTATTTGAATAGCTATGGGAAAGATTTTAGAGGTGGGCTATTCCATTTCCAGGACGGTGAACCCACAACTGTTAAACCTTCTGCTGGCGTAAGTATATATATCTCTGTAGTTTCTTCAAGTGGTATATCAACTATGTGTTTGGTCAGTGGAGTCATGTATGATGATAATTGAGTTTGCTGATTAGAAAGGAGTCATGAATTTTAATTATTTGAACAATAAAGTATTGATGAGGTAGTTGAAACTGGTTGAGTTTTCTCTAGGTTACGATATATGGTGGCTTAGACAAAAAAGTACAGAACTACTATAAAAGTTTTCTCATAATCATACAGATTAATTCAAAGGCATGATAATAATGACTGATCATGATTCTGTGTCTCTTATTAAGTACTTGAGCTGCCAAATAGTGTTAATAAAATTGTACGTTAATTTTCTTTGCCATGTGTGGATATTAAAGTTGACAAGTATGTCTCTGGTTGAGCTATTCAGCAAGCTTGATTGAATTGAATCCTTGTATTTGGTCAGGATGTTCTGATATACACTGCCGACAACCGAAATGTACATTCTGTTGATGAGGTAAGTTCAGATGACTATGACTCTCTCTCTCTCTCTCTCTCTCATGAGGAAGTTAAGATTGATTTAGATGCTTTGGCATCGATGTGTTTGCTCGTGTAAGCATTTCACTATTTCCATGATTTTTGAGTGGGGGCCTGGTGGACAGAGGATAAAACTTACTCTTTTAGAGAGGAATAACTTGGTTCATCCTCTTTGAGGCGGCTCAAACAAATGCATCTTGCTTTTCTTGTCGTTTCAAGTAATGAAAGTGTTTATAGATCTGGCTATTGTTACAACTTAGGTTTGAATTCGTGTGGACGTAGCCTCAAAGCCCCTACTAGTCGACAATTGAGTGTTAAAGGTATGATTAAGGTGATAAGGGATTCTGGGGTAATGAGTGTGCGACACTAACAATTTCATTGGCCTGGGCCGCCACCTTGCCGCACTAGTATGTTTATGATACATTTTTCAGAGCCTCTAGCTCTAGCGCTAAATACTTCATTTCTTGACAGATCATCGATGGGGAAAGACTTACTCTTACACTATGGTTTAGCCGTGATAGTTCTCATGATGAGGATGCCAAACTTGTCTCTCGTCTCTCTGAGATTTCCTCAACCGGGTTGACTGATGTTCCTGGCTCCTACTTACCCTTGCCAGCATCCAGTAATATGTACTGGTTTTCGCCAGATGACTCTTCTGAGCATGATTCAGCTATCAACATATGCTGTGCAAGAATTTATGCTCTGGGATTTGGTATTTATCCTTTGGAGGACAAGACAAACTTCATGGACATGTCTGATCTTTTGATGAAACCGCTGCAGTTAACAAGGAATGATGAGTTATTTAACCAGGAATTTGAAAATGTATTGCATGCGCTGCAGGTATTCTCAATTTTTTTTGCCTTGTTTTGTTTTATAGTTCGGGTATATTGTAAAATGTTGGAACAAATTCTTTGATATGGTGTAAATTTGTCTACCTGTTTAATGTTCACTTAAGCAAGATGGATAGCTTGTAGATACAACACAAATTCTCTAATGATAATGTATTTGCAAGTGCATGAAGTATGGTGGTCTGAGAGTTCTGTTTGGTAATCTGTCTATGTTTCATCATTCAGAGATCTCTAAATAAGGTCTGTGTACTTGCTTTATGAACATTTCTTTTAAATTTTGGTGATGTGATAAGTACTTTCCAAGTCTTTTATTGCTCAGGTGGTGCAGTACTACTCATGGAAAGCTTCCGAGTTGCAGAGACACACGACTGTATTGGAGGAAGGAAAGGTGATCCCACTCTCCCGATCACAAAGCCAGATTGTAAGGGATTTGGAATTGACATTTGTAAAGGATCAACAGTTGGCGCAGACAACATTCGGTTGTACTAGCTGTGACAGGTGTGGGATACCTAAAGTATTTAGTTGGGCCAGCTTTTCTGCTGCTATTGATGCGTGGAGAGATTACACAAACAAACTTCACAAGGATTTACTTAGGAGCTTGCCTCACTGGAGAAATCATCAGTCAATCTTTGACGTTGCATTTGACGAGCTTTGAATTAGGATTTGTTTTCACATGCCTCTGCATTTCATAAGCTTAAATTTCCCTTAAGAAGGTAGTCTAACAATGTCTCCAACTGTTCATTATTGCGGAATACATCATAAGCCTCTCTTGGATTCCATGCTAATGGATGGCATGGATCCAGTTGGAAGGCATCGACCTGGCAAATTGCTTTGATCGTGGCATCACTTCATGGCCCAAATTCTAACGGAAGTGTTAAAGTCATTTTCCCCATTTTAGCTGCCACTAGCAGCTAATCTCTTCAAGTTATTAGCCATATAACATTTGCAGAAGAGAAGTAACATTACAAGAGCGGATGTTCAATTCAGCTTTAGCAAGGGAGATTACAGAGAGAGAAACTTCTTAATGGGTAATTTCTTTTCCTTATCCATCATATCTATATACATGCCTCAGTTTATTTTTCTGCATCAAAGTTGACTTACAGCACGCTCTAAAACATGTTCGCATGTATCGGCTGCTTCATGAAGATAATACCCAATGAGATCCCATCTCGTTTATCGGTGACACTTTTTTTCTTGCTAAAATGAACATATAACTTTCTGCTGTGTGTGTGTAGTAACTTTTTGCTATAATCAGGGCTCGGAGCATAATTTTTTGACTAAGCAGTGTCGTGAAGCTGTTTGGAGATGAACCATTTGTGCAAGACTTGTCCGAAGACGTCGTAGAGGACGAGGTCAGCTCGGTCACCAGTCATGTTCACGGACAAGAAACCTTGCCCGTCGTAATAGAACTTCATCTCCTCTGGCTTCCATGACTTTATATCGCCCCTCCATGCCTTCGACCCGCCTCCGCTCGTAACGAATTGAATTTCACTGCAAATTTTTTTTTAATGAAGAAAACGAGTTCTTGTTATTATTATTGAAGGAGAAGATCAAGGAAAGCTAATGCCAAACTGTAGAAACTATACCTGTCTGTGCTTGTGATGTGCTCCAAGCAATGGTCATGCCCATTCACATAAAGGTCAACATCATTGGCCTGATGCCAAAAAAAAAAAAAAGTAATTGAGACATTATCCTGGGATCTAGCTGACGTAGAATAAAATATTCAAGTTGGAATTTTGAGGAATGACCTGAAGGATGGGGAGGAGCTGCTCGACGAGCTCGACGGTGACGCCATGGTGACCTGCGCTTTTTATGGTGTGGTGCCCGACCACGATTTTCCATTTTGCTGAGGAGCCCTTTAGAGCTGAATCCACATCCTATTGCAGGCATTTTGGCAAAAAAGTGGGGAAATGTAGTGCTGAATTAGAAAAGAAGCGTTTCATTTACATGACAATTTCTATAAAATATGGAACTTGTCTTCGTTTTGGAATTTCATGCGTGTCTAGAAAATTCATTAGTTCCACTTGAGTATGCTCCGAAAACATCGGATGAATCGGAGATGTGAACCTTCAAGAGGTTGGACAGGTACTCTTCCCTCGGCTCCACGCCCTTCCAATCGTACTTGTGCTCTCCCGGATCCGTGAAGTACTTGTCCACGAATGGTGTCGTGTCCACGAAGAAGAATTCCACGATTTCTGTTGGAGTCGCCCTGGTTAGTCATTTTTAATCGAAAAGCAAACAAAGGAGAAAATTTGTCTACACGATTATGGCCTCCCTTTTTATTTATTTATTTAATTTTTGCCTTCTTTCTTAATTTCCATCTATTAGACACGTGGATGCGTGAGGAATGATCAAATTAGCCGTCCCGAATTTAGCTAACGCAGATGTTTACAAGATTAAAGATGGTGATTACCTGCGTCTAGGACAAAAGACCTGAAGCAAACCCACCTGCTGTCCTTTTCCTTTAGGACGAGACTCAATTGGGCCTCAACATCGCCCCTATAATCATGGTTGCCCAAAACTGTAAATACCACAAAAATAAGGTCATTAAAATTAAAATGATAAAAAACCCTTTAACAGAATTTATTCCCAAATCCCTAAAAAGTTTAGCTTAGCCCTTTTCTTTATTAAATGATCTAACTTGAAGGGTTAAGATTAGTATATGGTTATGATTAATTTCAGGGGTTCGGGATTTACCATTGTACCATGGCTTTTGCAAGCTCGGGGCGGTGTAGATGTCCGTGAATGACTTGGAAAATGCCGGGTCGTCAACTCCGGTCAATCCGTCATCATAGAAGTTGTCGCCCGTAGAGATCACAAAGTCTATGTCCAGCTTCTCTCCAATCACTCCCATCTACGATCATCAATGAGAAAAGTACAAGAATTAAAGCGACAATTGCTTTGTGATTTTCTACTCTCTCCGCTTGATTTTGAAGGCTAAAGTCAAGGTGAATTTCTCAACTGTAGCATATTTAATTCAAGAGAAAAACAATAAAGCGCGACCTTATGTGTGTCACAAAGCACTCTATTTAACATTTCTATCGGTGATATGATGCGACGAGTCAATTACTATTTTCCTATCGCTTAATTACGTGCTTTAGTAATTAAACGGGAGAATTCAAAGTTTTCAAAGTATCTCGATTAGGATTGTTTCCAATTGTAGTTGTTTGTGCGATAGATAAATATGATGAGTAGTATATATATTTTTAGGCTCAACATGATTGACATGCACAATTTTATCACTATAAACACGGGGGATTATAGGGTCGGTATATCTATTTATAAGTACTATGGTACATCTCAATTATTGATTTATGGCGAGTTTCATATGAACTTGTCATAACCTAAACATTCATACGAGCAAGGTACCCGCCTATTCAACGCACCGGATAACAACTCAATATAACGTATGTAGATCAAAATATGCTTTAGCACTATTTGGCTGTCAATGAGGGGAGCGAGGGCATTTATTCCTAACGCAAGTTGGATATCTCAATGGAATATCCATGGAATGATGCTTTGCTGATGCGAGGGAGAATATGAATAACGTAAAGCTAGCGTATGAGCCACAAGTCATCGCGACATTACACCCACATATTATAGAATAATGCCTTTGCCTTTTCGCTTTCTTTTTGGCTATAAACAAGTGACCTTTCCCATGACGAGTAGGTGAAGAACTTACAACCGACAAGCACGTAGGAAATCAAGGCACGCGATGCTGTCCGTAAGAGAATCTCAACCCTACGGTCTGTCAAGAATGCATCGACTCTATTCATGATTAAACGGAAACTTCTTCCCGCATGCCCAAGCAATGTCGCATCACGCTCATAAAAATGTGTGACGAGGAGCGCAAGAACGTGTCCTGGAGAATTCGGTTTCTATTTAGGCGAAGTTTCGTTTTATATTGATGTCGGAAGGTTACGAAATTCACTTGCCTACGTAACTCGTGCGATTTGTCGACTAGTATGAGACTTGCTGGTCAGGGTTCCATCAGGATCAATTGACCTTTTCAAGCAAAGAAAAAGAAAAAGGGAGTATCAGAAATGGATTTTGAGTTTAATTTCATGAATGTCATTAGCTTCGTGGAAAGCAGGAAGAGCAAAGTAATTTGGAATTCGGACGTCCTAAATTTTACCCACAAACTTGCCATCGAACTCTTTCATCTTTCCATAATTGTTCATTTTCTCAGTTTATGTTTTTACAACTGGATTCGACTTGTTAATAAATATAGGATTTGATTGTATCAATTTAAAGGTTTACAACGTGATTGCGCGTTGCAATGTTAAAACAAAAATTGTCAAAATTAAAGAGTTTGCGACCAGCTATAGGGTCGCAGTTGTCTCAAATGCAAAAGAAATGATTTCACTCAAACATTTCCAGAAGTATGTCGCTAGCCGACTCTATGTAGATGACCCTCAAAATATACACGGGTTGAGGAAATATGAGGAACACTGGCAACGATTATTTTATAGAAAAATCAATGGGTTGAACAAGCTGGGTGTACAACCACGCAAACAACCACGAGGACACCCATCAGCATTAATTTTATTTTGTACACCCAGCTTGTTCAACCACGCAAACAAGACATTTCGGGGACATTAAATATGAAGTCACCCATCAGCATTAATTTTATTTGGTAACATTTAGGTAAGACTGGGCCATTAGTATTAGTGTTAACTGATAGGAAGAAATGAGAGGTTTCCTTTTAAGTTTTGGTGATCACGAGGTTCCAATGTTAAGAAACGCTAATTTCTTCATCGTTCATGCAATTGACACAAGAAAAGAAAGGTTGGACGTGAAAACCTGGGAAGCAACTTCAGATTGGTTGTAGTTCCCTTCTCTTCCCCAATCTCCGACGACCAAGAAGCTCAGAGTCTCGTCCGGTTTGGCACAGTGTTGGAGCCGCTGCAACTCCGACAAGGCCGGGGAAGCCATGCATAGCCATAACAACAAGCCACCCAAGAAGAGGAGGCGATACCCGCCTTCAACCATCCTCTCGTTTTGGCCACAGAAACGTGTCCAGAGCTCAGAGCAATCCAAGATCGGATCAGAAATTAATGGAGGGAAAACGAGTTGACAGAGGACTTGAATGGCTTTCTTGAGGCTGATGATGCCTTACATGGTTCTAGATTAGGGCTTTATATAGCTTCGTTGGGGTGGTGTTTGATGCTGAGAAGATATCTTGGGATTGGACGCAAGCGGGGTTGACAATGATGGACGGCTTGTTGAGAAGGACAATATCGGATAGGGAAAACGAAACAATGTCAGTTGTTGGCTTTGCCGACGTGCCTAGGTTGTGTGTCACCAGTTAGCGTCTGAATTTGTGATTGGTATAAATATTAAATGGCTTCGGATGTGTTGTGGTCATCCGAGGGGAAAGAATCTCCGGGAAGAAATTTTTCTTGACTGGGATAGAAGTTTTGGCTTCTTCGCGGGGGAACGTCAAGGCCGACGAAAACGAATGTCGCAATCAGATATCCATAGAAGAAGATCTAATCTATACTATGGATAAAGGAATTGAATTTTTAGGAAAAATGACAAAAATGATCCTTCAATTTTGGCTAACGTGCAATGTCATTTTTTGACTTATAATTTTTTTAAATATATAATGTAGTCCCTAACTATATAAAAATGTTTAGTGTCGTACATTAATGGTATCTGCTGATGTGGCTTCTGCTTTGTTAAGTTTGGATGGTGGACAAAAACAAAAAGTTAGGGAAAAGTGTCAAAAAAGTTCTAAACTTTTTGTATTGATCTTAAACCTTTTGACTTAGTGTCAATTTAGTTCTAAACTTTTTGACTTGGTGTCAATTTAGTCAAAAAACTTTTAATTTGGTGCTAATTTAGTCATTTCAACTAATCTTAGCTGGATTTTGCTGACGTGGACACCGGTCGGTGACGTGGCACGGCTGGCAACTAACATGGACAACTTTTGATATTTTTTGAATTTTTTATTTTCTATAATTTTTTCCTTTCCTTTTCCTTTTTTTTCCCCCGTACTTCTTCATCCTCTAGCTAGTCATTAGCCTCGCCACATCTAGAGAGGGTTGAGCCTTGCTGGCCATGGGCGAGGCCCAACCTCGCCAAATCCAACGAGATTGAGCCTCGCCCAGCCCCTGGCGAGGGCTTGAGCAGTCACCAGAGGCCACAAAGTTGCGCCTATGATGACTTGAGCCCTTGTAAAGGGCTGGGCGAGGCTCGACCCTCGCCAAATCTGCCGAGGGTGAGCCTCTGCCCACTCGGCGCAAGGTTGCCCTAGGCAAGCCGGTGGCGCGCTGGTGGCCAATGAGGTCAACCTCGACCTTGCCGGCCCTCGACTCTGGTAGGTCGCCCAGTCGGTGATCGACGGGAGGAAGGAGGAGAGTAGGGGGAAAAAAGAAAAGAAAAAAGAAAAGGCAAAAGGAAAGAAAATAAATAAATAATTTGGAAAATATTAAAATATTGTTAAGAATTGTCCATGTTAGCCGTTGGTCGTGCCATGTCACTAACCAATGTCCATGTTAGTAAAATCAGGCCAAAATTAGCCGGAAGGATCGAGTTAGCAATAAGTTAAAAGTTTTGGGACTACATTGGTACCAAGTTAAAAGTTTTAGGTCTAAATTGGTACCAATAAAATGTTTAGGATTAAATTGACACCAAGTCAAAAGGTTTAGGACTAAATTGGCATAAATGCAAAATGTTTAGAACTTTTTTGACACTTTTCCTCAAAAAGTTACGCATGTATTATCTAAGTAAGAAAATCATATCAAATAACGATATGTGTCATTAAATAATGATGGATATGTTAACGTCCTAATTTTCTTTTCCTTTTCAAAATCAGATGGATGAAAAGAAGGGTATGTTGATTCATCATTTTTAAAAATTCTTACCGTATAATAATTTGCATCATCAAATAACATATGATTTGCTATTTGAGCAAATGAAAGGAGTATATTAAATATTTATCAATAGTTTAAGGATTACATTAAACAAATTAAGAAGTAATGATCCATATTATACATTGATCAAAGTTCATAGACCATTGGTGTCATTATCTTGATTTGTTGAGTTGAAAACAGTTCGACCCAAATTAACCTATTTAACCAGTTTTGACCACTTTCTATATAATACAAATTTAGTAAACCATACCCGATCAACCCATATTACTAAAAAAAAAATTCCATATTTAATCTACTTTAAGAAAAATCATACCCAAATTGAGGTAAGAGCATTGAGTCAATGAGCATGAGATTGAGTGAGAGGATAGAGAATGAAGAGAGCCGTAGAGATGAGTTGGGTTTGAATAGGTTGTGAAACTATGATTGAAAAATAAAGTTCTTTATTAAATATAACTAACTCATATAACAATTTAATCTATCAAATATGGATTAAGAAATGGTTTATGACCTATTTTGACGTATCCACTCCTGTCAAACTATGATTGACAAAGTTGTAATAAATTTAAGGTTTTTTGGACAGTTTTCTCTAAGATGAAGGTGAAATTTGTTGATGAGGACTTAAATATAGATGATAAGTGAACCTATGTCATCGAACGTGCAAAAGCATGACGCACTCTTAACTGCCATATAGCATGAGCCAAATATTGCTCTTATTTACTAATGACAAGCGACTCGGATGGATTTAAAAGTTAAATGCATAGAAAAGATTCCTTTTGAAAGCACGGATACGTCCAAAAGTTGTGGGCGGTTTCTATTTAAGAGCAACACTAAATTCTTCGTCCTAAAATAATCGCCAATCATATTTCGCGAAAGAATTGTTGTCATAGCATGAAATACTATTGATCTTTTTGATAGGCAGTTGAAATTCAACCAACATAAAGGTCACTAAGAATAGAAAAACCGATGGACTTACATATGACAGTTTACCAAAATATTATTACACATCTTCACAAAAAAATCAAGCAGAAATCATGGTCTTTCTCTACAAGAAGGAGAAAATTTCCTTGGTCCTGCTCCACGTGTGCAAAACGCTGCCGGAAACGTTGTAAAACGCGATGTCGAATTGGGCGGGAGCGATTCTCATTTGGATTTTGTTAACAAGCACTCAGTAAAACTAAATTAAAGATACTTTACAATATACCATGCATTGATGGCCTTCAGGTCTTCCATACTTAGTGTCTCAAAAATCAAACTATATTAAATAAAATATACTTAACAAATGTCTCGACAAAACTCGTTAATAGAGTCTCTTCTTTTTTAGTTTTTATAAGATTCAAGATAGATATCTTGCTTTAATCAATAGCACAACAATTGACTTGGTTCACCCTCTTTGAGGCTGCTCGAACAAATGCATCTTACTTTTATTGTAGTTGCAAGTAATGAAAATGTCTATAGATCTGGCTATGGTTACAACTTAGCTCTAAATGCTAATTACTTCATTTCTTGACAGATCATCGATGGGGAAAGACTTACTCTCACTATGGATTAGCCGTGATGGTTCCCATGATGAGGACGCCAAGCTTGTCTCTCGTCTCTCAGAGATTTTCTCAACCGAGATGACTGATATTCCTGGCTCCAACTCACCCTTGTCAGAATCCAGTAATCTGTACTGGTTTTCACCGGATCAATCTTCTGACCATGATTAAGCAATCAACATATGCTGTACAAGAATTTATGCTCTGGGATTTGGTATATTTCCCTGGGAGGACGAGTTGAACTTCTTGGACGTGTCTGATCTTTTGATGAAGCCACTGCAGTTAACAAGGAGCAATGAGTTGCTTAACCGGGAATTTGAAAATGTGTCGCATGCGCTGCAGGTATTCTCAACTTTCTTGCTTTTTTCGTTTTATAGTTTGGGATTTATTGTCAAATGTTGGAACAGATTCTTAGATATGGAGTAAAATTTGTCTACCCTGTTTAGTATTCACTCAAGCAAGATGGTTAGCTTTTAGATAATAAACAAATTCTCTAAAGATGACGTACTTGCAAGTGCATGAAGTATGAACATTTCTTTCAAATTTTGGTGGTGATAAGATAAGTGCTTTAAGTACCGAAGTCATTGCTTTTCCTGATCAGGTAGTGCAGTGTTACTCACGGAAAGCTTGCAAGTTGTCAAGACACACCGCTATATTGGAGGAAGGAAAGGTGATCCCACTGTCCCGATCACAAAGCCACAATGCAAGTGATTTGGAATCCACATTTGTGATGGATGATGACATTTGGGTTTCTGAACTGTGATGGGTGTGGGACACGTAAATTATTTTGTTGGGCCAGCTTTTCTGCCGCGGTTGATGCGTGGAGAGATTACACGAACAAGCTTCACAAGGATTTACTTAGCAGCTTACCTTACTGGAGAAATCATCAGTCAATCTTCCACGTTACATCTGACAAGCTTTGAATTAGGATTTATTTTCATTTCCTCTACATTTCATAAGCTTAAATTTCCCTTAAGAAGGTAGTCTAACGATGTCTCAAATTGTTCTTTGTTGCGGATTCCATGACAAGCTTCACTTGAATTCCATGCTAACGGTTGGCACAGATCCAACTGGAAGGCGTTGAACCCATTTATTTGCCTCAATTGCAGTCGATAACTTTCATTGCTCATCGCATCCACTTCCCAGCCCAAGCTCGAAAGGAAGTGCCAAGTCATTTTCCCCATTTTAGCTGCCACTAGCAGCTGGTCTCTTCAAGTCACTAGCCATATTACATTTACAGAAACAAGAGAAGTAAAACTACGAGAGCCATGTCCAATTCAGCTTTAGCAAGGGAGATTACGGAGAGAATGAACTTCTTAAGGCGTGATTTCTTTTTCCTCACGCATCATATCGATGTACATGCCTCGTTTATTTTTCTGCATCAAAGTCGACTTGCAGCATGTTCTAAGACGTTTTCACGTGTATCTTCTGCTTCATGAATATGTTACCCAACGAGATCCGATCTCGTCATTTGCTATGATCAGAGCTCGGAGTATAATTTTTTGACTAAGTAGGATTGCCATGCTATTTGGAGATGAACCATTTGTGCAAGACTTGTCCGAAGACGTTGTAGAAGAGGAGGTCGGCGCGGCCTCCAGTCATGTTCACGGACAAGAAACCTTGCCCATCGTAATATAACTTCATCTCCTCCGGCTTCCATGACCTTATATTGCCCCCCAACGCCTTCGACCCACCTCCGCTCGTAATGAATTGAATTTCACTGCAGTTTTTTTGGGGGGGAAGACGATTTTTTGTTATTATTATCGAAGGAGAAGATGAAAGAAAGCTAATGCCAAAGCTGTAGAAACCATACCTGTCTGTGCTAATGATGCGCTCCAAGCAATAGTCATGCCCATTCACATAAAGGTCAACATTATTGGCCTGATGCCAAAAAAATAAGAAAAAAGGGAAAAGGTAAGTAATCGAGACATTGTCCTAGGATGTAAGAGCTGTCATGGAATTAAACGTTTAAGTGGTGCGTATAAATAATTTAGTAATCGACCAAGAAAATGAGAAATTTGAGGAATGACCTGAAGGATGGGGAGGAGCTGCTTCTCGAGCTCAACGGTGTCGCCATGCTGACCTGCGCTTTTTATGGGGTGGTGCCCGACCACGATTTTCCATTTTGCTGAGGAGTCCTTTAGAGCTGAATCCACGTCCTATGGGAGTCATTTCGGGAAAAAAAGGGGGAAATGTATGGCTGAATTAGAAAAAAAATGTCTCATTTAAATTTAGAATTTGTTTTTATTTTGTTTTTTGGAATTTCATGAAATATTAGAAAATTTGTTAGGTCCACTTAAGTATGCTCCGAAAACAAGGATGTGTAACCAAACTAATTCTACCCGGAAATTAGACAAGACCACCTGAAAAATAGGTTCAAGGAACTAGTCTGAGAATAGGCTCCAAAATTTTGTAGTTGGTTGGAATCAGTCTGAGAGCAGGTTTTGAGTGAATACTCACCTGAGAACTGGACCGGATTGTTTTGTTTTGGAGCCAGTTTCGAAACTAATTTTATAAGCTAAAAAGTCAAACCATAATTTCTTTTTCCCCTAAATTCTAACCTTAGCATTCCTTTGTCTTTTATCCTTCCTGGGAACCCCTTGCCCGTCTTCCTTCTTCCCTAATTTTTTTATGGATGAATGGAAAATGAAGTTTCATAATTTATGTTTTATGTTACGAATTTAAACTTTTTATCTTTTATAATTATACATGACTATGTATTTATCATATGAATTGTTGTTTTTTTTAGAGATTATGACTTCTACTGTCTATCTTTTACTTTGAATAATTTCGTTAGTTATAGCATCATATAATTTTATTGTAAAAAATGAACCAAAAAAAGGAACAATAAAATAAAATAGGTTCTCGAGGAGACCCTCGAACTGAAACAGAAAAACATGATAGATTTCAGAATTGGTTCCAAACAAACATAGTAGGTTTTAGGGTCCAAAAATCGAGAATCGGTTATAATAGGGTAGGTTTAAGATTCTAATTCTAAAACCTACTCTATCCCGAAACTAATCACCCTTATATAAAAATATATGATAAATCAAAGATGCATACCTTAAGGAGGTTGGATATGTACTCGCCCCTTGGCTCCACGCCCTTCCAATCATACTTGTGCTCTCCAGGGTTCGTGAAGTACTCATCAACAAATGGCGTTGTATCCACGAAGAAGAATTCCACGATTTCTATCAAAATTGCCTCGGTTAATTACTTCTAATTGAAAAGCAAAAACGGAAGAGAAAATCCGTCTCCACGATTTTGGCCTCTTCTTTTTTTCTTTCTCAATTTCCATCTCTTAGACACGAGGATGCATAAGGAATGATCAAATTCGTCATCCCAAAAAAAAGATTAAAAATGGTAATTACCTGCGTTTAGAATAAATGATCTGAAGCAAACCCACTTGCTGTCCCTTTCCCTTAGGACGGGACTTAATTGGGCCTCAACATCACCCCTATAATCATGGTTGCCCAAAACTGTGCGTAACACAAGAAGATCATTAAAATAAAAATTAAAAAAACCCTTTTGTCTGAATTTATTTCCAAATCCCTAAAAAGTTTTGATAGTCCTTTTCTTCCATAAAATTATCTGACTTGAAGGCCTAAAATTGAATATGGTTATGATTATTTTCAGGGATTTGGGATTTACCGTTGTACCACGGCTTTTGCAAGCTCGGGGCGGCGTAGATGTCAGTGAATGACTTGAAAAATGCAGGGTCATCTTCCCCAGTCAATCCGTCTTCGTAGAAGTTGTCACCCGTGGAGACCACAAAGTCTATGTCCAGCTTCTCTCCAATCACTCCCATCTGCGATCATCAATGAGGAAATTACAAGAATATGAGAAACATTTGCCTGTGATTTTCTATACTCTCAGCTTGATTTTGAAGGCTAAACAAAGGTGAATTTCTCCACTATAGCATTTTAAGTAACAAGAAAATTAGTAAAGCGCAAGCTTATTCGTGCCGCAAAGTATTCTATCTAACGTTTCTATCAGTGACAAGATGTGGTAAGTTAATCACTTCTTCACTATCACTTTATTATGTGTTTTAGTAATTAAATAAAGAATTCAAAGTTTTGAAAGCATCTAAATTAGAACTACCTATATTCCAATTGTAGTTGTTTGTGCAATAGATATTTCTGATGAGTAATATATATTTTTTAGGCTCCACATCATTGACATGGACAATTTTTACCATTATAAATACTATGATACATCTCAATATTGATATATTCATTTGAACTTGTCATAATCTAAACGTTTATACAAGCAATGTACCCTGCCTATCCAACCCGCCTGATGACTACTCAATATACCGTAAGTAAGATCAAAATATGCTTTAGTACCATTTGATACTTGATGGGGGAGCGAGGGCATTTATGCCTAACGCAAGCTGGAATTCTCCATGGAATATCCATAGAATGATGCTTCGCTAATGTGAGGGAGAATATGAATAACGTAAAGTTAGCATACGAGTGACGAGTCGTAGTGACATTACATCCACATATCATAGAATCATGCCTTTGCCTCTTTGCTTTGGTTTGGCTGTAAACAAGCGACCTTTTCTATGACAATTAGGTCAAGATCTTCCAACCAACACAGACTTAAGAAGGGGAAAATTATCAAAATAGTCTTAAATCAATTATAATATTTCCAATTCAGTCCTAATTTTTTTTTTTGCCAATTCAGTCTTAAACCTTTTGCAATTGTGCCAATTAGTCCATTTGGCCAACTTTGGCCGATCAGTGTTGACGTGATAATATTTTATTTTATTCAAATCTCTCTCTCTCTCTCTCTCTCTCTCTCTCTCTCTCTCTCTCTCTCTCTCTCTCTCTCAAATTCCTTTGGCTGCTACGTGATCGACCAAAGGCGAGGCTGGTGAGGGACCTTGATGACCTCAGGGTGGCCTCACTCAGGCCACCTGCTAGATTGGCGAGGCTCAACCTCGCTAGAGGCCATGACCTTGTGCGGCCTCTAACAAGAGTTGCCAGCAGCTGGGTGAGCCTCACCCTCGTCAGCCATGGATGCGCAAAGACAGAGGAGGCCAGCCATGGCGAGAGTGCATAGACAGAGGAGGGAAGCATGGGTGCGTAGAGATAGAGGAGGGTAGTGGTTGGGTGAGGCTTTCCCTTGCCAGATACAACGAGGGAAGCTCACCTAGCCGTTGGTAGCCCTCGCTAGAGGCTGTTCGAGGTTGTGACCTTCGACCTTGTGGCCTTTGACAAGGTTGGGCCTCGCCCCCATGGTCGGTGAGGCTTGACTCTTGCCAGATTTGACGTGGGCAAGCCTTGCCAGCACAATGGGTGTCGTGGGTGAGGCCGCCTAGCCATCGCTAGGCTTCCCCGAGGCCAGCTTCCCTCATTGGCCTTGCCTCTAGCTGGTCATCGGCGGCCAAGGGAAGGAGGAAGGAGGAGGAGAGAGAGAGAGAAAAAAAATGAAAAAAATCGATAACAAATTAGAATAAAATAAAATATTATTAAAATATTGCCATGTCAATGCCGGCTATCAGTGTTGATGCTGGCCGGCACACACGTTAGCACCAATCGGCCAAAGTTGGCTGGATGGACTAAATTGACATAATCACAAAAAAGTTTAAAACTGAATTGACAAAACAAAAAAAGATCGAAAATTTGAAATGGAAAATTGAAATGGAAAAGTTATAATAGGATTATAACTATTTTGATAATTTTTCTGGTAAGAAGCCAAGGCCCGCGATGCTGGCCATAATAGAATCCCGGCCGTACGGTCTGTCATAATGCATCGACTCTATTCATGATTAAACAGAAGCATCTTCCCGCATATGCCTAAGTAATGCGTCATCGCGCTCATAAAATGCGTGACGAGGAATGCAAGAACGTGTCCTATAGAATGAGCATCCGTAACGCATGCGATTTGTCGACTAGCATGTGACTAGCTGGATAGGGTTCCATCAGGATCAATTATTGACCTTTCCGAGAAAAGAAGAAGAAAAAGAGGCAATCAGAAAGAAATGCATTTTCATTTAAGAGAAGACAGCGTTTGTAAAGCAACATACGTGTATGGTTCCCATTTATCATCACTTCAATTTCATGAAATGTTATTAGCTTAGTGGAAAGCAGGAAGAGAACAATAATTTGAAACTCGGACGTCCAAAACCGTAATAGTTGATTCGACTTTTTAGTAAATAAAGGGTTTTATTTTATCACTTAGAAGGTTTAAAACGTGATTATACGTTGTTTAAGATTTCGTTTTTAATTTGCGAAAATTAAAAATGTTTATGGCCGGCTATAAGGTTGCAGTTGTCTCAAATGCAAAAGAAATGAGTTTGCTCGAACTTTTCCGGAAGTATGTCGCTAGCCATTTATATGCAGATGATCCTCAAAATAGACATGGGTTAAGGATATACAAGGAACACCGAAATGATAATTTCATAGAAAAATCGATGGGCTTGATAATCTAAGGTATACAACCATGCATACATGATGTTTCGGGGAAACTAAATATGACGTCGTCCATTAGTACGAATTTTATTTGGTACCATTTAGCTAGGACTGAGCCATCCGTAATAGTGTTAACCGATAGGAAGAAATGAGTGGTTTCCCGCAAGTTTCGGTGATCATGAGGTTCCAACGTTAGGAAACGCTAATTTCTTCATCATTCATGCAATTGACAACAGATAAAGAAATGTTGGATGTGAAAACCTGGGAAGCAACTTTAGACTGGTTGTAGCTCCCTTCTCTTCCCCAGTCACCGACCACCAAGAAGCTCAGAGTCCGGTCCAGTTTGGTGCGGTGTTGGAGCCGCTGCAACTCTGGTGCGGCCGGGGAAGCCAAGCATAGCCATAATAACAAGCCACCCAGGAAGAGGAGGCGACGCCCGCCTTTAACCATCCTCTAGTTTGGCCACAGAAACGTGTTCAGAGCTCCAAGCAAGCCAAGATCGGATCCGAAATTAATGGAGGCAAAACGAATGGAGGGAGGACATGAATGGCTTTCTTGAGGCTGATACCTTACATGGTTCTTGATTAGGGCTTTATGTAGCTTTGTTGGGGTAGTGTTTGATGATGAGAAGATAGCTTGGGATTGGACGGAAGTGGGGTTGACAATGATGGATGGCTTATGATGTAGAAGGACAGTATCGGATTGGGAAAATGGAACGATGTAAAATGTTGTTGGCTTTGACGATATGCTTAGGTTGTGGCCCCAGTTAGCGTCTTTTTGTCATTGGAAAATTAATAAATGGCTTCGGATGTGTTGCGTAGTCATCCGAGGGAAAAGAATCTCCCCGAAGAAATTTTTCTCTCCTGGGATAGATGATTTGGCTTCTTCGTGGGGGAACGTCAATGCCGACGAAAAGGAATGCCGCAACCAAATATTCACAGAAGCACATCTAAACTATGTATAAAAGAAATGGATTTTTTTGGGAAAAATGACACAATTGGCCTCTAAACATTAGTCAATGTGTAGTATCGTGTTTGGACTTTTAATTTGTTTAAATATTCCAACTCTAAAGTATATGAAAATGTTTAGTGTCGTACTTCTGTTAGTTCAAATTAATGGTATTTGCTGATGTGGCTTCCGATCCATTAACTTCGGACAGTGGATGAATTTTTTTTTTCATAGTCCACAACGGGAGGATTACGTCAAACATTTACTAAAAGTTTGTGGACCGCATTTCATAGACTGCATTGAACAAATTACAGGTCGATGGTCCACATTGCCCATTAGGCTGGAGTTCATATACCATTTGTGTCAATATTTTGATCCCTATAGTTAGGGGTAATAGGATCAGGTAACTTAGCAAAATGTTCCTATCTTTAGAGTAATTTACTCTAGAAAAAGCCTCTCTCTCTCTCCACCCACACGAGAGTTTGTGATCTCCTATAGTAGGTTGCAAACTCAGATGGGAGATTGCCTGAGATTGAGCAATCCCTTGATCGTCCGATGGGTGGGTTGGATAAAAAATGGTATGACCCAAATTAATTCATTTGACCCATTTTGATATATTTTTTCATTTAATACAAATTAAGTGACTCATACCTAACCCAAGCCATACTCAATTACTAAAAAACTTCATATTTAACCTAATTTAATAAAGATTATACCCAAACTGAGATGAGAGAGTAGAGTTGGCGAGTGTGAGATCGAATGAGGCAACAAATACTGAAGAGAGAGTTGTAGAGATAAGTTGAATCTAAATAAGTTGTGAAACTATAATTGAAAAATGAAGATTTTTGTTGAATATAACTAATTCATATAACAATTCAGTCTATCATATGTGGGCTAAGAAATGACTTGTGATCTATTTTGACATATCTACTCTTGTTCAACTATGATAGACAAAAATGCAATTGATTTAGAACTTTTTAGACAATTTTCCCCTAAGTGAAGGTGAAGTTTGTTAATGAGAACCTAAATATGGATGATGAGCGAACCTATGTTATCAAACATGCAAAAGCACGAGACACCATCTTCCATGCTATCATGAGACAAATATTGCTCTTATATACTAATGAGCGATTCGGACGGATTTAAAAGATAAACGCATAGAAAAGATTTTTTACGAACGCACAGATACATCCGAAAGCTATGGGCAGTTTCTATTTGAGAGCAACACTAAATTCTTTGTCATAAAATAATCATCAATCGTATTTTGCGAAAGAATTGTTGTAATAGCTTGAAATCATAGTATTCTTTTGATTGGCAGTTGAAATTCAATCAACATAAGGTCAATAAGAATAGCGAAACCGATGGACTAACAAATGACAGTTTACCAAAAGATTAGTACATATCTTCACACAAATATCAAGCAGAAATCATAATCTTTCTCCACACAATGGAGAAAATTTCCTTGATCCTGCTCCCGTGTGCAAAATGCTGCCGGAAACGTTGTCAAACGCGACGTCAACTTGGGCCGGAGTGATTCTCACGGACATGAAGCCTTGCCCGTCACAATGGAACTTGACCTCCTCCGCTGCCATTAAATATCCCCCTTCCATGCCTTCGACCCACCATCACTCTTTAAAAATTGGATTGGCCTGCATTAAAGCCTCCCCAATTCGAGAACCCAATTATTTGCTATTATCATTTGGATTTTGTTAACAAGTACCCAGTAAAATTTAATTAAAGATACTTTACTTTTTACAATGCATTAATGGTCTTCAGGTCTTGCATAATCAGTATCTTGAAAATTGAGCTATATCAAGAAAAGTATACTTAACAAGTGTCTCGAGAATATTCGTTAACAGAGTCTCTTCTCTTTTGAGATTTTGTAAGATTTAAGATAGATATCAAATCTTATTTTAATCAACAACACAACAAATAACTTGGTGCACCCTCTTTGAGGCTGCTCAAACAAATGCATCTTGTTTTCCCTGCAGTTGCTAATAAAAATGTCTATAGATGTGGCTATGGTTACAACTTAGCTCTAAGTGCTAATTACTTCATTTCTTGACAGATCATCGACGGGGAAAGACTTACTCGTACGCTATGGTTTAGCCGTGATAGTTCTCATGATGAGGCAAGCCAAACTTGTATCTCTTCTCTCAAAGATTTCCTAACCGAGGTGACTGATGTTCCTGGCTCCAACTCACCTTTGCCAGCATCCAGTAATATATACTGGTTTTCACCAGATCAATCTTCCCACCATGATTCAGCGATCAACATATGCCGTGCAAGAATTTATGCTCTGGGATTTGGTATTTATCCTTTGGAGGACAAGACGAGCTTCTTGGACGTGTCTAATCTTTTGATGAAACCACTGCAATCAACAAGGAATAATCAGTTGTTTAACCAGGAATTTGAAAATGTGCTGCATTTGCTGCAGGCGTTCTCAACTTTATTGCTTTGTTTTGTTTTATAGTTCGGGATATATTGTCAAATGTTGGAACAAATTCTTAGATGTGGAGTAAGTTTTGTCTATGGGTTCACTTGCTTTATGAACTTTTCTTCCAAATTTGGGTAGTGATGCGGTAAGCGCTTTAAGTATCCAAGTCATTGCATTTCCTGGTCAGGTGGTGCAGTTGACCTCACTGGAGAAACCATCAGTCAATCTTCGATGTTGCATTCGACGAGCTTTGAATTAGGATTTGTTTTCATATGCCTCTGCATTTCATAAGCTTAAATTTCCCTTAAGAAGGTAGTCTAACAATGTCTCAAATTTGTTGGTTGTTGTGGGTTTCCATGATGAGCCTCACTTGGATTCGTCGCTAACGGGTGGTGTGGATCCAGTTGGAAGGCGTCGACCCACTTATTTGCCTCGATTGCAGTAGATAACTTGCACTGCTCGTCACATATACTTCACAGCCCAAAAGGAAGGGGTAAGTTATTTTCCCCATTTTAGCGGCCACTAGCTGCTGGTCTCTTCAAGTCACTAGCCATATAACAGTTGCAGAAACGAGGGAAGTAAAATTACGAGAGCCATGTCCAGTTCAGCTTTAGCAAGGGAGATTACGGAGAGAATAAACTTCTTAACGCGTACTTTCTTTTTCCTTATGCATCATATCCATATACATGTCTCCTTTATTTTTCTGCATCAAAGTCGACACACAGCATGTCGTAAAACATTTTCGTGTGCATAGGCTAACCATATAACTTTCTTCTCTCTCTCTCTAGTAATAGTTTGCTAGCTGAGAGCATAATTTTTTGACTAAGCCGCGGCATGAAGCTGTTTGGTGATGAACCATTTGTGCAGGACTTGTCCAAAGACATCATAGAAGATGAGGTCGACTCGGTCTCCAGTCATGTTCACGGACAAGAAACCTTGCCCGTCGTAATAGAACTTCATCTCCTCCGGTTCCCACGACCTTATCTTGTCCCTCCACGCCTGCGACCCGCCTCCGCTCGTAATGAATTGAATGTCGCTGCCATTTTTTTTTTAAGAGAAAACGAAATTTTGTTATTATTACTGAAGGAGAAGATCAGAGAAAGCTAATGCCAAAGCTGTGGAAACTATACCTGTCTGTGCTAGTGATGTGCTGCAAGCAATGGTCATGCCCATTCACGTAGAGGTCAACCATATTAGCCTGATGCCATAAAAAAGAAGAGGAAAATATAAGTAATCGAGAAATTGTCCTAGGATATAATAGCTGACGTGGAATTAAATGTTTAATTTGGAGCATATAACTAATATAGTAATCGACCAAGAAAATAATAATTTTGAGGAATGACCTTAAGGATGGGGAGGAGCTGCTTCTCGAGCTCAACAGTGACGCCATGCTGACCTGCGCTTTTTATGGTGTGGTGCCCGACCACGATTTTCCATTTTGCTGAGGAGCCCTTTAGAGCTGAATCCACATCCTATTGTAGGCATTATGGCAAAAAAAAAAGGGAAATGTATGGCTGAATTAGAAAAAAAAAGAATGTCTCATTTCATGACAATTTCTATAAATGAAACTTGTTTTCATTTTGTCTTTTGGAATTTCATGTGGGATTAGAAAATTCATTAGTTCCCCTTGAGTAAGTTCAGAAAACAATCTAATAAATCTGAGAATTATACCTTTATGAGATTGGATAGATACTCGTCCCTCGGCTCCACGCCCTTCCAGTCGTAGTTGTATTCTCCAGGGTTTGTGAAGTACTCATCAACGAATGGCGTCGTGTCCACGAAGAAGAATTCCGCGATTTCTGTCAAAATTGCTCCAGTGAATCACTTTTAATGGAAAAGCAAATAGAGGAGAAAATCCATTTACACAATTTTGGCCACCTATTTTTTTCCCCCTCTTTCTTAATTTCAATCTCTTAGAAACATGGAGGCATGAGAAATGATCAAATTAGTCATCCCGAGAAAAGATTAAAGATGGTAATTACCTGTGTTTAGGATAAATGATCTGAAGCAAACCCACCTGCTGTCCTTTTCTTTTAGGACGGGGCTTAACTGGGCCTCAACATCACCTCTATAATCATGGTTGCCCAAAACTGTGCGTACCATAAAAGCAAGGTCATTAAAATTGAAATTAAAATTACAAAAACCCTTTATCAGAATTTATATCCAAATCCCTAAAAAGATTTGCTTATTCCTTTTTTATTATAAAATAATATAACTTGAAGGCCTAAAATTGAATATGGTTATGATTGATTTTTCAGGGGTTCGGGATTCACCATTGTACCACGGCTTTTGCAAGCTCGGGGCAGTGTAGATGTCCATGAACGACTTGGAAAATGCAGGGTCATCTTCTCCGGTCAATCCACAGTCGTAGAAGTTGTCGCCGGTAGAGATCACAAAGTCTATGTCAAGCTTCTCTGCGATCACTCCCATCTACGATCATCAATGAGGAAAATACAATAATTAACGTGACATTCGATTGTGATTTTCTATACTCTCAGCTTGATTTTGAAGGCTAAAACATAGGTAATTTCTCAACTATAGCATTTTAATTTACAAGAAAAGCCATAAAGCGCGACCTTACTTGTGCCACAAAGTACTTTATCTAACATTTCTATTGGTAACAAGATGCTGTATGCCAATCACTTTTTGCACTATTGCTTTATTATGATAAGAGAATTCAAAGTTTTAACAAGATCTCAATTAGGATTATTTAATATTCCATTTGTAATTATTGTGACAAATATTTATGATGAACGAAAAACATTCTTTAGGCTTAACATGATTGACATGGATGATCTTTTCACTGTAAACATAGAGACTACAAGGGCTACTTCTATGTATACATACTAAGGTACATCTCAATTATTTTTGATGAATCTCACACGAATCTATTGTAATATAAAATTCCATATGAGCAAGGTACCCATTGAGCCAATGTGCCGGATAACCACTCAACATATTGTACTTAGATCAAAATATACTTGAGTACTCTTATTTTTTAACGGGAGCGTGGCATTGAATCCTAACGTAGGTTAGAAACAGAATATCCATAGAATTATGCTTTGTTGATGCAAGAGAGAACATGAATAACATAAAGCTAGTGGATGAGTCACGATCACGAGTCATGGTGACATTACATGCACCTATAAACAAGTAACCTTTTCCATGGCAACTAGGTCAAGAACGTACGACCAACACGCTCATAGGAAGCAATCTCAACATGGTCTGTCGAGAATGCATTGACTATACTTATGATTCGAAAGGAACATCTGTCCACATGCCTAAGTAGTCTGGCATCACGCTAATAAAATGCGTGACGAGGAAGGCAACAGCGTGTCCTAGGCGTTTAGGTTCTACGTGAGGGAAACTTCGTTTAATATTGATATTGGGATGTTAGGAAATTCACTTGCTTACGTAACTGATGCAATTTGTCAACGATTATGTGACTGGGTGGTTAAGGCTCTGCCAGGATGGATTGATCTTTCCCAGACACATCCCCACACAAAGCGGAGAAAAAAGAGAAATAAATAGAAAGAAAAGGAAAGAAACGTTAGTTAAGGGGAAAAATAGACGCACTGGTGTTATGACATCAGTATGAGTGTTATTTAATAGGAAAAGAGAAGAAGAAGAGCGGCTTTCCATAAATTTCTCGAAATTAACCCGACGGTGTTAAGTCGTCATGAGGTTCCAACGCTGACAAACGCCTGAAGGAAATCATCATTCATGCGATTGACAAAAGAAAAGAAAGGATGTACGGGAAAACCTGGGAAGCAACTTCAGATTGGTTGTAATTCCCTTCTCTTCCCCAGTCACCCACGACCAAGAAGCTCAGAGTCCCGTCGGGTTTGACACGGTGTTGGAGCCGCTGCAACTCCGACATGGCCGGGGAAGCCAAGCATAGCCATAGTAATAAGCCACCCAAGAAGAGGAGGCGATGCCCCCCTTTAACCATCCTTTCGTTTTGTGACAGAAATGCGTTCAGATCTCAAAGCAATCCCAAGATTGGATCAGAAATTAATGGAGGGAAAACGAATGGAGGGAGGACTTGAATGACTTTCTTGAGGCTGATACCTTACGTGGTTTTCGATCAGGGCTTTATATAGCTTTGTTGGGGTGGTGTTTGATGATGAGAAGACGGCTTGGGATTGGATGGAAGTGGGGTTGACGACGATGGATGGCTTGTTGAGAAGGACAACGTAGGACAGGAAAATAGGAACAATGTCACATGTTGGCTTTGAGGATTTGCGTAGGTCGTGTGTCCCCAGTTAGCGCCTGAATTCGTGCTTGGAATAATAATAAATGGCTTCGGCGAGGGAAAGAATCTCTGCAAAGAAAAATTTATCGACAGCCATTGATGTTTTGGCTTCTTCGTGAGGGGAACGTCAAGGCCAACGAGAACGAATGCCGCAAATAGATATTCATTGAAGCACATCTAAACTACGTATAAAAGAAATGGACATCCTAGGGAAAATAACATAAATGATTTTTGAACATTGGTCTAAAATGTAGTGTTATCATCGAACTTTTAATTTATTTAATCCATCCCTAAATAATTAGTAATTGTTCAATCTAATTCTTAAATTATATAAAAATGTTCAATATAGTCATTCCGTTTGTTCAAGTTAACGATGTCTGTTGATGTGACTTTTGATCCATTAAGTTTGGACAGTAAAAAAGAAGGTCTCATGTAGATTATCCAAGTAAGATATTTATATCAAATTACAATATAATAATTTACGTAATTAAATAATGATGGACATGTTAATGTCCTAATTTTTCTTTTCCTTTTGAAAATTAGATGGATAAAAAAGATCAGCACGTTGGCTCATTACTTTTAAAAATTTAACTTAGCATATGATAATTTGCATAATCAAATAACTTCTTATTTGTTGTTTGAGCAAACGGAAGTACTACATTCAATATTTATTAATAGTTCAAACAAATTAAAGGTATAGGGTCTATATTGTACATTAGGTCAAAGTTTATGGATAATTTATGCCATTATTCTGATTCTTTGGGATTAGGGAGTAAGTGGATGAGGTTTACTCATCTTAAACTAAGCAAAATGTCCAATTATTCTGATTTCCCAGTGGTTTCCCATCAAATATAGGTTGATAAATGTGCTTGCAACTCATTTTGACATATTTGCTCACGGAAAACTATGAAAAGGTTTGTTGATGAGGACATAAATATAGAACCTATGTTATCAAATATGTAAAAGCTTGACAAATTCTCAACTTCCATATTAGCAGTAGCCAAATATTGCTCTTATTTACCAATGAGCGATTTAGACAAAATTAAAAGTTAAATGCATAGAAAAGATTTTTTTTTGAAGGCACAAATATGTCAAAAAGCTGGAAAATGGCCAAAAAGTCATAAACTTGTTGTACTTCAACCAATATAATTCAAAACCTTTCAATTATATGAATTAACTCCCAAATTTTTTTATATTTTGCCAATTAAGTCTATCCGGTAATTTTAATTGAAAATTGTTGATGTGGACACTGATAGTGCCATGTAGGGATGATTAATGCGGACATTGATAAATTTTTATGGTTTTTTAAAATATTGAATTATTTTTAATTTTTTATGTTTGCTACCAAGTCCGGCAAGGGTCAGCTAATCCTCACATGTGACAAGCGAGGAATGGCCAATGGCCCTCATTGGGCTTGGAAGAAAAAAGGAAAACAAATAAAAATTTCAAAATTAAAAAAAATTATGAAAATTATTCATGTTAATGTTGATTGTGCCATGTAATAAGCGATTTCCAATTAAAATTAACCGAATTGACTCAATTTGCAAAACATGAAAATATTTATGATTCAATCAGTAAAATTGAAAGTTTTGGGATTGAATTGATCAACATGCAATATTTTTAGGATTGTTTGGACAAATTTTTCTTCGAAAGTCACCATAACATAATCACCAGTCATATTTTGCAAAGAATTGTTGTAATAACATGAAATCATAGTAATCTTTGATTGGCAGTTACAATTTAACCAACGTAAGGTTAATAAGAATAGAGAAACCGATGGAGTAACAAATGACAGTTTACCAAAAGACCATTACAAATCTTCACACATACTTCAACTGAAAAATAAAGATCTTTCTCTACACGATGGAGAAAATTTCCTTGGTCCTGCTCCACGTGTGCAAGACGCTGCCGGAAACGTCGTAAAACACGACGTCTACTTGGGCGGAAGTGATTCTCACGGACATGAAACCTTGCCCGTCGTGATAAAACTTGACCTCCTCTGGATTTGTCGGCCATTTCATCACCCCCGTCCACGCCTTCGACCCACCTCCACTCGTCAAAAATTGAATTGGGCTGCATTCAGGTCGCCCCAATTCAACAACCCAATTATTCGCTATTATCATTTAGATTTTGTTAATAAGTGCTCTTTAAAACTAAACTAAAGTATCTTTACAGTTTACAATGCATTAATGACCTTCAGATCTTGCATGATTAGTGTCTTGAAAATCGAATTATACCGAATAAAACATACTCAACAAGTGTCTCGAGAACACTAGTTGATAAAACCCTTTTTGATTTTAGCTTTTATAAGATTGAAGATAGATATCGAATGTTGCTTTAATCCATAACACAACGATTGACTTTTGTTTTCCATTAGTAATGCTAAGAGTGGACAATTTCCTAAATGATTTTCAACATAAATTTTTTTTGGACTACTACGTCTTTACTCAGTCTTGCAAATCGAAAAATAGAATACCCATTTTACAGTCTTTCATTGTTACCCCGAGTTGTGACCTAAAATTTCCCCGTGTTCTTTTCCCTTATTTATTTCCACTTCGAGGAAAATTATGACTTTGGTCTTTCTAAGATGGCGAGCGAAATGTTACCTGTCGGCAGTTGATATGTGCTCCAAGCAATGATCATGGCCATTGATGTACAGATCGACATGATTCTCCTGAAAAACAGAACATCGTGAAGATTTCCAGAAAGGCTGTTGTCAAGGACTTGAGAAATTTTATGATGGTGGTCTTTCAAAGGAAGTGGAATTACCTCAAGGATTGGAAGAAGCTGCTTTACCAACTCCTCAGTGTCCCCATGGAATCCAGCAGTTTTGATGGTATGGTGTCCCACCACAATCTTCCATTTCGCCCTTGATTCTTTCAAAGATGAATCTACATCCTGTATCAACCATTGCAAGCCCCGAATTGGAAATCGGATCAGGAGCTTCTTGATTATGGATTTTGATTTATGCTCTTGAGGTTACGACACATCGTATGTAAGTTACATCTCCATAAGGGCAGAATGGATGATATGTACCTTGAGGAGATTGGAGAGATACTTTTCTCTGGGCAATACTCCTCTCCAGTCATAGTTATAGCCTTTTGGCTTTGTGAAGTACTCATCAACAAAAGGGTTTGTGTCCACAAACAGGATATCCACAATTTCTGCTCATACAGAAGGTAATTGAGGTTATTTGATCAGCACAGAAGATAAAGTAAAATACACAACTACAAAAAATTTCAAGTATATGAAACTACGCATGCTTCATTTCGAGGAGGGAAAACAGGAAAGAATTTTCCGAAACGCTATTAATGGAACGATGTGTGCACACATCTAGAAGTAAACGCCTGAAACTCCATTTTACCGGCATTGACAATGAAAGATCTCGAGCAGAGCCATCTGCTGTCCAGTGCTCTGAGGATGGGGCTAAGTTGTGCCTCAACATCTCCCCTGTAGTCGTGGTTGCCCAGAACTGCATGCACCAAAAAAAGACAGAAAAGGTAGCATCGACACAAATCAGTGATCGATACAGACACGAATAGGTTTGGCGGATTGAAAACTGTTCGATTATGTTGGCCAAAGACTCCTGGCTTACAGGGATTGGAGGCTCTGTCACTTGGCCATCACAGGGTTCTTACGAATCAAATTTTGACCATAATTCTGGCCAAAGTTTTGTCCATGGAAAAGAGCTCGGGGTCGCTGTTCTGACCATAATTCAGTGCAACCCTTCCATTAGGACAACCTTAACTTGTTTCACCGTCATGTTGGGGAGAACTCACAATGCCTATATATCCTTTTTTTGATAGCTTACTATGTTAGATAGGTTTCCTTTTTTCCATTGTAATAACCATATTGTTCTGATTTAGTATCGATGTGTGGCTATGAATTAGTTCAACTTGTCTCGCCTAAAACTACCGTATTATTAAAAGGCTAAGAAATTACCATTGTACCATGGCTTTTGCAAACTAGGCGCTGTGTAGATTTTGGAGAATGACTTGTTGAATGCGGGATCATTGACCCCGGTGAGTCCATTGTCATAGAAGTTATCGCCTGTGGAGGCTACGAAATCTATGTCCATCATCTCTCCGATTATGCCCATCTGCCACATGTAGCTAATTCAAACTTCCAAAATTTGTACAAATGTACATAGCCATTTACTTTTATCCGTTCTAAAAATCAAGCGTAGCTAAGCTCTCAAGGTGCAATATCAAGAGTAGATCTGACAAACACAATAAAAAAATCGCAAATTAAATCGCTGGATGGCGTGTTCCTTTCCCTCTAAAAGAACAAAGAATATAAAGGTTATGCTGGTTTCTGGCGTTCAACAACGCAGATCAATATACAAGTGAAGAGACTGGCGAGGGTAAGGTACGCATGACCCAAGTCATCGAAAGACACAATAACGAAATCAAGTCTGCGCAGCATCGAGAAAAGTAATTGGACGTTTCAATACTGCGTTGGAAAGCTAAAAGAAATAATTTTCTTGGTCATGTGTCCGCGTTGTACTGCACGATAAAGCATATATTATAGTCTGAGGAAGTAAAATTTCTGATTGGCTGAATTTAGGCTGAGATCGGTGCTAGCCTTACAAGTTGCGTGGATGTTTTCACATGCATCTGACCACATGTCATGCATGTCATTCACTATACATAATATCTATGACAATATTTCACGCAAAAGACCCATGACTACATGTACATACACATTCATTTCATACATACATAGTCACATGGAGGGATCTCGAGGTAAATAATGACAGATAAGACACCAAAGAGGACGACATATAGAAGAATTTAAGATTATGACCTGGAGAGCAACTTCAGTTTGGTTGTAAAGTCCCCTTCTTCCCCAATCTCCCACCACCAAGAAGCTCAGCGAGCCGTCGGGCTTCGGCAAGTGCTCGAACCGCTCGAGATCGGCGCAGACCGAACCCAAACACATCATCATCGCTAGGATAAAAGGAGCCAATGATATGAGACTAGAGGTAAGGGAAGTAGCCATGGCCGTCGGTGGCTCTGCAACTTTTCTTGGGGGAAGAAGAGGAAAGTAGCAATGCGCGATTGGATCAGGAAGCGGGAGCAATTTGTTTTATATTGCTCCGGTGCCACCTTTCCTATCCTAGCGGAGACAGAGAAAACAATTGTGCCATTTGCTGATAAAATAATGAAAAGGGTGTCGATTATTATCAAGTGTATCCGGTTTCTTTTGCACAGATCAAGAAGCATGGAGTTGATGACAAGTAATGCACAAGAGGACAAGGTAAACTCGCTCGGATGGCTGGGGCAATTTGGTGATCGACAGAGCTCCACTTGCCACCCTACCCGTATCCATGATCTGTCTATCCACTCTTATCATCTTGTTTTGACTTCAATTTTTTAATTTATCCATTCAACCCTTAAATAATTTGTGCGTAGTCCTGGTTTTTTTTTTCTGTTAAAATGCATGTATGAATTATGTTAAAAAAGAATTTCACATTGGAGAAATGACATGGTATGGAATAAAATTTAATATATCTTAATTGATTCATAATTCATTGACTTAAATTTTTGAATGAATATGAATCTAACTAAATATGTTGATGGTCTCGGACTTGAGTTTTTTCTTTACGATGTCCTTGGAAGAAAGTATCGGGCTTTTGTTCTTCTAACAGTTTTGCATATTTTGTATGAGTAAATGGGCATTTGGTAGGGGTGATCGCTTCCCGATTCTACCTTGGAACCGAATTGGGCTGGGAGGACCGGTTCTTGGGATCGGAACTTCGAATGGGCCAACCGAGGTGAATAATCCAAGCGTTTTTGCATGCAATCGGAACTTTTCAGAATGGGCGAGCATATGGTAGAGCAGGGGATGGGGACATCGAGTTCGAGGGTATCCTTGGATTCCAGAGATCGGAGCCTAAGCTTCGTGACCCAATCATGTTGCAAACCCTTGCACTCCAAGTGAGAAGGAAACAAAAAATGTAGAACCCAGAGGCATAGACAAAGTGAGCAGAGCAGAGAAGCAAAGGAGAAAAGACGCAATAGTCAGAAAGGCATGGGGGAAGGAACAATAAGGGCGCACTTGGGAACCGGTCTTAAAGAAATTTTAAAAAAAATACATATGTGTTTAAAAACTACCGGTTCGGTCCAGTTCCCACTTTGGAATTGAGAACCAGGAACTAGATGGCTGGCTATGGATACCGCCCAAAATCGATTGGTCCGGTCCGCGCGATTTCCAGATTGGGTGGTTTCCGTTGCACACCCCTATTACTTAGGTCTTGATTTCGTTTTATTGTTTTTACTCTCTATGTCGCTGTATTTGTGTGCTGACTTAAAGTAGGGGGAGGGAGAGAGGGTGTCTTCTCCCATATCCAGAGTGTTAAATATGTATATTATCTTTGACAAAAGACGTTTCTTATCACAATACAATTCCTATCTCATCTGCCCTCTTCTAACTTGATGAAGCGATTGTCGTAATGAGGCGCACGACAGCTTCAGAAGCCCCATCTCTCATTATGTCTTATGCAAAAGAAACCTAGAATGGGCTTCACATAAGCCAAATTGCTGTCAGAGGACATCTCATTTTGATACTCTCATCGGCCATTATGTTTTTACATATAATATTGGTTCATTATAGCTAGAACATAATTATAATCTATATATGTTGCAATTTATTAGATATAACTGATTATCGTGGAGAGCCAACTTCAAAATAAATAACATACAATACTCAGTACATTAATTTAAAAGAACTGACCCGTAGATTCGAATACATACTCGAAGAAATGGAAATGGAAGATGGCTTGCATGCGAACAATCCAAAATTCAAGAGAACTTTGACACTTATAAAGACCCAAATTGATCTTGACTTGAGTGTCAAAACTAGACGACTCAAAATGAATCAGGCCCAAATTGATTCCAACCTGACCTGATGTGCACCTGAAATTTGATAGATCGAGAGGACTCTTATTCGAGTATAACCCGAGAATTGAAACCGAGCCGACCTGCCAATGTGCCACCTTTTGCTGTATCTAACATTAAATATATTTAAATTACTTCACAAAATCAGTGTCTTAAGTTGTGTGATGCATATAGATGAGTAGTTCACATTTGATATCCAACTGGATTATCTTAATATTTGATATACAATATTTGACACGCGAACACCTAGAGTGCTAAAATTTGGCATGGGGATACTTAAGTGCCAAAAATTCAAAAAGGTGCACTTGAGTGCTAAAATTTAAGTAAAATAGATCACTTAAGTGCTAACGTCGAGAAAATCGGACCAAAATGCATATGTGGCATTTTTCAGTAATTTTATTTGCTGAAATGATAAATTTTTTTTAAAAAAATTGTCATATAGAAAAAAGCCCCAAAAATCAATTTATTAAAAAAAGAAAGAAAGAAGCTAAATGGGGAGGGCTTTGCAACCCTTGTTGCCATCACCGCCCCATCGCTAGGAAGGGTTGGTGATGGTGGGGCTAGGATCAGCTAGGATCGCCAAGCCCTGGGGTTGTTGGCCCTTCTCGGCAATGGTGGGGCAGTAGCGCAGCCCTCACCCAACCTCACTTCTTCTTCCTTCCTTTATTTATTTATTTAATTAATATTTATTTAAAATCCACGTTAGAGCCAAAATGATGTAGTTTTGGCTGAGTTTTTGCTAACTCAACTTTTTGGCAAGCCACATCAATGATTTATATTATTAAAAAATGACATATAAGATTTCCGGTGATCTTCGTTAAAGTTGATACTAAAATGATCCAATTCTTTTTAAAAAAATAACACTTAAGTATATCTTTTGTAACTTTTGACATTGAAAAGTTCTCAGTGCAAAATTTTGGCATTTTGGTTATTTTTTTACCCACAAAATTTTATAAATAATATGTAGTACCCAAGTGTTATATTATCATTCGCCTATCCTCTTCGGCAATAGTACAAAATTACCCATAAAAGTAAGGAAATTGTGGATGGGCAAGATCCAAACATGGGCTTGGGCCCAATGTCTATTAAGTATACATTATTATTATAAAGATTTCTTTGTAAAATTGATGTGTTGTGCAATATAAGTGTTAGACAAACTGTTTTTCCCAAAAATTCAAACCGTTAAAAAACAGGGCAATGATATATTTCACAGCAGATGACTTAATTTAAGAATAGGTTTCATTAAACAAATTCCAATCATGAAATTCTCATGGTGGTTGTACGTCATTTAGCAAGTACTGGAGATGCAGATGACATCTCATTCTCATATGATTTCCCATTATATTAGCTACATAGGTCCTATTGATGTTGAAAAATGTATAGGAGTACCATGTGAAATTCACATTGGTATAGATAGAGAAGATTCCTTAGGCACAGAATACACAATGATCAAAAAGTTCTATAATCGCAGCTTACTTAAGTTGGTTGAAGTCAAATTAAGACCCACATATGTAAAGCATCATTCCCATCCGGGTATAAGTTTGAAAAACATGTTTATTGTGCACAATTGATTAAAAGAATTATGACCAAGAAAGTGCAAACTATAGATAGATAATAGTCTCCGCTCTAAATTTTGACATAACTAAATATGTTAAAGTAAAAAAAGGAAAAAAAGAGAGAGCGACTAATGCACGATAAGTATAGAAAAACCAACCTTTAAGAGACGCTTGTGGGTTTAGAAGCAACTTTATAATGAAACGAGCAACGATCAGCACTGATGATGTTCGATGTAGATGATTTAGCAATGTTAAGTCGACGGTTCCTTGGCGAACGTAAAACGTATGTTTGCTAAGGAGAGTTGATGAACATTGAAGGCCATCAGCTGTTAATGGGCTGGGCTCCTCTTAGGATCCACTTCTGATGGGTTCAGAGCTTGGGCCCACTCCATTATCAGAAAACACTTCTCAATAATAATGATTCTGACAAAGATTATTTTTGACGCACAACACTCTAAAGTAGCGAGGCAGAACTGTTCAAGATTGTTGTATCGTCAGTTTGCAATACATGTCACATTTAGCACCCATTAGTCTTATTAAAATGCGACAGGCCTTTCATGTAAATAGCACCAATTACAAAAATAAGTAAATAAATAGAATTGAACTCGAGAAGCTATGACCCGGCATCCCTCTTCAATCTGAGGGGCGAATTGCATTATTACCGAGGTATCACTTACATTTTTTTTTTCTTATTGTAAGATTTTGTTCGTTCGAATGAGACCATTTTCCCTTATATCTTTGTCCCAGGTTAACGACTTTCATAATAACCACTATTCACGTAGACTTCTGACTTCACCATCACGAAGCAACATGGCTTGTTTACAATTGCAAAAGTAGCTATGAATCGCTTTCGCTCGAAACAGTGAGAAGGCTCAAGATTACCATCGCTTTTTTGCGTTGCTTGTGCATTATTAAACAACAAATGGGGCTTCATGGAAAGATCCTTTTTCGCTTTTTTATTGTGGCTTCTGATCTCATCCTCACGCTTCTTGAAAGGCAGAGGTCCACACGGAAACGATAGAGGAAACTATAGAATTACAGCTCTAACGCTCAACAATGGTGGGTGACGCAGCAGACGTATGAGAGAGAGAGAGAGAGAGAGAGAGAGAGAGAGTCCTGAGTTCGACAATGCTGCAATCAGTGACTCGAAACAACGATGAAGTCGCGACTTCAATCTGTGCAGTTGCAGATTGGTGTGGTCATCAAATCTCAACCCCAGTTGCAGAGCCTTCATTGATTTCTGCAGATTCTTTGCAGCGAACAGAGGAAGCTGAGTGCATTATAATATGCAGGCAGCTAATGTCGATCACCCTGCATGATAGTTGGACTGATGCACCTTCAGGTGACCAAGAGGGATATAAACAAGACGTGATGTGCTTGTCTGAATCTTTCCACCGTTAGGTTAGAACCTGTTGCGTGGTCATGCAAGTTTTTTTTATGGATTTCCATGACACGACAGGATTCCATATTGTAATTTGTAACCCACGTAAGAGGCATAAAATATACCAACTTGTCTGGCGGGGACCCTATTTTATGTATTCAACCAATAGCATTTTGATTTTGGTTATCCAGTATCTTTGAAATACATGTTAAATATGAAAACATAAAAATACTATATTCTGAAACACAATAAGTTAAGCAATGTATTAGTAATGAGATTATGATAAATACATTTTCAAGCAAGTTGGAGTTTTGCAAATGAGTTTTTGGAGGGTTACATACGTGACTTTTGATGAGATAACTCCAACAGATTCATATAAAATTCTTGCAAAAATATGTGGAGGATTCTTGGGGATATAGATTTGATCTACACATAAAGGATATGATGATTACTACACCTATAATTTTTTTTTATTATCTATCATTGAGCGGATGGTTAATAAGAAAGTTAATAGTTAAAATTATCGAATTAAGACAACATTGAAACGTTGCTCATTAAGAAGCTAACACCATTAAGTAGAGTATCGACTTATGTATTCTAGAATTACTCAATATATTTCGAAAAAATAGATGGTCACACTCAATAATATGATTTCTAATGCTAAAGAAAAAAAAGGTTGGGGAAAGTGTCATAAAAATTTTAAACCCGTTATATTGTACCAATTCAGTTCTAAATCTTTTAATTGTGTTAATTTAGTCATAATTTTTTTAATTTAGTATCAATTCAATCATTCGGACTAATTTTTACCAAATATTGCTAGTGTGGACAATTTTTTATGTTAATTAAAAAAAATTCAAAATTCAAAATTCAAATATTATTATTATATATTAATTTTTGCCTTTCTTCTTCCTTTATCCATAACCAGTCACTTGCCATGATCGAGCAAGGGTCTCGCTACATCTAGCCCGGGTGAGGTTGACCCTCACCAAGCTCGGCACGTGCAAGGGCTCCAATCACCAGATTTGGTGAGGCAAGCCCTCACCCAGGGTGGCCTCGCCATATTCATTGAGGAAGCCTTGGCCAGGGTGAGCCTTGCTTGTGGTAGGCGACAGTGACTCTCACCTAGGTGAGGCCAGCTTGCCCAACCATAGTTGGTGGGCAATCATCACCCATGGCCAGTCACCAGCAAAAGGAAGAAGAAAGGGAAAAAAAAGGAATAAATATATTAGAAGTCCTATAACTTATTACGAAAGTGTAATTAGTCCTAAAACTTTTGAAAAGTGCAATTAAGTCTTAAAACTTATCACAAAGTGCAATTAAGTCCTAAAATTTTCAAAAAGTACAATTAAATCATAAAACTTATCATATTAAGTTGATTAATTCATTCCGTTGATTGCACGTTTTGAAGATTTTAAGACTCCATTATACTTTCATGATAATTTTTAGGATTTAATTGTACTTTTTGAAAATTCTAAGACTCGATTTTATTTTTGTGATAAGTTTAAGACTTAATTGAACCTTTTGAAAGTTTTAGGGCTTAAATGCATTTTTATGACAAGTTTTAGCATTTTCATTATACTTATTCGCAAAAAATATTAAAATATTTTTAAAAGTAGTTTATGTTAGCTTCAGCCATGTTACATAGGTCTATCAATGTCCATGTTAGCAATATTTGACCAAAATAGTCAGAAGGACTTAAATTAATGTTATGTCAAAAGATTTAAGTTTAACTTGACATCAATGCAATAATTTAAGACTTTTCAGATAATTTTTCTAAGAAAAGCTCTCTATGTATTTGTCGTTAGACAAATCATTTCTTCCGAAAATTAAATCACGTGGGAGTCAAACTTACATTTAGACGGAGAGAGAATCAGAGCGGCGTTATGGTCCGCCGGAGGAATTGACTCCACTCGACTTCCAAATCTATCATCCATAATTTAAATATATGCCGATTTGACCCCACTAACTTGTAGCCTTTGGCGCCCCGTTAAATTCTTTGAACAAAATTTGATCATTATAGAACTTTAAAAATTCCAAGTTACAACGAAAGTTTCCAATTTATAAACATTTTAATGATATCTAATTTACTTCAACAGAAAGCGAGCTAGCTGAAAATTAAGTTTGATTATCTAAAAAGTTCTAGACCTATATTGTATAACGATTAATTTAGTCACAAATGTTTTAATCTCTCTCCCCCTCCTTTTCTTGTCTTTTTTTTCTTCTTCTTTTTTCCTATTTCCCTTTGCTAGGCCAGGGGCAAGGGCCAACAAGAGTTGTCCTCACAACCTCTTGGCAAGGGCTCACCTAGGCAAGGGCAACCTTCATGGTCCTTGGCAAAGGCTTGCCTATGGTCGGTGACATCCACTGCGGCTCCAGCCAGAGACCTCCACCACGGCTCTGGCCGGAGGAGGGAAATAAGAAAAAGATAAAAAAAAAAAGGAAAAAAAATACAAAAATACAAAAATTGTTCACACCAGCAATAGTTGTGCTACGTGGAACAAACATTGTTTACGTTAGCAATTTTTGGCTAATATTTATCAGAAGCATTAGTAAATTGTCAAGAGGTTAATGACTAAATTGACATAATTGAAAAGTTTATGATTGTTTGACCGTCGAACAATAGGTTTAGGAATTTTTGGACAATTTTTCTATAAAAATTACGATTTTAGTCCTAAGTCTCTGTCATCATGGAAGAGTTATCAATGTGTGACATGTCGCAAACAATGAACCCTTGTTGATTTGTCACACTCCGAAATATTGTAATCTTCTGAATGTGGCAAAATTATTATCTTTTTGATTGAATTATAACCACATATTTTAGTATTCAATTTTATCAATAATATTCCGGTAGATGTGTCGACGTGCATCAACTCCGTTGGAATGCGTATGGTTATGTAACAATGTCGTAACTCAGTCCAATTTGTGAGTCATACTCAATACAAACGAGGATAGTGAACTAATATCAAATGTAATTTGGAAATCAGACTCCAAAATTGTCAAATATTCCTTAAATCTACATTACTGTTAAATAAATCAATTTTAAAAAACTCAAGTTATTTGGTAGACTGGCCTACATTGTGTATTGAGTATGTTCCTTAACATTCTTTTCTTGATTGTGATTTGACTCTTTGCACTTAAAACACAAAAGGACCTTACAAAATAACAATAAGAGCGATATTAGCCTTCGACCTATATTCAGGAATAAAAGTTTGGAAAACAAATGTTCCCCAAACCTAAAATTGTCATAGAAATTGGTAGATGTCAATAATAACCACAAAAAGAATAATGGCCATGTATTTCTAAAACAAATTTCAAATTGAGAACTTAGAACTCTAATTTTTCCAGTGATCTTGATACGGTTACAACGTTCCAATCCTGATTTTGATTCAACAAGTATGTTATTTCATAATGTTTCACCGCTAAAACATCTCAAATTAGTTCTAAAAGAGTGGATGTGAAAGAATTCATATGAATAAATGGCTTTACTAACATAATGGTTTTTACGCTACTGTGACAATAACAATTTCTTGTGACCCCTAAATTTTTAAAAGAGTGGACTATATAATAATTTATAATTATTTTTTGATTAAATTTTATAATTATTTATTATTTGATTTTTTGTGTTTCAAAGTAGATTATTATTTATATTATTACGGAATCTAAGAGTTGTTTTTGAACTTGCCATATACGATTGGTGATTGCTCGAATTGACCTCTTCTCATTCCACGAAAAAGTTTCGGTACTTTCTCTACAATAATAGCCGCCACCTAAAATTCCACTAACATTCATTTAGTTATTTTATGAATTTAATAGTATGATATGGCCGTCTATTCCACTAGCTTTCATAGTTGAAATCCATTAAATTCTGTCCGTTTTCTTATTATATCAGTTTCGTTCATGCAGATATTTGTACACTTAACATTATTTCAAATTTAGAAAATTTAAAGGCAATTATTACTCGTGATACATCATCCGACGGCACCGCGGATTATCATATTAAAAAGTCCATCATCCGGGACTCGTCCACTTGCACTTTTAAAGTCCGCGGTCCATGAGATATCCTTCAAATCAGCTAACATGCTGTTCAACACAAGGACAAATATATATATTTGACTCCCATTTGGCTAAAAAGATATTCAAATTATTTTCCTCCCGGTTGTGTTTTCCTTCATTCTTGAGATAAGACAAAATTAACTCCAGCCATGATTTTAATTGATGGGTTAATACTACCGATATGAACATTGCTTGCGTAGAAGCTTTAATGACTAATACATTTAGGTGACTTGCATGTTAAAAATTCAATGATGAGAAGATTGATTGGAAGAAATTTCTTCATATCATGGAGGAAAATAACATTTCGGGATGTGTCAAATTGTGATTATCTTGAATTGTAATCATACATGATTTTATGTAGATTTAAAAAATTAAACTATATATATGTGTGTGATAACTGAATTAATAGAAAACCAACGTGAAAATAATTATAGAATTATATTTTTATTTCTCTTATCCTGATTGAATGAAACTTATTCCTATCAAGCCACTGGGGGGGTTACAAATGTGGACTTTGCTTGCATTCAGATTTAACTTAAAATAAATGTGAACAGTGGTTATATTGGTAGCCCAAACCAATCAGAATGGAAGAAAATATACGTTGGATATCAAGAACTATTAGACGTGCCCAGAATTATTATAAATAATAACCTCAAGAAACCAAAAAAAGATATGAACGTGTGGAGACCTCTGTCTCTCTGTCTCTGTGTCTCTCGATTTCTTTTTATCTGGGTTGGCTTTCTTTCAACCAATCCTCCTCAGTCTTCTCCACCCTCCAAGACTGCAACCTCTCCCTCCCTCCCTCCCTCTCTCTCTCTCTCTCTCTCTCTCTCTCTCTCTCTCTCTCATGCCAAAGTCCCAGAATAGCAAGAGTAACTCCAATCTTCTCTGCATGTTCCTTAGTCACTCTGGCTGCTGATGATATCCATAGCTTTTGCATGATATTGACGTACTAAGGTAACAGGACCTTGCTGATTTGATCAGATCATCATCGCCATCATCATGTGGACCAGATTGGTTGCTAACAAGATCCTGAGGAAGCGATTGGGAAGCAATAACTTCGTCGCAGATTACCCCATCAACATCGAAGACTCTCTCCTCGACTTTCCCATATTGGAAGAACCCTCCGTGAGCGGCAAGAATATCTTGAATCACCACAAGGACCCTCTCAAGTACAAGTAATCATTTCGAAACACCCCTCCCCCCCCCACCCCATTCCATCTAATTTTTAGTTTCCCTCGTCCTTCTTTCGTTGGCATGGTGATTATCCATTTAATGTTGTTGCGGTAACAATTTATGTCTGTACCATCAATTCTTTAAAAGCTGAAGCCTGTAAAGAAGGGTTTGCAGTCAAGTTTAACATGATTTTAGAAGATAGTTGCCTGGTCAACGTAAGACAGTCATAATTCTAACTTCTTTTGTTGTTCCTTCTCTCTTGTGGAGTTTAGAGTCTTTGTTAGTACTTGGAATGTTGGCGGGGTTGCACCGGACGAAGATTTGGCGATGGAGGAGTTCTTAGATACATGCAACGACTCCTACGATATCTACGTTCTAGGGTAAGTAACAAAACAAAATAGAAAATGCCACCTATTTGCAGAGAAAAATGAAAATGAGCAATTGGACGAGATAAGTGATTCTTCCATAAATCAGCTGTTTTCGCAATTGGATTACTTCAAAAGAGACTGACGTGGAATGAATTATATGTTGCATCAGCATGCTTTATAGATAGTGCTGTAGATGAACAAAAACAAACTACGGAAGAATATGCTCTACTTGTGGGGTCCACTATTATCCTCCGCGTTTTTTCTTTGTTTTTTACCGTGATCGATTTGGCTCCATGGATCGAATACCTTAAACAATAATCTCTTGACGAACTCGGTAGAGATCGACTTCTTTCGCATGAGGAATATCTCCCTTCCCTTATTTGATTCAGGTTTCAAGAGATTGTGCCATTGAAGGCCTCCAATGTTCTGGGGTCCGAGAACGTGAGTATTTGCATGAAATGGAATTCGGTCATCAGAGAGACCTTGAATGGGAACAGTGATCGTCCCCATGGATCTGGCTATGAGAAGAAGAGGATGATGCATCGGCGAGAGTTTTGCTGTGTCGTCAGCAAACAAATGGTGGGGATATTAATCTCGGTGTGGGTTCGCAGCGATCTTCGTCCCTACATCAGTCATCCGAGCGTTTCATGCGTCGGTTGTGGTGTTATGGGCTGCCTAGGCAATAAGGTATGGTAAATACTTGGTTTTGTAGATTGTCCATAGCAGGTAGAAAGGGCATGAGATCACTCTATTGCCATTCACGTCTCGGTTCATTGTCTCGTTCCCTAAAACCATCAACTCATGTGGATAAGGGTAACTATAAAATTTATAACTGCATGTATCAGTAGTTGCGAGTCGTTGTCACACCAATGGAGACACCACAAAAATGGAAGAGGATCTTCATCTTGCAAAACGATTGATTTTACTGGTTGTATCATATAAAAATAATTTATACATCTATCCTGATTATGTCATTTGTAACGTCGTCAAGATTTAGAAGGGAAAAAAAGAGTTCCTAATCCAAAGATCCTCGCAACAAATAAAGTGTATATATATATACCCTTTTTTATATTAGGGTATTCATATAGTACTAAAGTACTTTATGCCAAGCCACTTGATATGAGAATAAATACTTTCATTTTTTTTTTCTTTTCCATCTTATTTCTTCTTAATTTTGTTATTAATTTGCAGGGTTCGGTTTCGGTAAGGTTTCAATTGCACGAGACAAGCTTCTGCTTTGTGTGCACTCATCTCGCCTCCGGAGGTAGAGAAGGAGATGAAAAGTTTCGGACGTCCAACGTGGCAGAGATATTATCTCGGACCACCTTTCCGAGGGGCCCTTTGCTTAATTTACCTAGAAAAGTTCTGGACCATGAGTGCGTGAAGCTATATATTTTTTTATGCTTTGTGCTCTTGTTTTCAAACCGTCTAACCAATTCCATTTACTTATTTAATCATTTGCTCCTATAAAAATGTTTCTTCGCTAGAAACCATGAGGATAAGACGTGGTTATGAACATATGTTATGTGATAAATAATCATTATTGCATGTTCACAACTGTGCATTTGTCGATATGGATACTGGGCCGCCAAAGAAGATTAATTAGTGTTATTCTTCCTGGTTCGTCGCTTAAACCAATTTAGGTGATTTTAGTGGTTGTTGAGGAATTATTATATTGGTTCTCCGACCAATTAAGTTAAATAGTTAGATAAAACGCCTGAAAAGGATGAGACGTAGAGTGGTAAGCCTGTCTACTTGCTGTATTATTCTATAGTTTAAACAAGTTGACTTACTAATCAACGCGTAAACGAATGCGATACCCTCATTGGCAGTTCGTAAATAATATAGTAAGCTTCGAAATTTCTGTGGGATCTCAGCTGATTGTGTCTGGTTTATGGACGCAGTCGGGTCATCTTGCTCGGGGACTTGAATTACCGGATTTCATTACCGGAAGCGACCACTCGAGAGCTGGTGGATAGCAAAGAATGGGACGCGTTGCTAGACAAAGACCAGGTAGCTATCACATAGTCCCATAATTTTTGAGATTTTGTTAGATCGAACGATTAAAAATAGTTAGCTCTCAAAGCGGTCTCATGCTAGAATATCATTCTGTTTACGGTAATTGGAGATTATCTTTCATTACAATCTTTAACTATGGATCGAATCCTGTTATTAGGACCACATATATAAGGAATGATATTAGTCATTGTATATTCAAATACTCATGATGAAAACGCAAATTCTCAGTTCACATTGGTTCGTTCTAAAAGTCATCATCTTTCCTTTCTTTTTGATTGTAAAACTGAAGCTGAGGATGGAGCTGACGCACGGAGATGTATTACAAGGTTGGCACGAAGGGACGATCACATTCGCCCCCACATACAAATATGTTCCGAACTCCGACTTGTATTACGGATGCTTTCAAGGAAAAAAGGGAGAAAAAAGGCGTTCTCCGGCATGGTAAATTAATTTTTTCGAACTTCCATCGTTGAGAGCTCGAAAAGATTAAGCATAAAAAGGTTTTTTTATTTTCCTTTCTTTGATGTAATCTGTTTTCTTTTCTTATACAGGTGCGACAGGATAATTTGGTGCGGGAAAGGATTGACGCAACATTTGTACACTCGAGGCGAATCAAGGCTATCTGATCATAGGCCGGTGAAGGCCTTATTCACCGTGGAGGTCGGGGTTTTGCGAACGTTGAGAGGTCTTCGGAGCTTATTTCTATCGGAACGATTCGATCAGCTTGCAAGCCGATTCGAGGTCTCATCCAAGGAGGATGGATTGCTATGTAAAGGCCGGTCCAGCTTCCAAATTTGAGGTCATCATCACTGCAAATTATAGCAACACGCTAAAGGAAGTATGGTGATTATGGCGACGTTTTTTTTTTTTACCTTCAAAAGGGAAATCCGAAAGCTAAAGCCCCATGAGAAGCTTCTTTAATTTGCCCGTGTTTTGGTTTGGTGATGAGTGTACAGTGAAACTTTTATGTCTTTATTATGCAAGTGTCGTTGCGTAATGGAAGATGTCCAAGTCATCCATCCCTCTCATCGCATTTAAAAATTAGGGTTTTGATTGTGGTCAGAAATAATGGACAAAAAGGATGCTTCCCATGTGCTCCCCCCATTTGGGCCTTTCAACGCTAACCTCCATGCAGGCCAAGATTAATGTATGATTAAGTTAAGCATAATTTGCCAATGATCAGAAGCAGCCTGAGAATCTAATTGGTTGGAGGATCCCAACCACATGATTTGTCCAAAATATGAAGATTAGGACACGCGCCATTAAATAAAAGCTTTGATTGGGCCATGGTTTTGAATGGAACCATGGAAAAAAGCATCATCGCTTTGCTTATATGCGGCATCATCAATGGCTTACTTTATGCGTGGTAAAGGGACAAAAATGATGATTAATGGCAAGTGGGTTTGGAGAGATTATGGCTGTCTTGAGGCCAACAGCCACTCTGGTTTCAATGCATGGTCATTTTGACTCGTTTGGATTGGGACTAAATGTGATTTAAAGTTTACATTGACTCGAACGAGATTGATTTTCTTTTCTTTAAATCCCCAATAGAACTTTAATCCTAGACAAAATGAGCGTTGCAGGTCTTATTCATTTGGCAATCTTGATGGTGAAACATTCACCCCTTAATTTTGTTGGTGGGTTTCGTTCCAACCAATTGCAGGAAGTGCTCCGCATCCCATGGCGGTGATGAGAGCACCCTTTTTAATTTTTGATTTTGGGGGTTTCACAAACTCTAGAACACGCGTATGGCAATGCTGTCTTAGACCAGAGAGTTCAAATGTTTAGACCATATGGCATATTTTATGGCTAGTTGCAACTGAATTTGATGTCGACACCATGCAATGAACAAAATTGTCCCTTTAAGTTTGAAAATGATTTAGTTGCCGCGGGACAGCAACATCAGCGCTCCTACCAGAACATATGTCAAGATTGGTGATTAAAGCTACACAAATTTACCATAGGTAATGATGGTACACATTTTCACTAATTGATAATAAAGACAGGTTAAAAGTTAACTAAAACCCCGTTTTCTTTTCTCTCCTCTTCTCTTGCCTCACCCTTTTATCCAAATAACAGAGAAACTCGATCCTCCCCTAACCACGTCGTTACCCATAAGAAGAATATCAGTAAATTGAAGGAAACCATACAAAAATGAAAATCATCATCGTTTATTTAGTGAATATGGAGTGGAATTAGTCATATTGGGATGGAAATAATCCCATCTTTCTTCTTCTTTTTCCCGACCTTTCCCTTTCCTTTTTCTCCTCTCTCAAGCCTACCACCACCCATTTCAGCCGCTGCCAACTACTACCACCTCCATCACGGCCAGTAGCCACTAATCACCATAGTTTTCTCTTTGCTCGACCTCAAATCTGAGATGCACCCTCTAGATCGTAAAGGTCGCATAGAGGCTATGCGGCCTCAACCCGCGATATGTTGAGGAGTGATTGTGGTTGCTACAAATAGTGACAGATAACAACGATAGACAACACTGGCGACAATGATGGAAATGGACGTTCGAGGAAGAAGAATGCATGAGGAAGACAAAGCATAAGAAAACAAGAGAAAAAATGATGCATTACTTAAAGCAAAATTCCAAATAAGGATATGAAATTGGGTTATTTTTTCGAAAGAGAACTTAAAGCAAATTTTATTACAAATAAGGTTATGATGTGACTAAGTCAATCTCCAATGTATGCTTAAGCTCGCTGGTTGTTGGAGCATGGGCACTTTTTCATAAAAAACTATGGGAAAAAAAATAGTCAAATTTCCAAAAACTGGTTAATTTCTTTTCCAGTACTAAGACTGTTGAAAAAAGCCCGAAGTGAATTGAACCTCTTATTTTGGGTCTTTCTAGGTCAGGTATTTTCATGTTCGGGTATTATGAACAGTTCGGGTCATAAACCCGATTCAATGTAAAACACGTCACAATGCCTTACACTCTTCTAGATCGTGAAGCAAATCCATAATTAGTGAAGGCTCTCCCAAAAAAACCCTTCTTCAAGGAAACTTCACGTGCAGGCTCTCAATTTCAATTTCTGAGTTGAAAGCCTGCTTTGCTCTGATTTTCTTTTCTAGGTCTTGATTTCCTTTTTTTTTTTTACTCTTCCGATCTAATCTAGGAGTCTTATTTCGCCTCATTTGGTGTCTTCTTCTGCTCGTTGTTGTTGCTTTTCTTCACTCGTCATAGTAAATAAATCTGCTTGTAGTTGCAAATTTTGTAAGAACGTCATGACCGATCCAATCAACAGGATGCCCGAGACGTGGTTTTATGACTTCTCCAAGATTCAACGGAAGCTCTCCTATCCCGATTTAAGTGTAAACTTTAATTTGGGAGCTTTCTATCTCAATCTAAAATCTAGATTTGGGAATTTCTTAGAAACATTCAATCTATGATGGTTCAATATGTTATTGTTGTTGTCGTCATTGTCCTTGTATGGCAATGGTGTTGAGGCATACTACAAGTTGTAGTTTTTGGAGGGAAAAATCTTGCATGTGCCTATTATTACCAATTCTGGTGATTAGCCATTGATTTTTTTTTGATGCTATATTAGATCTAGTTTTTTTAGATGAGAGCATGTTTAAAGTTGCAAGTCATACCATTTTGTTTTTTGGGTTTTGTGTTGTATTGTAACCCTTTTGGGATTGCTTTACTTGGAAGCATTTTATGTTCCTCTCATGTTTGATTATGATAGGTGAATGAAATTTTGTTTCGACAAAAAAATAAAAACAAAAGAGCACCTCAAACCAAATTATTTCGCTCGCCATGCACACTCCACTTTCGTCAATTTCACCTTCTTCTTCTTCTTTTGTTGTTCTCATTTATGTCTCGTCACTGTTGCATTTACTTGGATTCACAATCCGGATAAGGAGACTGGTCCATTCATCTTCGCGCAAGATTCTAAGTGAGATTGACCATCGGAGGAGCTTGATTTTGCTTGGTACCGAGTGGCAAAGTTGGTGTAAGTGAGGAGCTCGATGTGTAAATAGGATTTTTTAGTATTGTACTGAGAAATAGGAAGGGGAAAAAAAGAGACGACCCGATATCTCCAACTAAATCGACATGACCCAATTGGTATATTGGTCTTTTCAAATTGGGTCTCGATTTTCACAAGAAGCATGTTGCCTCTTTTGGGTATCAACAGAACCCAAACTAGACCGTTGACACTCCTACCCAATACCACTAGACAAATGAACAATTCTAGTTTATCACCCAACAAAAATGGGTGATCCAATGCAAGCTCGGCTTCCCTTGCGACCACAGCACAGTCGTCCACTCCATTCAGCGCCACCCTCTCCTATACGAGCTCTACCGCCGCACTAATGACGAGATGTGGCCGGATCAGGGAAGCAAAACGATAGACACGATCAAAACAATTCTTGAATGGGGGCAAAGGCTTTGCGTAAACCTAGGATCGCAAATAAAGGAGATAAGTCGGACTTACTCACTGATCTCATAGATTTTGGAAAGAAACTTTTGCATTCAGATGTAGTGATTTTTGTCTTGAGGTATTGGATACCTTTTATCTATAGTTTTTTTTTTGTTGTTGACAAAAGTGCCCTTACTCCGGTGGCCAAAAAATTGTCAATCAACAAACATCGAGCCGGCCAATGAGCTCAAACTCTCATTTGATACTAATTTGACTATTTTAAGCATTTATTTGAAACAAAATTTATTCCGATCCTCTTTTAAGAAATTGTCCTACCTTCAAGATCTTATTTTAAATTTTCCCGTTATCTAATTCATGTAAATTTCAGTTGGTGATTCTACTAAATCTGGTTGCATTTTATTGGAATTGAAACAATAGTCCAAATGAATTTGACTTTTATTTTTTTTGGTTTCTGAAGTAATTCTCATCAACTTCGAATGTGACTATTTAGGAGTAATTCATCCAATTGGTTAGGTCTAAAATAAAAATACCCCTTTTATATGATATCCTATAGATATCCACATATTCGATTTTGATCTATTTGAAAATTGCTATAATTTATTTACCCATATATTTATGCATACAAAAGAGTTATGTTCGGAGAAATAGCTAACATTTTTTGCTGAATAACAAGTCACGTCATCATTTTTGTTGAGTGATAAGTGATGAGTCTTGAGAAAGAGCACATGATGTGGCAATTTTTCTAAAGAGAGGCACCAAATTGAGTTTTGATTTGAAAGTTGAGATACTCGATTAAACAACAAAAAGAAAAAGCACTACAATGAATGGATGAGTGAAACATGACATGCCATGGACGGCGAAATCAAAACTAGATTTTGAGGAACTGCACGCGGATCTTATATATGCTGTGCATTCAAGCACCACAAGAGTATAGATATGAGATTCTAAATATAATGATGCGTTGAATTTCCAAATTTTTAATGATCGAGGACCTTTGTTTGAAATCAAAACTAGCTTTTGAGGAACTGCGAACATGGTGGACTGGTTGAATTCCGATCAAATTGCATTACTAAAAAGTTAAAAGTTCAGTGCGTTTGGTGAATTTAGTTGTAATCTAGGGACTTAATTGATAATCTAAACAAAGGTCGTGGGCGGTTGCTTGGACGGGGTGACTAAAGGTATAATACAAGCAAGGCGTTGGAAATACGAAAGTGGGACGAATACCACCTTTTCCTTAACAAAAATTAAAGCTCTTATGCATTGCTTTCTCGATTGAACTTGCGTATAGGGGAAAAATATTCATATCTATTCTTGGAGCAAGCAAATTGTAAACACATCATGTCAATCAGTAATTTAATAAAGAAATTCACAAATTAAAATCTCAAGAAGTTGAATATTGAGAATTTTTTCAAATAGTCACATAAAGAATTTTGTCATATTCAAAGCACTATATTTTTCGCACTGTGTATGGTCATTAAATTGAAAAAGGATATGTTCATTTACTAAATCCGATTTCTAAATCTTCTTAAATGTGGAGTAGACAATTTTTACAATGGCATAACTACACAAATTGTCTTGAAATTTTGGCCCATTATATAATTTGGTTTCTAAAATTTTAATTTGTTCAATATATTTCTCGAACTTTAATCTAATAAAGATATCATCCATGAATTTACAATATGTTTAATTTTGTCAATGAATTTTTTTTATATATATTCAATTCAGTCTTTGAATTATATAAAAATATTAAATATTATTCGAGTGTGCTAAAAAATTTAAAGATTAAATCGAACAAATTAAAAATATAGAATCACTGCCAAAATTTAAAGTCCATTCGTATCGATGTCTCTTGGACAATCCATGATCCTGCGCACTTACCAAAAGCCACCCTCTCTGTAACAGTCGTGGCGCTTGGTGCCAGAAGATGCAGAGGAGAATGTGGGAGGAGGGACCGCGGCTTCCGACGGTGGAATTCCTCATCCTCTCCGCGGAGGTGAGTCTCGCTCCGCCGCCTCGTCGATCGATCCCCTCCGGGACCACGCGGATTCCTCTCGCCAGTCTTGATCCGGTTCGCTCTCGCAGCGGCTCGGAGTCGATCCGATAGTCAAGTACACCGCTCTGTCGCTCTTCGCCGATCGGTTCTGCGCTTCTCTCTCCAGGTTTGCCTCGCCGCTCCGCCTTTCCCCAGTCTGGGAACGGTAATGTGTGCTGGTTCGCCGTTTCGAACGTGTCGCCTTCGCGGGATCTTTTCGTACAATAGAGGTTCTGCATTGATGTCTTTTGTTGTTGTTGTTGTTGTTGTTGTGTGAGATCAGGTTGAATTCTTGTCTCGGCAAACGAGTGTTTCTGATCGAATTCCTTGGCAAGGTTGCAGCATGTTAATTTGGAAAAAAAATTGCAGGCATTGGACCAGATAGAACGGATACTTTTATGTTTCTGTTGTACGGCTATTTTTTTCGGGGGCAATCTGTGTTTGATCAGTTTGTTTTAGGAGTACTTGAATTGATGATTTTGGTGAAAGTTGTTTGGTTTTATCTTAATTGCTAACCGGAGGTTTAGATGCTGTTTTTCGCATTCATTACCTTTTTGAATCCCCTTTTTTTCATGTCGAATTTGATCAGATGTCTGTTTTTTTTGAGACTGAGACTTAGATAGAATATATCCATACCTGCGATTTCTTTCTGAAGTGGGCAACAATCGGGATTGCCAACGGATCCTTTTTCTTGCAATGAGTAAGCAACCTTTTTTTTGTGAAGGTCTGAAGGGAGCAATGCCATCCGACACTGGCTAATACAGCCTATTAGGGAGAGCAACCTGCAGTTATTTTCACTTGTCTCTATCTGGATCTCAAGCAAAGTAAAATCCGGTACCTTGGCATCATCAGAACATTGCTTAGATGGCTGTCCTGTCTCATCTTTTGATATGTCTGATATCTAGCAGATACATCTATGTCAGCCACTGTCTGTAAAAACCTTGAAGTCTTGGGGGGATCAGAGCATCACCGAGCAACATTTTACAATTCGAGACTTTTCCGAAGGAGTATGCTAATTACCGTTCATAGGGGTTGAAAATAGCTAACTCTTCTTTTATGTATCTTGCTGTGATTAATGAGGGTGGCTCTGTGTAGGAAGTGGTCTTTTTGCAGGTATATATCTTGGAAATTGGAATTGCTTTCTCCATTGTCTATCGACAATTGAATGATGGATCTGTCATTTCAGATGCTGAACTTTGAAATTGGATCTGCAAGTGATGCTTTCATGTTCCTGGAAGAGCTCTACATCCAATTCAAGCAAGTCTTATTACCTCCCCTGACTATGGTTTAATGAATTTCCAGCTTTATGGTTTTCTGCTTTGAGGTGCTTTTAATGTTTCTATGTGTTCTTCATTTCAGGGAAGTCACAGCAGTGGGGAAAATTTTGAGTTTCCAAGCATGCATGGATGTCATGGATCTTCTCTATGAAAAGGAGGAGATGACAAGGCTTTATCATTCTCCTCGTCCTCTTGCTGCATCTATCTTGGCATGTTTTAACTGATATGATATACTCAGATTATGAAAACACCTGTTTTTAGCTAAGCTTTTGCAATTTCTGGCAGGTCTGTTCCTATCTTATGACAGTCCCAAAACAGAGCTTGGAATTTCCAATTCTTGCTTGGGGTACTATTTTGTAGTCAAGTTATTGCCTTTTCATCTTCTCTGCAGTAGTTTCTTCTTTTGCGCAACCAAATAGTTACTGGACCAAGCCTTAATATGGTGTACCTTAACCATTAGATATAACCATAGCTATTCCTATTACATTGAAAGTTATTTTGCTGTATAGGCACGTTATATTCATGCTTGCGAGTCCTCTTTTTTCTTCAACTTAATCTAATTAAATTAGTGACTCACTCTCTTTTTCTCTCACAAGCAGTACGTGTATTGTCTGCATTCACATTTAACTGCTTTTAATAATGGTTGAGCTGCCTATTAAATTCTCTGATATGCTCAGCTGATTTTCTGTTGGCTTGTATCTCCACATCAAGTGAGCATGTCTTGAATTTTCAAGTGTTCCATCATGACACCTTTGATTTAATTCTGTTTTTAGATTGTCAGCATGTAGCATAGATGGACATATTAATATTGGAGGCGACTTTTGCTTGTTGAGATCATTTTTATTGGCGCGACTGCTGAGCTGAAGTGTCAAAATTGAGAACTTGTGATGTTTCTAAGAATTGTTTGCTCTTGCATGTGAGTACCCATTACATTCTGGTATTGACATGCTTCTGTTTAATGGAAGATGAAGGTTCCCCAGTGTAGCATTAGGACCTCTTTTTCCACTTATTTGAATGATGAGATTTGAACTTATCTTGTTTCAACCTAATTATCTGCAATATTCAAGGTTCATTGTTTGAATATTAATCCATATTAACGAATTGACTTTCTGTTGTTGCAGTGAAGTTTGCAGCTTTGTGCAAAGAAGAAGAAGTGGAGGAACTGGTGAAGGTCATTCTTGGCCATGTCTTCGAGCCTACCTGTTAGGAAGGAAGTACTGAAGAAGGAAATTGCTCATTGAATCTGATGCCAGTTCGAGGTCCTTACCTTTCTTCTTTTACATTTTTTATTTGTTGCGACATAATTCTTGTGGATAACGATGCTCAAAGGGAAACAGTGGAAAAGAACTAAACGTAGTGAAAAGGAATTTCTCAGTTTTGTCTACGGGCGCAGTCATGAGGGATGAAGAAAAATTTCATGAGTCGACATAGAAAAGACATGCTTCCGAGATAAGGTTTTCGCGGGGATGTTATGCTTTTCACCGAAAGCGCAGTAGCTATCAATAGTTAAAGTTTTATCTATAGACATGCATAAATTCATAATTCACATGCAATAGTAGTGTATTGACAGATAGTGCAACTGGCAAAAGTGTTGGTAAGCAGTCGAATGTTCTTTGTATGTCTCCATTCGGTTGATGGGGCCAAAGGAAGAGAAATGCTTGTTTGAGCTTTAAACGGCAAAATACTTGGCTTAGAAACTCCGCATAACCAATTGGAGAGCGGTTCCATACTTGTGTTAGTCCATGAGGTTGATCCAGATAAATGAGGGAGATTTCAGAACCTGTCTGTCCTTCTCCCCATGTTTTATTTCGTCTTTAATGATTTTTATTCAACCTGCTGTTCACATGAAAAGGAAAATCCACCAAATATGAACTTTCAAAAACTAGGAGTAGGAGTTGCTCTTTGCCATCTTCTCTTAGTCTCAACATATCAGTAGGATTCTTGAGCTGTTAATTTCTCAATTCGTCAAGGTCACGATGCAATAGTCAGGATAATTGTGATGTCATTGTTATCCAAAAACTAAATTCGTGAAAAGAAAAAGAACCATGATAAAACTACAGTCAGAAAATCCCAGCCAAAGTAATAAAGTACTCTGTTCAAAGCATGATTTCTCGGTGTAAGCTTTTGGCATGCGGGTGCCGCAAGATGTGTGTATATATGCCAATAAGTAGGAAGAGACTTAATTCACCTGCCGATAACATACACAGATGGCCTTTCCGAGTACACTGCTGGTAATATGACAGGTAAGAAGAGATGTCTTTGACAGATCTGGTGCCATATTCGCTTTGACAATTAGAACCCTAGCAAATGTGCTATAAACAGAATGGGCAAAAGTGGGAAGGTTCAGGGGATTTCTCTTTTTCCGACGCCGGTAATCTTTCAGTTCTCGAGGCTGTCAAACCGCTGCTGAAGCATGCGGAAAATGGTGATGTTTTGTGGCGGAGGTGGCGGTGGTGGCGGAGGCATTGTCCTTAGTGGGGTTATAACAATGTCCCCATGGGTAAGCGTGTGGTGCCTCTTGCGCAGTGGTCGGACGGACGGTTCAGAAGCCACCTTGACCTTCTCTGTCTTTGCCAATTCCTGAGCTTCTGCTCTCTTCCTCATGCTCTCCGCAATTTGCTCCTCGTTCCTTTGCGCACCCTTCAACAACAGCATTCATTTTCACTCGCACAAGAATCAAATAAACAAACTTATCTAACCAAAGATACGTGGAGATCAATTCCCATGCGACATGCACACTTACAGTAAGATTATCATGAAAAGGATACTCGCAAATCTATCTTGTAGCGGCCTTTAGAATTCAATTATTCCCTAATCTGTAGTTCTAAAATGTTTAAACTCTCACCAGCTTCAATTGGCAGACAAAACTTTCATGAGATTATTCGCTAAAGAAATTTTAGTTAGCTTCCTTCCTCTGTGCAAATAGATGAGTGAACACGGTGTCAAATATGGAGGAACAACTTTTGCGAAGCATGCTTACGGGAATAGCAGAAGTGCTGAGCATTGGGCATTTCACAGGCTGATCTTCGTCCCGCGGCTCGGTCGGGTGTTCCAGCGGCCAGAATTCAATCTCCAATTCCACCTCATGGTGATGATGATGATGGACTTCCATGCAATTACCTCCTTCTCCCCTATTCTGCGTGCCTTCTGTCATTGAAACCCTCTGCTCCTCTGTATTCTGGTACGCCAAAACTCACCTCAGTTAAAGTAAATTAAATCCAGAGAGAGAGAGAGAGAGAGAGAGAGAGAGAGAGAGACTTACAGCGTCATCTCCACACGAAAGTTCCATGGGAGACACGTTGAGAAGCTTCAGGCTGTGAATTTATTGTAGGAGGGAGAGAGAGGGGGAGAGAGAGAGAGAGAGAGAGAGAGAGAGAGAGAGACAGGGAGAGCATGAAAAGGAGAACCTGGGAAGGAGAGGTGGCGGAGTGGGATCGCCCGCACAGTTGCGAGGAGGGAAAAAGATGCCACCAAGTTGCCTCTTTCAATGTTTTTTCTTTGTCATCTATTACGTTTTATTTCACCAATCTCTTTATTTTTATTATTATTATTATGATTATTTTTTTGTGGGAGAGGGGAGGCAACTTTTCCTTTTTCTTCACTGGGTCCTCTCCTCCATCTCTGCCGGGGGAGGAGTTGGACGGAGCTTTCTCTTTTCACTTTCTTGCTTTAACAACAGTGCGAGTGTCTGGGTTGAAAATCTTACCAACGTTCCGCTTTTTCCCATATCATGCCTTTCTCGGGTTTTGGAGATTGACGGGAAACTGCGAATGAGAAGGAGAGGGGGTCAGAGAGGGAGATGCACAGTGAAAGCACGAGAAAGACAGGGCGGAAAGCACGAGATAGCGGCTCGCCAAGCTCCCCTCCCCTCATTGCTGTAAGCTGTAAAGAGGGCAAAGGCGTATACATACGCACAAGCCCGTTTTCATAAAGCCCAACAAAGGAGGGGAAGGGGAGGAAAAAGAGAGAGGGAAAGCCAGTTCCCCAAAAAGAATGGGGAGACATGGACACATGAACAACGGGGTTTGTTTCGTAGATCGCTGTTGGGGAGATTCCATGGAGACGGCATGAACAAGAGCTCGAGTCTCCCAGTTTCCCAATTCTCTCTCTCGACGAGTTGGACGACTATGCCGTCGACCATCTTCCGGCTCTCCACTTGTCTTAAGTCATCAATGACGGGGATGGATCTTAGAACCGAGGTTGTCGTGGCCAACAACTTTTGAGTTGCCACAAGCGAGATCGATTGCTTTGACCTTTGGGGATGTCTACCCTTGAACGAGCGTGCGAGTTCAGACCAAGTGATTATAAAACGCCCTAGATAGTCAAATTTTAAGACTTGGTTGAATGACCATCTCGGTGAGAATCCACTAAAGGGAAGGAGAAGTCAAAAGGGAGAACTAGGAACGATTCTCATTGGATTAATGATCAGTCTTTCGATTGAGTACTCGAGGTACTTATTATTAGGAGTTTAGAATCTCTTTTGACCTAAAGAATTTAAACCAAAACTTGCAAATGAAGTAAAAATCCATATTCAGTCCAGATATCCTAAATTAACTAAACTAAAGAAGGTTAAAAAATCTTATTGAAGTTCTAATCAAAATTTGAACCAATTAGGCAATAAATCTTGAAGCTGTCTCGTATTGGAGAAAACTCGACCTCGGGTTCTTGATGTGTTGAGTAATGAGATTTAATGAATTTCATTCAATCATTAACGATTTCTGTATCCAATGCACCGTATTGAATTTTTGTTGTTTCTAGATAACTTTCATGTCAAGATTTTGAAAATGATTTATTTTTTGTCATAGTGAGAGGGATGACTTGAAATTCTATTTGCAGGGTGTTTAGTCAAGTGATACCTACTAAATCAATTCAGGAACCAAGAGTCGAAAGTCGAGCACATTACCATGGGCGCTTACGTGTTGGAAGTTAGGTTAACTTGAGCAAGTACCCAGTATCCATGTTGTTTGAGATTATTGGATGACATGACTCGAATGCATAATCTCTTAAAAAGAGCAGGCTTTCCGATTTCTTCATTGTACCAGAAAATTGATTAACATCTTCTTGGTTGTCACTTTCCGCTCTTCAAGAGGTCGTGCTGTTGGGTGTGGAAAAACTCACAGGATCGAACTCTTCAGAATACTTTTCTTCGTCTCTCTTGAACCACAAGTTCATTTAACCTGAAGTTGCGAAATCTGATGACAAATTTCTTCCACCGCACTAATATGTACTTCTCTGACACGGTCGTCATTGGTTCGTTGTCGTGGGGGACATTTTGAATGATCTAAAGTGCTGCAACTGCAAGGATTCTAGGTGTTTACTCAATAGTCGGGAAAAAGTGAATTATAAATAGGAACAATTTCCAAGAACAGCTTTACTTTGTCATTCAACGATTTGTCTTGCGAGGACATCCTTTATGGTATTTGTGGGTCTCAATATATAGGTGCATTATAAACATTTAATAAATCTTCTTATATGGAAAAGAAGATGTGGGAGTTTGAATTCTTATCTTTAAATAAATTGGAGTGGAGATGATTAATTTCGAGTGTGGGTTTTGACTCTTATGCCTTACAAAAAAATAGGACAAAAGACTCAAAGTGAATTGAGAATTAAAATAGGATAAAAAAAAAACTTGCAAATGAAATACATGGGAAGAATTATTAAAAAAGAAAAGGTCCTAAACCTGTACAATTCAGTTTTGGACTTTTTTTTGGCCAATTGACATGGTCGACACTAATGTAGGCATTTTTAAATATTATTTAATATTTTTTTGAACTTTTTTCTATTTTTTATTTTTTATATTATTTTTCTCTCTTTTTTATTCCCTTCTTTCTTCCTCCAAAAGCGACCACCAAAGGCGAAGGCAGACAAAATTGACCCCGCCATTGCTAGGTGAGGCTCCGACCTCCGTCCGTCATCCACATGCTTGGAAGGAGTATCTCTTCGAGCCCTTGCAAAAGCGGAGGGGGTCTTCTTTGAGGCCACTGTAGAGTGATTATGTGTCAAAACTTGGTCTACGCAAGCTTCATCTTTTTGGGTCAATTGATTTTGTTTCTTTGTTTGCTTCATTGCTATGGCTGGGCGAGGGTCGACTCACCTAGTGACAGGGAGGTTGGCTTCATCGGCCCTCGCCTTTGGCTAGTCACCGAGGTTTGGTGATTAGTTGGAGGAAGAAGGAAAGAAAAAAAAGAAAAAAAAAAAAATAAAAAAATTAGAAAACATATTTAAATATTATTAAAAATGTCTATGTCAATGCGGTTGTGCCACGTGCGCCATATAGAATGGCTAGTGTCCACATCAACACTTGGTAGCCAAAATTGATCATATTGATTAAATTGGCATAAATATAAAAAATTTAGGAATTAATTAGCCAAAAAAAAAAAGTTTATGGTAAAATTTGTGCAAATGCAAAAAAATTTAAGACTCAATTAGTAAAAAAATGAGGTTTAGGATAGAATTGACATAATTATAATAGATTTAAACTGTTTTGGTAATTTTTCAGGAATATATATAGTTTACCCATAAGTTTGAAATTCAAAAATGGCGACATAATTGAATTCCCAATTTTGAGAGCACTGCCCTCATATGGCTCTGACCAAACACGCGTATATCACATCACATCGATATGATCCGAAACCAACCAAACTACGCGAAGACTTCCTTGGCCGACCAATGTCCGCTGCAAAAAAACTTCCTATCGAACTTGGGTCCAGCGGTCGAAAAGCAGAGCGGACACTTCCCGGAGCTGGGTTTAAGTCTTGAGTCGAAGCATCGAAAGATACGTTGCGATGGAGCTAGCGGAGTGGTAATACTATAGTCATATTCCGGGAACGAAAGAAATGAGAGAAAAAAACTATATTCCGGCTGCACGATTCCTTTAAAAAAGGACCAGGAAAAACATCATTGGTGGTGAAGTTGACCGTGGAATGGAACTTCGTTTTCAGAGGTGGAAGAAGTGCAATTTTGCTACATCTAAGATGTAATCGGGAAAATGGCACTCCGGATCTATATTTGTTACATTTAATCTTAGCCATCTAGAGAATTTCACCCTATCAAACCATGCTACCTCTTTTGGGTAATAAGACCTTCATTCACGGGGCAAGTCAACTGGTGAAGGCGACCATGCTTGGTGGTTGGTTCCCCTAGTTGATGGTGTAGCGTTTTCTTTCCCATCATAAGGGAATACGAAAGGCGACAAAGTTTTCTCTATCTATTTAGGAGTTGATTTAGTAGCCGTTTTTATGTCTTTCTTACGCTTTTTAAAGTCATGCTCGTATGATGAATGAAAGAAATAAGAGAAAAAAAAACCACATTTGTTGGCGATTCGCAGTTGAGCATCAGTGGCTGCACGATAACTAGAAAAAGGACCGGGGAAAACATCATTGGTGGTTAAGTTGACCGTGGAATGGAATGTCGTTCTCAAAGGCGGAAGAAGAAGTGCAAATTTCGTTTTTGTTTTTTCTTTAATTTTGACCGAAACGCGACGTGACCAATCGATGCAGACACGTAGTGCCTTTGACGAAGTCCGAGCGGGCACCACCACCACCAAGATCGACCGCAATTTGGGCATTTGTCCTCCTCAGGGAAATAACCAAACGAAAGACCAATAAAATAAACGACAAAACAGAGAAATAGAAAACCACCAAAAAAAAAAAAAAGAAAAAGAACTAAAACATCTAGAGGTCCAAGTCGAACGAACGAACGAACAGAAACAGCTTCATTCCTTCTCATTCTCGGTCGGCAAAAGCCCTCCACTTTCTAATTATTGACTCTCGAAATTGGTAATGTCGAATAAGTTGGAAAACAATTAAATAAAAAAGAAAAGACTCACTTGACCAAAGTCTAAAAATAATAGACACGTCTCTTCATTCTCGCGGGGAGCTGCGTTGTTTGGAGAGGCGTTCGCCTCGTTCAGATCTCGAGATCGAGAGAGAGAAAGATGAAGCTGTGGAAGAGAGCCGCCGGAGCTCTCAAGGACCAGAACAGCCTCGTGATCACCGCCCTCTCGCGGCGGACCCACCTCCACAACCCCGACCTCCAGGCCGCCGTCATCCGGGCCACCAGCCACGACGAGGCCCGGGTCGACTACCGGAACGCCCAGCGCGTCTTCGCGTGGGTGCGCACCTCCCCGTCCACCCACCTCAAGCCCCTCGTCTGGGCCATCTCCACCCGCGCCCACCGCACCCGCAGCTGGCCCGTCGCCCTCAAGTGCCTCATGCTCCTCCACGGCGTCTTCTGCTGCAAGGTCCCCGCCGTCCAGCGCATCGGCCGCCTCCCCTTCGACCTCTCCGACTTCTCCGACGGCCACTCCTCCCCTTCCCGGACGTGGGGCCACAACGCCCTCGTCCGCGCCTACTTCAACTTCCTCGACCAGAAGTCGGCCTTCCTCTACACCGACCTCAAGGAGATCCGCAAGATCAAGGCCGCCGGCCCCGAGGACTCCATCATGGCCGAGATCGTGATGCTCCAGCGGCTGCAGTCCCTCCTCTCCCTCCTCCTCCAGGTCAGGCCCCATGACGAGGGCATGCACGGCTGCCTCGTCCTCGAGGTCATGGACTGCATCATCATCGAGATCTTCGACACGTACAGCAGGGTGTGCCACCTCATCGCCAGGGTCCTCTCGCGGATCTACGGCGCCTCGCAGGCTGAGGCCTCCATGGCCCTCGCGGTGCTCCGGCAGGCGAACGCGCAGGGCGACGAGCTCGCCGAGTTCTTCGAGTTCTGCAAGGTCTACGGCGTGCTCAACGCATCGGAGTTCCCGAAGGTCGAGCGGATCCCGGAGGAGGACATTCAGGAGGTGGAGAGGATGGTCAACGGCGGAGGCGAAGAGGAGACTAAGGCAATCGTGGTGAGAGAGAACGCCGGCAGCGGTGTAGGCGAATTGGTGCTGTCGTCGGGGAAGGTCTTGAGGACCGTCGTGACGAACAAGTGGGAGGTCTTCGACGACGGCGACGACCTCATGAGCGTGGATGGTGGCAATGGATCGGAACGGGGCATCGTTAGCATAAGGAGTTTGAACGGTCCTCAACCTCAACGTCAACCCCACCATGTACAAGCTTCTAAACTGGAGATTCCAGATTTAATCACTTTCTAGTAAAGTGGGAGTGGATATTCATATATAGATTTCTTGCATTCTTTTCTAAGTAGAGTTTCATTGCTCGCGAATGGTCCTTCCTCCATCGGACGTCTGACTTCAGCAGTTCTCTTGGCCGAGCCGATTTCGGACGTCCGAATGTGGATGGAGAACTGAAGATCAATCGCGAGGTTTCAACTTAAAACATGATTAGGCGATCTTTATTTTATGCATCCATGCAAAGCGTGGGAGGAGTGCCCCGATGTATCGGCCATTAGGTGACCAACCCCGGGGCATCGGAAAATCTAGTGTTGCAACTTTCTTCTCCGATTTAACCTAGTTCGATAGTTTTTGCCATTCACTGATTCTTAAACAGCACATAAACTATAGTTCTTAAGTTAGATATAATCTAACTGCGATGTTCATTAGGGCAGAGAAGGTTGGACCATGATTACTTGTTCACATCTCTTGCAAAGAAATATTCCCGGTGCTTCTTCGCTGTTCGGGATCTGAACGCACCACGTATGTTGCCAGACCTCGCACACGGCACATGCGATCATCCGCTCACCGTCATCTTCCTTGGCGCCGCAGGCGCAATCCACCACGCGGCCACCATCCGCGCCACATTCGTATGCATCCCGTGCGGTCGCTCCTTGCTCTCGGACGCTGCCCTCGAATACGAGCCTGCGTCCGACTTCCACCAGCCCGAAGACCATCTCCGACCCGCTAGTCTTCAGATTGACGACGGATTCAGCGACGAAGCTCTTCAGTCCCCAGTACAATTCCCGAAAAGTCCGTTCCACCTCGACCTTGAGCTCGTTCACGGTGGCGTTTTCTTTCAGTACGATGCATTCGTAGGGCGGCATCAGCTTCGGCTTCCATTCGCAATGGACAGCGTCTCTCAACAGAACCGTGCAAAATACTTTGAACTTACCTCCCAAACCAAGCTCCAATTTGTATGGCAAATCTCCATTGTATTCTTTGATAAGGTGTCTGGAGTCCAAGATGATCCTCGCCGCAAGCGACACGTTGTCGCCGAAGCGGGTGTTGGTTCCTAGCTCCTGCTCTTTGAAGATGTGCTTGTAAACGCAAAACATGTCCTTCATGAGTTGAGCTCTCGTGATCTTGGATCGAGTCCTGAGATTCGAACTGCTCGTGACTGAGCCTTCCGACTCTACGCTTGCTTTGGAGACGTCCTCCAAGCAGTATTCGAGAACTTTTGTAACGGGGTTCAAACTCCGACGAACCAGGTATTTGCCCACGACGTGGTTCCCGAGCGATTTCAGAACAAAGTCCAACAGGCCCGTGTCGCCGATGTAGGCACGGGCAGCGTCCCGCACTTCCTGCCTTGAAATCCACCTGAACTCGGCTCGCTTTAGGGCCTCGACAATCACTCTCGTCGCCATCTCGACTCGCTTTGGCGACCATCTGCACGCAGTCTCCAGGAGGAAACTCGGACTGTAATACGAATCAACAAAGTTCGCTTTTGGAACATGGGTCGTGAGCTCCAACATGAAATGGAGGAGGTCGCCGAGGCCAACCAAGGTGCGGTCCGACAGTGATTGATACCTCGAGAAGATCAATAGCACCTCGTGGCTGGAGTTTCCCAAGTTATGGGTAAGTAGAGTTAAGGGCATGCCTCGAATGGCTTCTATGGCTTTCTTGTACATAGGAAGAGTGACGCCGAAGCTTCCTCGGCAGAATCGGTAACCCCAGCGACCGAACCATGGTTCACCATAAGCTAATCCATGAAGCAACCTGAGCTCCATGCCTCTTTTATAGGAGACGTCATTCAAACTCACTTTCCTACCAAACAAGAAAGAACAAAAGATTTCATGCCATCGCTTGAGAGTTACTAGGGTATTTGCTTATCAAACAAACGTCTATCAGAAGAAACATTGGAACGTTAGAAGAATGTTCTTTGTTAGATGTTCATGAGTTGAATTCTGTGTAGATAACTCATATTACGGTTAATCGCTGCAATGAGTAGGGATATGATAGAGCAATAGCTTACATGAAATGAAAAGATAAACAAGCCGCAACAATCTATACATATTCCGGACCCCCAATTCCCATCCATCAAAGATTAGGTTTGAACAAGAGACATATGCGTGGAAGAGCATTCATAAACAGAGTTCAATCACAAAATGAATTTTCAAGCATCTCAAATTTTTACTGGAGGTTTCGAAGTTTAGCATCTTTTAGCACATTGATAATGTGCTAAAGTTGCATGTGTCAAATCTCTTGTTAGTTTTCTTTTCAATTTGACAGGAAAGGAAGAACATAACTTGATGTGCTTCGTATAATGAGACTTCATTACATCGAGTGCATATGTACACACCAATTCACAAGATTTTCCTAGGACGGAAAGGAATAGATAATCAACAGGCAAACCTTGCTTTTAAACCAGTACACAATCGGTCCCAAAAGTCCATGATCTGGAAGCCGGGCAAGTCTGAACCAGATTCCAACCCGTTAATGCACATCAAATGTCCAACCCGTTCGAGTGGAAGACACCATGCATGGTGTGGCCGTGTGCTTCGATTAAGTTCAATTTAGCTTTCATTGGATTTGCATCAATCGAGTCACCGTTGAAGATCAAAGAAGCAGGTGTTATGTCCTTGGACAGCAACAAGAAGTGATACTTCTTGTTGCAAATTAGATGTTGACCCCAGCCTGAACCGCAAGTATATCAGTAGAAAATATATGTGTATATAGATATACAAATTTATCAAGTGAAAATAATCAACTCAGAACTGACTCAACAAAATTAAATGTGTAAAGGAAAAATTTACCATTTGCATCCTTCGATAATGTATTTGTCATTAAAGATTTATTTGTGTATATATGGCATCCAAATCTTACTAATTGTGCTTGCATCATAGGTTATGAATTATAATTTTTTTCCTATAGTATCATGTGTTTCTGTAATTCTGTTGAGATCAACAAATAAAACATGGATTCATATTCATGTTGAGATGAGAGAGGATACGATTCAATTGGTCCCTTGGTGATCGGCCGTACGGAACACTGATGAACAAAAGAAAGGACCTACCTAAGCTCAAGTTTGATCTCATTGGAGCGGACAAAAAGTTGAACTGAGGTAATTGCAATCTTAACTCTAAAGAAACCGAATTTCCTCAACATGCAAGACGTAAACTGAAGAGAAATATTGAGTGCATTAGATGCACTAACATCTAACAAGTCAAAATTCATAGATTATGTGGATCTCACGTGAAGCTTATTACTGAAATAAATCTCCTATGATTTTTCTGAATTTAGGGGTTTCCAAAATTTTCGTCCATTTATTCTTGACCATGCGCATTTTCTGGAATAGTATGAAACCAAAATAGTTTTTTTAAGGGCATTACCTACGTATAAGCAGTGCTTGCAGTGACGGCTGAGGGAAGCCTCAATCGGCTCTTCAATCACGTAAAGCAAGACATGAAGAGGTGGTTGGCGACTGATCTCGAGCTCAAACGACCAGCATGGCACTCCGATGCAAGAGCTGCTCTCAGGTTGCCCTAATTCAATAAGTGCCTTCACATTCTCAAGGAACGACCCGTCGAACTGAATCGGGTACCCGTGCTCTCCGAATGTCCTGAACCTAAAAACCCTCTCTCCCCTCCTCCTCTTCTTGAATCCCATCAAGTCCAAACGAGACATGTCGAGGAGAGAGGCATGTGAAAACCGGCCGAAGTTCCTTGAAGATTGCAAAAGCGAACGAGGAGGAGGATGCTAACATATAGTCTGCCTCTTCTGTTCACACACAAAGTGCCTAGAGATTAAAAATGTGGGGATGACCCAGATGAGGCAATGGCTTAACCGAGTAAAGAACTCCCATCACTATTTGCATGATTAATCAGAATATGATTCCTCTCGCAAATCTATCGCGACTTCACATGGAATGACTGGCCTCGCGAATCTCTTTTAGACAGAAATTAGAGGCTCCATGCTTGTGATTTATCAATATGCCTAAGTTAACCGCTAGAGCATGACTTTGATCCCCCGCCAAAGTCTACGCTCGACCTGAGCTAAGTTGGTTTTAACTAAAGTGGAAATAAGATAAATGCAACATGTCCCGGCCAACTACTACCTTGAGAGATCAATTCATCTATCCAAGAATTGCCCGGCCTTCTTGTGAGAAGCGAGCTTGCTTCTTTGTATTTCGCATATTTATTTATTTAAGAAGTGGTTTACGGAGAGGGAAACAACAACTTCAACATTTGTATATTAGTTTCAACACAAGAATGAAACATACAAAACAAAAAGAAAAAGCCACAAAACTTAAGTGATATAAAACCTTGGTCTGATTTACTTCTGTGGAACATCCGTGTCTCAAATTTCTCCCTCTAGATAGTTGACAGATAAGCAACAGATTCAATATCCCAAATTGACCCACATCACCCCCCACAAATCTGTAGAAATTGTCTCGACATTATAAGAAAAACCACGCATCCACCCACCCGCTAAGCCCCTAGCCTACCTACCTCTCTCTTTATCTCTCTGTCGCGTGTTAAGGGACACGACAACAAAGAGAGGCAGCTAATCCGTGGGGTGGCAGCCACCGGTCTTATTGGTTGGAACACATCATATCAAGTGACCTTAGATATGATCGCCTAAGGTCAGCAATGTCTGAATGTATATATACACATACATAGAGGGAGGCAAATGCAAAGGCAGAGAGGGAGGGAGGCTGAGTAGTGGCAGGTGGCAAGGCAGTGGCTGCAACGCTGTGAGCGTAAGAGTTTTTTTTATGTAGACTATATTAATTAATATTGTAATTTACTATTTTATGGGGTTGGTTTATTAAGATGAGATATAAGATTTCTTAATAGATCAATATAGGCATTGCTTGTGTGGATCGAGTTTGGCTCAGCCTATGATGAAAAGATTGGTCAAAAACTCTATAAATAAAACTAAATGTCTATCCTTTAACGCCAGCATAAAATGCGCGTAGAAACCCTCACATAAGGTATTGGTAAGGGGCAATCTCAAGGGCGGTTTCATTGAATAAGAATTCTGAAGATAATAGAAGAGAAGATCGATAGCGTTAGAAGATTGACCCGTTCTCGTTCTATATAGATGATTGATGGATTTGAAAATGGGTATGTAAATCTCTTCTTTTCTTCATTATTATGTTCAAGTTTCTAGTTATGTTGATCCTGGTACGCCGTTTGGACGGTCGACAGTGAGTGCTATCAAGTGGTCCATGATTTGGTCGCTGCATCAAGGTGGGGATGATGACGCACAAGGAGGAGGTGGTGGTGGCATTTGCATGGAGGAGGAAAAGGAACTCGGGTGGACAAGAAAGAAGGAAGAAGAGGACGAAAAGAGAAGGGAAGAGGTGAAAATGAACGAAGGAAAAGTAAAGAAAGAAAAACAGTTAAAAAAGACAAAAAGATGAGAACTCATTTCAGCCGTTAATTTTGACTCGGTTGATTGCATTATTCTCTAGGGTAATCTTTAAGATGTAAATTCACATCCACCGGTTTTTTCAAAGGATTCCAATTCGTATTTTACGGCTATACGCCAGGTTTAAAATAATTGAAAAAGTAGATACGACATCCTCATTTTATTCTATTCCCCTGAAATTTTTTTAGCTAATTCTTCTAAAAATGTAATTTTATCCCGAACCATTCTAAAAAAATGGTATCCTAATAACGTAAAAAAGAGATGGAAACAAAATTATGTGGTTTGGCGCTTTTACTTAAATGTGTTCTGATTTTTGCAGGCCGAGCAAAAATCAGACTCAACGTCAAAGCCTAAAAATAACAGGGTGGGGTTGGGCCCGGGGTGGTCTCAAGTTTATCACTTCATTTATTCCATTATTTATTTCTAATTCTAAGTATGCAAAGGACATCCATGTCGTAATAGATCCATTTCTCTTTGCATCCGACTAAAATAAGAAATAAGATTTAAATAAATATGAGTATGGATATCTTTAGATAAATTAATGTCCTTGCAAAATATCCTTACTAGATCTGAAAGAGTAGAAATATCAATTCGAAACGGCTCTTAATGAGTTTTCATATTTACCATTAGGAATATTGTAAAGCAAAATTTATTGAAATGGAATTGTCGTAGCATTTTATAAAGATTAAAAAGGTAAAATTGCAATAGCATTCATGGAGAATATTGAAATGAAAAGAAATTTTAAAATCTAGACAAAAGTGTAATTATCGAAAATTGCGAAGACTATCAAATGACCGATTTGAATTTGTTGTGTGAAATTGATTGATTAGATTAAATCCATATCCAATGATGAGATTGTACATTGGGTAGAAAATTTAGAAAATATTCAATAGCTTGAATCTTTAGAAAAGACCTTTGCAAATCCAATTTTTAAAATTCCTATCAAAGTTAAACCGTTTTTCATATTTGATGACTCGCATTTTCTTGTTTTTAGCTACGAGTTCTCTTTTATTGCGCAAAAAGGAGTTTGACAAGAATTTCTTTAAAATCTTTCCGCGGTACTCTGAAATTGCCTCAAATCCTCTCCACCTTTTCCTTCGTTTTTCCAGCTCTGCTTATGGTTTGGTGCACTATGTTAGCAGCAAAAGCCAAACCAGCCCTTTTCGACGAATGCCCGAAACTCCAGCTGCCTTCCCAATCTAGTTAGTTCGCAAGAAAATTGTCGCTCACGTTTCATTTTGCTGTCGATTCCCATTATCCTGATGAAAATTTCTACTGGACTATCATGTCTATTGTTAAGGTGCAAAATCCCGCTTATCATAACTTACAATTGTTAAAATCTCAACCAGTCATCTTCTTCCGGTCCATAAGGGTAACGGGTTAGTGTTCATCGAACTCTTCATGGCAATTTACCAACGTATATTTGTTTGGTTTGAGTGAGACCTGCTTTCTTGGCATGTTACTCTGTGTTCTGGACAATGACCTTCACCTGTTTGAGTAAATGCCGCGCCCAAAGATCCAAACGCCCTTTCAGTGAGTGGAGGGACTCGTGGAATTTAATCTTTCACTATCCGATCTGGGTAAGCACATGACTTGAATGTACAGAGGGTCAGGCAAAGGCACTCGACGTTCATCGTTGGATTGGAATTGCTATGAATTTGGTACATAAAAGATCTTATCTTAACATATGAATAAAACATACAGGCACTATCTTCTTACCATAAACAATAAGAAAGAGAAACATTAACAGTTCATGATGTTTCAAGTGCTGTTGCTGCTTCCGTTTGTGGAGCCAGGGACAAGCTCTCTCAACATGGTCACCACCTGCAACATGGTTGGCCTCTTGGAAGGGAAATCATCCACACACTGCAGTGTCAGCTGCATGTATCTCACCATCTCCTTCACTACTTCTGCTTCTGCTTCTGCTTCCTCCGGGACTTTGGTTGTCGAGAGCAGTGCCGGGTCTATGACTTCCATCTGCTTCCCTTCTCTCACCTTCATCTTTGCCCACCCCACCAAGTTGGTGTCCCCAAAATCATCCTTGTCAGTAGGGCGCTTTCCGCTCAATAGTTCCAAGAGGACTACGCCTAATGAATACACATCTCCTTTTGCCGTGCATCGGAAGCTCTGGTAGTACTCTGGTGGGACATAACCTGGTGTGCCAGCTAGCGTGCTTACGCTTAGATGCGTGTCAAGGGCACTTATAAGCCGAGCCATTCCGAAATCAGAAACTCTTGCTTCCATATCTTGGTCCAACAACACATTGCTCGATTTCATGTCCCGGTGTATGATGTGGGGGATGCAGTTATGGTGCAGGAAGCACAGTCCTTTCGCAGCCCCTCGCGCTATCTTTTTCCTTTCCTCCCATGTAAGTATTCTCCGATCTTGAGTTTTGACTCTTCCATGGAGCATCTCTTCAAGGCTACCGTATTCCATAAACTCGTATACTAATAGCCTCTCCTCTCCCACCTTGCAGTAACCCAAAAGAGGCACAAGATTTTTGTGTTTGATTTTCCCCAATGTCTCCATCTCAGCCATAAATTCTCTGTCGCCCTGGTAACTCAATCTTATGAGTTTTTTTATTGCAACATTTGAGCCATCTTTCAACCTGGCCTTGAACACTTCGCCGAACCCACCGCAACCGATGAGGCTTGCTGCTGAGAAGCCATTAGTGGCTTCGATTAGCTGGGAAAACTTCAGCTTCCTCAGCTGTCTCTGGAAGGTTGCGACATTGATACTGAGTGGCTCTTTCTCCTTGTCAATTTTCCATGTTGTTACTGCATGCGCTGCTTGTAAGCTTTTCAGCATCTTCATTTCCTCTGCCTCTTTTCTTCTTGCACGCATTGCTACCCCCCATACAGTCAAGATACAGATGGAAGCAATGGAAAGTAGAATTCCGAGGACAATGCTATTAGCCCATGATACAGTCCCTCGCTTCGCTCTTCCTTTCGTGCCCACGGCCCCATCTGGGTTTGTTTCTGGTTCGTTATTCTGACATTCGGATAACGGAACCCCACAAAGTCCTGGATTGTGTTCGTACTGGCTAGCAGGGAGAGTACTTAGTTGCCCTCTCTGTGGGATTTGCCCTGTTAAATCATTGTAGGAAAGATCTATCTGGACCAGGAAAGATAAGTTTGAGAAGGAATCTGGAATTTGGCCTTGCAGTCGATTGTGTGATGCGTCAAACACCCCTAAATTCTTTAGTCTGCCAAGTGATGAAGGAATTTCTCCAGATAGTTGATTGTGTGATAACTCGAGAACCTGCAGAGCTACCATGTCCCCAAACTCTTCTGGGATCTTCCCTCGGAGCTGGTTGTAAGAAAGGTCCAGGTATTCCACTGTCTGGTATCTTGTGAACATGCTAAGGATTGGACCTGAGTACATTCTTGTGAAGTCACACTTTCTAAATGTCGGCACTTGCAACAACCTTTCAGGTCTAATCCCGGCAAATTCCAACAGACCTCCCACACCTTTGCACGTATTGCCCACATTTCTTACGAATACAAGGGTGTTTCCAGAAAGAATACCAGCCAATGCTTTTGCTCCGAGCTGCCTCCCCAGTCGCGGCGGTATTTCTCCCGTTAATTTGTTGCTGTTCAAGTCTAACCACACCAAGCTACTGCAATTTCCCAGCTCCCATGGGATCTGACCGCTCAAACTGTTATTCCCCAGCTGCAGTACGGCCAATCTTGACAAAAGCGCTACCTCATGTGGGATTTCACCGGTCAGTTCATTGCTTGTGAGCGATATCCATTCAAGATTGCTGCAGTTGAACAGCTCTGTAGGGATTTCACCCTTAAGATGATTATTGTTAAGGATGAGATTCTTCAGGTTCCTACATTTTCCTAATTCTGGTGGGATTTCACCTTCCAGGCCGTTGAACCATGCGATTAGCTGCTCCAGATTCTCAAGCATCCCAATCTCTGCGGGAATTGAGCCAGCTAGATAGTTCAAGCTGAAATCAATCTTCTTGAGTTGTGAGCATTGAGATAATTGAGGTGGGATTTTTCCGGTGATGAGATTGTCCGGAACTCTTAGCTCCTCGAGTGAGGCAGCTCCGGGACATAAATCAGGTGGTATGATACCCGAAAACTGGTTGGAACTGAAATCTATGATTCTCAGCTTTTTGCAGTATGAGAGGGAAGCAGGAAATGGCCCTGAGATGACGTTGTTGCTCAATAATAAACTCTCAAGGGAACCAAGATTCCGAAGGATGGAATCTGGAAAGGGGCCTGATATATTGTTGTTAGACAAATCAATGCTCTGCAAATATGAACATGATGAGAAAGATGATGGAATTGGCCCTGAGATGTTGTTAAAGGAAAGCGAGAGCTCCGAGTAGCGAGTTGCATGCAGTTCCCAGCTCATCAGGAATCCACCCTGTGAGATGGTTGTGAGAGAGATCAAGATTTTGCAAGCTAGTAAGTTGCCCAAATGAGTGGGGAATCTCTCCAGTGAAATTGTTACTCGCTAAATTCATTGTCTGGAGGCTGGTGCAGTTTGAAAAGGAGCTTGGAATGGAGTCGTTGAGCTGGTTGTTGGAAAGATCAAGTTGCAATAGAGAACCACAAGAATTCTCAATCTTCAGTCCTGAAATTGACCCGCTTAGATTATTATAAGACAAATCGAGAAGCTGAAGCTTATCAGCATTTGTAAAGAAATTCTCTGGCAACGAGCTTGTTAAATTATTGAAAGCTAGATTGACATCGATGAGATTGGGGCACTTGGAAAAGAAATTCTCAGGGACCGAACCAAGGAGGCCTGCCAAAGTAAGTTCAAGATGTTTCAAACCATAGGGGAGTTGAAGCAAGGAGGTTGAATTGATAGCGAACGCGTTTGATGACAGATTGAGTACAGTTAACATGTCTAAAGACTTCAGAGGTTCAAAAGACACGGTCCCTTCAAGACTCTGGCTGCTAAGATCGAGTTGAGTGACCCTCCCTGAGTAACATGTGACTCCATACCAAGCGCAAAGATTCCGATTGAGCTGCCACCCAGATAGCACTCCATTTGGGTCCTTCTGGATCATTTTCTTGAACAGGATCAGGGCTTCCGCATCTGTTTTCATGGAGGAAGTGCTCTGTTCGGCTGCAGAAACAGAGACAAGCCCTATGATGATGAAAAATACATGGTAGATTAGATGAATTGGGTTGGTCTCCATTGAAGAAACGACTCTTCTGGAGCACATCTGAGAATGAGAGTGAGGGTGGCAGGGAAAGCAATGTTGGGTTCTCCAAGGGAGTAAGAGAGGGAGGGGAAGGAGGGGGGGTTGTGAGAATGATGACGCTTTGGTGGTGCAAAGCAGAGGAGGGAAGCTTTAGGAAAAAGAAGGCAAACAATCCTTTCTTTCCTCCCTATATTTTTTTGCAAATGCAAAGGAGGGAACGTGCGGAGGAATAAGAAAAAAGCAGGGGTTGAAATCTGGTGGGGGAGACGTACTCTGAGAGAGAGAGAGAGAGAATGTGCGAAATTTGAGTGAGGGGTCGATCTTGATCTGACTTTTGGTCAAAAGGGCTGCTGGGCTCCACAGACAAAGCCTTTTTATTCAAGGATCTGTGCCTTCGGGGCTGAACCGAAAGTATGTAGGAGCTTGTGGTGCTTGATCCAAGACTCGAGAAAGAGTTTATACTTGGTCAGTGTCCTGTCAGCGAGCGTGAGAATGTCCTTTTCGGGTCTAATCTACCAAGGCGTGAGCGTTAGTGACTGAGCGAGAGGGCATACGAATGGGATGCTAGATACTTTGTGCTAGACTTTATGCTACAGTGGTCCTCCCCAACTCATATGGAGGAATGAGTTTGTCTCTGATTGGAGACGTCAGTATTGCTTGCATATGAAAAGAAAAACTATTTTTTAACAAAAGCAAAAGGGCCTCTCCATGAAAACGAATATATAGGCATGAGGGTCATACAACTACTGTGTAGGGCAGGGTGGAGAGAGTGCTGAGGTTTGATTATTATCGGTTCCACGTGAGGATCAACTTTAATTTTGCGATCAGATCATGAAACGATCCACTAGAGACATATGATACTTCCTCAAGTTTGGCACTGTTGGAGATTATTGGTGAGGGGGATGATGTTTAGGTGTGGGGCGGAGCCCACATGTTGAAATTGGAGGGGGAATCAATGATCATGGAGTTCAATCAGTAAATCTGAAGCTGGATTGTTTGTCCACTGAAAATTAAAGTGGAAAAGGTGGGGGGAAAACTAATGGAGAAGAGAATAATAATTATTATAATAATAATGTATTTGAAGGAAAAGGCCCACAAGGAGGAACACCATCAATGAGCTCTGTTGTTAATGGAATTGGAGGTGATGATGCCTCCTCAAATGCTGCCTTTTCCTTTCTGTTCTAGCCCTTAAAAGATAAAAAAAAAAAAAAAAAAAAAAAAACTCTTGGGTTCATCCCTATCTTTAAATCTTGACGTAAAAGTTTTCACTTTATAGCTGGTTTTTGGGTCCACCTCCGTTTCTTCTTTCTGGGAAACCTCCGATGGAATTCATTGCCTTCTTTGGAAAACAACTCTGAAATTCTTAGAATGGTAAATGAGTGAGAATAGTACGTTGATTTACAAATTATAGTTGTTCACTTCATGAACTATTTACGTAAGAAGCTTAGCAAAGACAATTTGAGCCAAAACTCATAGAAATGAGTCATTTCTCCATGTCTACATTGATTGTGCTTAATTTGAGGTGAATCGTGAAGAATAGATTGACTGAATGACATAGTCACATCCCTTCTAAATAATTGGTGGAACTAGGTTGCCATGTTCATTATCAAACTCACAACTATGTTAACTATACTAGTGATATGGAAAAATAATACAAAAATAATCTCTAAATTTTAGCCAAACGTTCAATGTTATCTTTGAATTTTAAATTCATTCATTATAGTACTTAAACTATTTATAAATATTCAACATAGTCCCTAAACTTTTGAATTGTTCAATCTAGACTCTCAAATTTCTATAACAAAGGCAAAAGTTCTCATAATTAAATTATTGCCCAGATTTTAATATATTTTTATTTTAATCTATTTTCCTAAATCAATAAAAAGTATGGCTATCTTTTATTACTTTTTTTTTAAACCTTTTTGGTCTTTATAAATATTTCGATAAATTACATTTGATAATATTTTAAGTTATGATCTCTACAGTAGTGAAAGTAAAACCTTCTTTAGAGTTGTATCGATTGACATTCTTGCTATTTAAAATTTCTACTTTACAAATTTAATTAAGAAAACATGAAACACAACAACTTGAAATTTTTATCTATCTAGAAAAATTAGGAATGAGATTCTGATTAATATAACTATGACAAATGTGTAGATAATTTGATATCGATATTAAATATACTTATGAAAGCACTTAATTTTTTTTTTAAAAAAAAGTACTATAAATCCAATAAAAACTCTAAATGAGTTATATCTTTGCCAATATAATGATCATAAGTTAAAACATACTAAACTGGAACTATAGTAATATTTATATTGACAAAAGATTTAATAGAAAGGTAGCATATCTTCTTCTTCTTCTTAAGAAATTGATGTGAAATGAAAAGAAATTCTAAGATCTAGACAATAGAATAATTATGAAAGCTCATGAATTGTATCGAATGACCGATTTGACTTTATTACGGAAAGTTGAGGGATTAGATTGGACAAATTGAAAGAGTTTGGAGACTAAATTGAATAATTAAACAATAATTCAAGAATCACTTTGAAGGAATTCAAAAGTCAATGATGACATTGAATATCGAATCAAAACTTAGAGACCGTTTGGTATCATTTTTCCTAATAATCTTATGAAGATAAATTATTTTTATCTTTTGTAAAGAAAAGAAAAGAGAAATTGCTTGAGAAGGGTGCAAAAAAGATAAACTAAAACTTTCCGGGAAAGCAAAAGATCAAACATGCACTTGTACGGTCACATAAATTTCATGGAAATTAACAATGAATTCACAACTTTGCCAAATGCAATTCAAAGTGTCGTACCACTGAAGCTTGTCTGAATTTTTTCTTGGCTATTCATAGTTTAGATGTATCTCGAGTTAGATTTACAAAAGTAAACGATCATATAAGATTATTATTCACGTCTAGTTTCTTTGCAATGTCATCGGATGATCAATTGGAACAAAAAGTACTCGAGTAACGATGCCAACGTTATCAGGCGACGTACCGACAGCATTTGAGGATCTTTACAGTTTTTTTTTTTTTTTTAAGGATCTTTACAGTTCATCCTGCCACGATACTTGACAGAGAGACATTCGGCGGAAGCACTATCATGTACCTAAAGAAAATCACGAAAGTTCTGTTCAAAGGAGAAAAGACTACGGCACAAATAGGAAAGCAACACGTCCCATAAAAGGCGTGAACTAATTCTGGTTTACATATGTGTCCCTTCCATTTCTTAAACTACAAGAATGGGAAACTTTTCACTTTAACTGTAGCATCTCTCTAAATGATAAAGGAAAGGAGGAGAGGAACGGTGAGAGATATGAGAAATGGTATTTTACCCGCGCATTGCTTGAGCCTATAAATTTCGCAATTATTCTCGTAACGATTTGTCTGTACTACATGGGCCAAGCCCATAAATTATCCATAGAGTACCAAAACCCCAAACTAATACGTTTATTACAAGTTTATTCTAAATTATTTTTTTAATCACCAAAAACCTAAATTAATATATTTACGACAAATTTATCATATATTATTTTCTGTTAAAGTGGATTAATATAATGAAAAAATCACAAATTAATATACATATAATAAACGGAAGATAAAATCTTAAATTGATACACCTGTTAATTACCATGTATTATTTAATTCAATAATTTAACGGTAAAATTTAATAGAAATTTATGAAGAGTAAATTTGTCATATATATATATATATATATATATATATATATCAATTTGTGATTAATTTATAGTAAATTTGTCAAATGTGTATTAATTTGAGATTTTTCGTAATATTAATCGTTTTTCATAGTTATGCATGTTTTGTGATTTTGATTTCTATAATTTCGACAGTTTTTTTCACGATGTGATTTAAATAAACAAAATGATTTTGACTTACTCAGCTTGTCCTCGACTATACACTCATTCTATGTCAAGGAAATAAATGAGGGAGAATTGTTTTGGGCAAACAACTGAAACCTCGATTTTCGAATCGTAGATGAAGGTGTTACGGGGGTTTTCGAATCAATCAATCATTTGTGCTTCATAGTGGAATCTCGTTCCCCATAGGTATTCGTGCGATCGAAATCGGCTTAGCCTTGCTCACGACATCGACGATTCTCCCAGATTTTTCTCGCTCATTTGCGGAACAGAGACAAAGAAGATGATTGAACCCCGCACTGATTGGGGCTGGGGGCCTCCTCTTATCATGGCGGTGGATTGAACTTTGACTACAACAAAAGTCGTTGCCATCATTTGTTTCCCGTAAACTTACTTTTCACCATGATGGCTCGAGCTGGCCCTTTCTATGATAATCGAGATGCAATTAGAGATTTTACAAAGTTTCCTCGTCTTGAACGTAAAGAAAAAAGGTGTTATTGCTCCAACAAGTTTAGTTTGATGTGACAACCACATTCGGCGAAAGACAAATTAGAAGAGATGTTAGTGCTGATGAAAGATAAATCAAACCTACTAATTGAATGACCATGCAATGGTATCTGTTTTGGCCAAGACTATTAACATCGTATTGATTATTTTTGGGCAAATTTCAAACTTACGTTTTTGTCTTGCAAAAGCCTAGAGATAACGTTTTGCTAGAATTTACTATGACCTTGGAGTTAGAGAGAAGAAAAATTTGAAGGAAAATGTGCTTGAGAAGTAAACACCATTATCTTTTGTCCGAGTTTATGGTACTTTATAAAGATGCCGAGTTTAGATATGTCTTAATAAATTAGGAATTAAGTACAATTTTGATCCTCTATTTTTTCTTCGTACGTGCAATTTGGACTCTTAGCTTTAAAATATCAAGTTCTCTATTTGTTTTGCTTAATTTGTTCAATCAAATCAAGTTGTTTTGCTAATCCCATTACAGCACTGTTAAATTGGTGACATGGAATTGCTGATGTGAAACATGATGGACATGTCGTCCTATTATGTTGCCCAATTATCACCGCATTAGCAAACATTAAAAACACAGAAAAAAAAAAGGGAAAGAAAGAAGAGAGAGAGATAAAGGAGAGAAGGAGAGAGACAGCACGATCAACCAGCGTCTAGCAACCCCTATCATACTCAAGCAAGGTGCCGAGGACATTGGACCGTGCACATAAGAGCGTGCGCCCACTAAGGGAGGGGAGGGGAGACAAATGATAAAGCCCCAACGACCGTTGGCAAGGGTCACTTGCCCCTGCAAGAGTTAGGCACCCATGTCAAAGGGCACAATTCTCCCAGTCGCGCCTCCTTGATGGAAGGACTAGAATGCATAAAGTGAAAGAGGTCGAGGATTCGGTTGTATAAAAATAAATTTAGAGAACCATTTCACACAAACAGTAAAATTTAGAGGACCATTGTATATATCCCTAAAGATGAAAGGATGAGATTCTGAAACTTTATATGGCGTTGGTCCTAACTTTTTAATCTCTATTTGAAAACTTGATATAGTCTAAAGCCTATATGCTTCATAAATATCCTTTGTCGATCCTTTGCATTTTTATCTACCGGTCAATTGTTCAAAAACAGTCGAGGAGATCAAATGGCAAAGAGATTCTTATCCACATTGGCTGTGCGACTTTTCCATTATTGTCGTAAAGGCGAAATCCTATGATTAACTTTTGCAGATTTTTATTCCGTGAATTTGGAGAATTGCGAAAGACCAAAAGAGGGGGTGTGACTTTTGATGCTAAGAGGAATAAAAAGGTGTGACCAAATTGCCGCCCATGGCACGCCTATAGGCCCCTCTAGCATCACTTCCTACTTATTGCAGCATTTCCTGCTTATTCCGAATGATTGGTTATGACCCCGAGAACAATAATGCACGCAACTTTTTTGTCTATCAAATTCCAATTCACACATCTTCCTCTCTTTCTTTCCATTTTGCATAGTTAAAGGTGTCAACGATTCGATTCAATTAAGGTATTTTTGACACCCCTACATACCAAACTATTATCTTGACATGTGGTCATTTGTGTTAGTAATAAAGGTAGAATTTAAGTGAAGGAGTGAAATTTTTTTTAACTTAGCTGACTTAATGATTTGATATATTTTTTTATTATTCCACGCAAGAAAGAATGCTCCATAACATATGAGTATAAAATGAAAATATATTAAAGACCATTCTTTTGTAGAGATGAAGGATTCCAAAGCATTACTATGCTAAAGTGAATTTTTGAAGTAGTTTTAGATAGTGAGTATTTTAAGTATGCTCTATGAAATTTGATTTTCTTTAAACACGCTAAAATTCTTAATTTATCAAAGGTCATGATGATTTCTAACTTGTGTGTGTTTATAGAACGACAATATTCAGAAAAGAATGTTTTCTTACCCGAAAGTAATTAAGCGTTTTTGTATAGAGTTGTATATAAAAGAAAGATAAGTTATAAGGTAGTTAAAGAAAAGGGAAAGGTCGAACCAAAAAAAGAAAAAAGAAAGAAAGAAGAGGGAAAGGAAGCTAGTACCATCAGTTGGTGGAACTCTATTTAAGGTCTTTATAGGGTAAATTGAGGTAATTAATCTCTAAAGATATGAAACATTTTGAAGTAATTAAGTCTAGAAGATTAGAGTGAATATGAGAAACCCTGACACCTTTGATTTAAGCATTGGCCACTTGATTGATCATCTACTTATTCCATCCACCAAAATCTGAACAACGAAAAAGCCATCCTGCACGAGCGTGCATGATGGCTAGTCTATTATTAGCCAAACAATACACATCGAAACACCTCCCTATTGCTCTGCCAAAGGAAGGGTGAACATAATTAGACTGTTCTAAAATAGAAGGGGCTAACATTCTTTTGGCATCAAGGTCCAACGACATAAGAAGAATTCATTCGATAGCCCCAAGTTGGAGAAATTGATAATTCTTGATTAAATCTCCTCGTCCCAGAGCTCTTCAGGAGACTTGTGAGGACCATTTTGGGATACAAATTCAAGTCCGGGGAATCCTTCCTTTTGTGGGATTTGACAAATTTTGTTCAACTCTTTAAGGCTCAAACTCCAGTCGAATATGTCAAGCTTCTCTTTCATCCTCTCCGCGTTGAAGCTTTTCACTAGCACATTAACTCCTTGTTCATACACCCACCTTAGACAAATCTTCATGCAAACCAATGATATAGCCAAAATATGAAGTTGATCATTTATATGAAACACATTCACGTATGTAGGGAGTAAAGAGTAAACATGCTTACAATTTCGAGGAATAGTTATGTGCTGCATAGAAAGTGAGTACGAGGCATGGTGAGGGTAACTTTAATTTCTTTCTCCTAAGCAAAGTGATTGATATTTTAGGGTCAAATCTTACAGAACTATAAGTGACCGTCGCCTAGCTGCATTGATTATTGATTTAAGAGAAGCGAGTCTCTAAATTAATCATCCTCAATATTTGTGCGCATAGCATCATCAAATTTGAGAAGGATGAAGTGCATAGAACATTGATAACAACCTGGGCAAGCGTCTTCCCTTTGGCTTTGGCAACTCTTGTAGCACCTCGCATTCCATCACTCTATCGGTCCCCCAAAACGATCCTTTGGCACCTAAAGGAGAGTAGGCAGTGACGTGTATTCCCTTTTCCTTTCAGAATTCCCTTAGCTTCTGTTGCTGCCACAGAGGATTCATCTCCACCTACACAATCAAATCACACCCATTCAAACCATAATAAAAACTCACACCCTTTTGTTAAAATTTGAGGAATCACGACTCATCTGATTTAAGATTAAAACTAGTCATTTCAGGAGAAAACCGTTTTTAGTTATATTAAGTTTCATGCTGGTTCTACCAAAAGGTCATGATGCTACTTAGTTGTTTTCTGTACTATAATGAATTCTGTCCACCAAATTACCCGTATAATCTCAGTGCATCCACCTATTTTCTTTTTCATGGTATGTTATCAGATAGCCTGTGTATGACATTCTTGGGCAGATCTCAATTTGGACTTTATCGATAATTAGATGACTCATTCATTCTTCACGAGTTGGATTCTTTTGAGGGGCGCCCCTAGGAGCCTAGAATATTAGATTTCAGCTTCGTTCATTTTCCAGAAAATGTGACTTTTTCAAAAAATATTTTCCAAAAAGCTATTTTCCAGAAAAAATGTAATTATTTTCTAATGTTCAGGTGAAATCTGAAAATGAAGTAGAAAATATTTTTTGCTATTCGGTAGGAAAAATATTTTCCTCTATACACTCTTTTTCAATAAATTTATTATTATTTTATTTTTAAAATCGATTTTTATTATTTTTATTTTTTAAAATCGATTTTTATTATTTTTATTTTTTAAAATCGATTTTTATTATTTTTTTTAAAATCGATTTTTATTATTTTTATTTTTTAAAGATGGATTATTAAAAAAATTTCTTTTTTTTTCTTTGTTTCCTCTTCTCCTTTTTTTGGGGGATCAAATTCCTCCTCTTCTTCCTTGGCCGGTTGCCGACCATAGGTGAGCTCAAGCTCGCCACTTGCCAAATGCGAGCCTTGAGCGTAAGCCTCGAGCTTGAGGCCGACAAGCTTGCCTGATCGGCGAGGGTAGAGGGCAACGAGCTCGAGTGTGTGAGCTTGTCGATCTAGTGAGCCTCAAGCTTATCGGCCTTGGGCCTTGCCGGCCTCAAGATCGAGGCTCGCGCTCGCCTCGCCAATGAGCGGTGCGCTTGAGCTCACCCACCTTTGGTGAACTTAGGCTCACCTATGGCCAATCGTTGGCCATCGCCGTGGCCAGAAACCAGTCAAGAAAGAGTCAAAAAAGAAAAAATAAGAAAAAGAAAAAAGTGAGGACTAATAGGGGTGTGAGATAAGAGAGAGTAAGCGTGGAAAATGTTTTCCCCAAATTGAAAAGTGGAAAACATTTTTCCCCATTTTAGGATTTTTTTTTATGGAAAATGTTTTCCAAGATGAATGTATTTTCCGTAAAACAAATGCTAGAAAATCTGAAAAACATTTTCATGAAAGTTATTTTTCACAAAACGAATGAAGCCTTGAGCTGGTCTAGGATTACAGGAGGTACGCCCTTTTTCAACACATAGAGAACTTGAACTATTGTGAAGTCGCACTCGCACATCTGTTGTGAAACGGCACGAAGACTGAAGGAACACATAAAAAGGAGCAATGCCAGAATTATAAACACATTTTTTTGGAAACATTTGATATTTTTCTTTGTTACGACAAACATGTTTTTTTCCTTGAACAATTTTTAAGAAAACATGAATTCCAAGGGGCCAAAAATAAACTCACTTGGTTGACAGCAGGAAGAATCTCAGCGACGCAGAGTAATTTCTCAAGCTTTTTGCATGAGAAATCGTTCACTCCAATTCGTCTGGCCAAGCCCAGCTTGTGACACTCTTCCATGGCCTTCCATACACCGTCATAATCAAACGGAAGCAGATCCTCCTTCAACACTGGAAGCTTACACTCTCCTGCCTTCAAGGTCACTGGAAAATGCAACAGATACAGGTCCACATACTCGAGCCCGAGATTCCTACAGTCAAGAACCAACCGACGCCATGAAAATGAGGATAATGAAAACATATAAACATGGTACTACATGATTCATATGTTTTAGTGAAATTGTACTTGAGGGATCTCTGGAGTGGAGGGACGACGCGGTTGCCATGCGCGTCGGTGCACCAAAGCTTTGTGGAGATGAACACCTCCTCGCGCGAGTTTATGAGGCCAAGTTCAAGGGCCTCGGCCACGGCTTTTCCAAGGGGCTGCTGGGACTGGTAAAGCGAGGCCGAGTCGAAGTGTCGATAACCCAATTGGATCGCGTCAAGAAGGCGTTCCTTCACATTCTCAGCGGAGCCAAATGGGTGATCGGCTGTTCCGAAGCCGAGAAGTGGGATCGCTTTGCCGTTTGTAATGAGTCGAGTCTCAGGAACAGTAATATTGGCCATATTTCTCTGTATTTTTTCGCGATACAGAGGAGACCTAAACTTAAGGAATCAGTCTTTTTTCATCCCATAAATAGATCCCTGTTGTAACCATATTTCAATCGGCATCGAACATTTGCATGTGAAGGATCCTTACGTTGCGTAAAATTAAATATACAATGAATGTATGTGAAGTGAGTGGCCACTAGAATATTAGCTTCAATAATTACATGTGCATTTCAAAATAAGTTAGTATTCACATCAAACAACATATACAATGCGATAAACTTACATTGTGTAAAATAAAGTACACATGCATGTGAAGAATCCTTGCATTGTGTGAAATTAAATTTGCAATGAATGCATGCGAAGTGAGTGGCCACTAGAATATTAGCTTCTATAATTACATGTACATTTCAAAGTAAGTATTTACGTCAAACAAAATATATATTGCGAGGAACTTGCACTGTGTAAAATAAAATACACATGCATGTGAAGAATCCTTGCATTGTGTAAAATTAAGTATAAAATGTATGCATGTGAAGTGAGTGGCCGCTAGAATATTAGCTTCTATAATTACATGTCCGTTTCAAAGTAAGTATTTACATCAAACAAAATATATAGTGCGAGGAACTTGCGCTGTGGAAAATAAAATACACATGCATGTGAAGAATCCTTGCATTATGTACAATTAAATATACAATGAATGCATGTGAAGTGAGTGGACACTCGAATATTAGCTTCTATAATTATAAGTACTTTTCAAAGTAAGTATTTGCATCAAACAAAATATATAATGCAAGGAATTTCCGCTGTGTAAAATAAAATACACATGCATGTGAAGAATCCTTGCATTATGTAAAATTAAATATACAAAGAATGCATGTGAAGTAAGTGGCCACTAGAATATTAGATTCTATAATTACATGTACATTTCAAAGTATTTACATCAAACAAAATATATAATGCGAAGAACTTGTGCTGTGTAAAATAAAATACACATGCACGTGAAGAATCCTTGCATTACGTAAAATTAAATATACAATGAATGCATGTGAAGTGACTGGCCACTAGAATATTAGCTTCTATAATAACATGTGCATTTCAAAAGAAGTTAGTATTCACATCAAATTTTACATAGTGTTGACACCCAAGATTGCCCAAGTCCATAGCATTCATTATTGCATATAGATTGTTATAGTATAGCATACATGTCATGTAGAGCTTCATGCTATTTCACGAATGTGTGTAAGATTAAGATGCATATAGTCACAGCATGTAAGTAAGTCATGTGTGTTAAAATATAAGAAAACCCATTAAGAAACGATTGGCATTGCATTTTATGTATTAATCTAAGTTATCTCATATAGCTTGAATCATACATAAATCATATTCATATGAGCTTTTAAAATATCATCATCATAAAAGAAAAGAAATAAAAACATTGTGTTAATATGCACATTAGATTTGCGTTGTAACCATTAGTTGTCCCTACATAATTATATCGAGATGTCATAGCTTTCTAGTCAAAATTAGCAGAATCTCTAATTCAATGGACGATAATGAAACTTTGCTTTTGCTTGCTTATTGCATTCAAGTTCATATTTCCAAGTAATTTAATTGTTGTTGAATTATTGATGTTCATATTATTGTTTGCGCACTTGCATAATTGCCCATCATATGATAATTGTTTAGGATTATAACCAACGAAAACTATATGCAAAACATTTTTGAAAATAAACAGAAAAGGTAGTCATTAGATTAATCTAACAAAATCAAGTCTTCCTATCCATAAATCTCTAGTTTGCAGAAGTAAAATGTATTCTCACATTTTACTCGAAGTGTTCAATTGACCTATAACCAATCAATAGTAGCTTCACAAGGTAAGAAATTTACATGTTGAATCAAAACTCCAAGTTGCGATTGGTATAGGCTTTGAAAAGTCTGCGCTAGGTGACAACACCATCTCTTCGATGAATAACCATTCATACATGCCTAGCAATCATAGCTTTCTTTTGGTAGTTCATATCAAGTAAGGTCGCAACAGTTTGTGACTCCACTGAAGACTTTGAGGTAAAACTCATAGTTGACATAGACTTGAATTTCCCTTTTTTGAAAATGTTTTTGACTGAGCAGTGTGGAATCAATGTGTGCTGCTAACATTTGTAATAAATGGTATCGCAGATGGGAGTTATAAGGGATGGAGTATTTGCTAACCTTTGTTCTATAGAGAGGTGTTGTGGTTATATGTTTTCATTTATGAGAATCATTGAAGTGTGTTTGCATCATATAAATTGTTGTGCCCGCTTGTCACGACCCACCTTTTCTACTTGGAGGGAAAAAGACAAATTTAGAAGTATTGCATAAACGATGAGCCTACAGTCCATAATTAGGCGTAAGCTCTTCTAAGCCCATATACATCACGCGACGTTGGATTTCATTTTTTAGTTATTAACAACATAAATATTTTGAGGATCACTACTAGACTATTGGGGTCGTTAGGGAAACCAATCGAGGCGTAGAAGTGTCGTCTCAATTTCTATGCAACCAAAAATTCTAAAGTTGAGAACTTGATTACGTTAATGTCTATTAGCGCTCTTTCGGTACCTAAACTACCACCATTCACTAACCAAAGTGTTATGGCTGCCTATTAAAGATTTTAAGTTTCATCCTTACCATTCGAAGAAATGAAAATAACAATCGATATATTAAGATTGCACAATCAAATATGATCGAATTGAAATGCATAAACAACAATCTAATGGTGTCTCTAAAAAGAAAACAACACAAAACAACCCTTATTGTAAAGCTCTAAAGGCTTGTTCAACTCTAGGTATAATTTTGATGAAAGGATTTTAACAAATTCTAAGAAAAATTACTCTAAAATTGATTTTTAAGCTTTTTCCTAAGATTTTTTATTTTTTGAATTTTCTGAATTTTTTGGAATTTTTTGGAATTTTTCAAATTTTATAAATTTTCTGATTTTTTATGTTTTTACATTTTCAAAATTTCTAAAATAATATTAATATGTAAGTGTAAGCGTATCAGGGTCGGATCTCCACATCCAACCCGGGTCGAGACAAACTCGGGCCCGGCAGCTCGGATCCTCGACCGGCCTGGGTCCAGAAAATGGACCCAGTTCGGGTGGCCCAATCCCAGATAAATAAAACCTAATACTAAAAATAAGCCCAGCCCGAATATACTAGAACAACTTAAGCCCAAAATTCATTAGACTAAACTAAACCCATATCTCTTCTTTTGTTCTCATCCTTCTTTTTTTCATTTTTCCTCCTTCACGCCCCGAACACCCACTGTTCTTGCCAAGAACACCACACTTTTCATCGGCAATCCGCCGCCGGAACCATTTTGTCGAACTCAATGCCTAATATGCTCACACTATCGGTGAACGCCACTGTTGACCTTATACCTCCATCACCGATTCATGACTGGAGAAGAACAAAGAGCAGGGGTTTGACCGAGACATTTTGTTGAAAAAATCGCAGGAGTACTGATAAGATTGAGAGATTTTGTTGTTGGGGGCATGCAGCAGAAGTCAAATACCTTTACCTGGGAGATCTCAATGGTCACAGCGATATATCTATCGGCTCTCAACTGGACGGCCACGGATATATTAATTGCTCTGCACCATATCAATTCTCCGATGTGGGATTACTTCTCTAACACAACTCATACGTGTATCCTAACAAATTCGTTGACGGCGTTGGCAATGCGACCGGAGCCAGCAACATCAACAGGTCCGAATCGCGACTGGGCGGTGGTATGGGGGCCGTGGAAGCGCTACTGAGGCGTTCTGGTCTCCCATCACCGGAGTTGTTCGAGACGTTGGACTGGCGTCAGGGCTGTGAAAGCATCGGACCTGGAAAAATGTAGCGTGGGTCGTGAAGGAGGCTAACGCAAGGAGACGCCGGGCTTGGCTGCGCACAAAGGCTAGTCACAGCCGTCGGCGGGAGCTTGGCAACATGAGGTTCCAGCCTGGAGCGTTGCTGATATGGGCGGAGCGTCGACGCTTGAGGAAGAAACTCAGCAGCAGCGGGGGACGGTATGACCCTGGTGAACCGCTCTCTCTGTGGTCGCGGGCTCGTCGGGGCTAGCTCGTTGGACTGACGCTGGAGTTCCGGGTGCTGGTGCTTCGCTGAAGTTGACGGAGAAAACGAGGGACTTGCCGAGGCTGTTTCACGGCTACCCATCTCGTCTGAAATTACTGAGGCTGCTGTTGCTGGGCACCATTGCTGAAGACGGCTAGAGTTGCTAGACGGAGGTTGTGGAGCTCAAGCCGTGCCACCATCGGAGGGGTTCTTGAACCGTGTTGGCCAAGTGAGACACCATCACCGAAGAGAAGACCTTTGCTGCCTCCCTCTCTTTCGAGCTCTCCTGGACTCCCACCTGCCCCGAAATCCAGTCGTCCTTCCTCAGTTAAAGGGCCAAAACAGACCCCCAAAGAAGAAAAAAGCACCAGACCCCCTCCCTTTCTTCTATCTGGACTCCTGTGTGCTTTTATTTCTTCTTCTTCTTTTGTGAAATTGTGTCGTTTTTGAAGAGAGAGAATCAGCCCCCCGCCTTTTTCCTTCTTCATTGTGGCCGATTCCCCCTCTTTTCTGTACCGCCTCTCCTTTTGTATGCAAAGCAATGGGGTCCTTCAAGGAAAGAAACAATATTTCTCTCGGCGTATCAATTGTGTACTTCAGCTATCATACTCTCTTAGGGGCTTGGACAAACCTTTAATCTTTAGGACTGCATCCAGTTAATTCAATTAAGCTCAAGACCATTCACTTAAGCTTATTTGCTGCCAATCCGATAGGTATGTAAATGTTCCTAATACCTATATACAATGCAATTTAATGAAAATTACTTTTGCTAGGGATTAAAATTTAGTCCCTAATTTTCTATATAATGAATGAATGAATGATTATATGGGTCATCAAAATTTAAGTGTCGACACTACTTTATATACTTTAACACTATACTTCTACACACCTCTTCCGATTGAAACTCGAGCAATTTAGGATGACAATTAGGATGGTGTTGAGAGAATCCAACCCAGTCCGCGAGCCTACGAGACTAAGGGTTGCCTTTTCAACCTCGCTTTTTGTTGTCAAGAAGTGTCCGTCCCTATCCACGAGCCCACGAGACTAGGGCTCGGCCTCATGGCCCAGCTCATTCTACGGACACCATTTTCTGTTGGGATGGGAGCCTTAAGCCCCCTAGTATATTCCACTATCAGGCATTAAATCTCATATGTACATGTGCATGTCCTTATGTTTTGCTAGCTTCCGTCCCTCGGGTAAGTGCCCCGTAGCCCCTACTGCATTACTTATTTATGGCACTTTTAAATTCCGTGGCAGTCCATGACAAATTGGCAATCGTGACTCTCGGTCTAGATACAATGGGAAGGACTGATGTTCAACTTACTTCCGCTGCCAAAAGAGTGCTCCTAAGTGGGAAACAAATTGGATGAAAATGGACAGAATTATGTGGCGTGAAAAATGGGTAGGCTCGCATCTCTTCTGGCCAAATCCACAGCAGCACGATTAATGCAATGGGGAACTTCTGGGGTCCTGCCATGAGCTGGTCCCGACTTCATAGGGATATAGTATTACCATAGGAGTTTCTCTGGGGTCTGGAATTGTTAGGCCGCCTGTCTGTTTACAGCCCGCATCAATCTCGGCTGAATTTTTGGAAATTAAAACTAATGAGACTAAATAAACTTTTGAAAGTTCATAATAATGCTTGTCCACTTATCTTTTTGGCTGAATGTTGTTTGAATCAATCGTCTATGTGCCAGGATCTATCTCTCCTAATTTTCTTTGGGTTCATAGTTTCACCATATGCTAAGAATGCCATTAATCCCTCAATTGCATAGTTGGTACACAAGTGTGAGCTGAAGTGAATTTCACTAACATGATTTTGGCCAAAACATTTCTACTTTAACTCGCCTTTAAAGAAATAAGAAAAGAACTTTTTATACACCTCTTGAGCTTTCACAAGTAAGGTTTTTTAATCACATAAAATAATTTGGTCGTTACATGCGCTAACTTGTAGTTAATGATTCTTGCAACGCAAGCCAAAGGTTTTTAGAATTTTTTCTGAACAAGTTTTTTGGAAAATTCTACCACCTAGAGAATGCCTATGGTGTGCTAGGAGGTTCAAGGTTCGTGCTGCTCGCCTCACCCATGAGTTAGATGATCCAATCCCACTATTGGGGGTCATCGAAGCGACGTCTTGCTACCCCCTGCAAGTCGTCCGACAGGATCGCGTCCTACAAGAGATCTCACCTCCACTGTAGTCGGATCTGTTCCAAATGGACTTCACTCAGAAAGATCGCGGCTATCAAACATAAACAGATCATATTGAAAGCGCCCGGAATGAATGTTGTCCACAATTCATTACTTGGCTCGATGACGTAGACATAAAGGCAAAGGAATCCCATGTCTTACTGTTGAGACCCACCTTTTTTTTTTTTTGGTCGTAAAAGGATTTTTATTACTAACGTCTCGATTGATTACAACTAGAACCAAACTCAAGGCACAAAATAGATAATAAGGCTTGCGGGGGGCGAGACACCCAGTTCGGCATAAGGGTACCATTGAGGTGGGCTTTTGCTACCCAATCAGCCACTTTGTTCTTACTTCTGGGCTCATACATCAGCTGGATTCCTTGCATCTAGCCCAGCAAATTGCGGCAGTCTTGGACCAACGCCTCCACGGCCCACGATGGCTCCTCCAAGCCCATGACCGAGTTAATAGCTGCTGAGTTATTAGATGAGATAACCACGTGCAGAACTAAACTGAAGACTTTTGCTGCACTTTGAGTTCCAGTTCTGTTTTCGTGTACCCATAGCAAAGCAGCCCTCAAAGCTAGGGTTTCGGCAACAAGGGGTGAGGGAGCATGGATCGAGCTCGAGAAGCCAGCAATCATGGTGCCTTCGTCGTCGTTGAGACCCACCTTTTTTCATAGAGCGTGGAAGAGAGATAAGTTTGGGGGTATTGCCTAAAAAGGTGGCCTATAAACCCTTGATTAGGTGTGGGTATTTCCAAACCCATATCTCGCATAATGTTGAGGTATTCAAATTTAACTTTCATTAACACTGTGAAGATTTTTCACTAGCCTATTTGGGGTTGGCTAAAAATCAAGTGACATATGGAAATATACCTCACTTTCACATAATTAGAGAATCTAGGATCATGGACTTGATTACAACAATCGATCAATTAGTGTTCTTTCGATATCTAAACTTGTTCATTTCAAGAAAATATTTTTCAAATAATCTAGATTGATTTTAAACCTATCTACTAATGTGTGAGGTGATCATACGGGTAAGCAATCGTTAAAATAACAATTAGCAACTAAGAAATAAATAGATTATAAGGAAAAAAAAGAATTTAACTCTAAGAAATAAGAAGATTGTTGCTCCTAATTAAGTCAAAGGAAGGGAAACCACAATCAATGTGTTGGAAGTGCGCAATCAAGAGATAATCGAAATAAAATTGTGCAAACAATGGCCTAACATTTATCCCTAAGAACATTTAAACCCTACTACAAAGCTCTAAGAGCTTATACAATTTTGAGCACAATTTATTTCACATTGGAACTGTGCGATCAAGTGATAATCAAAATAGAAATACGCAAATAATGACCTAATATTTATCTAAGAACATTCAAACCCTATTACAAAGCTCTAAGAGTTTATACAATTTTGAACATAATTTTTTTTTTAAGGATGGCCATGAGCTCCGACCCGGCATGCCCAAAATAAGGCAAGAGTAGAACCATGGAGGACAAGTCCACACATGGCCGAGGTGTTGGTCCAAGCTCCCTCGCTCTCTCTTAGTCATCCCTTCTCTCCCCGGTTCCTTTCTCTCCCTCTCAATTCCCTCTTCGTCTCTCTTGTCCCCTTTTTCTCCTCGATTCCTCTCTCTCCATCTCGGTCTCTTTTTCTGGACTAACCATGAAGTCTGCTATAGGGCCTACGTTGCTACACTATAACACCCTCTTGCATGGAAATCGGGTTAGTCACCAAATTCCTAACTTGAGATATTCATCAAACATTGTTATATATTGGGAGTGAGCCACCAATTAATCAATAACTTTGATACTTTGATACATTTGTAAGGAGCGCATAGCAGAAACCTAATATATTCTTCTAGGGAGATCGCCAAGAGGGAGCTTAAATTCAAACCTGTCAATATATCCAGTTAAACTCATATTCACTCAAAAGCTTAATTCAATAAGTTTTGAATTAACTTGAATATATTAACTGCTTGACGTCATATTAATTTTTTGATGTGAGATTTCTCTAACACAAATCACACATATATCCTAACACTATGCATGTCAAAACACCTCCTTATTGCCTTGCTAAAGGAAGGGTGACCATAATTACATTGTTCTAAAATAGAAGGGACTGGCCTTCATTTGGCATTAATGTTCAACAATCTAATGAATTTTGTTTAACTTTTTAAACTCTAGTCAAATATGTCAAGGTATTCTTTCATCCTCTCTATTAAAACATGTCTTGAGTTTGGACACACGATCCAAATTAAAACAAGTAACTCTATGGCCAATGTTCAAGCTTTGTCTTTGACTTTATTTGTCCATGCATTAATTTCTTACATGCTCCGCTCGAAGATGAAGAAATTAGCAAGTGGACTTATCTGTTTTTCTTGTGGCTGCTGCACGTAAAAGAAATGAATGGCGCTGGACACTTCACTTTGCGGTTCTCACACGCCTCATGAAGGGGTACAGGAAAGTCTTCATGTTGTCGCGCATGGAAGATCTGAGTGGTAGAGAAATTGAAGAAGATAAAGGAATGTGAGCTTTGTTTTTCTCTTTCTACTGTACATTGAATGTGTTCCCTTGTCCTTTGTCTTCTTTGGCAAAGGTCATGTGAACCTGAAAATGAAGAAAGAATAAGAGGGAAAGTCAAAGATAATCATTTCCCTTGTTGTGCCCATCCAGGAGAATTAATGTAGGAGGCGTGGAAGTTGCGGCTTGATTTGTCTTCCGGCAAATTCTATTATTATAGAAGGGGAAGAGGGGGAACCGAGAGAAGAGAGTTCTTCTCGTGAGAGATTTTTTATTGTAATTACACTTTGTAGTGATTTAACCAATGAAATTCTTATGATCAGAATTTATGTAATTTCTTGAGTGAAATTTCACTAGGTATTATGAGAAGTTAAGCACCGTGTGAGTTTTGTAGTGTAATTGGGGACTGAGAAATACTAAAAGTGTGTTGAGTGCCCAATTAATTATTTTTTCATTGTATCACTTATTTCTATAGTAGAATTCATTTTCTTCTTCTCAACTATTTTATCGATTCCTCGTCTATATTCGCAACAATCTCTATGTTGAAGCCTTTGACCAGCACATTGGCTCCTGGTTCATATATCCACGTCGGACAAACCTTCATACAAACCAATAATATGGCCAAAATACAAGCTTGACCATTTATTTGAAACACATTCACGTATTTGAGGAGTACAGAGTTAAACTTGCTTACAATTTTAAGGAACAGTTGTGTGGTATAGAAAGTGACTACGAGGCACGGTAAGGGTAAGTTTAATTTCTTTCTCCTAAGCAAAGTGATTAATTTTTTAGGGTTCATATCTTACATAACTATAACTGACCGTATCCTAGCTGCATCGATTATTGCTTTAAGAGGACCGAGTGTCTAAATTAATCATCCGAATCAATATTTGTACGCATAGCATCATCAAATTCGAGAATGATAATGTGCACAAAAGATTGATGACAAGCTGGGCATGCGTCTTCCCTTTGGCTTTGGCAATCTCTTGTAGCACCTCCCATTCCATCACTCGATTGGTCCCCCAAAACGATCCTTTGGCATCTAACGGAGAGTAGGTAGTGATGTGTTTTCCTTTTTCCTCACAGAATTCCCTTAACATCTAATGCCGCCACGCAGGTTCAGTTCATCTCCACCTAAACGATCAACCGCGCCCATTCAAATCATAATAAAAACTCACACTCTTTTGTTAAAGTCTGAGTAATCAGGACTCGTCTGATTAAACATTTATAACTAGTCACTCAAGGAGAAAAAAGTTTTTGGTTATAGTAAGTTTCATGCCGGTTCCTATAAAAAGGTCATGGTGATACTTAGATGTTTTCTGTACTATAATGAATTTTGTCCACCAAATTACCCATATAATCTCAGTGCCATTTTTTTTATCTTTTTCCTGGTATGTTTAAAGATTGCCTGTGTATGACATTCTTGGGCAGATCTCACGTTACCAATTTTGACTTTATCGATAATTAGATGACTCGTTCATCCTTCACGAATTGAATTCTTTTGAGGGGCGCCCCTAGGAGACTAGAAGATTAGATTTAGGCTGGTCAAGGAATACGGCCGGTACACCTTTCTTCAACATATAGGGAACTCGAACTATTGTGATGTCACGCTCGCGCATCTGATGCGGAACCACGCGAAGACTGAAGGTAGCTTTTTGGAAAACGAGTTCTTGGTAGCTTTTCTTTGTCACGACGAACATGTTTTTCTTTTTTTAGAGCAATTTTAAGAGAACATGAATTCCAAGGGGCCAACAATAAATTCACTTCATTGACGGCAGGAGGAATCTTAGCGATGCTGAGTAACTTCTCAAGCTTTTTGCATGAGAAATTGCTCACTCCAATTCGTTTGGCCAAGCCCAAATTGTGGCACTCTTCCATGGCCTTCCATACACTGTTATAATCAATCAATAACATCGAAGTTAACCTGTCTGGGAATGATCTCTTAAGTTTGATATAGAAGGGACAAATCGATTGGGCTAGAGCTTAAACTCGGAGCATTTCGTCTCGCTCTGCAGACATCATGAGTGAAATATTTCGCCCCGTTATCATGCATGCACTGTCTCAAAAACAAAGGCACTCTACGCAACCGTTGCATTCCTATTCTAACGTGAAATGGTCAGTAAATCCTTATGAATATTTCTGATTAAAATAATTTGACCATTGCTGTCAAATAATTATTAGTCACGTAATACAGTTTAGGACACCTCCATATTACAGTTTGAAGCACCTTTTTATTACACTGCACAATGATGCATGAACACTACAAAATAGAAGGGGCTAGCGTTCCTTTAAGATTAAGGTTCAACTATCTTGGGATAATTCATTAAGCAAGTCTCAAGTTGAATGAACTAAGTGCAGCAGTTAATGATTCTTGATTAAATCTCCTCGTCCCAGAACTCTTGGGGAGACTTGTATGGACCACCTGGGGATACAAATTGAAGTCCGGCGTATCCTTTCTTTTGGGGAATTTGACTAATTTTGTTCAATTCTTCAAGGCTCAAGCTCCAGTTGAATATGTCGAGGTTCTCTTGCATCCTCTCTTTGTTGAAGCTTTTCACTAGCACACTGACTCCTTGCTCATGTGCCCACCTCAAACAAACCTTCATGCAAATCAATAATATAGCCAAAATATAAGCTTAACCATTCATTGGAAACATATCTAGGAAATGCGACACAAATAATCCCTAAACTCTAGCCTAATGTGTAATGTCATTCTTGAATTTTTAATTTATTTAATATGGTCCTCGAAATATTCCTAAATATTCAATCTAGTCTCTAGACTTTTAATTTATTCAATCTAATCCATCAACTTTTCATAACAAGATCAAGTTAATCATTTGGTAATATTCACTAGTTTTCATAACTACAATATTGCTTAAATTTCAATACATCATGTCATTTCAATCCATTTCCTAAATTGACAAAAAATATGGCTTTCATGTTCTTACTATTTTACCTCTTTTTTTTTGTCTTTATAAATATTACCATAGTTCCATTAAAGTATAATTTAACTTATGAAATGTAGTAAAGTAAAAGTAGAATCTCATTTAGAGTTGTGTCAAATCGAAAATCTTGCTATTTTTAATTTATAGATTTAGCTAAACTTAATTTAAAAAAAAAAACAAAAACTTGAAGATTTTATCTATCTAAAAGATTAGGTACTAAAATATAAATTTATATAAGTAAGATAATTCTAGAGATAGATAAATATCATTATTCTATATTCTTATGAAACACTTATCGAAAAAATAAAAGAAATATGAATTCGATATAACAATAAATGATGTTATATTGTTACTAATAGAGAGATCATAATTTAAAAATATTTGAATGGGACAATAATAATATTATGGAGACCAGAAAACAAAAATATTTTTTAAAAAATAGCATATTTTTGTTGATTTAATGATCATATTAAATGAATTAAATGATCATATTAAATGAATTAATAGGTCAAGGATGACATTACACGTTGGGCCAAAGTTTAAGAACTATATGTAATATTGTCCATCATTTAATGAGTAAAGAGTAAAGTTGCTTACATATGTGCAAGGATAATAACCAGATAGATATTAACATAAATAAGTAATGTTCTAACTATTTACTTAGTTCTAGCTCAATTGTTAGACTTGGTCAACTAATCCACTAAATCTCTTATAATGCGATGGAGTGATCCATCTCAAGGAATATTTATGTATTTGTAAGGGTTTATATCTTTCCCCTAACCATACTGACAAATTCTTTGGGATTTATATATTACATGACTATGATTGACTGGAGCCTAGCTGCATCGAATTTTGATTAAGAGGGTCAAGAGTCTAAATTGATCTTCTAAATTAATATTTGCATACATAGCATGATCGAATTCAAGAAGAATAGGGTGAATAGAGATTGATGACAACCTGGGCAAGTGTCTTCCCTTTGGCTTTGGCAATTTCTTGGAGCATGTCGGATTCCATCACTCTATTGGTCCCCCAAAGTGTTCCTTTGGCGCCTAAGGGAGAGTAAGCAGTGATGTGTATTCCCTTTTCCTTGCAGAACTCCCTTAACTTCTGTTGCTGCCACAGAGGGTTCATCTCAACCTTCATAATCAAATCAAACCCATTTAAATCATAAATGAAAAATCACACCCTTCTCATGCCGAATGAGATAGATGATATAATTTATTTTTTGGGGGGGCAAAATTCGATGAAGCAGGGCTTGGGTTGGAGGAATTTCGTAACCATGCCGGAGGAAAGCATGATCCCATTTAAGGAAACATGAATTCCAAGGGATCAACAAAAAAACTCACTTGGTTGACTGCAGGAGGAATCTCAGCGATGCTCAGTAACTTCTCAAGCTTTTTGCATGAGAAATTGCTCACTCCTATGCTTTTGGCCAGGCCCAGCTTCTGACACTCTTCCATGGCCTTCCACACACCCTCATAATCAAACGGAAGCAGATCCTCCTTCGCCGGAATCTCACCCTCTCCTGGCTTCGAGCTCACTGGAAAATGCACCAGATACAGGTCCACGCACTCGAGCTTGAGATTCCTAAACACAAGAACCGACGGACGTGGTGAAAACGAGGAAATTGATGCACGAACATGGTACTTGTATGATACATATGTTAACTGAGATTGCACCTGAGGGATCTCTGGAGCGCAGGGACAACACGGTCACCATGTGCATCGCTGCACCAGAGCTTCGTGGTGATGAACAGCTCCTCCCTCGAGTTTATGAGGCCGAGCTCAAGGGCATCGGCAATGGCTTCTCCGAGGGGCTGCTCGGACAGGTAAATCGAGGCTGAGTCGAAGTGTCGGTAACCCAATTGGATCGCATGGAGAAGGTGTTCCTTCACGTTGTCGGAGGAGCCAAATGGGAACTCGGCTGTTCCGAAGCCTAGAAGCGGGATCGCTTTGCCGCTCCTGTTGAGCTGAGTCTCGGGAGTCATAAAATTGGCCATGTTTGGCCGTACTCCTTTGTGATGCAGGCGAGACCTTACTAGCGGAATGAATCTATTTTCACTGCATATATAGATCCCACTGTAACCATATTCTAATCGGCACGGAATAAAATATATTAAGGAAAAATACTATACCCAATGTAAGTAACTTGAATCGTGCATAATAAAATATATCAAGGAAATATACGGAAAAAGTACAAAAGAAGTCCTAAACTTATTATATTAGCACAAATTTAATTATAAACTTTTCATTTGAATCCTAAATATTTTTACATTGATATCAATTAAGTTCATTACACCAATTTAGGCCAAAAATTACTAAAGTGAAAATCAGCTGTCCTATGTAGTTCAGAGTTGACTGTGACTTTTTCTTAAAGTTTTAAATATTTTTTTCGAATTTTTTGTTAAGAAAAAAAAATTGAAAAATTAAAATATCAACGTCAGCATTGGTTGTGCATGTAAAATGATTGGCATTCATGTCATTGATATCCTACCAAAATTGGCCGGACTGATTTAATTGGCACAAATATATTTATTTAAAAAGTTTAAGATTAAATTTGTATTAATGCAAGCGGTTTAAAAATCCGTATGGAAAATAAAATATATCAAGGAAAAAGGGACTCGTATCGTGCAGAATAAAATGTTTCAAGGAAGGGATTCGCATCTACAGAATAATGCAAGGAACTCGCGTCTTGCAGAATAGAAAAGTCAAACATGAGTCCTTTTATCTTCACGCACGAGCATAGCCATTTGCATCCACAAGTCTAAAGTCAACAAAAAGACAAATTAGCCGATCAATTTTGATTGTTAAAGTCCAATTTGCTCGACAATAAAAGAAAATTCTTATATGAATTATGATGCTTGTCACGACCTATTTTTTCCATCCCTTGGGAGAAAGGAATATCTAAATAGGTTTAGGGGTATTGCTCTGAAAAGAATAGCCCAGGGGCCCTCATTGGCATGCGCTTCCCAAACCCATACCGCATAACACGCTGTCATAAAAATCTTCAAGGAGTCACCACTAGCCTATTGAGGTCGACTAGAAATCAAGCGAGGCATGTGAGCGAGTCTCACTTTCTACGCAACGAGAGAGTTTAGGGTTGGGAACTTGATTACACTAATTAGTCAATTAGTATCATTTCGGTATCTAATCCTGTTCATTTCAAAAAGATTTTTTTTGTCATGCAGTTTGGATTGATTTTAGACTTAACCACTAACACATGAGATGATCATGCGGGTGCACGATTATCAAAATAACAATCAGCAATTAAAGAAATCATTAAATAAATTGCAAGCGAAAATAAACACCTAGATTAAGAGATAAATAAATGACAATCCTAATTAGACTAAAGGGGAAACCATAATCATCGTATCTTAAGCGTGCATTTAAAGGCAATTGTATCCGAGGATAATTAAAACCCTAAGGTAAAGCTGTAACGACTTCTTCAATTTTAAGCACAATCTTATGCCGATGATTTTCCAATACTTTTTTTTAAGAGAAAATTGTCCATGAATTATTTTAGAGCTTCTTAGGGAACTCTAAAACAAACTTGGAATTTTTTGGGATTTTTGAAAATTTTCCTTTTTTTTTTTTTTTTTTTGGAATTTCTAATATTTAATATTTTCGATTTTTTAAAAAAATATATTTTTTTCGAAACTTTTTTATAAATTTTCAGGTTTCTAAATTTTCCATGAAATTTCTGGAATTTCGAATTTTTATGATTTTTTTAATATTTTTAATGTTTTTTAATATTTTCTGAATAAAAATACAAAATTTCGGACCGGGTCCGGAACCCGGCCCAGTTGACCCGGTTCGAACCCGTCGATCCGGATTGGGCCGCAGAAGACCGGGCCGACCTAACCCATTAAAAAACAAAAAACAAAAAAATGAAAAGGCCTACATGGGCTTAACCCTAATTGGCCCAAAAAACTCTGAAATGGCCCATTCCCAATTCCTGCTCACGGGCCAGCCACTCCCCCTATGTCTGGCGCTGGCCCAGGCCCGCTCGACCGACTCTCGGCCCGACCCCTACCTTATTCTAATTTCTGGCTCTTTTGTTTTTCTTTTTTCTCTCTTTTAAAAAAAAAAAAAAAAAAAAAAAAAAGGTCTGGTCTGCTTCTCCATGCCGAGCGTGCCTGCAGCTGCTTCGCCGGACCAATGCCAGCGCCGCCGCGAGGCCTGCCCGTACCGAGGAGGTCGTCATGCCACCGCCAGGCACCGTTCGTTCCGCCCGACCGGCGCCGAGCACCGCCGGCCGTCAGCTGGCCGGCGTCCGAGGGTCACCGGGCTGACTCCGGCGGGACGCGCATGTTTTGGCCCGCCCGAACGGCGCGGGATGACCTGGCGGAGAGCTAGGAAAACGCCGGGGACAGCGCATGACGACGACATGGTGGCCAGCGGGACAAAAAAAAACTAAAAGTCGGGCTCCGGTTTAAGGGGTAAAGTCGGCCGTTCAGTGAGGCATTTCGTCGAACATCTGGGGTGCACTACTGGATTCAGAGGTTTCCGGCTCGACCGAGCCTTGAACATGCTTCGGGGGTTTCAGACACAACATACAGGGGATTTGGGAACGACATGAAAGAGCAACGAGGGCCGGAACTTGCGCGAGCCGGTCGGCCGCGAGCTCCGGCCCGCTATTCTCCAAAAATGGCACAACTGAGGTTGAGGGAGGCTTACCTTGTTCGGGGACGACCTGCGGTGGAAGACGGCGGCGAATGGGCTCCGGCGACGGCTGGTTACTCCTCGAGTCTTCCTTCTTCCCCCCCGGTTCGCTCTCTCCCCCTCAGAACTCTCTCTCTCTCTCTCTCTCGGTCTACCGGTATTCCTTCTCTCGTTTTTTTTTTTTTGTTTCGGTTCCCCGCTCTCCGTTTTTATTCTGTCTTCTTCCCTCCAGTTCTCTCAACCGAGCCTCCACCAAAACTCTCCTCGCTGCTCCCTCTTTCGCTGCCCCGCTGCCCCTCTTTCCATTTTCAGCTTTCACCTTCTGCTCTCCCCTTTCCGCTGCCATTCTGACTCGCTGACCTCCCTTCTGCCCTCTGACCTACCGACCTAAACACTGCCATCTCCTTGTACCTCCTCCTGGGCTGAGCCCACGCGGAGGGAAAAGAAACAGAAGGAAGGAGGGCCAGGCGGGCCCAGCCCCGGCCCGGACTCTCTCTTTTTTTTTTTTCAATTCGAATTTTTAAATTTTAAATTTTTAAAAAAAAATTTAATCAATTTTAAAACCAGTGATGCAAATGCTCCTAAAATTTATATGCGATGCAATTTTAGTGAAAGAAATTTTTTTGTTAAGGGATTAGAAACTAATCAATAATTTTTCAACGCAATTAATAAATACTAAAATAAATAAGCCAAAATTTAGGTGTAAACAATCTTATGTTCATTTTGCGAAAAATATGATATTTTTAAAAAAAAAATTTAAGAAAATCATTTTTCAGAAAAATGTCAATATTTTTCGATATTTGAATAAAACCAAAAAATGAATTAGAAAATATTTTTCATCGTTTAATATTCAATTTAATTTTATGAGAAAAAGAATAAAAAAATTCAAACGTTTTAATTTTGAATTATTTTTATTTTCTTTTCTTTTCTTTTCTTTTCTCCTTTCTCATCTAATCGCCGACCACGGTGAGGTTGGCGACTGACCACCAGCAAGCTCAATCCTCACCAAAGGTTGCCAAAGCCTCACCCAACTCACCAAATCCAATGTGGCGAAGACTCGCCACAAGCCGGCCAACAAGGCTCAAGCTCGCATGTGGGCAATCATTGACAACTACCATGGCTGACAATTGGCTGAAGAAGAAGGGAAAAAAAGAAAAGAAAAATAATTAAAAACTTGAATTTTTTTTAAATAAAAATAAGAGGAAAAAGTGTTTGGTGAAAGAAAGTGCTTAGTATAGAAGTAAAAGAAATAGGATGGAAAATGCTCTCCGCTTCTTAAAAGCGAAAAACATTTTCCCACTTTTGAAGTTGCTTTTTTTATTGCCAAATTTTTTTTCCTTAACTAGTTTATTTTTTGTGAACCAAACACTGGAAAATTTGGAAAATGTTTTTTTGAAAGTTTTTTCCAATGAAACGAATGAAGTCTAATATTAGAAAAATTATCAATGATTTATGGATCTTTGTTAAAATATTCCATTTTGTTATGTAAGCTAATGAATAGCCCCGGGTTTTGCCTGGCTCATGGATAAACATAGGTAGAAATATACAATTAATTTACTTGTTAAAGAAAGCTGTCTAACCAAAACACATAATTAGTTCGCTTTGCGAAATACAGTCTCACCAAAACATTCAATGAGTCACTCGTTTATGTAGGAATATTTCAAATAATACCAAGAAAATGATGAGGAATTTTTATTGGGAGATCTTAGTTACGCTTTGTCTACTTTTTTAAGTGAAAAAGTATTGCAACCTACCCCTCAACGGAGAGAATAGGTTTAGGGAAATTACCTAAAAGACGGACTCACGGCCCTCGATGAGGTGTGGACTCTCTCAAATTTATATCTCGAGTGATATTGGGTTTACATAAAAATATTTTTTTGAGAAATCACCACTTACTTATTAGAGTTGGCTAGAAACTAAGTGAGGCATGTGAGTGTACCTTACTTCCTATGCAACTAGAGAGTTTAGGGTTGGGGACTTGATTATACTAATTAAATGATTAGTATCATTTTAATACCTAATCTTATTCATTTCAAATTTTTGTCAAACAATCTAGATTGATTTAGACCTATTTACTAACTATAAGGTGATCATTATTAACTATAAGATGATCATGCAGATGCACAATCATCAAAATAATAATAAGCTACTAAAGGAAGTAATCAATAATTTACAAGGGAAAACAAGCATCTAACACTAAAAGACAAATAAATGCCAATCCTAATTAGGCTAAAGGGAAGCCATAATCATTACATCAAAAGTGCACAATCAAGTAGGGGTGTGCAACCGGACTGGGTTTACCCGGAACCTGGATCGACTCACCTGAAAAACAGGGTTGAGAACTGGTTCCTAGTTAAATTGGTCCGAGAACCGGTTCCAGTTTTTGGGAACTAAGTCCAAGCAAAAACCCACTCGAAACTGGATCATTTTTGGAATCAATTTTTACCCTGTTAAAAAAAAAAATCGTCTCTCTGTATAGTGCTTTTAAGTCTCTTTGTCTTCAAAGAATTATTAAAAAAGAAAAATATCTCTCTAAATCAAGTTAAGGGATAATTGTTTTCAAAGAATTATTAAAAAAAACCGTTTTCATACATTGTTTTTCTTTTTAATGGCCCCACCTTCAACTATTACTATATTCACGGGACTAGTGCTACTAACTATTGTAGCACTAATTAAAACATTCTCGGTCCAACTCAAGAAAGATGTCCTCTTAATTTTAGCTCTATCACATGTATATAAGTAGGCGCATTAGATCATATCAGAAATATTTGTGGGAATGAGATTAATATTAGATTCATATGTGTTGTTACTATTTATGCATTGTTAGGATTTTTGCTTTGTCTTATGATGTTAGAAAGATTACGTTGTTATTTTTTCGCGAATTAATGTAAAATTCAAAGCCGTATATGATATCGAACGACTACGAAACAAATTCCAATGAAAATAGGGTTAGGTCAAAAAAAGGTTCTAATAAAAACAAGGTAGGATACCAGGTCCAAAACATGATCCAATAAAATATATGGTAGGGTATCGGGTCCAAAAAAAAGGAACCTGTCATAACATGGTTAGGTATAGGGTCCAAGTTTGACTCTAGCACCCTAAACCCGATCACCCCTACAATCAAGAACATTTGTTTCTAAAAACAATTGAAACCCTAAGATAAAGATGTAAGAGCTTGCTCAACCCACAAACAGTTTTTTTGAGCTTTTTGAGAAATTTAAAGTTTTTCGGAACTTTTTAATTTTTGCAATTTTCTAATTTTCTATGAATTTCACATTTTCCCAGAATTTTTAAATTTTTTGATTTTTTTTAAATTTTTATGCATTTTCTGAAATTTATGAATTTCTGATTTTTTAAATATTTTTATGTTTTTATGATTAATCTTTAAAATTTTTATAATTTTATAAATTTTTAATTAACGTCTTTAATGAATTTTATTATTACATAAAAAAGGAAATCGGACCGGGTCAAGAGACCCGGCCCGAATAAGCCGACCCGGACCCTATCGGTCTGGGTTTGTATTAAAAAGAACGGGCCGATATAAAGCCCACTCCGAATTAAGAAATTGGCCCGTGAGGATTTTTAAAAGACGGCCCGCTCAGCCAACACACTCCCACACTTCTTCGATCGGCCCACAACAGCCCGAAGCCCAAGAACAAAACCTAGCCCGCAAGACCAAACCGAGCCTAGCCTCATTTGAACCACAACAAGACAATGAAGGCCCAGTCAATATCCCCTTCTAATTAAGCCCATTTCCTAATATCATCACAGACCCGATATTTAGCAACCGTTATTCCAGTTGGTTCATGAGTTCATTTGAAAGCGAGCAGAGGTTCACCTATAAAAATCTTTTTGTATTAAACAACGACAGAAGTATATGCCTAAAATACTGCCTAAAATAAGGGAGAAAAGAAAGCAAAGATCCAAATGGCCACCAGATGACATCCAAAACGCGAATGCGAACGTGACAATGACATACAGAAACGCACATAATGTGAATGAGAGGTCTACAATTCAAGCAAGAATAGCATGATTTTCATGGGCATCACAAAGGCATTTTGTCGAGCACCTGATGGGCGTTGATCCCTAGGTGCAGGGTGGGAGGAGGGACAATAGCTAAACTAGAGTTGAGCATTAGTCTAGGCTCAAGCAAAAATCCCCAAATCTAGATTAGATCAGAGTAAAAACCTCCCCGAAATAGGATAAAGAAACTTTTAGATCTACATTAGATCAGAAGAAAAGGAAACTCTACAAAACCGAAGAAAGCAAGTTTAAGAAAATAGATTTTTAAACCGGCCAAAGAAAAAGAAAAAGGAAGGGAAGGGAGGGTCCCTCTCCTTTATGGAGGTTGAAGAAGACGGCTGTGCAAAGATAAGAGGGAGAGAAGAGAACCCTAGAAAGGAGAAAGAAAATGCCTAGTTTTGGGAACAATAAAAGTGGCCATGTCTCTTTGTATCTTTTTCCATGATACAGACGACACCTAAACTAAAGGAATCGATCTGTTTGCCATCCCATATATAGATCCCTGTTGTAACCCCATTCCAATAAGCACGGAACATTTGCAATGTTAGATAAACCAATTCTCGCTGTACCATTGTCAATCATGAGAGATTTTGGGAAAATTCTATCCCTTGTAGCTCAGGCATTCTCACCAACGTTGGCTATAAAGGTCAGAATACTACACTACACGCCACAATACTAGTAGGGGCCATTCGTGATCACGACGAGGATAAAATGTACACTGTGTTGTGGAAAGGGAGCGAGCGATTGAATAAAAAAATAGATGAAATAAATAAAATAAATTGAACACCATATTTACGTGGTTCAGTCGTAAAGACCTACGTCCACGGGAAAAGTAGCAACAAATTTCATTATAGAACACGCGATATAACAAATATTACATACTCAAATCATTCAAACACTTTTAATGTTTCTCAAGTTCCAATTATATCCAATAACGTACGTAGTGTTTAGCCCCATAATTCTTCACAAAATAATCTTTCAATCTCGCAAAGAAATTGACAAATCTTACCACAAGATTTTATAGCTACAAACACTAAAAAAAAAGTTTATTGGATGTAATTCATGAATAAGATTCGCCACACGAACAACACAAAAATAGCCCACGCTTCTCAAGCACTCTTCCGGCGCTTCAAGACTTCGTATCAACAACGGCTGAATCTCCAACATATATATATATATATATATATATATATATATATATATATATATATATATATATATATATTCAAGTTGACCGAATATTACTCCAATTTGAGTCAACGTTGGACTTTTCAAATTTGACCGTGAATTCGACTTGCAATAGGAAAGTGGATTTCAGTATTTTCCTTCACCGACTTCAACATAGAGATATATTTCCGTATATTTCAAGCAAAGTCTAAAATTCTGACTTTCCTATTTCTGTCTTCTTTCTTCGTCGAGTCAAACTTTATTAACACCTAAATTTTGACTATTTCACTTGTTCATCACACACGCACATTAAGCATTTCATAACATTACTTTAGATTATTAAAAAATAAAAATAAAAAACCAAAAAATAGAATAAAAAATAATAAAAATATCAGAATTAGAGAATAATCCGATTATGAAGGAGGTTTAAAAGGTTTTAAATTTTGAACGATGGAGTCATTTATTTTGATTGGGCATATTTTAAAATTTTGAATGATGAAGCCATTTTTTAGTTGAGCCGATTTTGAAAAGGATTTTAAATTTTGGAGCCATCTTTTGGTTGAGCGGTTTCTATGCAAAAAATCATCATTTGTTGAGTAAATATATGTTACAATCGGATAAATATTTGCTGAATAACAAATCATTTTTCCTCTATAAATAGGGAGTGAAAGTGAGGATTAGGAGAGGCGGGGAACTCGAGAAATGTGAGGAAAATTTGAGAGAAGGAAGACCCCAAAAAAAGGGTGAGTGGGGAGGTCTCGTGAAAGCGGGAGAGAGAAGACAACCTACAGTGGAGAAAAGAGAGAGAAGGATTAGACTGTTCATTTCCCTTTCTGCTCTGAGCTCCCATCCTCAGTAGCTTGGGTTGCTGGGCTCGCCTCGGGCGGAGCTAAAGGCGACTTACCTTAACTACTCTGGTAAGACCTAATCCCCTGCGAATTTATTCTGAGATGGGGGGTTATTGCTGGGTTTAGGTAGCTGGAATTGTTGAACTATGGAAGGGCGTTCTGTTGTCCCGCAATCTCGAATGGGAATGGGTGGTGGGCGTCATCGTAGCCGAAGCAAAGCCCCTGCTGCTCGATATGCGTCTGGAGAACCGGTGCCAAGGGGTAAGTTTATTGCTCACAATGCTGCTGCTGGGGGGGGGGCAATTTTGACCGTAGAACAGGTGGTGATGCTGGTTCTGGCCAAGTTCAAAACCCCACTTCAGCAGAGCAAAGATCAACATTGTTGCCTCAAGTTGCTGGAATTCCGGTCCCAGCTACTCGCACCTGGGCTAATGTAGCCAAAGCAGCTACGAAAGGGTACTCTCTTACTTATTTTGATCCTTGTTCTGAAGGAAAATATGAAGTTCATTGTTCGGATGAAGATCTGAATGCTGCTGATCCTATATGGCATGAGTGTCTAGTAGGCTACTTTGTTGGGAAGAAACTCCCGTTCAAATTAGTCGAGACAGCCCTTAAACATCTTTGGGGCCATAGATTACTAGAGGTCAAGGCTAATGACCAAGGATTCTTTTTTTTTTTTTCCATATATCGGACTCTGAATTTAGACGGGAGGTGATTAAAGGGGGTCCTTTGACAGTGGCATGTGTGCCCTTAATTCTTCAACAATGGCAGCCCATGCTAGAGTTGAAAAAAGGAGATCATTCCTTAATACCGGTATGGATAAGACTAAAGAACCTCCCATATGGGTTATGGTCTGCCACGGGGATTAGCAAAGTTGCTAGTGCTGTAGGTAGACCGCTTTATGTAGACCAGAGAACGGAGCAATTGAAAATGATTTCATTTGCTAGGGTATGTGTCGAACTAACGGTCTCCAATTCCTGCTGTGATGCTATTACGGTCCACTTGAATGGGCAAACCCGTATAGTGGATGTTGAATATGAATGGAAACCAATTTCATGCTTTAAATGTGGAACTTTTGGTCATCGATGCCCTGCTCAAGACTCCTGTCCACCTGAGCCTGTACCGACTCTGGAATCTGTGCAACCTGCTACTGGAAGTAATGGTCATGCCACCACTCTTAACAATGCTCCTGGCCCAGCATTATTGAATGGACTTTCTACTACTGTGGAATGGATACAAGTAAGAAGAAAGCACAATCTAGGAAAGAAACCAGCTCATGTGCAACATGAACCAGCCGTTCCACCCTCCTTTGACTCTGCGGATGACTTGGATGAGGACACTGAGGATGTTGCTGGTTTCAGAGCTGCTGATGTCTGCTGTGGTGATACAAATCAGCGGTTACCTGCTGCTGCTACTGCTTCAAGACTGACTGATGATAACCGTCTAGGACAGGGGACGATCCTTGCTGCTAGCCTCTCAGGAGCTAGTGTTGCTGCTGTCTATTCTGGCTCTGGTTTGGCTACTGGTTGCTCTATTTCTGGAGTGCTTGACCCTTCCCCGACTGCTGGCTGTTATGGGGTTGTTGGTGCTGACGTTACCCCCTCCTTGGCTGATGATTTTTCTGGTTTAGTTGCTGAAGTTGATGCTGCAAATTTCTCCATGACCGGAATAGCTAACCCCCCTTTGTCTGCTGGCTGTTCTGGGCCTGTTATTGCTGCCATCCCTCCTCCTTTGGCTGTTGGTTGTTCTGTTTCTTCCTTGGCTGCTGGTTGTCCTGGGTATACTGCTGGTTCTCCTGGAGTTGCTGCCATGAATGATGCTGGATGTGTCACACCAGCATCTGCTGATGAGGGGCACCCTACTGTGACTAGCCCACTTGCTGGGGTCGCTGTTTGCTCAGGACAAAAGACAAGCCCAGCTTCTGGTATCTTGGAGACAATTGCACCTGACCTCCAACTGACTGATGTAGGATTGAACAAACAAGTAGGTTGAAGCTTCCCCCTATTACTCCTCTTACCAGGGCAAAAAACTCTAAGCAGATCTCCAGATCTGGATCCTCTTCCGGGAAAGCTGCTGCCAAGGCAAAATCAGCAGCCAGCAAGAGACGCTCAAAAAAGAAATAGTCCACTTGCCCTCTCCTTTTATTTTCTTTTATGTCTTTTGGTTTTTGGAATGTTAGGGGTCTAATGAATCCTGTCAAACAAGCTGAAGTTAGACAGTTTGTGCGCCATAACAATGTATGCTGTGTGGGCCTTTTGGAAACCAAAGTCCCAGCTACTAGTTTTCTTAATATTTCTTCTGGACTTATTCCTGGTTGGATGTGGGTATCTAATTATGAGCACTCTCCTAGAGGGCGTATATGGGTTGGTTGGAACCCGCTTTTGGTATGCTTCGATACTCGCACCGAGTTCTAACCGATTATTCATGGTGATGTAGAATTTTTGAACTTGAGGTCCATCCTTACTCTCTCGGTGGTTTATGGAGAACATACTTTTGTTGCTAGGAGACCTCTATGGAGTAAACTTGTCGGTTGAGCTCTTCTCTAAAGGAATGCCCTTGGATGGTTGCGGGGGACTTCAATGCCATTAGGGATTCTTCAGATCGCATGGGGAGCCCAGATATTTGGATTCCTGCCTTTGATGATTTCAAGGAATGTTTGGATCAAGCTGAACTGATTGATCTTCGCTATGTGGGTTTCCGGTTTACTTGGTCCACCTCCTCCGGTACTCGAAGGAAGTAGCGGAAGATTGATCGGGTTTTGGTTAACAACTATTGGTGCACTACCTTCTCCTTCTCGGAAGCATCTTTCCTGGCCCCGGGCCTTTCTGACTATACACCTATGGCTGTCAGGATCCTTGCTCCTGGTACTCGTCGTACTCCTTTTAAATTTTTTAATATGTGGATGAGCCACCCCGATTTTCCTCACTAGTTACCCAAGCATGGGAGACACAAGTTTCGGGCTCTCACATGTACAAACTCTATTCTAAACTCAAGCCGCTAAAAGGTCGGCTCAAGTATCTCAATAGAGATGCCTATTCAGACATCTCCATGAGGGCGGCTACGGCAAAGAGGACACTTCTATCTACACAAGAGGCACTTCATCTGGACCCGGGGAGTAGCTCGCTGGCGATAGAGGAGCATTCCCAACTAAAGGTCTATTATGAACTCCGAGCCCTTGAGGAGGCTTTTTTCAGACAGAAATCTAGAATTCGCTGGCTCAAGGAAGGGGATCATAATACTAAGTTCTTTCACCACTCTGTCAATCACAGGAATCTCCGAAATCGCATCCTCTCTGTGTTAGACAGCTCAGGCCAAATTGTAACGGATTCAAAGGAAGTACCGAAAGTCTTTGTCTCATACTTTCAGGACCTCCTTGCTCTAGTTGTTATGACTATGAGACCTTCTATACAAGAGATCAAAGACGTTATCCACTCCCCTCTCAAGGAAGATCAGATTAGCATGCTGTCCCTGCCTTTTCTTCCTTCTGAGATTCGTGAGGCCATGTTCTCATTGGCTGGAAATAAAGCCCCCGGCCCTGATGGCTATAATGCAGATTTTTTTAAAAAGAACTAGGACAAGGTGGGGCCATCAGTCATTGAGGCGGTATTGGATTTCCTTGAATCTGGCTGTTTGCTTAAGGAAGTCAATAATACATACTATTATTGCCCTAGTACCAAAAATCCCCAATGCAACATCGGTATCTGATTTTCGTCCCATAGCCTGCTGTAATACAATCTACAAATGCATCACTAAGATATTCTCCTCTAGAATTGCCGCGGTTCTCCCTTCTTTGATCAGCCCGGCTCAAACAGCTTTTGTTAAAGGAAGGAGAATCAGTGATAATATCCTTCTCACTCAAGAACTTTTTAGTGGGTTTCACAACAAACCTAATGTACCAAAATGTGCTATCAAGGTGGACTTCAGGAAAGCCTATGACACACTTGACTGGGATTTTCTAGAGAAAACTTTACATGCATTTGGGTTTCCTGGCCATCTCACAAAGCTCATTATGGTATGCATTCGTACCCCAAAATTCTCCCTATCCATAAATGGAGAACTCCATGGTTTTTTTTTTTTGCAGTGGACGAGGTATAAGACAAGGTGACCCTATGTCTCCATACCTCTTCACCCTAGTCATGGAGGTTTTTACTGGGATTCTTGATGCACATACTCGGCATCCGGATTTTCGATATCATTGGAGGTACAAAGCTACACGGCTTTCACATCTTTTTTTTGCAGATGATGTGCTTCTGTTTAGTAAAGCAAGCATGGCCTCTATTTCTTGCATCCAAGATGGGCTTAAATTATTCTCTTCATGGAGTGGGCTTGTCCCTAATGCCAGCAAGAGTGAAGTCTTTCTATCGGTAGGTTCTGAGACTACTAAAAACCAGATTCTACAAGCTCTCGGCTTCAACCTCGGTTCCCTTCCGGTGCGATACTTGGGGGTGCCCATCATAACATCGCGACTGTCCAAAGTAGACTGTAATGCTTTAGTATGTCGTCTCACTGCTAGAGTCCAATCCTGGATGCTAGAGTCCAATCCTGGACGCACCGTTTCCTTTCCTTTGCAGGCCGATTACAACTTATTAAATCTCGTGCTACATGCCATCCAAGCCTACTGGGCCTCCATATTTTGGTTCCCTTCTTCGGTGGTGGATAAAATAGAACAAATTTGTAGACAATTCCTCTGGAAGGGCCCAACCATGGGTACGGGAGGAGCAAAGGTGTTTTTGGATGATGTATGTCTCCCCTTCTCGGAAGGTGGCCTTGGTATAAGAAGAATCGAGACAAAGAACAAAACAAACGGTATGGCTAAACATATCTGGGTGCTATTCACTGACAAAGAATCCCTATGGTGCAAATGGATTCATGCTACATATCTCAAAAGAAAGAATTTTTGGACCTCTACGACTCCTTCCCTTTGTTCTTGGGCTTGGCGGAAGATCCTTGCTCTAAGAAAGGAATTTCAACCTCATTTCGGATGGAAATTAGGAGATGGGGATTCTATATCGCTTTGGTTTGATCCATGGCTAGAACTTGGTCCCCTAAACACAGTATTTTCAAATAGTGACATTGACCAATCGGATCTTATGAGACAAGCAAAGGCCAAGGACTTATATTCCCCTGATGGGTATCATTTACTCCAAGAGCTAATAATGTGGCAAATACAGATTCCCCTCCTCTCTACTGGTCAGGACATCTTTACATGGGTGGAGGACACCAGTGGAAAATTTTCTACGGCTTCGGCTTGGGCCAATATCCAACGCAAATCAAACCTGGTTCATTGGTCCTCTTTTATCTGGGATAAGGCATTGGCCCCTAGACACCAATTTCTTCTCTGGCTTATTACCAAGAATCGTCTCCCCACTCAGGTACTCCTTATGTCATTTGGCAGCATTCCTAATTCGGTTTGTGCCCTGTGCAAATCTAGGCCTGATTCAGTTGATCATCTATTTTTTGACTTTGTATTTCCAATTCTCTAGCTAAATTTTGGGCTGTGAAATGTAACCTTCCCTGGAGCAACTCCTCTTGGTCGGACAATCTCCAATGGGCTATAAATCATATGTCAGGAAAAGGATTTTATCCAGAGATTGCTTGGTTCTCGTTTGGTGCTCTATGCTATATCATCTGGAAGACCAGGAATGACATTCTTTTCCGTGGTCACATCTTGTATGCTCCTTCCATGAAATCCTACCTCTATAAGGTGGTCAAAGACAAAGGTCTCACCTTCAAATGGGTTGTAGACAACCCCAGAAACAGAAGGATGCGGCGTAGGCGGGATGAACCCTCAGATTTTGGGTGGAGACGCCCTCGCCTTAGCGTAGGATGATATGGGTCTCTTGTAACCTGTATCCCTAGTATGTAAGGTTTATTTTCTTTTGGCGACCGCGGTACCCTCATACTCCGGCGACATGGCGTCCGGTTGAGTGTTTGTCGGTACCGTGTTCCCCTCTCGATGTATATTTCTCTGGTTAAATTTTACAATCTTACCTTACCAAAAAAAAAAAAAAAAAAAAAGGAGAAAGGGAGGGGGGGTGCTATCTTCTTTGATCACCTTGACTAAACACCTCTCAACGCCCACAACTCCGACTGCCCCAGCGCTGCCACCACTAAAGATGCCACACAACTCCACCCGATGACGCTATTGCATGATGTCAAACTCCGCCACATTTCAGTCATTTGAGATGAGTTGCTACACCTCAGCCTCTCGACGACGAATTGCTACTGTTGTCCCGGGCTCGCCGTTTGAGCCTCAAGTCGTGACCCTACTGCAATATTGAGCTGGTCTCACCATACTAGAACCTCCTATTAAAGAACCTATCCTAAGAAGCAACCAAGCCCTGAGCTAACCTGTTGCAACCTGCGATTAGTGCCTAACAACGAATCATGTCCTCGTTGCCCAATCCGAGTTCAAGTTACAACTTTTGCATGTGCTCTACGCCTTACAATGTGCCTGCCCACTTGGTTGGTCATAACATTCACAGGTGGTAGCAAATAAAAGTGTTGCAAATTCTCCTTATCAGCATGCTTCTATTTGTTTCTTTTGGCAGGCATTACCAAGGATTCTTGCTTTGCCGCTTTTGCCTGAGATCATTGATGACCGTGAGAACCGACTAAGCCAAACATCTTTAGTGGCGGTGGCATAGGGTTAGGTGCTGTCATTAGTAATAAAAAGTTGTCTCGGATTGTTCGTGAGAACCAGAGAAAGACCATCAAGGTAGTTTCCTAATCCGTTCGCTTATCTGAATATTAAATTGCCTAATTTGTAATATATTTGCTACTAGCATGATTTCCTTGAGATATTAGGCATATTATGATTAGGTGAAGTTCTTGTATTGTGTTAAAAAATCTTAATAATAAAAAACATTGAGCCGCGAGACATCGGATTGGGTTTTTGATTGCTTTGATTTTCTATCTTGGGTTGGGGCAAATTATGTGCTTTATATGATCTATTACATTGTACGTGTTGATTTTTATTAAACTACGAAAATGCAAAAAAAATTCCGCTACATAATAGGTTAGATTACTACATTTCATGTCAGACTAGTCTTATAGTTTGCATTGCATATGACGTAGAAGCTTAGAAAATTTCATTAGTTAAAATAGATTTTTGATTATTCTTTATTCCATATCAAATCATGGTAAACAAGAAGCAATTTCTTACTTTAATAAAAAGGTCATAAAAAATAAAAATAAATTCATAAAAAAGACACATGCATATGCATATAGCATTAATATGTCATTCATCCCACGTCATGTAGTACATGCATATTTAGGGTCATGTAAATTATATTGCATACATGTTACAATAGTTTTCAATTACCATATGTCATTAGAATTAGGCCATTTGAATTGCATGTCATATGTTGTTAGAGTAAAAAATCATGCATATTAAATCTAGATTAAAGTTATACACAATTAATTTTATAAAAAAATTCAAAAAAATTAGATGTCATCCTATTTAGAAATCATGTTTATGGCATGCATTTTTAGTTATAGCTTGTTTTACTTTAAGGTTGATTATGACTCTTACATTTTATCCTTTTGGATTTATTAAATGTCATTGATTGTGATCCACATGATCATTCCTTTCCATGTTAGTGGCTTAGGTTAAAATCAATCAAGACTGCTTGCAAAAGTGTTTTTGAAACTTAAAGAGAAATGGTATCGAAATGACGCTATTTTAAGTTAGCGTAACCATGTCTCCAAACTTATGAATCTCTAGTTTGCAAAAGTAAAGTATTCTCCCATACTTTACTTGAGCTTCTAATTAACCCTAATTGATTAATGACGGCTCCTAATTGAATAAAATTGCATGTATAAATAGGTTAATTTTTTAGTATTAAGTTGCGGTTGGTAGGACTTGAGCGAGTCCACACTAAGTTTTCGGACTTAGTAATCCATTAGTATTCCCTTAGTGATTTACCTTTGGGAAGGTCACAACAAACTTGTAAAAGGAAACAATATATGTACCCGATCTTGAACTTTAATCTATCTAATTAATACCCAAATAAACTTGGGTCGGGTTCATTCATTCATTGGGTTCAAACTCAAGACATATTATAACATACTTTCTGTCTCAACGCTACCGTACACCATTCGTAACGACGGCCTATTCCAAATGGGCTAAATCCACAAAAGAAGTACCCACGGGATGATGATTTGAGGTTGGGCCGCTACTGATGTATCACTCGACCATCTTTCTCTCGCTCCGGGTGAGACTTAAGAATCACACTTTGTGGCCGACAAGGCTAAATTACAATATAAATGCAGCAGATTCGAAGGCAGCATCGCTCTATTACTGATTGAATTTAGGGGAGAGAAGATCTTGTTTTTTCTTTTTTAACGTTTTTAATTAGGGAAGTTTTCCTGTATTTGTGCAAATCTATGATTACCATGTAGAGAGAGAGAGAGAGAGAGAGAGAGAGAAGATCTTGTTTTTTCTTTTTTAACGTTTTTAATTAGGGAAGTTTTCTTGTATTTGTGCAAATCTATGATTACCATGTATAAACTAAAGATTTCTAGAACATACACTGCCAGTGCATGAATTAGGGGTCATATTTTCTTCATTCATTATACTTTCCAGCAACCAAGTTTTTATTTGATTGGTTACCAATATAAAAATCACTTACATGTAAACTTAGCAAAAAGTAAACATGAGTGATTTCCTTGCACACTGATCAAAAGATGATTTCCTTCAACCAGATATGAAAGAAACCTCGACCCTTAATTATTTTACACAATCTGAGAAAGGAAATATAAACTTGCTTATGTAAATCTATTTGCTGAAAATAATAAAAAAAAGCATGCACGTCTTTATCCAGATTGTTTTGTGCAAATTGATTTTAAAAAGTAAATAAGTTACGGAAGTACAAGATGGTAACTCAATTGAAAACTTGGTAAATTTAATAAAAATAACAAATAGTCATTGCTATGGAATCAACTTATCGAATGACGAAGAATAAAAGCAAATCAATCACCAGTGAAAGCAAATGCCCTATTAATCACCACCGAGAGAGAATGCTCTGTCATAACTGTGGTTGCACGAGTGACCTACTATAACAAAGCATAGCATATAAGACACTATTCAATCATCATTCATACATTGTAATGTCACGAGCAGCCTCAGCCATTCATTCTATAAAATGGCTCTTGCTCTCTCACTTTAGTGGGAAGAATTTTTAAATAGAGAATTCTTACATTCTAGCCCTTACAATTTTCGGCGAAGAATTTTTCCCCTGCACTTGTATTCCAAGGTTCTTTGTAAGTTCTCATAATCACTTTTCAATCTTTTTTATCAGCTTCTACCACATATATGGTTGGTTTTCATCTATTACTGTAACTTTCCTTTCATTTTAATATTAATTTACCTCCTTGGATAGTTTTACTTTCTGCCTTATCTTATTTATCATTTGCTTTCTTTTTTGTTTACAAACATTCATGAATCATTTAACTTTCATTTTAATTAATTGGTTTTTAATTTATATTGCTCTTAGCATTGTGATGTGTGTGCATACCAAAATAAAAGGATAAGTAGATCCACAGAGAGTTAAGGTTCTTGCTCTAATCAATCACGGAGTATCTAAAACGTTGACTCTGGAATGATCTAAAGTTTTTCCCAAAAACTACGACCAGCAATGTACAAACTAATTTTCGTTTATATGATAATTGAGATACATTAGATACTGTACATAGTTTCCTTCCCTCGAACTTAAATTTTTTTTTATTTCACCAAGAAGTTTACTTTAATGTGACAACCACAATCGACTTAGAAAAAGTGTTGGTGGTGATAGAAGATGAATCAAATCCTACTTGAATCACCATGAATTGCTATCTTTTTGGCCAAAACTATCATATACTGATTATTTTTGGGAAAATTTAAAACTTACCTTTTCGTCTTGCAAAAGCCTAGAGATAAACTTTTGCTAGAATTTAATATGATCTTATAGTTAGAGAGAAGAAAGAGTAAAGGAAAATGTGCTTGAAAAGTAAACACCATTGATTTTTTGTTCGAATTTATGTTACTTTGCAAAGATGCCAAGTTTAAATATGTTTTAATAAATTTGGGGAGGTACGGACAAAAGAGTGCCAAAAGTTAGCACGGAGGACACTTAAGTGCTTAAAAAGTTACAAAATGTACATTTAAGTGCCAAAATCGGAGCAAAATAGATCACTTAAGTGCCAACGGCGAAAATTCCTACTAAATTGCCACGTGTCCATTTTCCGGTGACTTCATTTGTTGACGGAAAGATTTTTTTCAAAATAAAAAATCCACGTGGTAATTTTTTTTTTTTAAATTGTCCACGTCATATTTTTAAAAAATTAAAATCGATTTTTTTTTTTTAAAAAGCCCTCGCCGATCCCCTCCTCCCCTTTTTTTTTAAATCGATTTTATAATAATATATATATTTTTAATTATTTAATACTATTTAATTAATATTTTTTAAAATCCACGTCGTCAAAACGACGTTGTTTTGGCTGATTTTTGGCTGATTCAGGTTTCCGGGCGAGCCACGTAGGCAAGAAAATTAATATAAAATTGCCACGTAAGATTTCCTAAGAGCGGGGTTAGATGACTTTTGTCACTTAAGTGATCCATTTTTTTAAAAAAGTGACACTTAAGTGTACCTTTTGTAACTTTTGTCCTTCCGTGTCAACTTTTGGCACTCCTGCTGTACTTATGCCTAAATTTGGGTGTTAAGTACAATTTTGATTCTATACTTTTTTTATCCTATCTACAATTTGGACTCTTAGCCAAAAAATAAATAAATCAAGTTCTCTATTTGTTTCGCTTAATGTGTTCAATCAAATCAATTCCTTTTGTTAATCCTCATTACAACACTGTTAAATTGGTGATATGGAATTACTGAAGTGAAACATGACCGACATGTTATGCTATTCTGCTAATATGTCGCCCAATAAGCACCGCATTAGCAAACATTAAGAATACAGAGAGAGAGAGAGAGAGAGTTGGACCGCACACGCGAAGACAGAGGAGACAAGTGATAAAGAGAGAGCGCGCGGTAAAGGATGTTGTTGTCCCCATTGACCATTGGCGAGGGTCACTTTGCTCCTGCAAGCGAACTTTCCATATCGCGTTGGTCCTAACTTTTAAATATCTATTTGAAAACTTGATATAGCCCAATTAAAGAGGTCTCTGGGTCCACATCCTGCTTCGACCGAGGAGACGGCCTTCGTTACCTTTCTCATCTTCATGAGCACCTCATCGTCTTCCATCCCTTCTTCCTTTTTGATCGTTTGCAAATTGAAAAAATAAAATTGATGTCAATTGTGGATAGAAATCCTAATTTGGACAAATCAATAATAGGGTAGGACAAAGTAGTAGGAGACGTCGTAGGGCTATTATTGCCAACCGGGCATATTGACGAGTTATATCGATTAAGGAAATTGATAAAATATTGTCACGTCAAATAATTTTTGTTATTGGGTTAGCTATACACTTCATTTTTGGCAACCCAAATCAGACCTACTTATTAAGTGATTTTTTTTTTTTTCCAAAGTAGCATTTAAGTAATCCAATGAAAAGTTTCAAACCAAAGTGAAAGCCGCACAAAAATTATAATACTTTTAATGTCATTTTCCTGAATTTTCTCTCCTTCTTTCAAACTTGCATTATTACGATTGACATGAAGTCAAACGTCACAGTGACGAAGGTAAAAATTAAATGAAGGGGTGCCAACTTACTTGACTTAATGGTTTAATCAACATATCTTATTATTGCACGCAAGAAAGAATGCCATGTAATATGTTAGAATAAAATGGCGAAATATTAAAAATCATTCTTTTGCCAAGATGAAAGATTTCAGAGTATTGAGTACGCTAAACTCAATATTTTGAAGTAATTTTAGTTCATGAGTATTTTAAGTATGCTTTATGGGATGTGATTTTCTTTAAACACGCTAAAATTTTTAATTTATCAAAGGTCGTGACCTCTTGCTATTGTGTATTTATAGAATGACAATATTCAGAAAAGAATGTTTTCTGTGCCAAAAGCAACTAAGTTTTTTTATAGATTTGTATATAAAGAAAGATGAGTTACAAGATAGTTAAAGAAAAGGAAAAGGAAGCTGGTATTATTAGTTAGTAGAACTCTATTTAATGTCTTTTAAGGGTAAATTGAGGTAATTAATTTGTAAAGGTACGAAACTTTTTCAAGTAATTAAGTCTAGAAGATTAGAATGTATATGAGAAATCCTGACAACTTTGCTTTAAGCATTTGCCACTTAATCATCTACTATTCCATCCACCGAAATCTGAACAGCGCAAAAGCTGTCATGCACAAGTGTGCATGATGGCTAATTTATTATTAGTAAAAAAAATACACATTAAAACACCTCCCTATTGCACTGCTAAGGGACGGGTGAACATAATTACGCTGTTCTAAAAGAAAGGACTAGCGTTCATTTGGATTAAGGTTCAACAATCTCAGAACAATTCATTCAACACATCTCAAGTTGAATGGACTTACTGAAGAAATTGATAATTCTTGATTAAATCTCCTCGTCCCAGAGCTCTTTGGTAGACTTGTAAGGACCATCTGGGGACACTAGTTCAAGTCCGACAAATCCTTTCTTTTGTGGAATTTGACTAATTTTGTTCAATTCTTCAAGGCTCATGCTCCAATCGAATATGTCAAGATTCTCTTTCATCCTCTCTTTGTTGAAGCTTTTCACTAGCACGCTGACTCCTTGTTCATATGCCCACCTTAAACAAACCTTCATGCAAACCAGTAATAGAGCCAAATATGAGCTTGACCCTTCGTCAATATCATCCTTAGACTTTTAATTCTTTTCATATGATGCTAAAACTATTCCTAAGTGTTCATTCTTGTCCCTAAATTTTCATTTTGTTTAATCTAGTTTCTCAACTTTCCATATTAAAATCAACTCAATCACTCGGTATTATTCACAAGTTTTCACAATTGCAATATTTGATAAATTTTAGAATATCTTGTCATTTCAATCCATTTCCTCAATCATAAAAAAATATGGCTTTCTTTTTATTGCTTTCTTTATAATTATCACAATAGTTTTATTTAACTATAGTTTAACTTGTGATCTCTATTATAGTAAAAGTTAAACCTCATTTAGAGTTGTATAGGATCTTGCTATTTTTAATTTTTCAATTATAGATTTAGCTAAACTTAATTAAACAAACATAAAACACAAAAAGTTGAAGATTTTATCTATCTAAAAAATTAGGAAATTTAATTTAATTTTATATAAATACAATACGTCTAGAGATTAATAAATGCCATTATTAAATATTCTTATGAAAACGATATAACTGAAAATGATGTTATATTTTTACTAATATAGATATCATAAGTTAAAAGTATTCTATTGAACTATAATAATATTTAGAAAGACCGGAAAAAAAAAGTTAATAAAAGAATAGTATATATATTAGTTTAGGAAATATTTTCAAATGAAAAGACATTCCAAAATTCAGGTAATAGTTAATTATGGAAAACTTTGGACTATCTTACAGAAAGTTGGGACTAGATTGAATATTCAGGAATGATTCAAGAATCATATTAAATAAACTAAAAGTTCAAGGACGGCATTCACATTGGGTCAAAGTCTAGGAAATATTTGTGTCATTTTCCCATCATCTAAGGAGTAAAGAGTAAAATTTCTTATGTTATAATGTTATAATATTATTAATATGATCCCACATTCAGTTTAAAATTGCCCACATTAGATTTCATTGAGGATTTATTATTTGAATCTAATTGCTAATAACTATGGAGATTGCTCATATCTACTAGGATTAATCTTGACGGAAGACTATATCTACTAGGATTTGTATGGGCATATAATATAAATAAGTCATCCAAGCCAAACTCTCTTATGATTATGATAATCCAATCATTTTGATTAGTTGGGAATCGGAGAACACACCATCGATGTTAAGAGGGAAATTGGCTAGAAGTGCCTATTTGTGATCGTTCAAGCTCTGCGCATCTATTCTCATTTTCATCAATGGCTAGAGGTTAATATGAAATTTTACACATTTCCGCATTCGATCCTGATAATTGGGATCTTTGGTTTTCCGCATACTTTTCTAACTGCTTACAAATGTGCAATGATAATAGCCAGAGAGATATTAATAGAAATATGTAATGTTTTAACATTTTACTTAGTTCTAGCTCACTTGATGGACCTGGTCAACATTTTACTTAATTCGCTGAATCTATTACAATGCGATGGAGTTGTGTTTTAAGGCTCGATATCTTTCTCTTAACCATATTGATTAATTTTTTAGAATTTATATCTTACATAACTATAACTGTGGCCTAGTTGCATAGAATTTTGATTTAAGAGGACCAAGGGTCTAAAAAAACCATCTGAATCAATATACGTAGGCATAGCATCATCAAATTCGAGAATGATATAGTGCATCGAAGATTGATGACAACCTGGGCAAGTGTCTTCCCTTTGGCTTTGGCAATCTCTTGTAGCACCTCGCATTCCATTACTCTATTGGTCCCCCAAAGGGTTCCTTTGGCGCCTAAAGGAGAGTAGGCAGTGATGTGTATTCCCTTTTCCTTGCAGAATTTCCTTAGCTTCTGTTGCTGCCACATAGGGTTCATCTCCACCTAGACGATCAACCACACCCAATTAAATCATATAATATAAATTACACCGTTTTGTTAAATTCCGAGGAATCAAGACTCATTTCATTTGATATTGAAAGTAGTCACTTTAAAAGAAAAAAAAAGTATTTCTTTATAATAAGTTTCACGCTTAATCTTGCAAAAAAAAAATCATGATGATACTTATATATTTTCTATACTATAATGAATGTTGTCCACCAATCACAGTGCCTCAAATATGTTTATTTTACATTAATATCATGAAAAATCTCAAATTGGTACACTTATGATAAATTTCCTCCAAACTAATTTTTGGCTAATTTAAAAACCCCAAATTGGTACACTCGTGATCGAATGTTATCGTGAAATTATTTAACTAGATGATATATAGCAATGACTCAATTGATATGACAAGTTCATGTGGAAATCCATATAAGTTTGGGGTAAATTTATCATAAGTGTACCGATTTGAGATTTTTGATGATCCAAAAATTAGTTTGGGGTAAATTTCTTTTAAGTGTATCGGTTTGAGAATTTCAGTAATATTAACCATTTTTTTTTCATGGTATGACGTAAGATTTCCTATGTAAAATGTTCTAGCATAGCTCAAGTTACCAATTTTGACTTTATTGATAATTAAATGATGCATTAATTCTTCAAGAGTTATGAGGGCGTGGCCTCTTGCCCAGGTCCATTGCGTCACCACGTTCTCACCCGTTATGGGCAAGGCCGCAATGCCCAGATCCGGCAATAACATCTCGGCCTTCGCTTGTGGCTATCAGCTCTTGTTGGCCCTTGGTCCAAACAAAAGGTAATGAAAAGAAAAGAAAAAAATCAAAAAAATCTATTAAAATTCAAAAAATAAATGTTGGCATTAGCTCCAACCAATGTCCACGTAAGGAATTAATGGCCAAAATTGGCTCAATATACTCAATTAGCAAAGCTTGAAGATATCTAGGAGTAATTGGCACAATTGAAAGACTTAAAATTGAATTGACACAAGTACAATAGGTTGATGACTTTCTTGGAATATTCTCAATCATAGGACATTGTTGCCTTGCCATCCATGTAGGTTTTAAATGTGCCTTCATACTTATGCACGAAAAATTTAGAGGGCTGTATGTTAGTCGGATGGTTTATCCAATCAATCATTTTATTGATGAGTTACGTCAGTTACGTTATGCACTTGTAAATTTAAAACAAAGCACAAAATAAAGAGAGAGAAAAAAATTCAAAACTTGACCCTCTCTTCCCTTTCCTCTCATTTGTATCTTTCACATGCTACCTTGTTAACCTCGCCGACTATGGCACCCTAAATTAACTCATTAACATATTATCTGCTTTGACTTGTCCCATATCAAGTCTTACAATTTTGTCCTTTAACGTAAAGGTGGACACCTTCCCCGGAGGTCAACCATTCTAGGAATGCTATGTAAGTATTGTCATTACGTCAAAAGGCACCTCGATGAATTAATTCTAATTTGCACATTTATATCTCAGAAATGTTCTCTCACTATTCGGTGCACATATCGGTTTATTACAATCCTCTTTGCCAGTGACGATTCCCCGCTCTCATTGAACGAGGTCATTACAGGTCCATTAGCTTTCATGTGGTTCATCCCTAAACCATACGCTTATTAGAGAGAGTTCCCGCTTTGATACCATATCGTGATGCTTTAGATTAACTCATCAAGATTTGTCCACTATGACTTGTCTCATATCAAGCCTCACGGTTTTGTCATTTGGGAAACGGGTTCACCTTTCCTAAAGGTCACTTATTCTGAGAGTGCTTGCACCTAAGCACGTTTAAATTGGGAGTTCAATGCTAAGTATTGCTAATACATCAAAATGCACTTCTGAGAGTCAATTCTAGTTTTCACATATGAAACTCAAAATCATTCTCGCCCTGTTTAGTGCATAGTTCAGTTCATTCCTATCCCTTTGCCATTCTAGAAGCCTATCAGGATCTACTTGTAAAGGCCCTTTGGCCCTAGGGACCACTCCCTACCTTCATCGAACAAAATCGTTACACCGTCAACATCCCTTTGCTGATGGGGCTCCATTGACATCTTGAGGCCACCATGCAGCCAGTTTCTCTATCTAACAGCAGAGGTCGCGATCTTCTTGCGAGTTGTAGAGGGGCTGGGATGACATTGGGGGCTCGCCAACTCAACAAAGGAGACTGCAGGCTCAATGAGGCTAACGACTCAAGGACGGTGGGTGTTTTGAGAAGATTCCCGACTCTGAGCTTGTAAAGGAAATCCAATCAAAGGAGGTTTTCTAATAAGCTCAGGAAATCCAATCAAAGTAGGTTTTCTGATTAGACTAGATTTTTTAGTGTGAGTGCTTTCCTAGCTTGAGTAGGATTTCTAAAAGTTGTTTTCTAATATGTACAAATCATTTTCTTTTTGTATTTATATTAATGATCAATCATTTGTTTTTTTGCAGAGGATGGACAATGAGGCCGCGGTGTTCATGGCATTGTAGCTCATGAGCAACGAAGGGGAAAGGGAAGGGAAAGGGAAGGGAGAGAGAGAGAGAGAGAGAGAGAGAGAGAGAGAGAGAGAGAGGGATGAGGTTTTCTCTTCTTCTTCTTTTTTTTTTTTTGGGGGGGAGGAAATTTCGTGCTCATGCCGGAGGACAACACGACGCAATTTACTGACAGTTTTTTTCCACTGAACATGTTGAGCATCAGAATCGAGAGTAATCCTATTCCCGTTTTAGCTGAAGCATCAAAATGACTTGAGCCTTGGTATTTCCCATCTATTCCCTCCCCCCCCCCAACAACAAAAAAAAGAACTTCAAAAGGTTTTACCTCCGAACTCAATAGCTCCTCCTCCACACGCGTAGCGAACTTGGACCATTTTGAAGTCAAAATTGCACATGAAGACTGAATAAACATATAAAAAGAGGAGCAATGCTAGACTTAAAATAAACATTTTTTTGGGATGGTATGTTTTTGGTAGCTTTTCTTTGTTATTTTTTTCGAATGATTAATTGATGGTCTTTAATCTATTGTAAGAATATCAGTCTGTTGTGGATCACAAAAAACTAAATAATAAATAATTATAGATTATTATAAAGTTCACTTCTTCAAGAATTTAGATCTCATAATAATTTGTAGGTCACAATAAATTGTTATTTTTACTCTAGATCAAAAACTGTTATGTTAGCAAAACCCCTTTTTTTTTTCTAAAGCCATTTTAAGGAAACATGAATTCCAATGGACCAACAAAAAAACTCACCTGGTTGACATCAGGAGGAATCTCAGCGATGCTCAGCAACTTCTCAAGCTTTTTGCATGAGAAATTGCTCACTCCTATGCTTTTGGCCAAGCCCAGCTTCTGACACTCTTCCATGGCCTTCCACACACCCTCATAATCAAACGGAAGCAGATCCTCCTTCTTCACCGGAAGCTCGGGCACCCCTGGCTTCAAGCTCACCGGAACATGCACAAGATACAGGTCCACGTATTGGAGCCCAAGACTCCTACGCGCAAGAACCGATCGATGTAGTGAAAACGAGGATAATGAAGCGCATGAACATGGTACTGGTATGATTCGTATGTTAACTGAGATTGTACTTGAGGGATCTCTGGAGGGCAGGGACAACGTGGTCACCATGTGCGTCACCGAACCAGAGCTTTGTGGTGATGAACAGCTCCTCACGCGAGTTTATGAGGCCGAGCTCAAGGGCATCGGCCACGGCTTCACCAAGGGGCTGCTCGGACTGGTAAATCGAGGCTGAGTCGAAGTGCCGGTAACCCAACTGGATCGCATGGAGAATGTGTTCCTTTATGTTGTCAGTGGAGCCAAACGGGGACTCGGCTGTTCCAAAGCCAAGAAGCGGCATTGCTTTGCCGTTTGTGTTGAGCTGAGCCTGAGGAATGATAACGTTGGCCATGTTTGTCCGTACTTTTTCGTGATAAGGGCGAGACCTAAAATGTGGGAATGAATCTCTTCACTGCACATATAGATCCCGTTGTAACCATATTCGAATCCGCATGAAATAACATAAATTAAGGAAGAGTACTATATCCATGTCGCGACCTTTCCCTAAGTAAATATTATCAAAAGGAAAGCTAATAATTTTTTTAGCCAAAGACTTAACGCGAACTCTTTCAATCTCATACCAATTGCAACTTTAGGGCTCTAATTTAATTAATTAAATATGCAATTTAACTCACTTAGAAGTCACCACTAATCGATTAAAAGTCAATTAGAAACTCAACTAAATTGTGGGAGAACACTTTACTTCTACAAACTAGAGAAATATCATGGATACAATAACTTTGTTACGCTAGGTAAATCTAACATCATTTCAGTACATTTTTCCTTTTTTTCAAAAAATGTTTTGGGTGCAGTCTTAGAATCCTAAGCTACTAACATGCGATGGATGATTATGCGCTTATGCAATCAATAATGCATCACTCAATAAATCAAAGTAATAATTGAATAACTTGCTAGAAATAGGGCAAACATCAATGCATTAAGCAAAGTAAAAGCTCCTTTATGTCCAAAACATCAAGTATCCTGCGATGCAAAATGTTAACTACAATATGCTTGCCCTAAACATAATTTCTAAATGCAATAATTAATTTTTCTTTTGGGTTTTTCTTCTTGTGGATGCAATTATAATCCAAGTTCCGTGATTATGTGAATTCTAATTTGACATGCACAAATTATTAGACTAATGACATGAATTATATTGATGCGATCTATATGTAACCTAATTCTAATGTGACATGCAATTTAATTTATAAGAGCCTAAACATCCAATAACTAAACAACATTGATATGATGACATGGCATGCAATGACATGGCAATGATGACGTGACAACAATAACATGGCATTGAACGATGATGCAATTGATTCTATATAATATATGCATGCTAATTTTTTTGTTTTTTTAAGCTAGAATATGAAACTAACTAAAATATATGATTACCTAATCAAACAAGAAAATAGTTTACATTAAATCCCATTCTACATTAGGTAATTCCCTAAATTACTACATGACTCTTAGGTATGTGATTCTAAATTAGAAAACTAATATAAATGCAATCCGTCATATCATGCAATGCAATTTTTTGTATTTTTCATAAGATGAATATTTACGAAATTAGCAACATGAAATGCAAGCCCAAATAATTCAAATATTAACCTTAACCCAAATTAGGAAATAAACGTAATCAAGAATCCAATCTTAATTCTTCATGATCGAAATCTTGATTATAAACGCAACTCAAACGGGAAATTTCTAACTACTGGGGTTTGCCCTAGTGGCCACTTTAAAAGGGACGTGGAGGATTAAGATCCCAATCTACTATTTAGCTTTAGGTGTCCCATGCTCTACAAAGAGGCAGAGCAAAAGTCTAAGGCTACATTTGGTTGTTTGAATTTTAATTATGATAAGACTAAATAGGAAATGATATGAAATCCAAGGAATTTTGCTATATCTTATCTACTATTTGATGATTATAATAATAAAGTCGGATATATTCACATCATATCATATATATTTTTTTATATAAATAGCATATAAATTTAAATAAATCGCAAATTTTATAAACGGAAATGGTAAAAATCTCTTACGACACTCTTGTCTACTTTATTTATATTTATTTTTTCATTTTATCTTACTCTCTTCTTTTAATTTATTTCTTTTTTTTTATTTCTTTCTTCCCCTTCCTTCATTCTCTAGTAAAATTTTATTAAATTGAAAAATGTACTAATATACCTAAAATATTAAAACACCTAAAACATGTAATAAATATATATTTATATTGAATTTATATTATAAGATAGAATTAAATTCGAATATATAAATAAAAATAATATTAAATTAAAAACCAAATTGTTATTTTTTGTTATTTTGAATTTTTTATATTACAATTCAAATATTATTTATATTGACATATAATTTTAGATTTGTTAATTTAAGAAGTTTTAACTTTCCTATTATGAAATTAGAGATCATATCCACCATTATCCCACCTCCCCATAGGAAAATTTAATCCGGCATATATCCTCCATATATTCGACTTTATCCTGTCTTGAGTAGACACTAAATGTAAGATATAATAAATTTTATCTTATCCTGAATTTTACCTTGACTGCTAACGCAACTTAAAAGTGAGAGTTAGGGTACGAGTAGAATATAACAGACAAAAAGAAAAGGGAAATTTCTTTATTGGGGTATGCCTAAAGTCTCCAAACGAATCTTGGTTAGAATCAAATAATCCCCATTAGGCAATAGGTATAAATTGAATTCGTTTTAAGAAAATACCTAATTAAATTATCGACTCCAGCGGACCAGCAGCAAGGCTACGGGATGAGTCCTAGCAAGAAGGGCAGCCGTTGAGCGTGGGGGTCACTGGCGAGGGTTGTTTACAGCAATGGGGAAGCCACCGGCGGGAGGACTAATGTTGCAACTTGGTGAAGGACTGTTCAGCGCACAGGAACAGCCATCCGCGAAGCTTCAAGGGCCAGTACGAGATCAGTGAAGACGAACAGGCGCTAACAGAACTGAGATTGCCGGTGACGGTACTGCATGGGCTCAGGATGTGTAGGAAATTCTTCGGGAACCAATGTGAGGCCGGCAGAGCTTCCGGAGGTGTTCAGGAGGGAAGGGACTTCGGGACTTTTCCCGCCGTTGGACTGGAGTAGCTGGTGAGAGTCGGCCCCGGGCTGGAACACTACGGGTGGTCTCGACTACGCGGAGACCGGCGAGACAGAAAAGCTGGGGCGCGAGGGCAGTGGCGAGTCCCAGCTGGTGAAGCGGCAGCGATGGAGAAGGCGTGGCTGTGGCAGACGCGGAGAAAGCAGCAACGTCCGTCAGAGTTCACGAGCGCCGAACGCAGACAAAAAGCTCTCCTTGCACCCGTGAATTACGTCCTCATGTTCTCTATCTTCAGCGTTTGTCCTTGTTCTAGCTCTCCATCGGCATTTTCCGTCTCCTCCCTTGTGTTGTCGCTGTCCGGTCCATCTCTCCTCCGGTACATTTCCTTTTTGAATGATTATGTCCTTTCTCCTTTTCTTGCCAAAAAAACCATTCGTTGCGCCCATATATGCCTCCTTTATTTCTTTTGTCGACTCTTTCATTTCTGTTTCTTCCTTCCAAACGTGTAACTTTTGGCTCTTGATTACATGTGGCCAGAATATTGCTTCCTCATTCCTTTTCGTGGCTGAATTTTTCAAGATCCATGTGTCGTATATGTTGGATTTTATTTAAAGCCCACGTGATTAATGGCTCATATGTGATTTGGGTTTAACAATTATTATGTGTTAAATTCCTATTGGTCAATAGAATATGTATTCTATTTATTGTACACTATGATGGATGGTATGGTTATAAAAGGCAATGGCCATAATTAGAAATTAAGTCCTCTCAATCCTAAAAAGAACAATAGTTTTTTCTCTATCAAGAACGCCAGAAAGCCTAAAGGGGTCAAGAGAGAGAAATTGAAATTTCTCATCTATAATTGATTTCTTCATAAGAAAATTTTATGGATTAAGGTACGCCTCTCGTCTATTATGATATTATGAAAATCATGTTATTCTAAGATTTTAGGTATGATGTTTGATTTGTATAGAATCGATTTTGCCCTTACAATATCACCCTCTAAGTTTCATCTCAAAATCAATATTTTCTAATTTGAAGTCCTGCATATGCAAGGCACATGGGAATTTTAGCCACCATATGATTAATGGAGTTGGCCAAACTTTCACATTGCAGGCTTAGGCTACGTTTGGTTCAGCATTTTTAATGGGCTTTTAGGCCTGAAAGCCCCTTAGGAAAATATCGAACCGTTTGGTTTAGCTTTGGAGTCAACCTAAAAGCCCATTGGGGAAATACTGAACCGTTTAGTTTAGCTTTGGAGCCGGCTTTCAACTAAAAGCTAGCCTTCAAAATGCTAAAAGCTCAAAGCTGTAGGGACTAGTTTTGTGCTTTCAGCATTTGACCGAATGCTAAAATTAATTTTTCTCTTCCAAAACTATCATTACTAATTTTTCATATTTCTGATTTTGCCCCTATTTTTTTTTTTAAATTGAGAAAGGAGCCAGCCCTTCGCTGGTTCGGCGAAGGGCTACAGCTGTCGGTGAGCTAGATCTGGCATCGGTGGCCGTCGCCCGAGGTCGGGCAACCTCCGGTGAGGGTTGTGAGACCCAACCGAGGGTCACTCGACCTAGGCAACCGTTGCCTGGGTCTCGCGGCCTTAGGCGACCTTTGCCTGAGTCTTGCGACCTCAGGCGACCTTTGCCTGGGTCTCGCGAGGGCCGCATGACCATGGCCGCCGTCACACGACCCTCGTGAGACCTAAGCAAGGGCTGCCTGAGACCGCAAGACCTAGTGTTGCAACCTAATTTTTCCATCCCAAGGGGGAAAGGAATATCAAAAAATAAATAGAAATAGGTTTGGGGGTATTGTCTAAAGAGCGGGTCTAGGATCCTCATTAGACATGAACTCTCACAAGCTCATATCCCACGTAACATTGGGTGTTCATGAAAATCTTCTAATGAGGAGCTACTAGCCTATTGGGGTAGGCTAGAAACCAAGCGATGTATGAGAGTGTACCTCACTTTTTACACAATCAAAAAATCTAGGATCAGGGACTTAATTACACTAATTAACCAATCATTGCCATTTTGGTACCTAATCTTGTTCACAAAAAGACTTTTGTCAAGTAGTTTGGATTGATTTTGGAATTATCCAATCAAGCGGGTATGTAATCATCAAAATAATAATCAATAACTAAAGGAAGCAGTAAATAAATTACAGGAGAAAATAAGCACCTAGCATCATTAAGAGGTCCTAATTAGACTAAAGGGGGCACCATAACATTGCATCATAAGTGTGCAATTAAGGCCAATTGTATCCGGAATAATAAAACCCTAGGTGAAACTGCGAAGGCATTGATTTTAAGACAATTTTAGGCCGATGATTTTCCAACACTTTTTAAGAGAAATTTGGTCCAAGAATTATTTAAAGCTTTTTAGGGAACTCCAAAACAAACTTGGAATTTTTGGGATTTTTGAATTTTTTTTTTGAAATTTCTAATATTTTAATATTTTCGAATATTTTTAATTAAAAAAATTTCCCGAAATTTTGTAAAAATTTGCGGGTTTCTGAATTTTCCATGAATTTTCTGAGATTTCGAATTTTTAATATATTTTTAATATTTTTTATTAGTTTCTGAATTTTTGGATTTTTTAATGATTTTTATATAAAAAAGATAATTGGGGCCGGGTCAGGAAACCCGGCCCTGCTAACCTGATTCGGACCCTGCCGGTCCGGGTTGGGCCACAAAATACTGGGCCGGCCCTAAATCACTAGGGATTAAAAAAGCCCACGAAATTCTTCTTCTTTTTTTAAAGCCCACGAAAATTCATTTTTTATAGAAACGGCCCATTTCTGATTTCTGCTCTCGGCTCAGCTATCTCAACCCGCGACGAACCCAACCCGGCTTACACAAGCCCAAGACGAAGCCCATCTCCTTATTCTATTTTGGCCTTTTTTGTTTTTTTTTTTTTTCTCTTATTCTGTTTTTTTTTTTTCTTCTTCCCTGGTCTTCTTCTTTTTCGTTCTTCTTCTCCCGCAGCCTGCTTCTTCACCACGCTGATGTCTTGCTCCACCGAATCTACCCTCAACGAAGCTATGTTTTGGGCACACCTACTTCACCGAGACATCATCATCGACGAACTCAGCACTAGGACTTCGCGAGATAAACAGGAAAGACTGACTAGGGTGAGACCGCGGGCTTCTCCGGCGAAGGGCATGTTTCCGACGAGAGGGGTGTGCGCGAAGGCCGACTCGAACAATGCGAGATGTGCCACCAAAAATCGAAGAAAACACCGATGGCAGTGTCGGGACAACAATATTAGAACAAATCGTGTAGATAACGGGGATCTAAGCTCCGGTTTTAAGGATTCAAGTTCGCTTCTTCATTGAAGCATTTCATCAAGCAATTGGGATACCCGAACGAGCGCCGACGGTCTTGGCACACAGCATACAGAGACTATGAAAGAAAAATATAAAGGCGACGAGAGCCGGAGCTCGCGCGAGCCGGACGGCCGCAAGCTCCGGCCCAGCGCGTCCGAAACAGAATACGGGGAAAACCGGGCCTACCTGTTCAGCTTGAGGATGAAGTCGGGAATGTCGTCGGATGGGCTCGTGCGCGGCTGAACCCCTCTCTCTCCCGCTCTCGGTCGCTGGGTTCGCCTTCTCCCTCTCGAGCTCCCTCGGCTAAGCCAGAAAACCAGCCCCTCTCCTCTCTGTTTTCCCTCTGCAACTCTCGGTTCTCTCCTCTTCCCCCATTTCTTTTTCGGTTTTCTCTCTTCAGCTTAACCTCCTCTCTCTCGGTTCTTTCTCTTTCGCGTGCCCCCCGTTTCTGCTCTCTCCGCCCTGTTCTCTCGGCTGAGCCCGGGACCGAAACCTCTCCCGCTGCCCTCTCTTTTTCGCTGCTCTGCTGCTCCCCCTCCTCTGACTTGCTACTGCTGCTTTTCTGCTGACTTGCTCAAATTGTTTTGTCCTTCTTGCAGGCTGCTCTCTCCGCGCGTGGAAGAAGGGAAGAAGAAGAAAAACGAGCGGGCCGGGCCGAGGAAGAAGAAAAAAAAGGAAGGAAGGAAAGTGGGCTGAGCCCATGCGGGGAGGAAAAGATGGAAAAAGGGAAAGGGGCCGGGCAGGCCCAGCCCTGGCCCGGACCCACAATTTTCTCTTCTTTTTTTTTTTTAAATTCGATTTTTTTAAATTTATTTTTTTTTAAAAGGGAAAATCCCTAATTTTTAATGCTACTAAGTCTTAAATAAAATGGCAAAATTTAGGTGTCAACACTTAGGTGACGGTCACCTAAATCAAGCGACCCTCAGCTGGGTTGTGCGACCCTCATCGAAGGTCGCTTGACCTCGAGTGACCTCAATCGATACTGCCGCCGCTGATCTGCTGATGGCGCTAGCGCTTTCGCCTGCCTGGGTTTAGTTCAATTTTCAAAGAAGAAGAAGAAGAAGAAGATATATATATATAATACCCCTCAAAACCCTTTTTTTTATTTTCTTATCTTTTCTTCCTTTACTTTTTTTTTTCCTTTTCTCTTCTCTTCTTTTCTTCTATTCGTTGAGAACTAGCGACAAAAGGGTAGATATTGGTTCTCTATAGGTTCGGTAGAGAAATTCTCGACGATCTTCGAATCTGTACTAAAGAATTCCATTTGGTTTTGTAAGCTGGTGTATAGCCCCAGGTTTTGCCCTGTCTCATGGATAAAAATAAAGTAGAAATATACAATTGGTTTTCTTGTAAAACAAAGTTGTCTAACCAAAACACACAATTAGTTCACTTGTGAAATACAGTCTCGCGAAAACATACAATGAGTCACTTGTTTATGTAGGAATATTTCAAATAATAAAATGTTCAAATAATGCCATTTTATGATCTTTATCTACTTTTTTAAGTGAAAAAGGATAAAATAGCCATTCAAAAAAGGACATAGTTCCGTAAAAGTAACTCTGATTGCGCCGCTTGCAGTATACATACAAACAAGGCACACTAGACAAAACCTTTAAAAAATCCCAATTTTAGGATATATCTCAATTTTGTTCCGAATTTTGTTTGGCTTAAAAAAATCCTCAATTTTCGCTTTAGTCCTTAATCTGCCTACGCATCCAAAAGTCATCACTTATTTCTTCAAGATTAATGACATTAAGATGTTGTTATTCCATATGAAGGTAGGGAGGCTGCTATTATTTCATACGAAGACAAGAATGTTGATGAATGTGCATATTCTGATCATGAATTTCTAACTAACATTGATATTGATAATTTTGAAGAAACTAGTGATAATTTTTGGACATATGGGTGATATGAGACAAGAGTGAAAATGAGGGATTTTTTTAGACAAAAAAATTTTGGAAAAATTAGGATTTTACCTAAAATTGAGGTTTTTTTTGGGAATTAGGCTGAAAATATATATATAGTGTGGAGCCCACTTGCCTAAGTCAAAATTCAATACAAAGTCCTAGTAAAAAATCACCAAAAATGTTCTAAGCTTATGATAGTTGTGCTAATTCAATCATAAATCTTTTAATTTGACCAATTTAATCTTGAAACTTTGAAAATTAATTGTGGAGCCCACTTGCTTGAGTCAAAATCTAATACAAAGTCCTAGTAGGAAATCACCAAAAAAGTTCTAAGCTTATGATAGTTGTGCTAATTTAATCATAAATATTTTAATTTGGCCAATTTAGTCTTGAAACTTTTGAAAAGTTGACAATTTAATACATTTGATTGATTTTGGTTAGATATCATTGATGTGGCACCGCTAATGCCGATATGCCATGTTAACGGTACAATGTAATATGGGTGACATTCACATCAACAATTTTCAGTCAATTAGGATGGCCCTTGTCGACTTCCCTCCATCGACCATGGCAGAGGGTAGAGAGAAGAAAGGGAAAAAAAAAGAAAAAGGAAAAAGATAAAATACCATTCAGTCAAAGAGCTTGGAGATAAATATGTCACATGAGTACAAGTTAATGGTTTTTTTTTTATCACAAAAAAATTGGCATAAATATGTCATAATAGATATAGTTTGGGGTTTTTAGTGTCACAAAAAAATTATGGTAAAATGATGATAAATGGCATAGTTTGGGATTCTTTAATGTCACAAAAAAAATTAAAGGTAAATTTGTCATAAGTAGCATAGTTTGAGGTTTTTAGTGTCATTTTTACAAAATTTTATGACTAAATTGATCAAATTGAAATATGTAGAACTAAATGGACATAAATGCAATAAATTTAAGATTTTTTTGCTAATTTTCCCAAAAATGAATAGATAATTCCATAGAGAAAGTGAATTTTTGGATTTGTCCAATGGAACCCATCGGCATCAAGTGGTGCCACATGTCTATCACTGAGTGGCCCGAGACTATTTGGTCATCGGGACTACCTACTATTTTCGTCACACACTTCGATGACTAGTTAAAAGTTGGTCAATATATACACTTTAAAGCTCTCTCTTCATTTATGAACAAAATTGCACCGTTCTAAAACAGAAGGAACTAATGGGGGTTCAAATCCCCACCTTCGTAGGAAGAGTTGGGGTGGGGACAAATTTAGTTTTAAAAGTGAGTTTTGATTTTTACGTCTGCAATGAGTCTAGGCAAAAATCTGAATGTTAAAGTAGGAGTAAAATATAACCGATCAAAAAAAAAGAAGAAGAAGTACTAGCATTCGTTTGGCATTAAAGTTCAACACTCTTAGAATAGTTAATAGAATAAGTCTCAAGTTGAAGGAACTTATTGCAGATATTGATAATTCTTAATCAAATCTCCTCATCCCAGAGCTCTTCGGCAGACTTGTAAGGACCAACTGGGGATACAAATTCAAGTCCGGGGTATCCTTTCTTTTGTGGAATTTGACGAATTTTGTTCAGCTCTTCAAGGCTCAAGCTCCAGTCGAATATGTCAAGGTTCTCTTTCATCCTCTCCACATTGAAGCTTTTCACAAGCACGCTGATTCCTTGTTCATGTGCCCACCTTAGACAAACCTTCATGCATAGAGATGAGTAATGCTCGGTTAATGAGAAATGAGCTTGACCATGAATGAAACACATTCATATATGTAATGAGAAAAGAGTATACTAAATTACATATGTACAAAGATAATAATCAGAGATATATCAATAGAGATGAGTAATGTTCTAGCATTTTACTTAGCTCTAGCTTAATTGCTGAACAATGGTTAAGTGATCCATTAAATCTCTTATGGGGCAACAAGGTCATCCAATATTACAAAATAGTTAAATATGATATAGGGAAATGAGTACGAGGCCTTGCGAGGGTAAAATTTAATCTCTTTTTGTAACAAAATAAAATAAATGTTTAGGGTTCATATGTTACGTATCTATAACGGACTATAGCATGGCCGCATATGATACTAATTTAAATGGACCAAGTGTGTACATAAGTCATGTGAATCAATATTCAGACGCATAGCATCATCAAATTCAAAAATAAAAAAAAAAGGGTAAGAGATTGATGACAACCTGGGCAAGTGTCTTCCCTTTGGCTTTGGCAATCTCTTGTAGCGCCTCGCATTCCATCACTCTATTGTTTCCCCAAAGGGTTCCTTTGGCGCCTAACGGAGAGTAGGCAGTGACGTGTATTCCCTTTTCCTTGCAGAATTCCCTTAGCTTCTGTTGCTGCCATAGGGGGTTCATCTCCACCTACACAATGAAATCATATCCATTTCAATTATACAATAGAATCTCGCACCCTTTTATTAAGGTGTGATGAATCAGGACTAATCTTAAGATTAAAACGAGTTACTTTAGAAAAAAGAAGTTTTATTGATTATAGTAAATTTCATGTTTGTTCCTAAAAACGCTCATGATGATACTTATTTGGTTTCTTCACCATAATAGATTTTGTCCACCAAACTATCCATTTAATTTGAATGCCTCCAATAGTTTTCTTTTTCAGGGTATGACAAAAATTCTTTGAGTAAGACGTTCTTGAGCAGAATTCGGGTAACAAATTTGACTCGATCGATAATTAATGGAAGCGTTTATCCTTCAAGAGTTGAATTCTTTTGGGTGGTGCTAGGAGCCTAGGAGATTAGATTTCAATTGCCCTTACCCATTCACGTAGGTTTTAAATGTGCCTTACTACTTATGCATAAAAATTTCGGAGGGCCGGGTTTTTGCCCCCGACTAATCTTTTTTAATGACGGGTTACACGAGTTATGTGGCCCACACGTAAATCTAACAGGAACAAAACACAAAACAGGAAAGGGAAAAGAAAAATAAAATCCCCAAAATCTAACCCTCTCTCTTCCCTCTTTCTCCCATCTGCATGTGTTGCCCGCCGCCTCATTGCCATCGCCGACAGCATCCCTGCACCGATGGGCCTCCATTGACAGCCCTGGGCCATCTACAATGGCCCTAGCCAACAAGCCAGTGAAGCAACTCTCTCTCTCTCTCTCTCTCTCTCTCTCTCTCTCTCTCTCTCTATGGTCAGGTCAGGTCGTGGAAAGCTTAACAAGATGCCCATTGGCGTCGTCAACCTCAGGCAGACTCCATGGTGGAGGTCGCGACCTCCCTGTGAGTTGCCGAGAGGAGGGATGACATTGGGGCTCGCCAGCTCGAGGACAGCGGCTGCAGGCTCTGCAAGGGTGGCGCCTCGAGCATGTGGGTGGACAGTGCGGTGGCGGCCTTCACGAGCACCGTAGCTCGCAGGAATAGAGGGGAATGGAGGAAGAGAGAGAATGAGGGGAGAGAGGTTCTTGATTTGTCCAAGCTGAATCACCTAGATGAAGTGTTTCTTTTTTGTCTTTTGCTGGGAAAAACCCATAAACCTGGACTTGGGTCAAAATCTCACATCCGTCGAACTGCCCGAAGACTGAATTAACATATAAGAGCAACGCTAGACTTGCAATGAACTTGACGTTTGGAAAACATGTTTTTGGTAGCTTTTCTTTGTTATGTAGAACATGTGTTTTCCTAAAGCAATTTTAAGGAAATGTCAATTCCAATGGACCAACAATATAACTCACTTGGTCGACAGCAGGAGGAATCTCAGCGATGCTGAGCAGCTTCTCAAGCTTTTTGCATGAGAAATTGCTCACTCCTATGCTTTTGGCCAACCCCAGCTTCTGACATTCTTCCATGGCCTTCCACACACTCTCATAATCTAACGGAAGCAGATTCTCCTCCTTCACTGGATACTCACAGACACCTCCCTTCGCGCTCACCGGCCAATGCACCAGATACAGGTCCACATAATCGAGCCTGAGGTTTCTACGCACAAGAACCGACCAATGCAGTGAAAACGTGGATAAAGAAAAGTATAAACATGGTGCTATGTGCTTCGTATGTTAACTGAAATTATACTTGAGGGATCTCTGGAGCGCGGGAACAACACAGTCGCCATGTGCGTCGTTGCACCAGAGCTTTGTGGTGATGAACAGCTCCTCACGTGAGTTTATGAGGCCGAGCTCGAGGGCTTCAGCCACAGCTTCTCCGAGGGGCTGCTCGGACAGGTAAAGCGCAGCTGAGTCGAAGTGTCGGTAACCTAATCGGATCGCATCAAGAAAGTGTTCCCTCAGATTGTCAGAGTAGCCTATTGGGTACTCGGCTGTTCCAAAGCCAAGATGCGGGATCGCTTTACTGTTTTTGTTGAGTTGAGTCTCCGGAACAGTAATCTTGGCCATGTTTCTCTGTATTTTTCCCTGATACAGACGAGACCTAAACTGAAGGAATCAATCTTTTTTCATCCCATCAACGGATCCCTGCTGCAATCATATCTCGATCGGCATGGACGATTCGCATGTCGAGAATCCTTGCATCGGGTGAAATAAAATATTCAATGGACGTGATCAATCATGGCATTGCGCACCACATAATGCGTGTGAAAAATCCCAAGCATTAGGTAAATTAAAATATGCATGCATGTGAAGATGTTTAAAATAAAATATTCAATGCATGTGAAGAATTCTGGCACTGTGTAATATAAAATGTACCCTTTTGAAATGAGTGGCCACTAGAATACAAACTTCGATAAATGAGTGGAAAAATGAATTATTTTGATGTGATGGCAATGATGAGAGTGCGCCCTAGAACCATTTTGCGAAGAAAATCATCAAATGTGGTTCCAAATTATATTAAAGTAGCTGTTTTATCACTAGGGGATTGTGGTTAGATAGGAAGAGTCTTTTCCCTTCACGAATCGTAGAGTTATGCGGATGCACAATCAAAAGTTGACAAAAGAAAAAATTGAAGAAGAAATTAACCAACCACCATCCAAGTAGTGAAATCAAATTAGTTGTCGTATCATCATGTTTATGTAGAATTTCTTAGCATAAATAATAATAAATCAAGAACGAATTCGATCCATATATGACTATAAAACATCAAAACTTGTATGTACAATGGAATTAAAACGTACCTTTTTGAACCATAGCCTCACTTGATGAAAAACAGATTAGACTAACGATAATCAGCGATTTATTGGAATATCAAATATTTCTCTCTATGACCTATTTTAGTGTATCATCTTTTAATGGGATTAAACAATTGTAATCTACCATTTTATAAGCTAGAGAGGAGACTTAGCAAACCCTAATCAATAGTGTATCAACTAGGCTCTTCTCATTACGGGTTTCAGTTAACACAATTACCTACATTTTGTTGTTCAACTAGGCCCGTTATTAATAGATGCAAAAACATAATTTAATAAGATTACTTGAGGATTTAAAATATATTGGAATATTCATTAACCCGATTATTTAAAATAGAAAATCAATTAACTAATGTAAGCCCATTATAGGAAATTTTCAACTGTTTAAAGTCCAATATGCTCACACAAGTCTTTAGATAAATCAAGCCTTAGAGGCCACGAGTGGTGGGTATTGGTTCTCTATAGGCTTAGCACTACAATTCTCAACAATCTTTGAATCTTGATTAGAGGATTCCATTTTAGTATGTAAGCTCATGAGTAGCCCTATCTATTCCCTAACTCATCAATCAGAATAAGGGATAAATGGGAAAAAGTTGGTATAAGACCAGTGGAGCGGTATAGAATAATGGCATTTAGGAACTTTGTTGATAATTGTTCGTTTATGGAGATTGATAGTAAATGATGTGCTTTCACTTGGACAAACCATAGAGAAGAGGACTGAGCTAGTAAAAAATAAGCTTGATCGTGCACTTTGTAATCTAGAATGGTGAGTTATATATCCTAATGTTGAGGCTTTTGCTCTTCCAGCTATAGGATCCGACCATTGTCCCATTTTAGTATGTTGTGATCCAATACAACAAAAGAAACATAAACTATTCAAATTTGAAGCTTACTAGTTGGATCATCCAAAGTTTAAAATAGTAGTGGAAAATGTGTGGAATGCTGAAAATGGGCACAACCTAAATATAGTGAGGAAAACTAAAATAGTGGTTGTTGCGTTACGGAGATGGAGTCAAAAAACTTTCAAGAATGCAAATAGATAGATTGAGCGGATGCAGGGAACTCTCATAGCCTTTATGAATAGACATGATGTTGTTGCTAATGGGGAGGACTATAGAACAATTGTAGAACGTATTGAAACTCTATGGCGACAAGAGAAAATGTATTGGGGGATGCGTTCAAAAATCAACTGGTTGAAATATGACAATCGAAATACATAATTTTTTCATGCAACAACTATCCAAAGGAGGCAAAGGAACATAATATCGATGCTACAACTTGCTGAAAATACATGGAGCCGTGACCCTCAAACAATTCAACAACATATTACGGTGTTTTATAAACAGCTGTACACATCGTCGGATCCTGGAACTATCAAACACTATTAGCTAATTGCCCATTGGTTGTTACTACAGAGATGAATGAGGCCCTAATGAAACAAATTACAATGGAAGAAGTACACCAAGCTGTTTTTCAACTGGGAGCTACCAAGGCACTAGGGCCAAATGGTCTAAATGGTATGTTCTACCACCATAATTGGCTCTATTAGTTGAGAATTAGAAAAAGAAAGCGGAAATTCCAGGTTGTGTTGAAACTGGCCATGTAGAAAACGTATGATAGGGTGGAGTGAGACTTTCTTTGTGACTGTATGCTGCATATGGGCTTTTGTGAGAAATGGGTATAGCTGATAAAGTTTTGTGTATCTTTAGTCAGCTTTAGGTTCAAAGTTAATGGGAAACTAGGCAAAGTGTTTTACCCCACCAAAGGAATTAGACAGGGCAACCCCCTATCCCCCTATCTATTTATTATAGTGGCTAATGCCATATCCTCCCTTATGCATAAAGCTGTGAATAATGGTACCATAAAAGAAATTAGACTTAATCCTCACTGCCCTACTCTGTCACATCTTTTATTTGCAAATGATGCTATTTTCTTCTTGAATGATACAACTAGAGAAGCCCAAAACCTTGCTAATACTCTAAATAGCTACTATTTTGCTTCTGGTTAGTCCATCAACTTAAACAAATCAAGGGTATATTTTGGAAAAGATTGTCCCCAGGAGTTGAAACAAAACATCGCTACAGAATTACGTGTTCCTATAATTAAAAAAATAGGGAAATATTTGGGAATTCCATCCGATTGGGTCAAACCAAGAAACAAATGTTTGCCTGGTTGCTAGCGAAGGTTGACAAAAAACTAGAGGGATGGAAAGAGAATTTAATATTGAAGGCTAGTAAGGAGGTGCTCCTTAAAATGGTTGTTCAAGCTCTACCACAGTACACTATGACCATCTTCAAAATCCCTATTTCGGTTTGTAGAGCAATAGAAAACAAAATTTCCTTTTTTCTGGTGGAAATAAAATGTGAGGAACAAAGGCATTCACTGGAAGAACTGGAATCTATTGAAGACTAGAAAGGATAAAGGGGGCCTTGGTTTTAAAAACTTGGTTGACTATAATAGGGCTATGTTGGGCAAACAAACTTGGAGGCTAAGTCAAGCTCCAGAGGCATTATGGAGCAGGTTTTTAGAGGGCTTTATTTCCCCAATGGCGACTTCTGGAAGGTAAATAAAGGACCTAGGTCATCCTGGAGCTAGCAAAGCCTTTTAATGGGCAAAGATGTGATTGTCTCCAAAGTAAGATGGGAGGTCGAGGATGGGAGGAGTATTAATGTGTGGGAGGACAGATGGTTGAACTCTGGCCCAATTGGCGGACCAGCTAATGTAAATGACCCTAAGATAGTAAATGACTTAATCACTCCAAGAATACGAACATGGAACATTCAACTGTTGTAGGAGACATTTGCAAATAATATTGTTCAAGAGATCCTGGCAATCCCCCTAAGTCTATGTCCTAAGCCAGATAAACTAGTGTGGTCAACAAGCAAATCAGGAACTTATAACGTGAAGAGTGGATACAACAAATTGCGCAACTCAGATATGGCAACAAAAGGCACTTATACTTCATCATCCTATTCTGTCCCTAACAAATTATGGTCTGAACATTGGAGCCTGCGGAATCATCCCAAAGTCAAGTTCTTTATATGGAGTGTGTGTAACGAAGGGCTAGCAACGAAAGTTAATCTTCATAAACGACAAATCATACCTACACCAGCATGCCCTGTCTGTGCCCAGCATCCAGAGTCGACAGAGCATCTATTTCTGCTATGTGGCTGGACAAAGCAAATTTGGTCAGATTCGAGAGTCACAATCCATGTTTCCGCAACATCTATTTCAAGGATGGACAAGTGGGTGTATGAGTACCTCACTTCAGGTGTCTCACACAGGGAGAAGGCCGTCTTTGCCAACATTCTATGGTTGATCTGGAAAGCGAGAAACGCTATGACCTTTCAAGGAAAAACGCCGAACCCAAGCCCTATCATAAGTGAAGCGAGCCTAATGCACCAGCTTTTCACAAAATGGAACTCCACAAAACAAGACAGAGAAGCTGGGTACTCGGACACGCATACCTGGTCTCCTTCTAGCTTGAGATGAACTCAAATTGAACATTGATGCTACCTGGGACAGCTCTGAGATGAAGGGATCTATGGCAAGGATCTGTCAAGGGAGCACCGACGTAATTTTTTACGATTTCACGAGGACCATCCATGCAGAATCGGCCTTTGTAGCGGAAACCCTAAGGGTGCGTGAAGCTTTGCTCTGGTTTCAGAAGGTTCAAAGCTGTGGGGAAGAGAAGTACAACATCCCCAAACTACCCCCACGAACTAAACTGAAGACAGTGATAGTTACAAATTGCTTACCAATAGTTGAAGCCATCTTGGGCCGGGCTAAGTGTTCATGGGCTTGCCAATCCGTAGTGTTAGACTGCCGAGAATTACTGGCCCAATTACCCAATACATCCCTGAAGTATGAACCTAGAGAAACGAACCGGGCCGCCGATTGGATATCCAAAGCTCATAGATCGGGATCTCTACCAACCACCTTGGTCTCCATGCCGCCACAACCTCTTTTACAAATTTTATGTTTAGACCATGAGAATGAATGTAATTTTTCGATTTCGTAAATAGAGACAAAGCATTTTCCAATCAAAAAAATAAAAATAAATAAGAACCTCATGTGAGGCTATTTTCTCAAAAGAGGGGTCTAGACGGGGGAGAGAGATGGTAAAAAAAGGGAAAGGCAGTTCAATGTGATGCACAATCCCTATATAAAATCGATAAAACATATCTCTAACACCTTTCAAGCTAGCTTGATTGTGCCAGCCCTACAATGGACGAGGCCAACAAGATGGCTGATGCCGTACATACATTGGTACTATATGGGAAAATATTATAAATATTTGCCATTTTGGTATCTACTTACTCCATCCAAAATCAGATCGGAGCAAAAGTCATAACATGTATGATGCCAAGTTAATTATTGGTTTATTGTAATGGAATGAGGAAAATATTCGATCTTACAATTCAATCAACGCGAATCAATGCGAAATAATCAGAGAAATAAACGAGAAACAACAAAGATTTACGGTAATTGATTCTTGTGTCATTATCTATTACACTAAAGAGAGTTAGTAGCGAATGATCCATTAGATAATCAAAGAATTACAAAGTAACAATTGCCCACACACTTAAGTGTTTACCTAACTTAAATTATGCCCAAACCTATATGTTTACCAATAACAAAACTTATTGAATGCAGAACTCATGGCACAAATCCACCGTGTTCTTAAATTCTTCGTGCCATGAAGAAAGGGCTCCTCCTCTCTGTACGTCCCCTTTCCTTTTGCTTTGTTGCGGCTATAACCGGAGGCCTTGAGTTTGTACCAGAAAAGGAAGAAACCCACGGAACTTCCGAAAGGCCAGAGATGACGTCCACTGTAAGTTTTGGCAAGAGGTTCAATTCTTGGTCAACCAGTCAATCTTGGATATTTGTTCTCCTTTTTTCTTTTTAACAAATCGGTGGAGCTTAAAATGGAAGTATAATTTAACTTAACATAGTTGGAGGATACACTTTGAAACACCTCTCTATTGCGCTGCTAAAGGGCGGATGAGCAGAATTACACTGTTCTAACACAGAAGGGACTAGCATTCATTGGCCATTAAGGTTCAGCACTCTTAGAAAAATTCATTGGATAAGTAAAGTTGAAAAAACCGATTGAAGCAATTAATGCTTCTTAATTAAATCTCCCCGTCCCAGAGCTCTTCGGTGGACTTGTAAGGTCCATCTGGGCATACAAATTCAAGTCCAGGGAATCCTTTCTTCTGTGGAAGTTGACTAATTTTGTTCAACTCGTCGGGGCTCAAGCTCCAGTCAAATATGTCAAGGTTCTCTTTCATCCTCTCTGTGTTGAAGCTTTTCACTAATATGCTGACTCCTTGTTCATGCACCCACCTTAAACAAACCTTCACGCAAACCAATAAGAGTAAAGAGTAAACTTGCTAAGTACACACATAATAATCAGAGAGATGTTAATAGAGATGAGTAATGTTCTAACATTGCACTTAGTTCTAGCTTAGCTGTTGGGCCATGGTCAATCGATCCGAATCTCTTACGGTACGATAGGGTGATCTAATATTGATGAATGGTTATGTGTCGTATAGGAAGCTTGTACAAGGCATAGGAGGGTAGAATCTAGTTTCTATCTCCTGACCAAATTGATTAGTTTATTAGGATTCATATCTCACGTAACCATCGCTGACCTTAGGCTAGCTACATAGAATATTGATTCAACAGGACCTAGTGTCTAAATAATCAATGTTTGCATGCACAGCGTCATCAAATTCAAGAATGAAAAGGTGCATAGACATGGATAACGACCTGGGCAAGCGTCTTCCCTTTGGCTTCGGCAATCTCTTGCAGCACCTCGGATTTCATCACTCTATCGGAACCCCAAAGGGTTCCTTTGGCGCCCAACGGAGAGTAGGCAGTGATGTGTATTCCCTTTTCCTTGCAGAATTCCCTTAGCTTCTGTTGTTGCCACAAAGGGTTTACCTCCACCTTCACAATCAAATCACACCCATTTAAATCATAAATAAAAAATCACACTCTTCTTGTAAAGTCTAAGGAATTTAGAGTCATCTTACTCAATATTAAAACTTGATGTTTGAAAGCTAACGGATCTCGCAATTCAAGTAAAATATTAAAGAATGATATTATTGGTGAAATCAACAGCATTAATAATGAACACGCAAGATTTACATATTTCAAGTCCAGTGTCTATACCTATATATAGAAAGAGCCTACAATAAAGAATCTCAAGCAATCGGAAGCCAAGTTAACCAGTAAGTCGTCTGACCAGCACCTAAATCTCCGAGTGCAGTGCTCTTCTTAAGACTGAAACCAAAGATCCATTAATTCATTATTTTATATAAAGAAATTGAGCCCCAGTAGAAAGGTGGCCGAGTCTTGAATGAAACTCCTCTTCTGTTATATTCCATAGAGAAATCATTATGTAACAGTTTTTGATGTACAGTGAGAATAATAATCTGTTTTAGACCACAAAAAAATCAAATTATAAATAATTATAAATTTTTGTAAGGTCCACTCCTTTAAGAATTTGTAATTCACAATAAGCTATTATTTTCACAATAACCCAAAAACTATCATGCTAACAAAGCCCTTATATATCTAGCTGATTGGCATTGCCTCTTAAGGACAATGGTAACTTCCTTTTTTTTTTGGCAAAAAACAAAAAAGGCAACAATTCAGACTTTACTAATTGATTTTTTGGTTCGCTCAAGTTCAAGACATATGTTCTAATAGAACTGATCGCTTAAGAAAAAAATATCTACTTGTTTATAGTAAGTTTGATGCTTTTTCCTGTAAAGAAAGCTCATGATAAAACTTACATGTTTTCCGTACTATAACTGATTTTATCCTCCAAATTATCTCTATAACCTCGGTGTCTTCAATATTTTTCTTTTTCTAGATATGATATGAACGCGTGCTGCCAATTTTGACTTCAACGTTAATCAAAATGATGCGTTTATCCTTCAAGACTTGGATTCTTTTGAGGGGTGCTAGGAGCCTCAGAGATCAGATTTCGGCGTCTATGCCATCCGCATTGGTTTTAAAAGCGCCTAATGCTTACGGATCAAAATTTCAAAGGGTTGTGTTTTGGTGTGGGAGGAAATTTCCTCCGATTTTTTTTTTTTTTTATTGATGGGTTACATGAGTTATTTAACACACATGCAAATCTAACCTAACATGAACAAATCACGAAAAGGAGGGAGAAAACAAGCATTCCAAAGCCTAATACACTCTCTGTCTCTTTTGCTCGGGTTGGATCGGGTTTTGTAAGGCTTGAAAAGCCGATGCGATGACCTTGGCTTGGCGGTCCTCAACCTCGAGCAGTCTCCCTAGCGCAGGTTGAGATCTCCCCGCGGGTTGTGGATGGGGAGGGAAGACACGGGGCTCGCTGGCTCAACGACAGCAGCTGCACGCTCAGTGAGGGTGGCGCTGGAGCATGGTGGGGTGGACAGTGCAGCGGCGGCGGCATTCATGGGCACTGCAGCTCGCGAGAATAGAGGGGAAGGGAAAGAGGAAGAGGGAGAAAGAGAGGAGAGAGGTTCTTGTTTTGTCAAAAGTGAATAACCTGGATGAAGTTTTTGGGAACTCCGCGAAGACTGAATTGAAGATATATAAAAGGAGCACTGCTAGACTTGCAATAAACATGTTTTTCGGAAAACATGTTTAGGGTAGCTTTTCTTTGTTATGACAAACATGGTTTTTTTTTTCTAGAGCGATTATAAGAAAACATGAATTCCAAGGGACCAACAATAAACTCACTTGGTTGACAGCAGGAGGAATCTCGGAGATGCTGAGCAACTTCTCAAGCTTTTTGCATGAGAAATTGCTCACTCCTATGCTTTTGGCCAAGCCCAGCTTCTGACACTCTTCCATGGCCTTCCACACACTCTCATAATCAAAGGGAAGCAGATCCTCCTTCTTCACCGGAAGCTCATACTCACCTGCCTTCACGCACACCGGCCAATGCACCAGATATAGGTCCACGTACTCGAGCCCGAGATTCCTACACACAAGAACCGACCGATGCAGTGAAAACGAGGATAATGAAACGTACAAACACGGGACTGTATGATTCATAGGTTAACTGAAACTGTACTTGAGGGATGTTTGGAGTGCGGTGACAATACAATCACCATGCGCATCGCTGCACCAGAGCTTTGTGGTGATGAACAGCTCCTCACGCGAGTTCACAAGGCCAAGCTCAAGAGCTTCAGCCATGGCTTCTCTGAGGGGCTGCTCAGACAGGTAAAGTGCGGCCGAGTCAAAGTGTCGGTAACCCAATCGGATCGCATTGAGGAGGCATTCCTTCACGTTGTCAGAGGACCCGAATGGGTACTCGGCTGTTCCGAAGCCAAGAAGCGGGACCGCTTTGCCATTTTTGTTGAGTTGAACCTCAGGAACAGTAATCTTGGCCATGTTTCTCTGTTTTTTTTTCTTGATACAGACGAGACCTAAACTGAAGGAATCGATCTTTTTTCATCCCATAAGTGGATCCCTGCTGCAACCATATTCCAGTCGGCAAGGAATATTTGCATGTGAAGAATCCAATCCGTACATCGTGTGAAATAAAATACTCAATGCACGTGAAGAATCGGGGCATTGCGTACCATAAAATGCGTGTGAAGAATCCTTAGCATTGGGTGAATTAAAATACGCATGCATATATTCAGTGCATGTGAAGAATTCTGGCATTGTGTAATATGAAAAGTACCCTTTTGAAGTGAGTGGCCATTAGAATACAAGCTTTGATAAACGAGTGGAAAAATGAATTATTTTGCTGTGGCTGGCGATGATGAGAGTGCGCCAATTAGAACCATTTTGCGAAGAAAATTATAATATTCAAGCTCTTTTTGGATTGGTGGGCCCACTTGGGTTTTATAAAAAGAAAAGAAAAGAAAAGAAAAGGAGAGTTGAAAAGTAAAAAGGAGAAGGAGAGAGAATGTGGGGTTCACTCCCACTTACAGACGCGAAACCAGTCGGGAGAAAGAAAAAGAGAGAAAACGGAAGAGAGGGAAGGAAGACGAAAGGGAAACAAGGAGAGAGGTTTCGCACGTGTATGCCGTGGGAGCCTCGCAAAGCCGACTCGATAACTTAACGCCCGGTGAGTACACGCGCCCATTTTTTCCTCCAATGGAAGCATTTTTCTGACTTATGGCTCAAATTCGGAACATTGGGAATATTGAGCAGCGAAGTCCGATTTTTGAGTTCTTGAGCCGTGAAAATTTATAAGAATTATAGTTTAGGAAGTGATGGACCCATAAGATTTTATAGATTTGAATTTGAGCTTGTGGTTTGTTTGAAATGAAATTTTGAACTTCTCCACGCGATTTCACCTTGAGGTATGATTTTTGTCGGTTTCGGCTCAAAATTGGGTTGTCCAACTTATGGGTCTTCTAGTGCTTGGAATTATCTTCATTTTGACTGCAAGATTGCTTGGATCGGAGTTCGGATGAGAAAATTTTAGCATATTTGAGTTTCGAGCTCAAACCTTGCATTGTGAACGGCTTTGAATAATCGCTTCGGATTGGCGGTTTGTTAGCTCATATGGGTCATTTTACATTTTATTAGTGTTAAGGCGTAGTTTAGTTGTCTCATAGTTGAGGTAAAATTTTATTGGATTTTAATTTATTCCTCAATTATTTATTAGGATCGCAAGTTTGACGATATAAGTACTGTTTTATTGGATCGTAGATAATGAGGTGAGTGGTACTATATCTTTTTTGAATTTGTAAAATTCATGTGAGAAAATTATATGGCTTATATATAACATGGAATTATGAAATGACATTATCATTGCATAAAAATCAGATCGGACATGAACTACATTTTGATTGTTTATAAAGGTTATTGACCCTCGAATTTTTGTTTATTTTGTTTTAAATGCCCATTTATTTTGCATATATAAATACATATTAATATACAGAAAAGATAAAAAAAAATTTCAAAAAAAAATCGAAAATTCAAAAAAATTATTATTAAATAAAATTCGGTCGGCCCAGCCCAACTTTTTAATTTCTCAGCCCACTCTTTTAACTTCTTCATTTCAGCCCATCTCCCTCTAGTTCTTCTTAGGCCCATCCCCTCTTCCCTTTGATTTTCAACCCCATCATCTCTTCTATTTTCCTTCTTTCACACACGCACAAAAAAACGCAGCAGCAATACGCGAGGAAAAGACGACGTCGTTCGGGCGCCGCCCTTACGCCTCACGTCAGCCGCGTGACGCCAGTAAGGGAATTCCCTTGCTGCTCGGACGGACGAGGAGGAGCTCCGCCGCTCGAGAGAGAACATAGAGAAGAGCAGACAGACGGCAACGACGCCGCTCGGATGCGACCCCACCGCGGCGAAAGACAAGAAAACCGGAGGAGCAAGCTGAGGGATAAAGCAGCCAGCTGACTGAGCAGAAAAAAAACCAAAAAAAGTGTAGAGGAGGACGGCGACACACAGACGTACGCCCACGGAGGAAAGGGGCACACAGATCTGAAAAAGAACACCGGCGGCAACAAGGCTGGACGATACTGTTCGGCGACCCCCCTCTCCCGGCGGCGACGATTTTCAGAAAAAGAAAAAAACGCAGCGGAGGAGCAGAATCGGAAGGAGAAGAAAGCGCCGACTCAAGGAAGCTGAGCTGAAGGAGAGAAAACGCAGAGAGCCCGAGTGGGTTTTCTGCGTTTCGGAGGAACTTGTTTCTGGTTCTGGGGGAAAAGATGAGATCTGAGGAAGAGCAGATCTGAGGAGGGACGAGGAGGTTGTCGAGAGAAACCAGAGAGAAAAGTGAGGAAAGGGAGCGGTGCTGTTTTCGAAGGCTGAAAAGTGACGATTTTCAGAGGAAACAATAGCAAGTCGGAGCAGAAACGGAGAAGACAGAAGAAAAAAGGAAACCGAAAAAAGGAAGATTGAAGAAAAAACGCAGAATGGAGGCTGGGGGCTGTTCTGTTTTTGAGGGCTGGAAAGTGACGATTTTCAGAGGAAACAACAGCAAGAAAAAGAGCGAGAGAGATCCGAAGGCGCTGAAGTGAGAACCAGGAGTGAGAGGACCCCTCCGGCGACCCTTATGCCCGAGGCTTGACCGGCGGCGCAATGTTTCCCTTCCTTGACCCATCCTTCCAGGTAAGTTCCCTTCTTTGCTTTCTCTAGTCTCGAAATCGTTATGACCCGAGGACAGCCCAGAGGCATTGTGAGGCGACCAAACTAAGTCCGATATATGTAGAACTCGCCCTCCGTTCGCCGCCGTCGAGCCGGGTAGGACCACAGCACTCAAGCGCGCTAGAACCACGTGCTGCTTTGTTTGGAGCTCGCATGACCGAGGCTCTCGTGGCTTCGGTTCGCCTGAGTCTTAACTCCGATGGTGCTGCTTTTCCTTGAACCTAGATCCCGTTTGGTTGCTTATGCCTATTTTGGTCGAGTTTCGATGCCTCCTTTAGTTATCGTTTGCCCCCCTTGGTCGACGCCCGTCGGGTGTTCGACGAAACGTCTCTGGGATGTCGACGAACGTCTTGGCTGTCTTACTCGAACTGTAGACTTCTTGTCCTCATTCTGTGTTTTTTTTTTTTTTTTTAGGTCATGGTCATGTTTCTCGCTTCTTTCCTTCACGGTTACTTTTTTTGTATGGTGTGTTTCGAGCTCAATGTCCGATGAGGGATGGCAGCCGGCCCTCTTGCAGTGGGTGAGGGCGATTAGGTGGTGAATAAGAAGCGTCTAGTCCGGTGTCTTCAGTGAAATCAACGAAGGTTTAGTGTTTGTCTTGCTGGCTTTTGCTTAGGATGGTTGAGTACTAATGCCTGAGATTCTGGAAAATTGGTGTTAGGCGCAAGAACACTTGAAGATGAAGACGAGGAGGCGAGTAACAGAGAAACAGAACAGAATTAAAAAAAGAAAAAAGAGAAAAAGCCAAAATTCGAAAAAAAGATAGAAAAAATAGAAAATGGGCTTGGGGCTTGTTATAAGTGCGGGCTAGTATGTCATGGGCCGAGGTGAAATATTAAACGGAGTTTTTATAAAAAAAGGTTGAGATGGGCTGATTTGCAAAAAAAAATTGGGCCAATTTTAATCGGAAATTTAAGTGGGCTTTGAGGCCGGCCCGGTCAATAATCCAGCCCGGACCATTAGGGTCCGGGTCATTTGGGCCGACCCGACCCGTGGGTCAACGAATCACTTTTTTTAAAAAAAAAAATCTAAAAATAAAAAATTTCAGAAAATTCAAAAAAATCTTTAAAATCTTTAAAATCTTTTAAAAATTCAGAAAATCATTAAAAATTAAAAAATGTTTTTTTAACCCAGAAAGGTTTTAAAATTTTATTTTTTTTTTTTTTATTTTTATTTTTCTTCGAATATTCAAAATTCCAAAAAAATTAAAAAAATTAGAAAATTCCAAAAAAACAAAAAAAAAACAGTAAAAAAATGTTTTTCTCAATTTTCAGTAAAGTCAGAAAATATCAAAAAAATCTTGAAAGCTTGGTTTCTTTAATTTCGGAAAATTCGAAAATATAAAAAATATTTAAAGTATTTAAAATATAAAAATTTCATAAAAATTCAGAAAAAATTGCAAAAAAAATTAGAAAACCCTAAAAAAGGAAAGAGACTAAAATTGAATAAGCCTTTAGGGCTCTACAATAGGTTTTTATTTTTATATTCCTGCACCTTATTTTGTCGCATTTTTTTTAGACATTATTTCTTTATCTTAGAAAGGTTAGGATAAACCTTGAGTTTCTCGAACGTGTTGCCATGACCTTAGTTAATATACAATCAAGTTAGGTACCGAAATGGCGTTAATCATGTGACTAACGTAATCAAGTCATTGACCCCCAGACCCTCTAGTTGCATAAAAAGCGAGACACGCTCCCATGTCTCGCTTAGCGTGTCTCGCTTGGTTCCTAGTCGACCTCAATAAACTAGTGGCGACTCCCTATTTGAAAACTTTTTATGAATATCCCACATCGCGTGGGGTATGGACTTGGGAAAACCCGAGTTAATGAAAGGCCATTGGCCCGAAATTAACAATACTCCTAAACCTATTATTTTGAAAATTTAGGTCGCGACAAAGATTTGGAAAACATATTATGCAAAGTATTGGAATGAAAAGTATATTTATAATTGTTTTGCAAATGGTTTATGGAAAAGTATGTGGATGACTTGAGAAATGGATGAGAAATGATGGATGACAATATTGCAAAAATGTATTTGTTTGGTTTATTATATTGATTCCTAGATTGACTTTTTGATAGTGGAGGATGATTATTTTGTTCATTATTGTTGTGAGCCCATTGAGGGGCATGTTGGTATGCATACCGGGTTTCTTCTAGGCCGAGCTACCGGCATTGTAAGTGGAGACATTGCCAAAAGGGAATCTTGGTCGCCTTGTCGCAAGGCATTGTGTTGTGACCATGGTAAGAGATTGAGCAATAAATTGGTCAATGGATAGACCATTGACGTGTGGTTTTTTAATAGAGATTATTTTATGGAATTAACCATTGATTCTTGTATGGTGATGGTGATTTAAATGAGTTTTTCATATTAGTATAAAAGTAACTCATATATGATTTATTATGTATTTTATATATTGGATGGAGTTAAAAAGTTCTGGGATTGCTTTGAATTCATGCATAGTACTTGATCGATCTGCTTAGAAGATATGTACTACTCACTAAGCTTGTGATTACTCACTCATCTTTCCAAATATTTCCAAGTTCTTTGGTTAGCAGCTAGTAGAGTAAGAGCATTTTTGTGAAGACTTTTGGGAGTTTGACCTTTTGTGGTTAGAGGCTGCATCCTTCGGGTGAAAATGGTAGCCATATCACCTCCATCCCCGAAGAATTCAGGGTGCGACAAAAATTATCAAATGTGATTCCAAATTATATCAAAGTAGCTATTTCATCACTTGTCGATTGTGGTTGGATGGGAAGAGACTTTTTCCTTCACGAGTGTCGTACAGCCATTCGGATGCACAATCAAAAATCGACAAAAGAATAAACAGAAGAAGAAACTAAACCACCACCATCCAAGTAGCGAAATCAAATTAGCTGTCGTATTTTCATGGTTGAAGTCAAATATGCTCACACTAGTCTTTAGATAAACCAAGTCCTCGAGGGCACAAGGGGTGAGTATTGGTTTTCTACAGGTTCAGTACAGCAATTCTCGACAGTCTTTGAATGTCGATTAGAGGATTTCATTTTAGTATGCAAGCTCGTGAATAGCCCTTTGTATTCCCCAATTCATCAATCAAAATAAGAGAAAATTTTAAATGAGGACTTGATGTGAGACTGTTTTTTCAAAAAAATGTTTAGGGTGAATTTTTTCTCAAATAAGGATTTAAAGTGATTAACTTAATCTATAATAAGGCCCTAGCTCCCTGGCCGGCCAATCTCCACGGGCATACTTTTTCTGGCGGCTAGAGTGGGGCTAATTTGGTCCAAAAAAATTATGCTTTGACCCAATTTGAAGAATCTCCAAATTAAAGTTATGGTTGCTGAACTGATAGGCTCCTGCAAGCTATAAATACACGCCTATTATATAGTTCATTATGAACGTCAAATGTGCGAAAGTAGTGAAGTCGGATATCCTCCCGCTGCTGAAAGGGCAGATGAGCAGAATTTACACTGTTCTAGTACAGAAGGGTCTAATATTCATTTGGCGCTAAGGTTCAACACCCTTAGAATAATTCACTGAATAAGTCTCAAAGTTGAAAGAACTAATTGAAGCAATTAATGCTTCTTAATTAAATCTCCCCGTCCCAGAGCTCTTCGGTAGACTTGTAAGGTCCATCCGGGGATACAAATTCAACTCCGGGGAATCCTTTCTTCTGTGGAAGTTGACTAATTCTTTTCAATTCGTTGGGGCTCAAGCTCCAGTCGAATATGTCAAGGTTCTCTTTCATCCTCTCTGAGTTGAAGCTTTTCACTAACACACTGACTCCTTGTTCATGCGCCCACCTTAGACAAACCTTCACGCAAACCAAAAACATAGCCAAAATAGGAGCAAAAGCATATTCAGGTATGTAAAGAGTAAAGAGTAAACTCGCCTACATATGTACACGGATGATAACCAGAGAGATGTTAGCAAAGATGAGTAGTGTTCCAGCATTTCACTCAGTTCTAGCTTTAAGTGTTGGACCTTGGTCAAATCCGAATCTCTTATGGTTAATGGGTTGATCTAATATTAACCAATTGTTATTTGTTGCGTAGGAAGCTTGGGCAAGGCATGCAACGGTAATATTTAGTTATCTTTCTCCTAACCAAATTGATTAATTCTTTCAGGTTCATATCTAAAATAACGATTGCTCACCATACCCAGACTACATAGGGCACGAATGATAATTATTCTATTCTTGAGCCTTATTTCTAGCCAGAAATAGATTTTTTCGATTTTTAAACCATGGAAAATTTCTAAGCAAAAATACATATTTAATAACAACACAAAATTTCTCACTTTAGGATGGGATGGCCGGCGGGAGACGAGCGACAAGCAACGGTGTGTGGGCGGCCAACTAGCAACAAGGACGAGCGATAATAAGAGTTTTCATTTTTCATTTATGTTTCAAAAATAGAAAACTAGAAAATTTTACTCTTCATTTATGTTCTAAACCTATTTTTATGCTAAAAATTATTCTCGGAAATAGAAAAATGAAATTGATTGAGTTATCACATGGATTTTTGTTCAAAATCTATTTCCAGAAAAAAAAATGGAGAAATATAATAATCATTTGCGCCCATAGAAGATTGATTTAAGAGGATTAAGTGTCTCATTAATCATCCCAATCAATTGTATGCATAGCAACGTTGAATTTGAGAAGGATAAGGTGGATAGAGATTATGGCAACCTGGGCTAATGTCTTCCCCTTGGCTTTGGCGATCTCTTGTAGCACCTTGGATTCCATGACTCTATCAGTCCCCCAAAGGGTTCCTTTGGCGCCTAATGGAGAGTAGGCAGTGATGTGCATTCCTTTTTCCTTGCAGAATTCCCTTAGCTTCTGTTGTTGCCACAGAGGGTTCACCTCAACCTTCACAATCAAGTCACACCTATTTAAATCATAAATAAAAAAAATCACACCCTTCTTGTAAAGTCTGATGAATTCAGAGTCATCTGACTCAATATTAAAACTTGACATACCATGATGCGAAAACTAGTAGATCTTGCAATTCAAGTAAAGTGCAAGAGAATGAAATTATTGGTGAAATCAACAAGTTCAATAATGAACACGCGAAATTTATATATTTCAAGTCGAGTGTCCACACCAATTATATAGAAAGAGCCTACAATAAAGAATCTCCAGCAATCGGAAGCAGTAACGTCGTATGACCAGCACCTAGATCTACGCGTGCAGTGCTCTTTTTAAGAAAGTGGGCCCCGGTAGGAAGGTGGCCGAGTGTTGGATGGAACTCCTCGTGTTATACTTATATCTGGCCGACTGTTGTTGCCTCGATAGGAACAACGGTAACTTCCGTATTTTGCGAGCAAAGAATAAAAAGGCGACAATTCAGACTTTACTAATTGATATTTTGGTTCGCTCAAATTCAAGACATATATTCTAATATATCTGATTAGGGGTATCAATGGGTTCAGGTTGAGTTTTTAGGATACCCAACCTGAAATCATGTAAGATGTGCTCGACTCGACCCAAATATCATATAACTTAAGAGAGCAGATCGGGTCGGGTTGGGTCAATATTGATCGGTTGATTTCATCATTATTGTGCATGCGCCAAGAGAGAAAAAATCCACGTCGGCCCAACCTAACCCTAACTTAAACAATACCAACACCTAAAAAGACTCAACCCCAAAATACCCTAATTTTAGGGTCAGGTCAAGTTAGGTTAAGGCAGGCCGGATATTTTTTTCTCCAGGTAGAATTGGTTGCTTTAGAGAAAAATATCTACTTGTTTATAGTAAGTTTGACGCTTTTTCCTACAAAGAAATGTCACGATAAAACTTACAAGTTTTATGCATTTTGTATTGATTTTGTCCTCTAGATTATGTACATAACCTCAAGCTGTGTTTGGCAGTCAAGATAAAATTTAGATATGATAAAATTATTCATATCCTATGTTTGAAGCCCACTCAATATAGGATAAAATTGAATATAATGAAGATGAAAACCGGATAAAATTATCTCATGGGAGAAATAGGATAAAAATAAATAGGATTTCTAATTCCATAATAGGAAAGTAATTTTCTTAAATAACAAACTTTTTAAATTAACAAATCTAAAATTATATTTCAATATAAATAATATTTGAATTCTAATATAAGAAATTCAAAATAACAAAAAAAAAAACAATAAAAAAATCTTAATTTTTATAATTTGAATTTATATTTTAAATATTTTTAAAATAATATTTAAATGTATAATTATTACATATTTTAGGTGTTTTAGTATTTTAGGTATATTAGTATAGTTTTTATTTAATAAAATTTTATTAGAGAATGATGGAAGGAGCAAGAAAGAAATAAAAATAAATTAATAAAAAAAGAGAGTAAAATAAAAATTATGATTCATTGATATTGATATGATGTTTATTCCAAATAATATATATGATATAATGTGAATATATTCAATTTTATTATTACGATCATTAAGGCTGCGTAGTATGACACGTTACCGAGAATAAATTCTAATCGAAATGGTTTTTTTTTATTATGCTCCCGATAATAAATTCTGAGTATTTAAGGTATTTGATAAATTATTTAAAATTTTTACTTCGAGAATATAAATGCATTTAGTAAAAATTTCCAATCTTTTTATTCTTTTAATTTTTAATACTTTTTGTTATAATTTTCTTTTTCTTTTTCTTTTTCTTTTTCTCCCTTTCTTCCTCTTGGCCGCCGCCACTGGGCCGTCGCCGGCAAGCAATCGAGCGAGGTCCGACGAGCTCACTAGGCTAGGGCAAGGCTCACCGACGGCGGCCTAGGGGCAGCGATGGGGGTGGTGATGGGGTGGGAGGAGAAAGAGGAAGAAGAAGAAGAAGAAGAAAGGGAAGGGAAAAAAAAGAAAAAATAAAAACAAAAGATAAGAGTGATTATCAAAATTTTTTACCATCTTCAATTGTAAAAGTTTATTTTATTCATTGATATTGATATGATGTTTATACCAAATAATATATATTATATAATGTGAATATATCCAGTTTTATTATTATTATCACTAAATTAGTAAATAAGATATAGCAAAATTCCCTGAATTTCATATCATATCCTATCAAATCCTATCCTAATTAAAAATTAAATAACCAAATGCAGCCTTAGTAGTGTCTTTCAATATTTTTCTTTTTCATGATATGATATAAACGCGTGTTGCCAATTTTGACTTCAACGATAATCAAAATGATGCCTTTATCCTTCAAGAGTTGGATTCTTTTGAGTGGTGCCAGGAGCCTCAGAGATTGGCTCTCGTCGTTTATGCCATCCCCATTGGTTTTAAAAGCGACTAATACTTAAGGATCAAAATTTCAGAGGGCAGTGTTTTGGTGGGAGGAGATTTCCTCCGTTTTTTTTTTTATTTTTTTATTGATGGGTTACGTGAGTTATCAAACACACATGCAAATCTAACATGAACAAATCACGAAAAAGAGGGAGAAAAAAAAGACATCCCAAAGCCTAATCCACTCTGTCTCTTTTGCTCGGGTTGGATCAGGTTGTGGAAGGCTTAAAAAGCCGATGCGACTACCACGGTTTGGTGGTCCTCCACCTCGAGCAGTCTCCATGGCACAGGTTGCGATCTCCCTGCGCCTGCGAGTTGTAGAGGGGGAGGGAAGACACGGGGGCTCACTGGCTCGACGATAGCAGCTGCAGGCTCAGTGAGGGTGGTGGCTGGAGCATGGTGGGGTGGACAGTGTGGCGGCGGCATTCATGGGCACTGTAGCTCGCGAGAATAGAGGGGAACGGAAAGGAGGAAGAGGGAGAAAGAGAGGAAAGAGGTTCTTGTTTTCTCAAAAGTGGATGACCTAGATGAAGTTGTTGGGAACTACACGAAGACTGAATTGAACATATATAAAATGAGCAATGCTAGACTTGCAATAAAAATGTTATTTGGAAAACATGTTTAGGGTAGTTTTTCTTTTGTTATGACAAACATGTTTTTGTTTTCTAGAGCAATTTTAAGAAAACATGAATTCCGAGGGACCAAGAACAAACTCACTTGGTTTACAGCAGGAGGAATCTTGGAGATGCTGAGCAACTTCTCAAGCTTTTTGCATGAGAAATTGCTCACTCCTATGCTTTTAGCCAAGCCCAGCTTCTGACACTCTTCCATGGCCTTCCACACACTCTCATAATCAAACGGAAGAAGATCCTCCTTCTTCACCGGAAGTTCATACTCACCTGCCTTCACGCACACCGGCCAATGCACCAGATACAGGTCCACAAACTCGAGCCCGAGATTCCTACTCACAAGAACCGACCGATGCAGTGAAGACAAGGACATTGAAACATACAAAGACGGTACTAGATGATTCATAGGTTAACTGAAACTGTACTTGAGGGATGTTCGGAGTGCGGGGATGACGCGATCGCCATGTGCGTCGCTGCACCAGAGCTTTGTTGTGACGAACAGCTCCTCACGCGAGTTCACAAGGCCGAGCTCGAGAGCTTCAGCCAAGGCTTCTCCGAGGGGCTGCTCGGACCGGTAAAGTGCGGCCGAGTCGAAGTGTCGGTAACCCAATCGGATGGCATCGAGGAGGCATTCCTTCACGTTGTCAGAGGACCCAAATGGGTACTCGGCTGTTCCAAAGCCAAGAAGCGGGATCGCTTTGCCGTTTGTATTTAGTTGAGCGTTAGGAATAGTAATATGGGCCATGGTTTTCGGCTAGACCTGACCTCGTTCTCTTTGGTTTTTTTGTTCTCATTGATTTTGCTCTGTTTTTTGGTTCTTTTGAAGTTTGGCTAAGTAAATCGTCCCGCTTGGCCCTCTGCATCAATTTGCAGCGAACTCGTGGCTCAGAACGTTTCTTCAGTAGATGGATGGATATGTTTGTGAAAGGTCTGATCCCTGAGAGCTAATAGCCTGTGTAGATGGACCCCACTGGTGAGATTTTTCAGCATTCCCTCTGTCCTGTGTCGGTTACTCTCTCTCTCTCTGTTTCTGACGCACACTCGCTCCTTCACTCTCTTCAGTTTCTCCTTTCTTTCTTCTTCGTTCAAAGAGCGAAGTCCTCCATCGGGGGGTGTCTCTCTTCGTTCCAACCAGGCCTCCGACGTCGCCTCTCCGATTCGTCGTCTGCCTTCCCCATTGCCTGTCTCGGTTCCAACCGGTGGAGTGGACAATGGCTGAAATGGCCATTGCAACCTCGCTCGGTACTCTGATAGGATCGCAGGGGTCTCTCCTTGTGTCTTGAGCTCTTCGTCCTCCTTCGTCAGAGGCGACCGTGCCATTAACTGCTGGCTCAAACCTCTCCGTCTCTCTCGCCGGGTGAAGTTCCCGCTGACAGTCGAGTGCGGCTATTATGATACGCCAATGGGGTACTAAGGTGAAGTGATTTGTCCGTCTGTGTTTTTTTTTCATCTGAGTTGGCAAATATCGCGTGTATTGTGGTGGATGATAAAGATTGTGGTCATCTGGAGGGGACAAAAACTGCGCGATTGACTCGAGTGGAACGATATGAATGCGTGAACATATTCCCACGAAAGCAGGGTATCGGTTATCTTGTCTCGGATGAGAGTTAGAGCTCGAGTGAGCGGTAGGTCCTGCCCTTTGCTTTGACGACCTATTAGTCAGTTGATGCTTCTAGTTTTGTGTGGGGATCTGTATCATGGGAACTAACTATAATGTAGGTCAGAAATCCTCCATTATGCAGTAGGATCAATCGTAGTTGATCTCGTCACGACAATACATGGGGCAGTTACTTTTATGATTCATGCGATCTGTGACTTGTGGAACGTTCTAAGACCATGGTCGCTAAGGTTATTGTATTGAGAATGTGATATTTTGTTTAGCTGGTATTTTTAATTTTTGGGTATCTATACTGCTGCTCTGCTGCTGCTACCATTACTCATCCCCCCTCCTCCTCCTCCTCTTCTGCCGTTGTTGCCGTTGCTAGTAGTGATAGTAGTGGTCCTCCCTCTTCTGCCGTTGTTGCCGTTGCTAATAGTGATAGTAGTGGTCCTCCTCCTCCTCCTCTTCTGCCGTTGTTGCCATTGCTAGTAGTGATAGTAGTGGTAGTGGTAGTGGTAGTGGCGGCCTCCTCCTCCTCCGTTGTTGCCGTTGCTAGTAGTGATGCTAGTGGTAGTGCTAGTGGTAGTGGTAGTGGCGGCAGATGATCATGCAATTTCTTAAATCTTCAAAAGGTTTAGGAAAAATTGGTATAATTGAAAGTTTTATGACTCGATTGGTAAATCGTCAAAAATTTAAGACTAAATTAACACAAAGCCTTATAAGTTTCTCCTGTGATTAGAGATTAGTTGAGTAATTGATCACGTGATCTCTTAAAGTAATTGAAATTAATTGCTCGGTTGTGACTATATTTTTTCTTTTATCCATCATACTCTAATTCTTAACTCACTCTTAGACTTTTATTATGCATATTTGCAGAGTATAAGAGTTGAAACCAATACCCAAAACTTAACGCCCCCACCTCCAACCCCTTAAGAAAATGAAAAATCAAAATCCCCACATTCCCCTCCCTATGTGGGAATGATGACTACTGAGACAATCTCCAATGGTTGACTAACTTGTTAATAAACACTTAGATTGTCCATATAATCACACTGACCTTGCAATACGCTTTTATTTTGGTACAATGGTATATGGAGAAATATGAGCAAGTATTAGGTTTCTAGAAAGCAATATTTTAGGCACCAATATACATGATAAGTCGATCCACGGAGAGTCGAGGTTCTTGCTATAGTTAGTCATGAAATATCTAAAACTTTTGACTTTGTATTGATATAAAAATTTTCCCGAGAACTTCAACCAGCAAATTTCAAACTAATTTTCTTCCCTATATTCGAAAATGAAGGTAAATCAAGGAAATAAAGTCCTCTTTGGTCTGTGTGGATCGATAATGGGTGTGCATGACCATGGAATTTCAATTTGATATATCGCCAATGCATAACTTGTTGAGCTATATTTTGCTTCATCCCTATTGATTTCCTCTTGAAACCAAGATGAATATCACTTACATGTAAACTTAACCAAAAATAGATGCGCACAATGTCCATGCCCTCTAATCAAATGATAATTTTATCTAATCAGGTATGAAACACGTTTTTAGGTTTAAGTTGAAAGTGGCATAGGAGTTGTGTTATTCTATCTAATACATTAAAACCTTTTACATCTTTATGTTCTTGCTCTTTTGGTTCATCTTCATGATGAAGGTGGTCTTTGAGAACCACACGACACGATGACCAATATCATCCAACTATCGATCTCTCTGCAAAAAGTTGGCTTCCAAGCCAAGGCCTTCTGTTGAACATTTATCAATAGTAACAAGATGAGTGTTAGAATATTTATTATTTAAATCATGCATTCTTCTAACAGCTTATATTTTCAGAACAATTAACAATAATCTTACATAATCTCACAATGAGCATACTATTCTTGCTAGACATTGAACAATGTTGTCATTATCTGTCATGTGATGTCAGATTTCGCCGTCCCAAAACTCTTCAATGGACTTGTAAGGCCCCTTATCCGAGATGAATCCCAACGGGGCACACCTCTAACTTGTGGAATTCGAGTGATCTTTTGCAACTCCTCAGGGCTAAGACTCCAGTCGAATATGCGGAGGTTCTGCTCCATTCTCTCATAGTTGAAGCTCTTCATGATGACGCTCACTCCTTGCTCGTACGCCCATCTCAAGCAAACCTTCAAATGTTCCCCCCAAAAACAGAGGAGCTTATATGCTATGTTATATGGCATGAGATTTCATCATATTTTTACATGTAAATTGGAAAAGATGGGACATGTTTCGGCAATTAATCGTACAATCCTCTGTGAATTCGTGGGAATTAGGTATGGAGAGAAAAGGTGGAGAGCTGTACCTGGGCAATGGTTTTCCCCTGGCGGTGGCGATCTGGTGGAGCACCTCGCAATCCATCACTCGGTTGGATCCCCATGCGGTTCCCCGCCCTCCCAAAGGTGAGTAGGCGCTCACGTGTATGCCCTTCTCCATGCAAAACTCCCTCAGCTTCTTTTGTTGCCACACAGGGTTCATTTCCACCTTCCAATCATGGGACGTTACCTTATATTACAGTCTATTCTTGTCTTCCGATAGTCTAACGACGTTCTTGTGGTGGTCGGCCGTTCCCACGGGTACAGACCATTGATTATGGTGAAGATTGAAGACTCTTTCTTGGTAGACATGTTAAGAGTTATATATATTATACAGTGAACGTTTGGTTCCAAAGTTCGATTTTTCTTAGTAGTTTCATCCAATGTAGCACTAGGTACTTGGACAGGTACTCACTGCTCACATTTCACAATCATATCTACTACCCCCCTTCTCTCTCTCCCCGTCGCGCGTCTCTGCACACATTTATTAATATCTCAATTAAAATTTTTAGATGTCGCTTTTTTATGTCTTACATTACATATGTATTACATATCATTCTATATTCTCTTTCAAAATTGCATGTTTCAAGTACCAATTATGAAAAACAAATTATTTGCTTTAGTTGAAAACACCATGGGTTAAGGAACTTTGCCTAGATGCAAAGTCGCAAAATCAAAGCATAGCTAAACTCCCCCTTAATCATCTCTCTCTTGTACATACCACAACAACAAAAATCCACACCTAATAAGATGAGCATATGATTTGGAATCTCTTGGTCGGAGCATAACCCTCTCCTTTTATTTTATCCCTTAACTATTCAACTCCACTTCTGTTGCACATAAATCCACCTAAGTCAAATTAAAACATGAAGAAGAAAACGGAAAAGAACTCTGCTAGATATCAATGTTGTTGTCTAATTTATCTTTTAATTAGATAGTGAGACTTAACGGGCTTTAGAGAGCAATAGAGGGTGTGCTTTAATCAGGAAAATATGTGAAAAGACCCATCTTAGTAACAATAACAATTATGCAGTGGACGAACTTACCTGATCGATGGCGGGTGGGATCTTTGCCGTGGCGAGCAACTTGTCGAGTTTTTTGCAGGAGAAATTGCAGACGCCAATGCATTTAGCGAGGCCCAGCTTCACACACTCTTCCATGCCTTCCCATACAGACTCCATCTCAAATGGAAGCAAATCCTCCTCCTTTGGTTGGATCTCAGCCTCTGGCCTCAATGTCATCGGCCAGTGCAGGAGATAGAGATCCAGATACTCGAGTTGAAGATTCCTGTATTATAAAGTTTAAGCACGCATTGCTATAAACCAGAGGAATGCTAAGATATAATTAGTGATCTGATATGATCAGCAATGCGACCGAGTATCGTGCACAGTTAGCTAAGTCATCTAAATTTAACACTTAATCGAAATCTGTTACATCACTTAATGTTACTGTTGCAGTATTATAATCTGATACAAATGAGGAAACTTTCGTTTGGAATTCTACTTCTGTGATACTGTTCAGGCAGAGGCACATTCAACCACGATTCAATTGCTCAAGAATGACCAAACTTTTTTATGACTGTAGAGAGAAGCCGATGTCATCCCTACTTGGCGTTGGTTGCAGCGCATAAATTCCCTATGAGGGCGCAACAGAACCGCACCACTGCGTCTGGGATTGTAATGGGATTCACCCATCGAATACAAATCATACAAACGGAACATGTGATCCCGCCATGGACTGAACTAGAGAAGCTAGGAATGGAACGTGATTATGGGGGGTCACCTGAGTGAATTCCGTAGGGCCGGGACGACACGCTCCCTATGTGCATCATTGCACCACAGCTTGGAAGTGATGAACAGGTCGTCTCGGGACTTGACAAGGCCAAGTTTGAGGGCTTCGGCAATGGCTTCTCCGAGAGGCTTCTCAGACTGATATGCCACTGCCGTGTCAAAGTGCCTATAGCCGAGCTCTATCGCACGGAGGACGATTTCTTTGAGGTTCTCCGTGTTGCCCAGAGGGTATTCAGCTGTTCCAAACCCTAACAGCGGGATCGATTTCCCGTTCGAACCCATTGGAAGCTGTGGAATGTTGTAAGCCATTGTTCACCTGTTGAAGGACTCCAGAGCTCAATAATGGGAGTAGGCTATAAATGAAGTCCTTTTAGCATGAACTTTCATGTGGTCCACGATAAGCAAGACAAAAGCGGTGGCTATTTTTTTATTTTTTGGTCGGTAAGGAGTGGCCATTTTAAATAGCCTATTTCTAGATAGTGATAGGCACTGGCCGGCCACACTAATCCAACAGGTATGTATTGTAGGTAGAGATGAGTAGACCCGTCAAATGGGTGGGTCGGGTCGGGTTTGGGTCGGGTCGACCCAATATCACCCATTTAACCCGTTTTTTGGCCCAAATTCAAATGTAAATCTAATGACCCATACCCAACCCGACCCACACCCGACCCATACCCGACCCGACCATTGCAAAAGCCATTATTATTGTAGAAAAATCCAAACTTACTCGAAACTCTATGTTAAATGACTTACTCAACCCATATTTGACATATATTTAACTTTTACTTAACTCATATTTGACCAATATTTAATTTTCACTTGACCCATATTTGACCCATATTCAACTTTCACTTGACCCATATTTGACCCATATTTAGTTTTCACTTGACCCATATTTGACCCATTTAACTAAAAGTGAGTCATAATATGGGTTTATGACCCATTTTGACACCTCTAGAGATGAGGATATTTTCCTTCGGAAAATACTTTAAAAATATTCTTTTTCGCATTCCTATTCTACATGGATTTTCTCCTACATCAGTAATATGGAAAATTTTCCAAAAAATCATAAATTGATTATGTTTTTGTCAATTTAATTCTAAATCTTTTAATTAATCAATTAGGTCCTAAATATTTTCATGATTTACCAATTGAATATATTCGGTCAATTTCACCGAAATCATTAACATAGATGCCGACTATCTTAAGTGATACGATCAACGTTAATGTGAATAATTTTAAATAATATTTTAATATCAAACTAGTCTTTGCAAACCGCATCACACAATGGCTGCAGACTGGCTCGCTAAAGTCCAACTTTCCGGGTCCCTTCCATTTAATTGGATTTCGATGCCCCCACGTCCTCTTTCGCTTATTTTATGTTTGGACTATGACAACGAGTATAATCGCTCTATTTAGTTAATGGAAATGCAATATTTACGACCAAAAAAAAATCCGCAAAAAGTTGGCTTCCCAGCCAAGGCCTTCTGTCGAACAATTATCAATAGCGACAAGATGAGGGTAGCTGTCCTACTGGACATCGAACGATGTTGTCATTGAATAACATGATGTTAGATTTCGCTATGCCAGAGCCCTTCAAGGGACTTGTAAGGTTCCTTATTCGAGATGAATCCCGACACGACAAATCCGCTAATTCGTGGAATCTGCCTAATTTTTGCAAATCGTCAGAGCTGAGACTCCAGTCAAATATGCGGAGGTTCTGCTCCATTCTCTTCTGGTTGAAGCTCTTCATGACGACGCTCGCTCCTTGCTCGTACACCCATCTCAAGCAAACCTCCAAATTATTCCACCCAAAAATAGATAAAGCTCATATGCTATTTTACATGGCATGAGATTTCATCGTATTTTTACATGTGAATTGGAAAAGATCGGACATGTTTCAATACTTAATCATAGAATTCTAGGTAATTACACTAGAAATGCCAAAACTTGTGTACAACACTCGCTTTAATGCCAAAAGCTTATTTTGAATTAGTTGAATGCCACAAGTTTGAAAAATCGATTATTTGAATGCCACAATTTGAAATTGAGTGCCACTTCTGACGTGATCACCGGAAAAGCTAACATGACCACGTCGGCTTTTTCGGCGTCTACATAAAAAATGACATTCAAGTGATCAGTTTTTCAAATTTATGACATTCAAATGATCCAAAATAAACATTTGGCACCAAAATAAGCGATGTACACAAGTTTTGACACTCCTAGTGTCCTAACCTCTGAAATCCTTGGTAAATTTATGGGAATTAGGTATGGAGAGAAAAGGTGGAGAGCTGTACCTGGGCAATGGTTTTTCCTCCGAAGGTGGCGACTCGGTGTGGAGCAACTCGCAATCCATCACTCGGTTGGATCCCCATACGGTTCCCCGGCCTCCCAAAGGTGAGTAGGCGCTTACGTGTATGCCCTTCTCCATGCAAAACTCCCTCAGCTTCTTTTGTCGCCACAGAGGGCTCATTTCCACCTTCCAATCATGCGACGTCACCTTATTACGTTCTACTCCTTCCTTCCGAATATTTACGACGTTCTCGCAGTGGTCGGCTGTTCGTATGACGACTGGGCATTGATGATGGTGAAGCTGGAAGAATCTTTCTCGGTTGGCATGTTAGAACTATTTATAGTTAATACAGAACGTCTGGTCCCATAGTTCAATTTTTCTTAGTACTTTCATTTAATGTAATGCTACGTACTTGGACACATATTCACCCCTCACATTTCACAATCAAATCCATATCTCTCTCTCTCTCTCCCGCACACATTTATTGATATCTCAATATAAAACTTTTAGATGTCGCTACTTTCATATGTATTACATATCATTCTAAATTCAACTTCAAAATTGCATGTTTCAGGTACCAATTATGAAAAAACAAATTATTTGCTTTGGTTGAAAACATCATGGGTTAAGGAACTTTGCCTAGATGCAAAGTCTCAAAATCAAAGCATAGCTAAACTCCACCTTAATCATCTCTCTCTTGTACATACCACAAAATCCACACCGCGTCCTTCTATCCCGACTCGGCTATTTGGCTCTATTTCTAGTACACATAAATTCCACCAAAGTCAAACTAGAAACATGGAAGGAAAAGAAAAGGAAAAAGACTCTTCGCTAGCTATCATTGGTGTTGTCTAAGGCTTTGCTTATTTCGCAGAAAATATCTTTTGTGAAAATCACTTCCTCATTTTTCAATGTCTAAATTGTTTAGAAAAATGAGTCAATGAAAAATGATTTTCCTAGTCAGCGGAAAATATATGCTTAAATTTAAGAAAATGATTTTTATTTTCTTTAAAAATCGGAAATTATTTTCCAGTTATGATTAGATATCAGTGCTTAGACTAAAAAAACTCTATGTTTGGACATGAGAACCCCAACACTTATTCTTGGGCCCTTGGGCCAAGCCAAGTCCATCGAAGTCCATCAAGACCATGCCTAGAGGTTGGTCTCAAGACACTAGTGCCCATGGCCAAGCCTAATACTTTGGTACTGTTGCCCCACTCCTCAACACCCAACTCGAGTTCATAGAGGCCGAGCCCAAGACTCTGGTGCTCATGCTTAGATCTCTAACACTTGGGCCCAAGTCCATTAAAGCCGAGCTCAGGTCCATAATGCATGAGCCTGTGTCCATCAAGGTCACACCCATGTCCATCAAGCCCAAGCCCAAGTTACCATAGCTTGTGCACATATCCATCGAGGCCAAGTTCGAAATCTCAATGCCTATGCTTGGGACCTCATAGCCCAAGCCCAAGATAGTGTCCTTGCTTGAGTCCTCAGCATCTGGTTCCAGGTCATCGATGCCTACCCAAGTCAATCAAAGCAAGCTTGAGACCCCAAAGCTCATGCCCAAGTCCATTTGAGACCGGGCTCATGTCCATTGAGGTCAAGCTCGGGACCTCAATGCCCAAGCTCAAGTCCCTACACCTCGCATAGGTCTATCAAGGCTAGGATCGAGACCCAAAAGCCCGTATCCTACTCCCTAACATTGGGGTCCATGAGGATATAGGCTCAAATTAGGGTTCATCGAGATTGGATCCAGACTTTAATGCCCATACCCAATTCCCCAACTACGTATACACAAGTCACTAACACCCAAAAAATAAAATGTCTATTTAAGAAACTTAAATCAAATTTCTCTTACTAGATAACAACAAACACCAGAAAATATTATTATTTTCCAAAAATGTCACGTTTTTCAAGAAATGAGTCTTATTTATCCTTAAATTGGCTCGTTTCACTTAAGTTCAGGTATTTTTGTGAATCTTACATGGCGACTATGCTTTTAAGATTCCAAATAAACAAACAAGTTAAATATGGAATTTAATTTCTCTTTAAATATTCTTCTTTCCATGGACTTTCCTCTTTCGTTAGAGCAAATAGAATTTTCTTTCTCTCTTTCTGGGTGCAAGAAAAATTTTAAACTAAATTAAGGTAGGGAAGTGACAGTCAATCATCTACGACTTCAGACTAAAAGGTCCCAATGAATAGTGATCCGTCCTTGACTATATGGCGCTTTTAGAGCGTAATGGAGCGTCTCCTTTAATGAGGGAAAAAAAGTGAAAATAGACCCATCTTAGTAACAAGACTAATTATGCAATGGACGAACTTACTTGATTGACGACGGGTGGGATTTTTGCCGTGGCGAGCAACTTGTCAAGTTTTTCGCAAGATAAATTGCTGACGCCAATGCATCTAGCGAGGTCCAGCTTCACACGCTCTTCCATGCCTTTCCACACAGACTCCATCTCAAATGGAAGCATATCCTCCTCCTTTGGTTGGACCTCAGCCTCTGGCCTCAATCTTATGGGCCAGTGCACGAGATAGAGATCCAGATACTCCAGTTGAAGATTCCTGTATTATAAAGTTTATGCACACATTGAATACAAATCATACATACGACACATGTATCTATATCCCGCCATGGACTGAACTAGAGAAGCTAGGAATGGAATGTGATTTTGTGGGGTCACCTGAGCAAATTCCACAGCGCAGGGCCGACGCGCTCCCTATGTGCATCATTGCACCAGAGCTTGGAACTGATGAACAGGTCGTCTCGGGACTTGACAAGACCGAGCTCAAGGGCGTTGGCAATGGCTTCTCCGAGAGGCTTCTCAGCTTGGTACGAGGCCGCCGTGTTGAAGTGCCTGTGGCCGACCTCTATTGCATGGAGGACGATTTCTTTGAGGTTCTCCGTGTTGCCCAAAGGGTATTCTGCTGTTCCAAACCCCAACAGCGGGATCGATTTCCCGTTCGAACCCATTGGAAGCTGTGGAACGTTGCAAGCCATTGGTCACCGGTTCAAGGACTTCAGAGCTCAAAATTTGGATTATGTTATATACAAAGTCCTTATAGCATGAGCTTTCATTTGGTCAACTATAAGTACGAAAGGAGTGACTATTCTCTAGGTGTTCAATTCATGATCACTGGCCGGCGACACTAATCCAACACGTATGAATTGTCTGCAGTGATAAGGATCTTTTCCCTGGAAAATACTCATTCCAACGCATCCGTTGTCTGTAGAGAGTCCGCAGGGATGAGGATTTTTTTCCTTGGAATATACTCATCCCAACGCATATTTATTGTTTATTGTCAGTAGCGATGAGGTTCTTCTCCTTGGAAAATATTCTTTCTTGCATTCCTATTCTGCATGGATTTTTTTCATTAATAATGTGTTATCAATTCAATCATAAATCTTTTAATTTTATTAATTGAATCTAAATATTTTCACATTTTATCAATTATGTTTATCGATAAATTCTACTTAGAAATTACTAACGTAATAGTAGTAATCCTATGTGACATAACGGGTGATGATATGGATAATTTAAAATAAAATTTTAAAATTTTTTCTTTTCTTATTCTCTTTTCTTTTTCTTCTTCCTTCTTCACTTTTTTCTTTTTATTTTTAACGATCAACAAGGGGTCGCTGGCCACTAATCAAGGCCCAGTGACCCCCCCTACCACTAGGTGAGGGATCACGACCTTCTCTCACAGCTAGGCAAGGGTTGTGGGCCCTCCCCTAGTAGCCGACAAGGGCTTGCTACCCTCACTCGGTTCTAGGTAAGGGTTTGCAACCCTCGCTCATGGCTGGGCGAGGGCTACCATGGCGAGGGCTTACGACCTTCACTCAACTTTGGGCAAGGATTCGCAACCTTCATTGGCAATGGGGCAATGGCCATGACCCTCACCACGGGTAGCAAGGGCGCGCGGCCCTACTAGCCACATGTGAGGGTCATGAGCCCTTGCCCAATTATGAGCGGGGGTTGCGTGCTAACTAGTAGCTAACGAGGGCTTCCAAGCCCTTGCCTACAACTATTGACGAATCCGAGTAGAGAGAAAAAGAAAAATGTAAAGAAGAAAAGGAGAAAATAAAAAATGAGAAAAAATATTAAAATATTATTAAATATTATCCACATCAATACTAGTTATGTCATATATGATGATCAACGTCCATGTCAGTGATTTTCAGTTAAAATTAATCAAATGAACTCAATTGGCAAAACGTGAAAATGTTTGGGATTCAATTGATATAATTATAATGTTTAAAAATGAATTGATAGAAATGCAGTAAATTTAAAAAAAATTAGACAATTTTTCCTCATATAGGTCCAGTTGATTCAACATCCTCTTATAAATCTTTCACACAGCAACTCGATTTTCCTTTTTGGTTCATCCAAAAATGTCGTGACCCTATTTCGATATGATTCTTAATTAGAATTTAAGTCTCCTTAACGGTCACCAGCCGTTTACTTAATTCCTCGCACTTAGTGTAATTCTACAGGTTTGGCAAAGATCAGTCACTCTATGTTTGAACTTGAACCGATGGGCAGATTCACCTCCTGGACATGTGATTAATGGGATCAGCATGACGTACTGTTCGGCAAACTAAATCGTTCCTCCACTAACATAATTGGACAAAGAAGAAAACAAGTAAAAGCCACCTTCTTTTCTTTTCCAGAGGGTGCATTGGTTGTTAACGTAATTGTATCAAGACGATTGAAGAAATTTGCCCGACCCTTAAGAAATTGTGCTATCAAAATTGCATCATCTGGTACCTACACATGATTGCCCGTTTTAATATCAGTAGCTCATAACGCACGTAATGGGAATCCCCGCAACATACATAAAAGTTTCTCTCGATATTATTGAGTATTGCTCCTTTTATATATCTATTCTTCTTCTTCTTTTGCTTTACAGAGCACGAAATGAAGAATTATAGGACGAGTATGGTGAGCACGCACTAAACTGAATTGGGATTATCAAAGATGACGGGTTCCTTTAGCTTTGACAATCCGGATTGAGTTTATACTAAATTCATGAAATACTTTGTGCATTTTAGACTCCCGTACATTATTGACCCATAAGAGTCAGCCACATAAGATCCCAAATGTACGGCGTTGCGTTCGCCCCGCTGCTACTCCACGAGTCATTTTCGCGGGTCTATCTTCCCGGAGAAGTCAATCTTGTACTGCCGTATCTCAATCGGAAGGTGGCGATCCCCATCCAGAAGGTCAAAATTGTACACCCATAGAGTATTCAAGAGTGGAGCCCACTCATTACCAAAATGTTTGAACATGAAACGAAGACGAAGATTGAGAGTGCATTTGGTTTAGTATTCCTAATTATCTGGGATCTTGCAAATTATTCTGAGGTCTACTTCACTCCCGTTAGCCGACAAATGCGCTGAATAAGACTTGTAGCCAGCCCAATTTTCAAAAGGATAAAGTCATGTTAGACATTTGAATATGAGGTTCAATGTATTTTAATCCATTTTAACCCTAAAACAGTATATGGAAATGTCTTCTATTGACAATTTACCTAAACATCATTTCGAAAAAGTAGTGGAAGAAAGGTCATGTGGGTCAGCTGAGCTTGGTCAACAAATTTCGACATTAACAACACATCACTTTTCTATTTAAGGGAAGCATCCGCGGTCGAGGAAACACCACACAGACCCGCTCGAAGTACCTACAGAAAATGGGAGTGACTCAAGTTCCTGAGATAAGCGTGGGCTCCTGCGACCGGACCATGCCGGTCATCGGCATGGGGACGTCAGCGTACCCTCCGGCCGATCCAGAGACTGCCAAGGCCGCCATACTCGAGGCCATCACGGCCGGGTACCGCCACTTTGACACAGCCTTTGCGTACGGCTCCGAGAAGCCGCTCGGGGAGGCGATCGCCGAGGCCCTGCGCCTCGGCCTGGTGAAGTCCCGGGACGAGCTCTTCATCACCACCAAGCTGTGGAGCAGCTTCGCGGAGAAGGACATGATCGTGCCCGCCATGAAGATGAGTCTAAGGTTTACACTAGTAATCCTCTCCTTTGTGCTGTGCGATGGTCAAAATTGGCAACTGCAGAAACAGAGCAAAAGCGATTGTGCGAAAGCCATGGTCGTTCGATTTTTCCTTGTTTATAAAATTGACTTGGGTCAGCTGTTTCTTCCATTACAGTAACCTCCAACTAGAGTACGTTGATATTTACCTGATCCACTGGCCGGTGAGACTGAGCAAAGAGGTGAAGAAGATGCCGGTCGAGAAGGGGGAGTACATACTTCCCCTGGACCTGAAGTCGGTCTGGGAAGCCATGGAAGAGTGCAAGAACCTGGGTCTCACCAAGGGCATTGGAGTCAGTAACTTCTCCTGCAAGAAGCTGGAGGAGCTGCTATCGACTGCCAAAATCCCTCCCGCAGTTAATCAGGTGAGAACCATGTTATCAAATCATAAATTGGTCTACGACGGATATAATCATTGTCGGTAGGCTTGGCTAACATTGTTTGGTAAACTTAGTGAGTTACGAAATAGATCGTTCAGTTAGGTCAGTTCTGTAAATCGGTTTACACCAGTATGCTGTGTAAATCAAAGGCTAACCTTAGGAGATGTGGGGATATATGTAGGTGGAGATGAACCCCATCTGGCAGCAGAAGCAATTGAGGGAGTACTGCAATGCAAAGGGCATCCACATAAGCGCTTACTCTCCCTTGGGTGCTAACAACACCAAGTGGGGAGACAATAGAGTTGTTGAATGCAATGTCTTGGAAGAGATCGCTAAATCTAGAGGCAAGACATCTGCTCAGGTAAATAAAACTCTCTCTCGAGAGAGAAATTCTATTTCCTGTCCATGTGCTTTCACGTTCTTTCTAGCCGAGCCCGTGTAGTGTTAATTTACGCAAATCAAGCCACAAACTTCCTGATCAGCTTCCTTCGACACCAAATCCGGCCAAATCCAACTAGCGTGACCTCGGACCACGTCATCGTCTGACATTAAAAACTTTTGTCAATGTGGAACCACAGATTTTACTGGCATCGTTTGACAGCCAAACTAGCTGAATTTGGTCGGAGTTGATGCCAGAGGGATCTGATTAGAAAATCTAAGAATGAATGATGGAGAACTCAATCACAATGATGAATGAAAAAATCACCTAGTGCTTGGCAAAACCTATGACAACTACAGAAGCCATATATTATGCAACTGGATTGAAGATTGGAGATCATTAACATATTTTATGTTTCTTGATGGGTTTATTGCGAAGTAACAAAGCAAACAATCTGCCATTAATAAAATGTTGCAGGTTTCTCTAAGATGGCTGTACGAGCAAGGAGTGAGCATCGTGACAAAGAGCTACAACAAGCAGAGGATGAGGGAAAACCTCGACATCTTCGACTGGTCTCTCACCGAAGAGGAATCCAAGAGGATCGCTCAGCTTCCTCAGAAGAAGGGCGTTCTGTTTGCCAATGTCATGGGACCCTACGATATATGTCTGGAGATTGATGCGGAAATATGAGGCTGGGGACCCTTTTTTGAGTAGTCTGCATCTTGTCCTTTAATAAAGTTTATGCAAAGGAATAAAGCCATGTCCGACCTCTCCTCTCTTTCCTTATTCATGAGCTATGATATTAAAAAACCCGTGCTCTTGCTTTCGCCTATTGTCCATAATGGGAAACAAATTTCAAAACCCTACGTATATTTTAGCTTATGATTTCTATAATTGTAAAAGCAGAACGTCATTCAGCTGGTGGGTTTCCAACATGGTGCGCCAACGTGGACTATTCTAAGCCGGGGATTCGGCTACGTGGCAAATGATTGTGCTATTTCTATCTAAAGAAATTACTCCTCTTCCTTTTTCTTTTTTTTTTTTTTTGCGAAATGTCCCAAATCGGATTCAAAAGCTTCAAACCACACGAACCCAAATCCTAGAAAGACCACATTGGAGTTTTTGGGTTTTGATGTAACCAAGAAGTCGCCGCGTAAGTCCGCATTTCGGAGAGTCCTCGATTAGTCTGCCCCGGAAATCTGGGCTTTTTAATACCAACATAGAGTATGCGGAAGAGAATCTAAGTAACTTGAATGTATTTAGTAGGGAAGAGTACCCGAATTACTTGTAAACTGCACAAGGTGAACTTTCTAAGGCGATAAAATATGTAGATCGTTACATTTTGATTTGCGGTGTCATTATTAACTAATGAAGAAACACATAATCACTAAAGCAACACAAAGAGATGTGATGCAAAAATTGTTCACATCAATTCCAGTCATGTCCTATAAGCACTATCACGTCAGTGATTTCCTACCAAAATAAACTGGAATAACTAAATTAACAAATCTTAAAAATACTTAGGGTTATGCTAGCAAATCGTTTAAAGATTTAGGACTAATTAGCACAACTGAAAGATTTAAGATTAAATTGGCAAATCATAAAAAAATTTAAGGCTAAATTGACACGACTGAAAAGTTTATAACTAAATTAGTTGTCGTACAATAGATTCAAGATTTTTTGAACAATTCAAGCAGTAGATAGGATAACTTTCATCTTATCTAACTTTATATCCAAATGAGCAAATACACTCTTGGCCGTAACACTTTTCACGATCCTATCACTTGTTTTACCATTTTCATCGAGAGTAATTAGTTTTTAAATGGGTACATTCTCGATCAAAAATTCATAACATACTCAGTTATAGTCGATTCTACGATTTTGAAGCTAGGATCAGAACAATTTGTAATTGGCCTAGAACCAAATCGGCCAATTCCAAGGTAGATTAGCGAATCAGGACATACCATTTTTTTCTTTTTCATTTTGCAACATGAGTTTCCAATTGTTTGACTTGTGTAGTTATAGCATATTCCATACTTAAAATAATATCAAAAGGGTTTTGCTAACATAACAGTATTTATATTACTGTGAAAATAACAGTTTGTTGTGAGTCACAAATTCTTAAATAAGTGGCTTTCACAATAATTTATAATTATTTATTATTTAATTTTTGTGATTCAAAAAAGATTATTATTCTCACGGTATATAAAGACTATCATCCAATCATTTTTCATATCAAAATGGAGCAAGATGTGGACAGACCAGCATGAAATAGATTTGAGATTGATTTTGTCGAACGTCGAAATCGAGCGATAGAGAAATATCAGAGAATGGAGAAGTGAAGAGGCTCGGGATTGTAAGTATTTGGTATTAGCTAGTGTTTCTTTTGTTATTCCTGTTGGATGATTAGGTCTCCTTGGCATTCTTCTATCGGATATCTTACCCAACATGCTTCTTTTGACATGATGCAAATCGGTTCGAAACCGATTCCTTCTGCACAAAGTCGAAGCCAAATCAATCTTGGTCAATTCCTAGATTGAACCAAGCAGTACACACCAATTCAGCTCGATTCGGTTCGATTCTTAAATTAATTGGGATTAATGCTCATTTCTAATATTCATATTGATTAATTTGAAGTTAGCATACATCTTATTTTTACCTAACGGAGAATATAAGTCCCATTAGATAAGTTATTACATGATCCATAAATCATGTAAATCAATATCATTTTAATTGGATTTTATAAGATTCCAATGTGATGTTTACAGAGTCAATAATTATATGGATTTGGTCTATATGATCTTTGCGTTGCATTATTTTTTTCTTGCTATTGGAGTAAGACTTCCTATGAATTAGAGGTAAACGGTTCCAAATTCCGTATATGTTCTACTTAGAACCCACCATTGGTTAATATTCCTTATTTTTTGAAACCTGAAACTTACCTCAGATACCCTAAAACCTGGAATCTATCATGTCATAGGTTTTAGAGTTTATCCAAGTTCCACGTATATACTAATTGAACGATTATAATGAATTAATACATTTAATAACCACTAATTATTACTACAATTCATTGAATATAACTTATTTAGACACATTAAAAATATGAATATTAACAAGGTATAAGTCTCAGTCTTAATGAAAGCTTAGACTAATACTACCTTACTATACATTCATCATCAAATACCATAGAATACCATGCGAACACATAAGCCAAAAAAAAACACAATAACTTATTCCGATTTCGAGTTACATGTTCCAAATTCCAGGTTTCAAGTTCCTTGAACCTAAAATCTAGAGGCTTCTCAATTTTTTGAATTTCGAATTTATCATACATATCTTAGAACTTATAACTAGATAGGTTCTCACCAATTCAGTTCTTAGATTCTAGATGCTATCTTGGAACCACGTTCACCCCTACAATGGACCTCTAAACTACTAGAAAATGGAGTTGACAATGGTTGCCAAATCGATTGCCTAGGACAAAGCCATACTTGAGAGAGAGGCCCGTGCATTTCATTGAGATTTTAAACCCATTAAAAATTTTACACCAATACATCCATGTCACGTCATGAAAAAATCTCATACTAAAACATCCATGCCGCATTTTTCCTAATACTAAGTTTTGGGTCGTTAAAAATCGGATATGGTAGTATGAACCCAAATTTCAAAAAATCACAAAACATTAAAAAAATTAAAATTTCACAAATAAAAAAAAGTAAAAAATATATATATGAATTTAAAATTTTGATTAAATAAAAGTACAGAATGAAGATTATTTCGGATTAATCCTTGGCCGATCGTTGAAATGGAATCGAGAATATTCATGTTACCTCCCGCACGGCGTACATCAGTGGTCGAATCCTGCGGCGGCGGCATGCGAGCGTGAGCGCTTCTCTTTACCTCGGGACAATGCCGAACCCAACGCCAACGGACGGAGTGTTGTTCGCCGGCCTGAGCTGCGTCGCCGGCGTCGCCTGCCGGCACCTCCTCCGGGGCACTCGCGTCCCTTACACCGTCGCCTTGCTCCTTCTCGGCCTCGCCATTGGCTCTTTGGGTCTCTCTCTCTCTCTCTCTCTCGCCACGTCCTTTCTGGGCTCGGGGAATTGGCTTCGCCAGCCTTCGTTCGTTCGTCTGTTGGGGACTAATGATCGAACGTCTTCCAGAACGCTGGTCGCAGAAAAGTTTCTGATTCATTTCGACTCGTCGCATGAAGTTGTCGAATGTTTTCCTTGCATTTTGGTTGCTCTGCTGGTTTTTCTTGCTTTCATTGTTCGGCTATCGTGGCCTTTTGACTGTTGATGGCTTCTCATTAAACCTTTATGCCAAATTGGATAGATTTCCATGTATCATATATATCATCCTTGTTTTATTGTTTCTTAAAAAAATATTATCTTTTTGAATAATTTTGTTTTAATATTATGAAATGCAGAGTTTGGTGCTAGTCTACCGTTAGGGGCACTGGGGAATGCAATCCGCCTTTGTGAGTTTTCCCTCGTCATCAAGCATCATCAACTCAAAAGACACAACTTTTTTGGGACATGTATGTATTAGATGTTTTTTTGATCGGGTCTCGAATTAACTTGTCAGTTGCAAAATTTTGCAGGGGCAGATATTGATCCTGATCTCTTGTTGGCAGTCTTTCTTCCCCCTCTTCTTTTTGAGGGCTCGTTTTCTATGGACAGCCACCAAATTAAGGTTCTTTTTCCCTCAACGTTTGCATCTCCTTTGTAACTTCGGTCAACAGATATGGGTTTGATGAGATTGGCCTTTTTGTTATTTTGTATATTGTTTAAAGCTATTGCGAAAAAAGAAATAGTAGGGAGTATTTCCTGATGTTTTAGAGGGAGACAGACTCATTCAGAATCCATACAAGAAGAGCCAACTTTAATAGGACCAGGGAAGGGCAACCCTATCATATTATAATTTGTTGTATGTGTCTTTGGTGTTTTTTTTTTTTAACTCTCAAGAGGTCTGAAATTAGAAGTATGTCACGTTAAAATTTGCAGAGAACATAGTTTTACCTTCAATGTAAACAATGAGTAACGTTGCGAAATTTGAAGCAATTACCATAAAGTATTAAGTCTTGAATTTTGTGCAACAAAGTGACATGTGATTAGTTTTCCTTGCTGGAATTACTTGCTGGTAATTCTTACAAGACTTGAATTGCTGCCAAGTCGCTAGTATACACAGATTACTCTGAAAATGTCTTTTGCAGATAAATGATTTGCTGATGCTCTACATTCTAAATGTAGATCTTTTGAAGGATCTTATTGATCTAAAGAAAACCTGGTGGACACACTCTTCTTTCTGGTGTTATTGTTTTTTCTGTCATTAAAAAAGAGAGAACGAAAAGCCATGTAGACCCTAAAGTTGATAATTGATTGTTTAAACCAAATGCCCTTGTTCTCCTAATGCTAAACCGTCCATGCAGAAATGTATGGTACAGATGCTTTTCCTTGCAGGCCCTGGTGTCATTATTTCGACATTTTGCATTGGATGTGCTCTGAAGGTATAGATGAACTTTGATAATCTTTGTAAGCTCTTGATTCTATAACTGTACTCAATTTTATTTTCGACAGCTTACTTTTCCATATGAATGGAGTTGGCAAACATCTTTATTGCTGGGGGCAGTATTAAGTGCAACTGATCCTGTGGCTGTTGTCGCCTTATTGAAAGAGCTTGGGACAAGCAAAAAATTGAGTACAATCATTGAGGGAGAATCAATGATGAATGATGGGTTAGCCCTTGCCTTTCATCTTCAGATTTCTTTGTTTCTATGTTGGCATTGATCTTTTAGCCTAGTTATAATTATCCTCTTTTATAAGTACTCCTTCAGTGTGCAAATGGAGTAAGAGGATCGACTTCATAGTTTTGGTCACTAAATTTAGTCCAAGGTCATATTTCATGATTTATAAGCTTATTTCCTGATCAATTTCGACAATCTTCCCCTTGAAAGTATCAGCTTGAGGACATGTGGTCACTCAGAAGTATTTTCTGGAGGGAGTTGTGGTGATGTAATTGATATGGGTCTTGTGAGTTAAAGTTTCAGTATGATTTTAGTCTACTTTATATCACCAAAAAATCCTCGTCATAAGAAATTTTCTGATTTAACTGTCACTGGGTGAAGAGCTTTTTGGAAGCCCCATGGAATGAAAATGGTGCATTCTCCAACTGGCATGATATTATGTGAGAAATATGAAATGATGATGTAAGGAGTATGATAGCCAAGACTGACCATCCGTCACTTGTTATAAAGCAACTTTAGTTTGGAGTCAGAATGTCAACATTTGCAGCGGTGGCATTAGTATATATCCTCACAATTTCGGGGAACCAAATATTTTTATTTTTATAAATCAGAAACGCCTGCACTAATATAGTGTACATTCCGTGGACTACTTATTCAGGGCATCAGTTGTGTTATATCAGTTGTTCTACAAAATGGTGCTTGGATGGCACTTGAAAGGGGGGGACATATTCAAGTTCTTGACCAAAGCAACGGTTGGAGCGTATGTGTCTTACTTATCACCAGATAGTAATTTTATTAAAGCATAATTTACTCATGACAATTGTTTTTAATTCAGTCTTGGCTTGGGTATAGCTTTTGGCATTGTGTCAGTATATTTGCTGGGGTTTATGCACCATAATCCTGAGATAAATCTGGCTTTGACGCTTTCTGTGAGCTACATTTCTTACTTTACGGTAAGGTCCTTCCAACTCAAAGAAGTCATAACTATGCTGCTACTTAGATTGTGAAATTAGTTCTTGTTACCTTATTAATATTTTCCTCTTTTCTGTTGTTACCTTACATTTTATGCGATAGTTTGGTTGAAAACATTGACCAACCACCCATGTTACAGTTAAGGGTGCATTTAGTTCTGAAAAGCTCTTCAATTCATATCTCACTAGTAAGCTGTCCAGTTTATTGCTACTGTTTGATTTTTATGCATTGTTGGTCAACTTTCTATGTTGATAAGTTCTTTGTATGTTTCACTTTTCTTGTCATTTTGATTGTAAGGACAGAAAATGTTAGTTGTTTTCTAGTCTTCCACATTGTTTTTAGAGAATTGAAAAAGAGAGCCTATCAAACCTGCTTTCGCTATGCCACCCAATCAATGTTCTGTTTTCACTGATAATGAAATAAAAACAGTTGTCCTGATACTTATCAAGTTTCTTCCGCAAGTGGATTGCGCAAAGATTTTATCTCAATTTGCATTTCAGACACATTGTCTTAAGCAGGCGCTCAAGGTGGTACTCCTTCTGCTCTTTCTTTTATTTAAAAGAAAAAAGAAGGTGAATGGCGGGGTTTGGAATGGATGGAATCCATAGCTTTCCATCAATTTAAAGGCAATGACTGCAAATGAGTTGCAAGAGCTCTAATTTTGTCTTACTGGCTTTTGCTTTACTCTTTCTAGTCTCTTTTCCCCATTGAATTGAGAACTTTTTACCTTTAATCCATTTCATGATGAAAGGTAAGTAGAGAAGTATGACACTTCATAAGTGGAAATCATTACTTATATCAGTAAAATTAAGTTCTTTTTGGCCTTATTCTTTTCTAGCTCTGTATCTTCATTTCTCTAGAAACCGCCTAGTTCTGAGACCGATATTATTCTTGCATTTTCATACTACGTTGGTTGTTAGTTCCCTCATTGTCCACATTTTCTTAATCCATGGCAACTCGAAGTGTAACAGTGTTGTGGTTGAAAGGCATCATTGACCAGTAATATGAAGCTCATAGGTGTCCATTCTTTTTAAGACTGTTACTATAAGTTTCACCTATGAAGGCAAATTCTCTGTTAGTAAAAGCTATTCAAATCAGAATTATATATAATCAGTTGCTCTTAACTAGGTGAAATGGTTAAGTTAATTAATGAACTTATAGTTGTTTAAACGTGCATGGGATTTCAGTTTTCTCCAAGCATAAAGCACATGTACAAGTTCAACAATTACTCAACCTTAAACATGGATATGTTGTTTGTATTTCATAGGCTCAGGAAGTTGCTGACAGTTCTGGCATCTTAACAGTGGTCACTTTAGGAATGTAAGTATGGTTAATTTCTTTGTGATGTGCTATATGTTTGTCCTCGGAAGACATATTCCTGAGTATGCAAATGATAAGCAGGGTTTTTGCTGCAGTTGCTAGGACTACTTTCAAAGGTAATTGTCAACAGAGATTGCATAATTTTTGGTGAGTCCTTATTCTCCTTTTTCCATTTCCATTGTTTTAAGTATCTGCTTTTCTTAAAAATCTATATTTGTCTTCATATTTAGAGGAGATACTGTTCTTGATTTGTGTCAGTGCTAACTGTACTTTTTTCTCTCCACTATTGTGGTTTGTGTTTCCTTTTGAGTATGTCGAGTGCTTCGTAAAGATATATACTCTTCTTGGTATGTATCTGGGGTACACAGTAGTCCCACAGATATAGGATCTTTAGACGTTATTCCATTCAACAAAATTATTCTTTTGTTATCCAACATACATCTGGATGCTCTTCAGATTAGCACTAGTTTTCTACCCATGGATGCCTGTGCTTTTATGTGTGAAAAAGGATCGTTTTTTCTTCACAGAGAGAGAGAGAGTATTTAAACAGCCATCTCGTACTACCAGAGTGAACTTGCTCTGGAATTTTTAAGAGACATCTGTTTCATATTTTTTTAATAAAATTACTTGTTGACTTTCCTTCCAAAACAAAAAAGAGTTTCTTTACTTCTGAAAAAGCGTGAATAGATTCCACATGGTTAAAGATCCTTACATTACATGTCCATAGTGTTTGTTTAAAGATTCAAGTATTTAGTATCATCAATAAAAAGTCAAATCTCGAAGGCTAAAAGCAAAAAGAAAAACATTAAATAGCAAAGCCAAAATTAAGGTTGCCCCAACAGTCCAAACAGACTCTAAACTCAGCCACAGAAACAATAATCAATAAATAAACCTTAATTGCACTGGGATTCAACGACTAGTAGATGAACAATTACTGAAGTAGCGTTCTCATTCAAACATAGTACAGAAGCCAATTTTGCTGCTTTTAAGACTTAAAGAAGTAACTTTTATTGTTTCAACAAAAGAGTTAATAACTATGATAAATTCAAATTCTTTTGGTTTTTTGTTAATTTTTTCTGCCTTACATTTTATTTTCCTGGAAGTGGACTCCTAATGTTTTATTTTCCTGAGGAACTCCAGAAGTTGTTTTGTTACAATAAATGGCACTTCTGTTATTCTCTTTTTACTTTTTTATTGCTTTTCCTTTTCCTGTTTATGGTAAAGTAAAACTTTCAAGCTGCAACATAGTATTTGTTCTCTAATTTTGAATACATGCCAGTGGCCTCTCTTTTTATCTGGCGAGGAAAGTTCCTACACAGGGGTAACATCCAACGATTTTCTCCTCTAAGTATTAACTTTTTGCTTGTATGAAATGCTGTATTGTATTGAAAATTCCCATCCACAGGATGGCTAATAGTTTGCATCAACTATTTAAAGAAATCTTAATGATTTTATGTCCTTTATCAACCCATGACTCTTCTTTTTTGCCTATTGATGCGCAAGTTGACATCAGGGCACAGCCTTATAGTCATATCTAGTCAGCTGGTTTTTGTGGATTGCCAGAAAAAATTGATTTTAGGAGGTATCTTTTTTGCTTTTTGTATCTAGTGAATTTGATACATTACTCTGGCTTTACATCCTTTTCTGTTTGCCTGAAACTTTTTGACAATGCTATGCATGGAATTGTTCCCGTCATACATCTTTGATGGATCTTCATTTGCATAGCATCCAAAATTGAATGTATCTTTACCTTATATTCAAGCGTCAGCATCTTGACTCAAAATGTATAATTCTCTCACAGGGAGGAGACAGCCTACATTGCCAATACGTTGATTTTCATACTGAGGTACTGCATTGGCTTTCTATTTGTTAATTTGTTGCTACAGTTCCTACACCTGTGAAGCAAATTTGAAATGATGTTTTCCTTTCTTCCTTTACTAATTCAAGGCATCATGTTTAATGGAAGTCTGGCAAATTTCATGCAAGATGATGGTCAGAGTTAGAGCTATCTTTCTTAGATTTGCTTCCACATAAAAAATTAGACAGGTTTTTGCTTTTCACGAGGATTAGTTTAAAATTATTTTGGGGAACAGAAGGACTAGGAAGAGGAAAGGGAATTTCAGATAGGCTTGTATGAAAGTGTGACATTATTAGCAGTAACAAACGCCTGCCCCCCACCCCCCCCCCGGGGGGTGGGCAGGGCTGTGCAAATTGTCTGGGAATGATATTTTATCATCAGTCCTTATTTCTTAAATAATTGGGCATGCAAAATGCTCTTACTATGACTGAAAAGTTCTGAAACATGCATCTAATGGAAAAGCTGATTAAATAGTGACTGAGATCTATTTCTGTTCTCTTTGACTCAGTACTTCCATGATTGTTCTTTTTTTCTTTCCCTTTGCATATCTTGTGGTCGCAAGTCAAAGTTGGCATATTTTGGGTTTAGTAGGACTTTCAAAAGGGATGGTGAGTGGATTTGGTGAAAGTGAAAAAGGTAGACAAGTGAGAGGGAATGACTGCACCATGTTATTCTCTGTGCCGTGTTATTTCCTATTGATAAAATAAAATGTTTAAAACATTCATTCATCCATTGAAACAAACTTTCTTGCAGTGGGGTGATCATGGCAAAGGGTTTTTTCTGCTCTGACAATATTGCCAAAACTGGTACTTTTGATTTTCCTTTATTCATATCATCATTGCTGTTGTTAATCATAAGACTTATTTCCTATGCTTATGAAGCAAATACTGACTATTTTCCTTGATCAGATGCCTTCTTAGGATAGTTTTTCCCACAAGGGACATAGAATTAGTTTGGATAGAGTAATGTCACATCGCCAGTTTAAGTTTTGTTAATCTGGCATTCTGCTTTCAGCCACACTTAGGTCTATTTTTCTTGATCAGTTAAGTTCTTTGCTAAGATTGGGTTTGCACAGACTAGTGTTGGATAATCCTAGGTTGATTCTATGGCTTGATCTCAACAGTTTGCTCTTCCAAGTCTCAATCTGTTTTTATTTTCTTTCCCCCATATTTTGAGGTATATGTGTGACATTTTTCTTTGCTAGAGTCAGTCAAAGCACTTTGTTAGCTCATGCTATATTATTAGTATTCTTTTCTTGCTCTGCTGTGTTGACATGCCAAGAATGAAAGAAGAGGCCTTAGAGAGTAGGTTGGACACCAATATTATCTCCAGTAGATTGGCAGGTCCGTACTGGAAACTTTGCAAATGAAGCAGAAGACTAAGTAAAAATTTTGCCTCGAACTTTGATGAATTTGAAGATGCTATGGGACTTTGGTGAAATTATTGAGGATAAATGTAGAAATTCTTTCTTGACCATGCGACTGATATAAGTGTGACACTTGTTGACAAGTCTAGCATGAATTACATTCTAGCTTTAGGACTGTTTATATATTTTGTAGTCAAGATAGAGGAGATATCAACAATGACATTCAGTTTTGCTTTCAAAGTAAAGTTGTTAAACATGTCTTTGTCGTGAACCCATAAAGGCTGTTACTCTGTTCAATATGGAGAAGACCACATAGTGTCTTGAGCTTAACTTTTGGCTGTGGCCTGTTGAATATGTCTGACTTGGTCTTCAGAGTTTGGACTGCAGACCTTTTACTTCAATTTCAGCATCATTGCCCCTAATTGTCCTTCTTCTTCACTGATCCACAAGAGTCATTTAAACTGCTTCTTTCAGGGAGCTCCTGGGGCTATCTCTTTCTTCTTTATGTCTTTACTCAAGTTGCAAGAGCCGTAGTTGTGGTAACTCTGTATCCTCTTATACAGTATTTTGGATATGGTTTGAGCTGGAAAGAAGCTGTCATCGTCTTTTGGTCTGGTCTGAGAGGAGCAGTTGCATTATCAATGGCCCTATCAATCAAAGTAATATTGTTTAACCTCATTTGGAGTCATCAGTAGACTAATGTGTGCTTCATCTGGAATGTCCATTACATGATTCTTTGTTCTCCAGAATTGTATACTGTGACGTGCTATTGCATCAATAGTCTAGAAGCTTTATGTTTCTTTAGTCAACTGGTATGTCAAAGTGCAGTTAGTGGAAACATGGATGAACTTCATGTTGCCTAATGACTACATTCATTTGCCTACCGGCAATCTTCTCTCTCACTAGGTTAAGGTGATGTGATGAACTTAGCATGGCTGACTGTGAGGAATGGATTCCTTTTCCTCCTTTTTTTTTATGTGAACTTAATCACCAGATACAGTTGAGTCACAAAGTCAACGCTTAGGTTAGCACAAACTGAAGAAAGATCTCAAATATTAATTATCATAGTTCATTCTAAATTCAGGACAGTGCAGTTGCACCTCAAAAACTATCTGTACATAGATCTGTAATTATAAGATAGTCTGTGGCTTAATGATTAAGTATGTACAATGTGAGGGGTGTTATTGTGAGAAAGAGGAAAGATTTGTCTGGACTGAATGCATGCTTCTAGCCTATACGGATGCTGCAGAAATCCTGGGTGAATCTTCCTCCACATTTTAATCTGCATTACTTTTGTTTATCTTCCAGGATGCCAGCAGTGCCACACAATACATAAGTTCAGAAACAGGAAACCTGGTATTTAATTCCCAATAAATATGCATATCAGTCTGTTTTAAGTAATTATTCTCCATATGGTAAAAGTGGTTTACTTCCACTAAACCTGAAAGTTAATTCACATTCTTTTAACAGTTACTTTTTCTCACCGCTGGCACTGTTTTTCTGACACTTGTTGTCAATGGGTCTACTGCGCAATTCTTGCTTAGTCTCTTTGGCATGGATGAGCTATCACAGATGGAGGTGAGACTCCACTCACTTCTGCTGTTCCATCGATCAAGAACTTTTCTTTTTCTGTATTTTTTTTAAAGCAACAGCCAATTATGAAGTTCCAAATTCAGCTTTGAAGAATTACAAAGAAACACAGTTAAAATAGAATATCAATTGGTAAACTAAACCAAAGTAGGATCCAGAATAGTACTTATGTATTTCCTTGCTATGTCCTAAACTCGAGCAGATAATGTTGAAAATTTTCATGTCAGGCTTTGATCAAACTTGTTAAGATGTGCTTGGTCTATGTTGTGGCACATTTCCTGACAACCTAAGCTTTTGGGAGAAACAGCATAGTATAAAAGTTAAAGCCAATGTTCAAATCTCGGCACTAGTTTTTATTATCTCCATCACTCTTGTTTGTCCTTCAGTTGTTGTTTGATGTGATAACATCCGCATCTATGTCCATGTACAACAACCATTAAAGCACTACCAACAAAGAAACTGACTTATGAATTTTTGGACAATGACCCCTATGTTCATCTATCCTAACTGCGACAAACGCTGCACTCCCCATCCTTGTGGTTTGTGGGACCATTGTCTTTGGTATGGCTCATGATGACTGATTTCACTCAATGCATTTAGATCTAACTGCCTAAGTCAAGATTATGCTTTCAAACCAGGTTGTGGCCTTTAATTTGCAGATGAGATCCGTAAGCTAATGGTGTGACTGTGTGACTGTGTATGATGTTTTACGAGGTGGTTGCTTCTGACACATCAAACATTTTCTCTATCAAATGATGTTGTAAGGATAATTTTTGTTAGATGAGTGTGGTCATCTGTCACATACTACACTTTGTCTAGTGGCACCTAAAAGAAAGGGTTGGAGTCAATTAATTGATTTTGACTCTTGCAAAGGCTTATGTCGATATTGTTGCTGACCTTGCAAGATTGTAATAAGTTTTCCTAGAAAGTAATGCAAAATTTTCTTTTTTAACCAAGGTATGACCTATTATGGAATTGAAAGATACATCAGGAAAGAATGTAACTGCCAAGGGAAAGCATTTTGTCAAATGGTGAGATCTGTCCTATTGACATAGTATCATCCCACTAATCTCATTTCTTCCTTGTCTTGACATAACTTCTTTTGATAATGACAATATTTTGAATTCTGAACCATCATCTGGCAGATGATGGTTTCTTCATAGCCAGGGAATGATATACCTTAGAATGGTGGAGCTATTGATAATGGAGTCTTTGAGCCCCTTTTAATGGTTAGTGCCTTGAGAGACAGTGTAAGGAAGATTACTTTGACTTTCAATATGCATCTTGGTCCTATGTCTTATAGTAACCTTGGTCCTGATGATATATTTCAACAAGAACCACACACACGATCAATTATTGGATGGGGCATCAATAAATTGCAATTTAGCTTGATACCATGCCAGAAATTCTGACCCAAAAGTTTAAGTTATTGGGAGTAGGAGAGTAGCAATGTAAGGCTCTGGAAAACCCCATAAATAAGTAATGTGGAATACTAAATGCTGTTGAGCCTGTGATCATAGATTAACAACTACATGGTAATAGTCTGGTAGAAGTCAAAGTACACAGAAAATGGCTCAAGTCCTCCTCACTAGTTCGTGGTACACTTGCTTTTAAATGTTTAGCATTTCATAGTTGCTCATAATTAGACTTTCAACCACTAAACAAATTCTGAGAATTCGAAAAAATTGAGAACATTTAAAAAACATATATATTTTCTCAGTGGCTTTGAATGTCTTTGTCTGAGGTAAAGTTTCAATGCATGAGCATCTGAAATGAAATTTGAAGGGAGGAAGAGTTCTTGTTTCCTAAATAGAATAAAAAATGTTGGGAGTATGTCAGCCCATATCCTTCACTGGTCTACAAGACAAGCAATATTCTGGCTGAGTGACTGACGTTTCTTCCATGTCTTGTGGTCTAATTATAATTCGGTCTACAGTTTAAGCTTCACTAGTTCTCATGTTTCTCATGGCCAATATTGTCACAGAAACTCACATTGGACTACACAAAGTACAAAATGATGGGCATAGCTGTAGAGGCTCGTGAAAATCTCCAAAATGATGATTTGGGGCCTTTTGATTGGTTCGCTGTCAAAAGCTACATGACATCCTTAAATAACATGGAATTGGAAGGTGTGCACCCGCACAGTGTTTCTACCTGCAGCAGTAACCTGGCCCAGATAAATTTACAAGCAACTCGAGTATGCCTTTTAAGGGGTGAGTCACATGTATTTATCATCTGGTGGTTAATGTTTAATTTGTATTTATCTCTAACTTATTCTAACAGTAAAGTAGGAAAGGCATTCAGATTCAGAAAGATTCATTAAATGTTCATTTTTATACAACATGAATTGCGGCTGGTAAAGTAAAATTTTCTTTTAAGATTTACTGCTTCAAAATTTTCATAAAAGTTGACTTAGGCTATTTTCCCAGCTGCTCAGGCTGCTTACAAGAGGATGCTTGATGATGGATGGGTAACTCAAACTATGGCATATCTTTTGATGGGCTCAATCGATGATGCAATGGATTCGGTTTCAAGAGAGCCTTTGTGTGACTGGAAAGGCTTAAAAGTTCATATTGATTTTCAGAATGACTATAAGTGCTTTGGCATAGACATTTTCCCACAAAAGCTGGTCAACTATTTGACCCTAAAGAAGCTAAAGTTCGCATGTTATACCTGCAGTGCATTTCTTCAAGCCCACAAGGTTGCAAGAAGAAAAATCCGTGAATATATGGGTATATACTTGATGATCTTTATTATCATGCTTCAACTATTTATCTCCTGTACTTCTAGTGATCATAGATCTTTTTCTTTGGCAATTGCATTTAATTGCCGATCCTGTGAAATTAGACTCGTATTTTTCTGTTGTCCAGCAGTAGTGATGATTGACTGAGACTAAAGACATTTCCTAGGCATGCTGGGTGGAAATTTGGTTTTTCAATGGAATTATACCTCACTCCATGTGAAAGCACGGCCAAGACTATTACTTCTCTGATTGTTCAATGAAAGTGCCCTACAATGCAAGTATAATTCACACTTGGAATGTGCATTGGCTTATTGATCATTCCCTTCTTTGATGGAAATGAACCAACTTCTTTGTACAGTTATTTCAGATTCCATGCTTAATGATTGTCCTATAGAAAGAAAAGGTTCTTTCTATAATTCTGCCGATGTTGGTTGGTTGGGCCTGTGTGCAAATGGCCTTGCTGAATATTTTTCAGGTTGGGCAGGGATCAATTGAATGTAGACTTCATGAACTAGAAATGAGGGTTTATGTTGTGTCACCTTAACAAGGGATAGCATCTGCAGAATCAAAGTTCATTATAAGCATTGGCCATGCTTTTGCTGGGCTGCTTTCTCTAGAGTTTACTGAAATTGAGTGCTGTCCACAAGTAACTTCCAAAACCATGGCCCAGAACTTCTGATATTTTGTTTTTTGCTTTATATCTTTGAATGTTCATGATGAATGTTATTTTTCTTTTTAATTTTTGTAAGGACATATCTCTTGTTAAGATATATGCTTTATATTCACCCTGGCCACATCAAGCTTTTGATAAAAACAGTTGCTCAACATGGTATTGGAGTTTCAAGTGTGGAGGGATCAAATCTTAACACTCTCAAATTTTCATGTTGTTTGTTTCTCTTATTTGTCATTTGGCTGTTTGATGCGGTACTTGTAGATTTCACATGTAGGTCAACTTGGAAGCAGTGGGGGTTGTTAAGTCATATGCTTGATATACTTCGGATGCATGTTGCCTGATGGCTTAACATTTAGAGAAATGGTTAATTCACGCCTCTAAGTAGCTGAAGTATGGGCATAGTTAGTTCGTTACCTCATTAAGCAACAGACTGCTTCTGCTGTTGATACGCGATACAAGAGACCCATAATTACTGGCCTTCTCCCCCCCCCAGGTTAAAGTTAACTCAATATGTCTCCTTTTGCAGTGGATATTCTTGTATGAGACAGCCTCTTTTTCACCGATGACTTATCTATCTATCTCTCTCTCTCTCTCTCTCTCTCTCTCTCTAGGTGGTGAAAGCAACATTATAGCTGATGTCATCAGTGAAAGTGAAGCAGAGGAAAAGGAAGCCAGAAAGCTTTTAGAAGACATTTCTCTTGCATTTCCAGAGGTTTTGAAACATGAACTTTATTCTCTAGATTTCATGTATGGTGCTATATGCAGATTTTCATTTGCCATTGTATTAGCTCTTCCTCTATCTTAAGAAGTGGTAGTAGATCAATGCTCATCGTGGGAAGTTCTCAGGTTTTGCGAATTGTGAGAACAAGTCAAGTTTCACATTTGCTGCTGAATGATTTAGAAGATTATGTACAGAATCTTGGCAGAGATGGTGTGTTGGAAGACAATTTGTCGCTTCATCTTCATGAGCTTGTCCAGGTAATAGCTTCTGCAGAACCCTCCTCTTCTCTTTCTTCTCACTCAGTAGAGACCAAAAATCCAGGTAAACATCTTTTGGTGTGCAGAGTACTGGCCATCATAGAAGTGGCCCTTAACAGGAGAAAACTAACTAACATAGTTCACAGAATTATCAATTGATTATTCTTTATTTTGAGAGGCTGGTGAGGAATATTTAATATAAGATGACTCTAGCGGCTAATTGTTGCTATTAAACACACCATTTCAGTTATTTTTTAGAAAGGGTCAAAGCAAGTATCTGAGGATCTGAATTTGCCAGTAGACATCTATCAAGTTATTAGTCATAGTACACAATGGAAACATATAACCCTAATGATAAGTGGGATGCAAGACTGGGTTCTTCAGTATTCGTTTGTTTGACACCTGTTAGCTTGCTCATGCTGTCATTCTGCGTGTTCTTAAACAACTCATTTCTCTGCTGGCAGAGTGATTACAAGAAACTGTTAAGCTCTCCTCCTCGCATAATGGTTCCCAGGGCAAGAGATGTGATAAGTCAGCATCCTTGTCTTGGTTTTCTTCCATATGAGGTTCGCCAGGCTCTAGAGATTTCTGTGAAGGAAACAGTCAAGCCCCAGGGAATAGTACTTTCTGAGAAGGGATGCGTACCAAGGTCTTTGTTTCTAATTGCAAATGGTCTAGTTAAGGTAAACACATGTCAACTAAGGCAAGGTCTTTTCGAGACAGTATATTACTTGTTAGACTGATTGGACCACTTAATAGGGCCCATCTTGCTACCTGCAACTCTTTTTAATTGTTAATAAAATGGCGAGTGCTGCTTCTTATGCTCATCTTATGGCAGTCTGAAGTGAGGTGTCCCAATAGCCCCCATTGTCTATATACGACTTTTCCTCAAGGATGTGTCATGGGCCTCTATGAATTGTTGTCTGGGAAAACTTATTTCTGTGATTCAACTTCAGATACCGTGGTACTCTGTTACGTGATCGAAGTCAAAGCATTACTTCCACTAGTCAGATCAACTCCTGAAGTGAAGAATATACTCTGGCAGGTAGAGTTTTGCTCTGAGTGCGATTTGTTGATGCAAGATAAAATTAGTATCTTGAGACTAATATTTCAACTCTAAGTCAGTCCGAAAATGCAGGAAAATGGAAAGTCCTACCATGTCTTTCTGTTTCTTGCTTGTGTGTCCACATGGAGGTGTAAATTGGTAGTTCCTTCATACTTAACTGGGTCGCAGGAATGTCAGCACTTCACATTGGTGTTACATTGGTCGGAGAGCACCATTGTCTGTCCTTTAAACTTGTATGAAGGTGGGAGAGAGGGGGAGAGAGAAAAGGGTCGATGCTGCTGTTATCTTGGAAGCCTTACATAAATCAAAAGAGTAGTCGATCTGCTTTTGTTTTTGATTTGCAGGAGTGCATCATAGTTTTGGCCAAATTATTGCTCCCCCAAGAGTTTGAGAAGACATCAGTACCTGATCTAAGAACTTTTCTTCTGGAAAGATCTTCACTGATCACTTACACAGCAGGAGAAGCTGTGGAAATTTGGAACGAGTCAATTGGCTTCCTGTTGGAAGGATTATTGCGAACTCCAGATCTCCCTTCAGTAGCTGTGGAATCTCCAGCTGTGCTGTTGCCGTCACAGGAGAGTCCAAATTCTTCCACACCAGAAGCACCAGGTAGTTCTGTTACCTTGTTTGTACCGACTTGAGCATTTTGTGTCTAACAACAAGTCGATTGCTGTAGGTAAAGTGATGGCAAGCGAAGAATGTAAAAAAAACAGGCATTTGATCTTTAACAAACCTCACTGTAAATTTGTAAATAGAGTTTAGCCCGAGGAGAATATATGTCTGGTCTAAGCGTAAAAGTATAGCAGCGATGACTGATGTCAATGTTGTTTCTGACGACAGGCTCTACGATGTCTGGGTTTTCTCATTACGGATCGCGGTATGGAGTTGAGGAAACGGCAACAATAGCACATGTGGATTTATCGGGTTGGGGCTTTTGATGGTCCAATGTCAGGCACATTAAGGATGAGTTCCCAGCCGCAGCAGTTCTGAGGAAAATCCTCAGAGCAAGTAAGATGTGATTTTTATAGTTTTAGCAATGGGAAGTGGGAATAGAGCAGTAGAGCCAAGGATTCAAGAATAATGCAGTCCTTAAGACACTCTTTAAGTATATATAAATGACTTTTGTGCTGGAAGAGACTGTCATTAGACATAAACCTATTGTGATCGTGTCACTTTTGATCATAAACTTTTTGTAACTTTTCAACTATGAGTTATAAACCTCCTGACAATTTGATCTTTCCAGCCAATTTTGGCTGCAAATTATTGACATGGACAATGCTAACGTGAACAAATTTTACAAAAAAATTTTTGGGAAAAATCAAGATTTTTATTTTATTCTTTTTCATTTTCCTTCTTCCAACAACAACCATCCTCAGTCATCAAGCCTTTGTGATGGCGAGTGACCAGCCACAAGCAAGGCTCAAGTTCACCCAATCAGATGAGGCTTGCCTTGGCTAGATGTGGTCATTTACTTGCCCGTGGCCATGTCCGAAGGCAATGGACCACCGCGGTCATCTCCTTTTCTTGAACGGTATACCGACGCTCGGTATCGTTCAATTTCCGCGACTTTCGAACGCAACCGGGTGGCCATCCCGCATAAGAACACCACCAATAGCAAAGTCGGAAGCATCGGACTCTACCTCATAAGGTTTAGTGTGATCGGGCAATGCCGCACCGGCCCCTGGTCATGGCTTGCTTCGGCCGATCAAACGTGTCTTGGCATCGGGTGGTCCACTCCCACGGCTTGTCCTTCTTCAGCATGTCCGTAAGTGGTACTGTGATGCTCGAGTAGTTCCGAATGAAGCGCCGATAGTAGTTGGTGAGGCCAAGGAATGACCTCAATTCCGTCACCTTGGTCGGCGACTCCCATTCGACCACCGCTCGGATCTTTGCTCCGTCCATCCGAACTCGACCGCAACCGACAATGTGTCCCAAGAAGGGAACTTCCTTTTGGGCAAAGGCACACTTCTCGCGCTTCACGTATAACTCGTTCTCGCGCAAGACTTGGAAGACCTACTTCAAGTACTCGATGTGCTCCTTAAGCGTCCGGCTATATATAACGATATCATCAAGGTAAATGAATATAAACCGATCGAGGAACGAATGGAGTACCTTGATCGTCATAATGCAAAAAGTAGCCGGAGCGTTGGTGAGGCCAAAAGACATGATGAGGAACTCATATGACCCGTATCGCGTCATGCATGCGGGTTCCAGCTCGTCCCCTTCAACGATCTGAACTTGATAGTAACCTGATCGGAGATCAAACTTGGTGAACCATCATGCTCATCCAAGTTGATCGAAAAGATCCGCAATGAGAGGGATCGGGTACTTGTTTTTCATGGTGAGCTTGTTCAGCGTCCGGTAGTCGATGCACATCCGAAGTGATCCGTCATGCTTCTTTTGGAATAGGACCGGCGCACCGAACGGAGATTTGGACGGCCGAATGTACCCCGCATCGAGCAGCTCTTTCAGTTGTCTCCTCAACTCTTCCAATTCCGAGGGTGCCATGCGATATGGTGCCATGGCGGGTGGTCGAGCGTCAGGCACTAACTCGATCCGATGATCCACCTCCCTTCGAGGTGGGAGTTTCTTGGGTAGTTCGGACGGCATCACGTCGTTGAATGTGTCGAGGATTCGAGTCACCTCGATGGGTACATCCTCCATTTCATCTCCATTTTCCTCAACCTTTAACGTCGCCATGAGGGTCACCTCTCCCTTCCGAACTCCTCTCGAGAGTTGCATGGCCGACAACATCTTTCGATCGCGACCCGATGCGCGATGAATTGGAATCATGCATTGGCACCGTTTATCCAGGACACAAATGCAATCCGCAAACGGCAAGACTCCAAAGATTGATCCTATCATCGAAGAATCCTAGACATAGCACAAAGTCATAATCGTCTAGGGGGATTACCTCGATATCTTCCTTGCTTGACCAAGGACCGAGATGGAGCTCTACGTCCTTAGCCACGCCGCTAGTCGGGACCTCCTTGGAGTTCACCGTCTTGAGCCAACCCGCTCCTTTCTCGACCCGAAGACTCAACTTCTTCGCGGCCTCTTGGGATATGAAGAGGTCGGATGCCCCAGTATCCACGAGTGCACTCATCGTGGAATCTCCGATCTTCACATCCACGAACATCATTCCCTTAGACTCTTTTGCTTTCTTCGTCTTGGGGAACTAAGGATTCGCAACGAACCCGCCGCGACTCCTCCATAGGCTCGTCCTCCCGCAGGGCCGCCAACTTGGCCTTGTTCGGGCAATCTCGTGCCATGTGAGGACCATCACAAGAAAAAGCATTTATAGACTCGTACCTTCCTTTGTCCCCCCGCCGACTCCGCCGGGAGTCCTATGAGGGCCGACCGGTGGTTTGCCTCCATACGGGCGATTGAATCTTCCTCGATCTCCCCACCATAGGCTTTGTCCTTCGGACGAGTCCGGCTTGGATATCGAAGGTGTTTTGTATTCCACAAGCGATTCGGCCACAGTTATGGCCGTTGTGAGGTCTCCCACGTTGCACCGCTTGAGCTCTTGCTTGGTCCATGGCTTTAGACCGCTCATGAATTGGTAGTACGCCTCATTATCACTCATCGAAGGGATTTGGAGTAGAAGCTCCGAAAACCGTTTGATGTAGTCGCGCACCGCTCCTTTTGCTCGAGTCGTTTCGGTTCATCCCGAGCATCCTCCTCCGCGTACGAAGGGTAATACATCCGTCGGAATTCCTCCTCAACGAATCCATCCCGAGTCGTAATAGGATCACCACTCCTATTATCCGACCGACGACGCCACCACAACAATGCATTATCAACTAAATACATAGATGCGGTGTTTACCCGAGTAACGTCGTCGTTGATTCCCATGGCCTCGGAAGTAGCGCTCCATGTACCATAGGAAGTTGTCCACATCCTTGGCCACCCGCGAGCCCCGAACTTGTCCGGCTTGGTGCGTCCGTTCGTGGACCGGCATGCACCGTGACCACACCGTTCACGCGTGCTGCTTCCGATTCGGCGAGCTTCCCCTTAAGCTCCGCTATTTCCGCACGCATGGCCGCCATCAAGGCTTCCAAGGTTTCCTCCCGTTGATCCAGTTCTTGCCTCAGGGTCCCCAGCAACTCGCCTCGAAGCTCTCCCATACCGGTCTTGAGCTCTTGCACCTCGGCCTCAAGCTCCTCCTTTCCGGCTTCCACTCCTTCGACGGTCTGGGTCAGGTCATCGACCGATCCTTGGATCTCGGTAGCGAACAGTTCTACCTTCGTTATCCGACGATCCGGATCCCCTACAAGATCCCTCGAACTAGAACCAGCACGGTTCTTCCTTCCCTTGTTGCCCTTCTCGACAGCTCTTCCACGATCCTCGCGATCCGCCTCCAACGCGATCGGCACCTCGGGACGGGAATCGCCCATTGCGCCTTGAACGAACTTTGCTCGATACCACTTGTCACGGGCCGATCGATCTAGCGTTCCCTTCGCACCCGTGCGGCCTTAGGATTTCTCCCAAGCAGCCTTTCCACTCAACCCACAAGAATTTTAGAGAGAGAAACTCTGAGAGAGAAGCTCTCCTGTTTTCTATTGCTTGTGAAGAATGAGATGATACATGAGGGGGAGGAGACCCCTATTTATACAAGTACGAGCAAAACCGTATCCGTAGATCTCTCCTCGATCTAACGGTGGAGATTACATCTCCCAACTACCACCTACCCGCATTAATTACATAGGTGTATCCCCCAACTACCATCTATCCTCATTAAATACATCGGTGTACAATTACCGTATCGCCCGCCCTAGGAATAATCTAGAATACTCAAGAAAACCCTAGAACACGGTGAGGATAGTTGAGGGTCGCTTGTGCCAAGGCTCGGTCACGGCATCGATCAAGAACCTCTTGGATTGTGCATATCTTCGAGCCGTGACACAAGGCTCAAGTTCACCCAATCAGATGAGGCTTGCCTTGGCTAGACCTTGATGAGCGAGCCTTGCTAGCATTTACCTGTGGCCAGTGGCTGATCATCACTAGTGAAGGAAGAAGGAAAATGAAAAAGGAAGAACTAGAAAAGAGAAGAAATTTAAATAAATTGAATTTAAGAAAAAATGTAAAATTTTTACGTCAACACCGATTGTGCCACATAATAAAGTCAATATACACGTCAATAATGGCTCAAATGATTAAATTGACAAATTATCAAAATATTTAAAACTTAATTGACACAATTAAAAAGTTTAATATTAAATTAGCATAAATATATTAGATTTAAAGCTTTTTTTTCTTTATAATTTTCCCTATGTTTTATCCTCAAGCAATGCGCTTTAGTTAAATTCATTGGCCGGTGTTGTAGTCAACAACTCACCCAATAACTCGCAATTTCTTTACATATATAATACATTACTGTGACATATAATGATTAAAAATCAGTCATTTGTTTCGATCTCGCGTACGCTTGTCAAATATTCTGCCCGATTTGCACGCACTTTGTGCAGTTTCGATTAGTTAGACAAACGACACAACGTAAGCATCACATCGAATGTGTCGGGTTACGTGATGATTATGTCACTCGCACTTTACCGACAATCATCAATTCACTTACCTAAAGAAAAGAGATCAATCGTCCATTTTTCACTTCTTCTTTTTTAAAGTAAATTATAATTAATGAGGGGATTGGGTTCCAACATTCGGCTCAGTTTTGAGTCGTTTTCATTTTTCGTGCAACCAAATTCTCTTATTTGTCCGATTTGTGCAACGGATGTGGGAGAAAGAGGGAGGAAAAGAGAGAGAGGGGGACTTAATTTCACTAGTTGCGAAAGTGCTGTGCTCAATCGTATAGACATTAAGTCATAGGAAGCAGGAGGATTCGATTGCACAAAAACCAAATAAGCCAATATCAAATAGCGAACCCATTTGAAAAAAAGAAAAAAAGGTAAGATTTTTTCGACGATGCTCGCAATCAATCTAATTCGTGAGGACGTTGCAAAAAGAGAAATTGGAATGCCAAACGAGCAATTCAAGTGCAATTCGTACTCACCAACGAATAGAGAGGAGAAATTCAAAGGGCACCCAAGAAGAAAGGAGAAGAAGTCCCGAAGCAGGAACCCGTCAATGCCAAAAGTTATTTGGCCACTCACCAAGCCCGAGACGCGTCGCGAAAGATGGAAGGGAATGGAATGCCCAGCGAAAAGCCACGGCTAACGGGAGAGACCGACCGGTTCTTCTCCCCAACACCACCCCCGTCCGCTGGAACAAACCCAACAACCGATCTCGCTCGAGTCGTGAGTCACGACTTGTCGAAGCCTAGGAAAAAAGAGAAAAAGGGGGAAAGAAACCCAAGCTGCCCAGGTTGACATCGGTAAACGCGAAGAGCATAAAAATAGGGAGATACACTGAGGATCTTGTCGCAACTGGTACCGAATCCTCCGTCTCCCCAACCTCTTAAAACTCTCTTCCTGTCCCCATCCCAATCTCCCCACGCGGTCCCCGGCTCCTACCATACACGCTTTACGCGTTCGCGGAGACTCCCCCCTCCCCTTTATTTGTGTATCCCACCCACGTCGGTGCTCTCACTCATCCCCACCTTCCTTCCCGCTTCGCTCTCTCTCTCTCTGTGTCCGCTCTCCAACTGTCGCCAGCTTTTTCTTGAATTGGAGTGAGGAGTGTCGACAATGGCCGACCTCAGCACCATCGCCCACCCTAGAGAATGGAGGCCACGCGTCGTCCCACCTGGCTTCGTGTTCCACCCTCCTTCCTCCTCCTCTGCCGCCCCTCCTCCTCCTCGTTTGGTCCCTCGACGAGGCTGCGTCCTGAAGAACGTCCTCCGAGTCGTGTTCTCCCCGTTGCTCTGTTTCAAGAAGCAGGGCGCCAACCGTAAATCTTCCGCCGTTCGTCCTTCCTGACATCAGGCGCTCGACTTCCTGATTGGTTTCCGTAGGAACACAACCCCACCGCCCCAACCCCCCCCAAAAAAAAAAAAAAAAAAAAAAAAAATCCATTCGTTCTATTTTGTTCAGTTTCCCAGTCCCGTTTTAGCAGTGACCCGGTTTGGCTCCGACGCAGTTTTGCTCCTTTTCAGACTGTACTTATAGTTTTGACCGTGAAAAAGAGACCCCTCTGCTTCTGCTTCTGCTTCTGCTTCTGGCCGAGACAGGAAGCTCTCTAGTTTTCCCGGAATTTCTCGCCGGCGTCTCACTGGGATTCCGTCTGATCAAAACCCCATTTCTTTGGCTGCCTCCGGCTCCGGCTCCGGCTCCGGCTCCGGCTCTCGTCCAAACACAAATGGAGGATTTTCTTTTTAAGTTTTGTCTAGCTCGAGTTGTAAACTCTGTTCTTCATTTTTCCTTCTTTTCTTCCGATTCGCCTAGTTCGTCTCATTAGCTAGACTCACAGACTTTGTAACGCAGGCATTGGACTCACTATAGTAAAGCTAGTTTTGATCTTTAACATAATCATTGTCTCGATCGAAAAGTTCCCCGGGGGGAGGCTTGAATGGTGCAGTTCTCTCGTTCTTGTCTAAGGTTTCGAACAGCCGAATGGGTCCCGCGCGATATAATAATGAGAATCGAGCTGACATGGGTGATGAATGCAGCATGTAGGCGATCCCTGCGCATCTCGAACTGTCCCACGCATCGGATCGGAAGCTAATATAATAGTAGGCATTTCCGTTTGAAGTGATTGAATCTTGGGTATCTATAAAACCCTGAAAAAGAGGAAACCCCATCAAACGTCATGTGATGAGAATCTAAAGCACTTTTCCTCTTTATGATAAATGGACACACGTTTATGGCTGAACAGAGGATCGTACTTGGAACAGTGTCGGACGCTAAAAGCTTTGGTCCGAAATTAAGTTATTATCTAATCCAGAAGCTAAAAATAGGCAAAAAGAACCTGGAAAGTCGAATCTACAATTTTGTGGGATTACTGTATTTTTTTTTTCCCTTTTATATAGAGAATTTCGAGATGACAAATTAGTAGGGAGAGAATAACCCATTTGAGAACAACTATGAATTGTGGGGAAAATAATGGAAAAGGTGTCATTTAGGGTTTGGCAGGTGAGATTCTATTTACAAATATCGTACCTTCTCTTTATCTCTTTAAAAGTTAATTTTATGTAACCAATTTTTAATATCCTTGAATCACTACTGGCTCTCTTCCTCTGGCGCGTATATATATATTTATCAAATAAAAAAATACAAGCATGATTGCGATTGGTAAATTAAAGAACGTCCTCTTGAAGACGATCCTGATGGATGCGGTTGATGCAAGAGATGCTGGTTGGACACCGCATCGACGCGTAGAAAAATAGAATATGTTTTCTTACCCCCACAAAAATCCGGTAGCATCCAAAAAGCCATTATCGTCAAAAACTGAGTTATGGGTGTGATGCAGTAGTGCATTCGAAAGTATTCACTATCAAATCGAGGAGAATCTATTTTGACTTGCGAAATTCAAAACGTAATTGTCCGATTGAAAATAGGAAAAACCCAGTATTTAATTTTACGCGTTTGCTTCTCGTGATATTTTCAAGGCATTTACCATTTAAATTTGGAGTAGTCACCATTACTTATGTTTGTCCCGACGCTATCATGTACCTCCCCATCCTTTTGCTGTCAAAACTAACTTTTAAGTGACGTGAACATTCGGTAAAAAGTGTCCATTATCTAATTGAAAGGAAGCGTAAGCGTGCAAAATGAAAGTAATTTTCATAAAACAATTCTTCCATGGGAAATTCGAAACGTAATCATCCACCGGTTAAAATGATTGAAAAGCTGCATTTGATTTTACACGCGATCTTCTTGGGACATCTACCGTCTAAAGGTTGCAATGCGTCATGGGAGTCAAACGACCCAATCACTCGAATCAAGAAAAATCAAAGCATCGATTGAACTGTTCTCCATCAGCCTGACCGATTGATCGAGTCCTGTCCTCTCATCCGCGTGTGGTTGTACGGACATACGAAAGCCATGACGAGGGGGATCGTTAAGCTGCACGGTTCAATTGATCTTTTTGACCAAACCCCCATGCTTACTTTTTCCTAAAGATGCCCAATCGAGGATACACCACCATATTGGAAAATCAGGAGGAGGATTAGATGCTGGTCAACGCGTTTTAGACGACGTTTCTCATTGCTGTTCATCGTTCATCTTCTCTTCTCTCCCTTCTTCTTCTTCTTTTTTTTAATTTATGGGCGAGTCAAGTTCTATTCATTAACAAAAGAAGGGGATTTCTCTCTGCGCGTCTCATCGCTCCCGCGCTCGATGCAACACATCGATAGCAAACAGGCTCTGGGACAGCAGCAAGAAATCAACGATGCTGTGACTATTATATCTTTAACATTGTTCTCTATCACGATTGTCTTGTTTCAATCATATCGGACAAACCATTTGGAGCAGCTTGGCGCCATTGGTCGTTTTTTATCCATGTTATATCTGCTTTCAAATGTCGTGATCCCGCAATTAACAATAAAGCAATTACGTTTGGGACTTGTATTATCTGGTTATCAACGAAGGTGCCTCGTATAGGGAAAATTATTCAAGAAGTTTTAAATATTTTGCACGACACCCAATTCAGTCATGAATCTTTTCTTTTGATCAATTTAGTCCTAAACATTTCGATTATACCAATCTAGTCCAAAACATTTTAATAAATTTTCAATTTAGTCATAAATCTTTTAATAATTTATCAATTTAGTCTATTCGATTAATTTTGGTTAGAAATCATTTACACGGCAATCTAATCAGTTTCAACTATTCTACATGACACAAATGGCACTAAAGTGGATAATTTACGCAATTTCTTTTAATTTTATGAATTTTTTTTTTTTTTTCCTTTTCTTTTCTTATCTTTTCTTTTTTTTTTTGCCCTTTTTCTCTCTGTTAATCTTAGCGTAGGATTCAGGCAACAATCGCCCTCGCCAAGCTAGAGCGAGGGACGCCCACACCTAGGCTAGTAAGGGCGACTCCCGTCCGCCAATGAGGGGGGCCCTCACCTAATCAGGCACAAGCGTCCCTCACTAAATATCAACAAACAAATTACCCTTAGGGCCCGTATTGTCTGATTATCGACGAATATGCCCTCTATATAATGGAGGATTAATCTTTGCTGACTGATGAGGCACGAGGCTTGACTCACGAGCACCATCGGACCCATTCATTAAACAACTATTGTTTCCTTGTCAAGGAAGAGCAGAGACTGTTTCAATGCCACCAATTGACCCTCCGACCGTGTGATCTTTTTTCGTGTCTTTGTGGTCTACTCCAAAAATCAATTCTCATTCCGACACCAGGGGTCCACGCTTAAGAATCTTGTATTGGGGGGAGAAACAAAAAAGGAAAATCAGATTAGATTTTTAGCTTTATGAGGAGATGAAAAAGTAGATAATTGTCCTAAATCTTAACTTATTTCCGAACGGGCCATTTAAGTTTTAAACTTTTAATTTTATCACTTTAGTCATAAACGTTATGATAATTTGTCATTATTGTTCTTTCAACAATTTTTATTTGAAAAATCATTAACATTGTCATCGGTGGTCCTCTTATATGAAATAGTCAACATTATCGTGAACAATTTTTTGTGACTTTTTTTCCTGCTTTTTTTCTTTTTTTCCTTTCTTTTCCTATTTACCCTGCTGATTGTCGAGCACTATTTTTGTGTAAGTTTCTCATCTTCTGATTTAGTAATCTAATTTGTAATAGTATTTCAGTGTCCGATAATTCTATTTAAGAAAGTTGAGGGTATCAAAGTCGAAGGTTCAGTGTGGTGGATATAAAATTCGTCCTTTCATGGAAAAAAAAAGTTTGTCCTTCGCCATCAATTTGATCTTCCCAGTAATCTTTGTAGTTCTGTTTGTTTTGTGAAAATATATTATTTAAAAAATATTTTTCTAAAAAAAAAAATCGCTTGTATCGCTTGTAATAATTAATTAATAAAAAAATGTTTTTATTGTCAACAACAATTCACGTCAAATAATTTTTGTGGACAATAACAATATTATTCTTTCATTCATTTTTATTAGTGAAAAGGCAAATAGTAAGAAAGATCAAATGCTGGAGAGCTGATAAAGGGTTTGGAATTCTATTTTGAAAAGTTTAGCTGGTTTTGTGCAAAGGAAGGTATAGTGGAATACTGCAACGATGCTATCACACCATAGCCAAATAGAGTTGTGGAACTAAGAAATAAATAGGTTAATGCCACAAAAAACTTCAAACTAATATACTCGTGATAAATTTATCTTAAACTAATTTTTTGACCACTAAAAACACGATATTGGTACACTTGTGACAAATTTACCCCAAATTAATTTTTATACCACCAAAAACATCAAACTAATATATTTATGACAAATTCACCCTCCTTTAGTTTTTATTAGATCGAATTAATATTACGAAAAATCTCAAACTAGTGTGAAGAGTAAAAATCCAAACCGGTACACCCGTTAACTGTCATATGCTGACAATAAAATTAAACGAAAACTGATGGAGGGTAAATTTATTACGGATGTACTAAATTGAAATTTTTTATGATTAAAAAATTAATTTTAGTAAATTTGTCATAGATGTATCAGTTTGAAGTGTTTTGTGATGTTCAACCCTAAATAAAATTATATTGGAGAGAGCTTTCCAATGCTAGATTAAGTGAAGATTTCTAAGCTGAAATTGTGAATATCACTTGTCGGTTAGTGAATAGATCACATCTAGCAATTGATTGGAAAACTTTTGATAAAATCTGGTCAAGTAAACATGCTAACTACACCAGACTAAGAGTGTTCCATTGCCTACTTATGCTCCTGTCAGTGAAGGCACGTTGGAGCCGGGGTAAGAAAGGTCAAATTCCTGGGCTATGAACATGGGATGAAGGGATACAGGCTACAATGCACTAAGGAAGACTCGCCTAATTTTATATTCAGCAAAGAGGTTATCTTGCTCTGTTTCATAAGAGGAGAAGGGATTGATTGCAAAGAAAAATTTGGACAGTGTTCAAAAGCAAATGGAGCTTCAAGGTGAACTTAGATATGTTCACAATGGGGTTGATGTGGCAATGATTGTAGAGTCACCGATTTCTATAGTAGCTAACAGTTGTTTCAATACGAACAATAAAAAACTGTTGTTTCAAGGTCTCAATTGATGAAACTTCGAGGTGGTCAACATAGGTGGATGAGATAGAAAGACGGTTATATGAAAATCTTGAAGTAGATAATTTGGGTAAAGAAGAGACAACTTTGGGCATGTAGACAAAGAGAGGGAAGACTACTCGAATGTTGCAAGTGGCTCCGGGGAGTCATGCAGGGAAAGCATTAAGGCGATTCCACAAGCAATTAAGAAATTCTATTAATACCCCACTTGTTGCCTATTATATATAGTCTAATTTGTACTTGGATGGAGGTGGAGCAATTGTCCCATGTTTCACATGCTAGTATGGTTGGTTGTCTAAGTTATGCCATAGATAATATCAGGCTAGATATATCAAATGTAGTGAGGAGAATATATATGATTAGTCCAAGTTTCTTGACCTTGAGTAAATTTTCTAATTTGAGTAGGTTTCCTAAAAATGTTTATCTTTTATAGCAATATTACAAATGCACATACATACATACATACATATATATAAGACAAAATTCTGCTCTAATATCGTATATGTTAAAACAAATAAGAGGAGTATAAGGTTTTCTCTCCGTGAGTTTTCTAAGTTATCCTAATGAGTTCCCTACGAGAGATTGAAAGATTATACTTAGTTGTAATTTAGGGCTCCGAAATATTTTAGCGATAGTAAACTATGCGTTCTCCATATCCATAATGGATTTCTTGTGGCTAATTCTCCTCATAAAGTAGGTAATAATACTCAAATTAAACCTCGTACATCTTTGATAATTTTCACCTTCTCGCATTATGATAATTGCTAGATTCATTGGTTTCCGTGTTGTTTTGCATTGCAGAATGTGACAATAAGAACGTTACAAAGACAAAGGGAATGTTAACTTTGCGCCTCAAATCGCTCCTGCACTCAATGCTATACTTTGACAGCAAACATGATCCGCAGAAATTAATAATGCAGTTATTATCATCATCATTATTATTCCTATAACTATTTGTTATGTTTCTGCCGAAATAGAATCACAGCGGATGAACCATATCGAACGACTTAATGCCATTGATTGTTCTAAATCTAAGTTGTATCTATCTTCAAACGTCGTGATCCCACGATTAACAACAAAGAAATTATTTTCAGAACTTGTGTTGCCTGGTTATTAACGAAGGTGCCTCATATACATTGGAGGATTAATCGTTTCTAATAGATTAATCACGATGCTTGACACGCGGGCACCATCGGACCCATTCATGAAAACACCAATGGTTTCATTTGTCAAGAAAGAAAAGAGACTATTTCAATGCCCACCAATTGACTCGACGACCGTGTGGACTTTTACGTGTCTTTGTTGTATAATAATCCAACAAAACAGCTCATTCTCCACCAGGTCAACGGATAAGAATCTTGTACCGGGGAAATACGAAAATGGAAAATCAGATTATTATTATCATTTTTGGGGAAAAGAAGAAGAGGTCAATGATTAATACCATTACGAAGTATCTAGCAACTGTAAATAGCCACAATAGCTTCTGCCGTGTTTGATATAGATAAGAAAAATAGCTATCTTCATTTTCCTGATGTCCCACCGGCAGTTCGCTGGAAAAATGGATGGATTCTGGTCGAAATGCGTGGTTTCGGAAAATTGAACGTTGAGATCTTTGATGATTAATCAAGTTTACTTAATTAATTGTAAAACCGCCCAAAATTAAGCGGTTACCAGTGAATTTCATCTCTGATGATGGGACCCCCTCGAGGTAACAACCACCTGGGGAAGCGAGAATTATTTTGGAAGGCTAGACAGGTAGGACCTGAGAATAAATTCACTTGGGGCATGTTTGATAACATGTCAAATAATATCTTGTTTTATTATTTTATTTTTCGAAATAAAAAATAAAAATAAAATTGTTTGGTGACTTTTTTATTTTTAGGAATAGATTTGAAACAGAGTGAAGAAGTAAAAAAAAAGTCATTTTTTTTATTCTCAGGAACAATCCATGATTAAGCCAAACCATTTTCTTTCTTTTTTTCTTCTCTCTTTTCTTCTTTTCATTTTCCTTCCTTTTCTCTTCTTCTTTCTCTAACCAATTGTCGGCCACAGCGATGGTCAACAATTGGCTAGACCAAGTCCAACAACCTCACCGGAACCTCGCTAGGCCAAAGCCTCATTAGGCAATGTAAACCTCACCTAGCCCCCCACAAGGCTCGACTTGTCAAGGGCCAATGAGGCTCCCCCGAGACGGTGACCAACTAAAGAAAGAAGAAAAGGAGAAGGAAATAGAAAAATATAATAAAAGTATTAAAAAATTGAGAGAAATTCTAAGTCATAAAAAAATTTAAGAGTCATAACAAACATATTTTTATTCCGATAATAAAATTTTTGGGTAGTTACCAAAAGCCTTCAATGCTTAGAAACTCGTCTAGAGAATAAAATAAAAAAATCATTTCTAAGCAAAAATTATTATAGGTAACAAAATAGTTACCAAACACACCCTTAGAGAGGTTGGAATCCATTGAGAAGAATTAGCAACAGTTGATAGATTCAGTCACAATATTAATTACTTTAGACTCCCTTCATTTCATGAAGAATATGACAATTCTAAAAAATGTTTTCCAAAAATCAATTTTCAAGAAAATGACAATATTTTCTAGTATTCAACTAAAATCCGTTTTGCGGGAGATGAGTGATTTGGAGAACATTTTCCAAGAACTAATTGCTTATATCGTCTAGGAAAATAAATGAATAGAATTTTTTTTTCATTACCCCTGAAAATAGTTAGGTATAGATTGTTGTCAATGATGAAAATATTTCTAGTTAACTAATTTTTCTCAATGATATAAGCAATCATTTTCAGAAAATTTATTATAAATCATTTATTTTTCGCAAAATAAACACTCTAAACTAGAAAATATCTTCCGCTAAGCAAACGGAGCCTTTTAGAGATATGATGTCATAGGATAATTATCGCATATTTTTTTAAAGAGAATGAGAAGAGTGGAATGGGAATGAGACCCCATTTATGTGTGTAGCGTGTTCGGTAACTTGGAATAAGGAAGGACGGAAATAGATACTCGGAATGGCAAAGGCTTCATCGCCAAGTATTCATTAATGTAGGGACAGGGGGGAATGTACAAGAAGGAACGGGTTATGAATCAACCAAAAAGCAGATCCTATAAATTGAGAAATATTTACTACAAAAAAAAACACTACTAATTCGAAAAATATCACACAATTCTTCTCTCGTTCCTTTTATTTTGTTTTCTTTTCTTTGGTAACTTTTAAAATGGATTTCTGTTAATCTATTCATTGCCATGGTAGATTTCAATAATATTTCAATTATTAAAAAAAATTCCAAGGCTTACCAACATGATAATTTAAAATTTATTTATCAATTCGATTGTCAAACATTCATTCCCGCTCCTTTTAATACGTTCTAATTATTTCATCCCGACTAACCAAACGGGCCCTTGTTTTCAGCCCCTCAAGTAAAAAGCCTCTAGACATCCCGGCTTATACATAGTAGGAATCCTCATTGCTCTTGGGATTGAAAGCAGGGTTAAGCCCAAAATAACGGCGGTTTCAATTCCTTCTTTCCTAGTAAAAACGTATTCGCACCTGCTCGAATATATTGTCCTATATAAAAGAAATGAACTCAAAAATAGAAGTAAGTCGATGGATGCGAATAAAGAGTGCTCCTCTTCGAGGGTCCAGTACTTGTATTTAGACGGGAAGCATACAGAAAGTTCTAGACATCAGAATCGAAGTGTCGAGGAGATAAAATTCAGTCCTCTTAGGGAACGGAATTCATCTTTCGCCATCAATTTGATTTTCTTAGGAGCATTAGTTTTGCAGGAACTTTTCTAAAAAAAATTTCAAGAAATTATTATCCTGGAAAATGGTAATACTTTCTAGTGTTTGGCTGAAATCTAAAAATGAATTGAAAATTATTTTCCATCGTTTGAAAAAAAAATTATTATCCTATAAAGACAGGCATTATTCGTGTGATATAAAGGATACCTAGTAGCCAAGATCTTAGGCTCAAGCCAAAATAGCAATAACTTGAGCATAGGCTTCAAGGACTTGGGCCATGCTTTAATGGACTCAAGCTTGGGTGCCAATGACTCAGGCGCTTGAGCTAAATACCCAAGCACAGCTGCCGGGGACCCAAGCACAAGCATCAAGGTCTTAGGCCTGACCTCAAGGGAGTTGGGCCTAACTTTTGTTTACTCGAGCCGGCCACCAAGGAGCTAAACTCGACAACCACTAACTTGGGCGTGGGAGCAAGGTATCCGAGCATGGCTGCCAAGGACCTTGGAATGGCTGCTAGTGACTTCAGCATGGACATCAAGGTTCCAAGCATGGCCGCTAGGGATTCTAACATGGGCACCGAGGTCACAAGCTCAACCTTTGTGGACATAGCCTTGGGTGACAGCGACTTGGGCATAAGAGTCAGGTTTCCAGGCATAGGCACCGCAATATTAGACCTGACCTTAAGAAACCTAAGCTCGATTGCCAAGGAATCGGACCAAGCCGAATCATCAGTGAATTGGGCATGAGCGTCATATTGGATATGTCGTCAGAGACCCTGGCATGGGCATTGGAGCCTTGAGCCCAACCTATGCAAACTCAACCTCAAGCACCAATAACTTGAGTGCGAGAGGTGAGTAATCAAGCATAGCCATTTGAGACCTAAACATGGGCATTGAGGTCTCGAGTGCAGCTTTCATGGACCCGAGCCGAACCTCAATGGACTCAAGCCTATGCATTGATGGCTTGGGCATAGAAGTTAAAGTACCCAATCATGGTTGTTAGAGACCTAAGCAAGAGCATCAGGATCTCAAGCCTAGCCTCTATGGGTCGGCCCTAGACTCAAGTGTCGAACTACGGTCTTGAGCTTGGGGCCAGTGACTTGACAGGGGAGGAGGGTATGAAGGTATGGTCGCCGAGAACTCAAGCATGAGCACAACAGTCTTGATCCCTGACCTTAATGACCCACGCTTGGCTTCAATGGAGCTAGACTTGAGCGTCGGTGACTTGGACATGGAAGCCGAGTACTTTGGCATGGCAGCTAGGGACCTAGGCATGGCAGTTAGAGACCTAGGCATGCCTTGAGCTCAACCTTGATGGACCCAAGCTTAAGCGTCAATGACTTGGGTGTGGGAATTGGATACCTAAGCATGCAGTTGGGGACCCAAGCATAAGCATCAAGACCTTTGAAAAAGTTGGGTTTGACCTCAATGGACTCAAGATTGGGGTCTTGATTTGGCTTTTGTGGACCCAGACCAAGACACTAGTGATTTGGCAAGGCCTTAGGAACCCAATCACCTAGCATTGGATTCTCAAACCTAGCCTCTATGGATTCAAGTCCAAGGTGCCAATGACATGAGCACAGGAATCGAAGTCTTGGGCTTGGCCTTTGTAGACTCAGACTTGGACTCGAGCTTGGCCTTGACCTTAATAGACCCAAGCCCAAGCACTAGTAACTTTGGTGTAAGAGCCAGATTCCCAAAGCATCATGCAAATTTAATGAATCGGTTGAATTTAGGCATGTACCTTGTGCGGATAATCTTGACTTAATTAGCACGCAATTAGTGAATTTTTTTTTTTCAGTCGATATGCAATTAGTAAAATTTAGACATACTTGAAGTACGATTTTTCAACAGGAAATCGTCGGACTTCCGAATTAAATGCACGAACCTTAGATTAATAAGGAAGAGGAGTATGCCTTGGAGGGAAATCGCACCCTGCTATAACTTACCCGAAGGCTGACGTCATGAGGTGCGATATTCCAACGTCATAAAAAGCCTGGACAAAAGTTGGACCGTATTAGAGAAAAATCCTTGCCATTATCGTTGGCGATGGAAAAGCAAAAGGTGAAGATTATATTCTCACGTTTACCTATGAATTCTCTCTCTCTATTTTACTTTTTTTTTTTGGCTAATTCGTCAAAGAAAAAGAGAAGTGACATTGGTCATTGTTGACTATATATAAGGGCATATTTAAAGCATTATGTCCAGAATTCCATGAAAAAAAAAATTACTTTTCTTTATGTTCCATATTTTAACATTAGCTGAGAATAGATTAACTCTCTCTATAGTTCTTGATTTTGCATAAACCCAAAGGTACAAGAATGAACAGAGATTCTAAGTTCTTTTCTCTTTTTCTTTTTCTCTCTTTTTGTTTTTGTTTGGGGAGGGGGGCTAAAAGAGATTCTCCAGCATAAATTAGTGGGTAAATGTTAAATAATTAATTAATTAATTAAATTGCGTATATACTATCAGATAAAGTGAAATTACTTGATCTAAAGTAAGATATATCAATGATTCAGACTTTAGCAAATTCATCGATCGGAGTCAGTGACTTTGTCCCTTTTGGAAGAATGATAGAGAAAAATGAAACAATAAAAAAAAGAGTGAAAGACACAAAGGTCAAAAGTTCCTTCACCTGCACCGATTAATTAATATAAAATGGCATGTGTCAAAAGAAAGGACAAACGACTAATCCACATCAATCGCTGCGATTTTTTCCACTAAAGTTGGTGCACATGGCATTACATGATGTCGTGCCCTCCAGCTATGGCATGCCTGTCTTCTTTTTTAATTTCTTTTTCTTTTGCTTGAAAAAGAAGTCACCATTTAGCAATTTTATAGGAAAAATGATAATTGGAATTTTTTTAGTCAATGACAGAGGATGTTCATAGACAAAAAGGACAGCAGTTATGTCTTTGAAATCGTATATATAATTAATTGATTGAGAAGCAAATAAACCATAGTCGGAGATCCTCTTTATTATTAAAAAAAAAAAAAGTAACCCATCCTCAAATTTATCCAATAATAAGGGTGATCACATACTTTTTGGATTGTGAATACGATTCCAATACTAGAGTTCAAATTCAAATGAGTAACTTGGCGATGGGTTTCTATAATAGTTTCCTCTAGGTAGTTGGGTAATTACGATTGTGCTCCTAAGTTATTTAAAAAAAAGTAATTGCAATATGAAAGGGCAAAGAAATATTAGTCCCTCCCCCTCCTCTTTAAACCCATGAAAAGAAAGCCAAGAAAATTATTTTGTGCAACAAAATCGGGCAAGGTTACGGAAGATCCATAAGACGCAAAATAAGAAAAACTCTCTCTCTCAATGGTAAGTTTCTAAAATTGTTAAATACATGTCATATTATCTAAATAAATATACGCTCTACAAAATTCAGAAATAAATCCAAGATTGAAAATGAATATCTTGAATAAGAAATCAATAGCAAGCGGCGGCTCCAACCGGTGCTGGAAAAGGGATCTAAACTATTAAAAAAAATAAAAAATAAACCCTCAAAACCTAGAGAGAAAAAAGAAAAAGCGAATTTGAACGTCGGAAAACGACATGAAATGGGTTTACCTGTAATTCCATGATAACAATAAAGAAATGTAGATTAAATTACAAGTCACAACACAGAAAAATCCATTAATCAGGGAAAGATCCACGGCGTCGTCCTCGGGGTCCTACGTGTCGGATACTGTCTTGAGATTTGCAAAGGGCGTTGAAAGTGGGGTTGACCTACGAAGAAGAAGACAGACATCGCATGGCAAAAGAAATTTTCTTTAACCTAACTCCAATTTGCAAATCCCGTAGCAAGTAGCCAATGATTTTATATTCATTATCCCATGCTTTGAATGTCCCTGTATTCATTATACATAATGACGTCATTATCGTTCATCTGTTGGGTGGGGGTAGTTGAATACTAGATAGATACAGCGTGTGATGCATATGAAGACAAGATCATGAATGACCTCCAGCTATCTCAGAAATTCAGAATCAGGGTTGTCCATGAGGTTCTTAAATTTTAAGAATGTCAAAAATGGAGAGCCTTTGTTCTCCATTTTAATTTATTTTTTCATCATAAGTATTCATGTGTAAAAAAAAAAATGTTAGAATGCTTAAATTTTAAATCACACATTCATCTAATAATTTTACCGATGATGAACTTTTAGGATCGGCACAATAATAGGTAGAGAAAAGAGAGAAAAATTATAATTATAATAGTTAAATGTCTTGATTGTCATGTGTTAGTACTTATTACTGGAAAGAAAGTGATGGTTTGTTTGTGCAGCTTCTAAGCTGAAAATCTGCTATGCCATAGTCAAACTTCTACACTAATTCAATCCTTTGCAGACAATTCAGAGAAAAGGATTAGTCAGTCTCCTTAACAACCATGTAGTTGTCGAAATCACGGTGCCTCAAGGTCAAGGCACGCATTGATTAATTGCGGCTACATTACCGGTGGCCTAACTATTTTATCAAAAAAAAATAAAATGGTAGGATGCACATAAATGGTACATTGGAGCTCAATAATTTGACCTAGTCCACATGCATGCTGTGTTTGCTACTCATGATAATTGTTAGATGTATAAATATTGAAACCACACTTTCATTTTATAACTTAGAATAATTACAAATGATCTCACAAAATCTCATATATATCAAATATGAGATTCTGAATTCAAATCTTTGCAGATTTATATTTGTCTTGTGAACATAAATCTAAATGAGTCGATATTAAAATGACCCGAAAAGCATTATGTCTCAATAATATGATTTCCTTTTCGAACTTCGAGATTTAACCCAGATTTTGTAAAGTAAAAGAACACTAAATGACCAAAGAGCAGAGGAGAATTCTATCATTCTTTTTTATGTAAAAATATGTCGCAGAGGTTGTGGGTCACTCCTTTTGCTCCCAAGTATGTCTTTTGCACGAACTACAATTCACTAAAAGCACTGTCCTCTCTTTTTCTTTACTTTCTCTTTTTATTTTTATTTTTGCCCCATCTTCTAATTTTGCTTTTTCAACTTTTGCTCTTTAACTCTTTCCTATCTTTTTTCTTCTTCACGCAACCTTCCAAGTTCTCAGATTCTTCTATTCCCTCTCCTTTACCCATGAAGTCCATGCCGAATGCGATAGAACCATCAAAAGAAAAAAATAAAGCGGAAAAAAAAGTGTGGGAGACGGATGAGATAAACATAACCTTTCTGACATTTCAGCTAATGGTGAGCTTAATTATACTGAAAGCCACACATGATATCAACTGTACAATAGCAAACAAAAATTACATTGCCATTACGTCGTATATACATCAAGCCATACAAGCACAACTCAAGCCAGACCAAAAGTTTTAGAGACTCTCATTTACCTCTCTCTCTCCCGCCTGATTGTTGATTGGCGCGAGAAAGATCGATGCTAGATATATAAAGACTAATTTGCAAAATCGATTTACAAAGTGACACAACTAGCTATCGAAAGGCCGGATCTAAGCACTCGACAAGAAAATGGTGCGTCGCTTTGTAAATTAATTTTGTAAATGAATCTTTTCAAGTTTTTTAAAAAAAAGCAGAGTTGATAATATGCGGAAATATTTGCCCAACTTTTGTTTTTGGGTCGCGACAACTAACGTTGCTTTTTTTATATATATAATTATTCAACCTTTGGTGCGAATGATGGTGATGGTGCCTCGTCCTTGAGTGTGGAGTCGGGTGAGAGCGACCACAGCTTTCCCGGAGAGGCCAGGACCATGAGGGGACACGCAAGGGCGGCAGGCGAAGTCGCCGACCGGGTGCCTGACCGGCCTGGTCGGCGGCATGAGTAGCCTCTCGTTGATGTCGTTCAGTGTCACGTCCCCATCGGCACCGCCGGGTTTCACCACCGCGAACGGGTACACCACCCTCGTCACCACCACTCTCTCCTGCCTCCTCCTCTTCTCACCACCACATCCTGCATCCATTTCTTTTTCATTTTCCAGAAAAAAGGAAGCACAAAATCAGTACCTGAGTTTTCTCAAAGTCTTCAAAAAAAAAAACTATCCAAAGAAAGGACTGATGTCTCTCCTTCCTTTGAAAAAAAGAGACAGATAATCTCGAAATGCAAATACCCACCGAACAAGATTTCATCACCTCTCGTGGGACCATGCCAATACATGTATGACTTGTATAATGATGTGATTATTCTATAGACCAAGTAAAATCCAGTCTATAAAAAATAATAAATTAAGTGACGTGACAACTTATGGCCGATACTCTATATAAGTAGGTTATAATTAAACACCCATAACTATTGTTTGACAAAGTTTAACATACCAGCTACAGTTTATGAACCAAATCTTCATTATTTTTTAGTAAAAATGGAGTGCATATATGCTCCCACATTTGTAAACTCGATCTGAGTACTTTCCATTCAAATTTATCGCAAATCGCAAACGTCGCTCGCCAGGGTTAGTGGCGTCAGGTGATCATCCCGTAGTGGGTGCCATCCATTTGCGGAGCAATTTCAGTTTGACTGTCCAAGGATCTCGTGGATGATTACCGTGCTTTAGATCGAGGATGTCGTAAGGAGAGAATCTTACGTACCAGATAAAGGCATGGCATCGAGAGCGAATTGGACTTCTTTGTCAGCGCCGGACTTGGTGCGCGACGACCCTTGGAACGGCGAGGAGGAATCCAGCGACGAGACGACATCCTCTTGCGTCTTGACTTCAGGAAAAAAGTTCGCCTCCTCGCTTGTCCTCCTCCTGGAACTCCCCAGTTCATCTACAGTGCCATCATTCAAAAACATCATCAGCAACAACCACTGCAAAACCATCGCGATCCAAGCAGCAAGACGATCTCCCCCACCTGAGAATCTGGTGAAACTAGTTATTTCACTCATGCCGTTGTAATTCTCGTCGACACCCCATCTGCAAGTCGAATTCCAGTAGCCCTGCCCAAAACGAATCATACAATCGTTTTCCCTGTAAGTAATGTGATGAACTGGAACCGATCGATTTTCACACTCTAACTCGAGGACGCTAAACTTCCTCACCAGTGCATGGTCGCTGAATTCTCTGGTCCGGTCTTCGCCGCAGAACGAGAGCCGGCGCCGCTTCGACCGGTCGCTGAACTCGAGCAACGCGTCCTCGAGATAGCCCGTCGAGAGGTCGTGATCCGAGTCCAAGTCCGAGAAGTAAGGCGGGGTGCTGCCCATGACTGCACTCGACATTACTACCACAGGATGAGAGGGGAATGAAAGATAAATGATGGAGAACTTGGAGAGCTCGATCCACCACATATAAACCCGCAAGGGAGCACGACAGACAAAAACAGGGAAAGCAACCAAAACAAACGCGAAGAAAAAAGAAGGGACAAGGAAAGAAAAAGGAGTACCTAAAGACATGTCTGCGTTGAGAACTCCAAGGTTATGGAGATCCCAACCTAGGGAAGAACAGTGCGGGCTATTACAATTAGTGTCACTGGTGTAAGAGAGAGAGTGAGGGTCGCTAGTACCCATGTCCAGCTCAATCACCATTTGAATGATGCACTAGTGAGTTCTGTTTCGTGGGGGCATTGTTCACGACCTATTTATGTGCAAGACTGTAAGGAAAAAACAAGGAAAAAAACAGTGGGACGACATGATTTTGGATGGATCGGCCAGTCAACGGCAAGGGAAGGAGAGAGAGAGCTCGAAAGTGGGTGTTTCTTGGGATACGGGAAAATGTGGGGCCACTCTTTGGTACGTATCATGGTTTTAAATTTTATTTTTTTGGAGGGGGTAGTGAGTAATGTGGGGGACTAAATAATTGCAAGGTTATGATATGATTGCTTGCTGCATGTAAAGCAAAGACTGGTGTGTGTGTGTGTGTGTGGGTGGATGCAATATAATGTGGAGACACAATTCAAAATTTCAGCTTTTCCTTTTTGCATTCCTTCTGATACGGTCACCAACCGTTTCTCCTTTTAGGGTTTGGGATGTGAATGCTTTCTCTCTTTCTCTGCGCATTCTCGCCCATGGTGGGGTCATATCAGTCATCACGACTGCACGTTAATGTTTTTATCGAAAGAAAAAAAAGAAAATTCGCAAGATACATTGGACTTCAGGTGAAGTTCTGAACTTGATTCGCATTGGTCGGGTGAGGGTAACCTGGATATTTTAATGGAGCTCACCGGTTCCGTCAATTGTGAAAACCCTAATTCAAATTTCTTGAGATTTTTCTATGCAGGGTAGTTTGTAGAAAGTGACTTAGAAAATTGTGTTGGGAGGAAATTAAGGAAACTTGGGGTTGAAAGCATTGCTATTATCCTATTTTTATGTTGCTAAGAAACGCAAATTTGTCATGGACCCTTTGACCTTTAAGCTCCACACAACATGGAAGAAACCCCTGAGTTGGACTTTCAGGAATCCTTTAGTATCTAAGTCAGAAGAATACATAAAATACTAGGAAGAAAACAAATGTACAGAGGAAATTGTAGCGCACCATTATGGCTTGATATATTTGTCCTGTTGAGGAACAAGATGATCTCCTAGGTTGGGCTCATCTCATGACCCTCGGCAATTGTGGCGATGGCTGCTACAGCGAGGGTAGCAACCATGATTGAATCTGCGGTGGTGTTGCGAAACCCAAGTTATGCACTGTCATAGTCGTGTAGTCCTGGTGAAGTGGTTGCCTTGAGCTTGCGTGACCTCAACAAGGCAAAGCCACGTTACACAACACAATTCTGCTAGCCCAAGTGATTGACACCACTAGCATGTCATTACCAAGTGTTGATGTGGCATTGATATGTCAATACACATTAGCATCTACCATTTTCTATATTTAACAAAAGGTCTGATGTGAAAAAAAAAGTGTTGAGTTTAGTGGCCCAATTGGGAAAAAAAGTTCGGATACTTGATTGAACAAATTGAAAGAGTTCAAGGATTACTGATTTCTTATGCCTACTTTTTATATGGATATCAGATGCCTTCAATCTGCTTGCAATACCCTTCATGAATATATGTAATAAAGCATGAATCTTTTTTGTAATGAACAATGAATCTTATAAAACTCCCATAAATGAAAACTTCAAATTTGGTCGATGAATGTAAGGTAAATACCCTTTCTTTGTTTCGAGCTGGCATCATTGTGAACTCCTTCTACCACGAGTGCCCCCATAGCCTTGGGGATAGCCTGGGTGGATCGTCTGCGCAGCAAGGTGATTCGTATGGGCTTGAGATTAAACGAGATATTAAGGAAAGGATCTTGCGCAATAAAAGAACTTCCTCCAATAATTTTGAGTGTAAGAGCATCACGTTAGTAGGCTAAGTTTCACTATTAGTGAGGGACTATAATATGAGAGAGGATCTTGTTTGACTCAAACACAGTTCTAATTAATGTATTTGAGTCCACATTAGAGTCTAGGACTCTAATTTTGTCTTGCAGATGTCGATGATTATGGTGTCAACTTAGGTCTATCAAAATGAATGGGAAATGTATATTAGTCTTATATAGAACTACAGATAATGTAAGGGTGTTTATCGAGAAAATAAGGGAGGGTGGTTGCGTGGGACCATCTTTTTGGGTCGTCATTTTGAATGGTCAATCGCATTTAGACTAAATGAGGAGAAGGAGACGAATGTGGTGTTTACTTTGGGAAATGTTACCCTTGATTTCCTGTTACAGCGAATGATAGCTCTAGGCCCACTGACAGCTGGATTGACTTTAGTGCTTATTACTGTTCGTGATTATTAATGTCAAGCCATTCAAAATTAGTGGATAAACAACCAACAAACAAACTGTGAAATAGTAGAATAATGCTAGATATGATGATTTACTAAATCTGTACTTTGAGTGATGAAATAAAATAAATTATTGAATGTCTAGTATGACTCATATTTGAAAAAGAAGAAGTTTGTGGTCCGCAATCGTCACAAGACAAGTTAAATTTTGTGGACCCATCTTGTTATGCTAGATGTTTACTTGCGTATTGCGGGCTTTTTAAACTAATTAGAAAAATTAAGAAGAAGAAGAAAAAGAACAGATGAACAAAGACTCCTTAGAATTAAAGTAGATGAAGAAAAATTAAAACACGTACCTAAAAAGTGGTCTTTCTGAAAATGTAGATATGTAAAATGAAGAACAAATTTTTGTTAATCATCTAAAGAAAGCAAATTGATATGCTCCTCAATAAAATAAATATGAGATTGGCATTCAAACGCGGGCAAAAATAGTACCCAACGAAACTTTGAACGGAGAATAGTAAAAATTAGATGAGTTCTAAAGCCGACAAGAGCTATGCTGGTACGCATCTTGTTTTTATGTGGGAGGTTTTCTGGATTTGTTCTATAGTGCCGGTTCTCTGAAATGGCTAAAATGGTATATGCGATGGGCTCTATATTTGGCTCACCAGATGTCCGTGTAAAGTACCGAAAGAAACTTGACTTCAAATTACTGTGATCTTGCTAAGGTAATTTACATCCCTGAAGAGGCAGGTATAACAAGCAACAGATTAAACAGAGCATAATATATAGATCATTGAGTCAAGATATTTTAGAGTTAGAGATCGACTGGAATTCCCCTCCGGATTGAAGGAATAGCTTGCCTTTAGAAAAGGGAAAAAAAGAGACACTTTAATAATTTTCAACCTATTTTACGATTTTAAAGGACTACCGTTTCTCCTTGAAAATAAGTTCTTAAAAATATTTCTAAAATTATCTTATTTTCCTTGAACTGAAAATTACTTTACAAATGTCTAAATCCTTTGATGACTCATTACAACTCAGACAATGAGAAATAAATATATAAAAGGAGTAAATTTTTCTTTCTTCTTTCTTTTTTTTTTGTTTTTTTTTTTTTTTCTCACTTACCACTCTTCAAATCACTTTGTAGTATTATGACATAAAAATGATGCAAGTATAATGACATGATATCAACGCTGCACAAAATAGTTTTTCCCCGTCGAGGGCATTCAAGATATGGAGGCAGTGAAGACAAATGCGAGCTCTTGGCCTAGATTCGCACTACGATATCTTTCAGCCATAAAAGCTAAAGAGTGCTTTGGAGTTGGGATAAAAGCACATTATGAGGCCAGCATTATTTTGTTGTCTTGAAAAGGCCTATGTAGAAACTTGAGAGAGACTTGACAGGCATGATGAACATGAAAGCATTGGTGGTCACGGGTCAACCTCACCTCACTTGGGCTATTCTCTAGCAAGCCTCATCATACTGGACCCGGCTCATTGAGCCCTTGGAAATCCACATCATTCTTTATTAGCTAATCACCGTATCAACAATTTCTGAGAAAAATTGACTGAAAAGATCACATTAGAATTTCATGTAAGGTTTTAAGATTAAATTGATAAAATTGAAAATTTTAAAATTGAATTAACATCCATATAATAATCTTGGGATAGATTGAGTAATTTTTCCCTCATTGCATTTACCCGCAATTGCATTTAACAAACCTAATCAAATTTGACTTCTTTTGCTCCTCTCATATTCTAACTCTTGTCATGTAGCAACAGTCAAATTTGCCCTCTCCCTCTCCCATCTCTCTTATCTCCTCATCTCTAAGGCTTCTTTGTTGATTTGATGCGGTCAACTTCCTCCACGAAAGTGGAGAGTTCTATCTTGTGAGCTCAGAATTTTGAAGCAGACCATTTTGGAAATATCAACTCTTCTAGATCTACTCGCTCACTTCGACCAACTTTTGTGCTTGCTCAAGATAGTCAAGCACTCCACAAGTCTTCAAGGCTCCCTTACTACTCCCTTCAGTGGTTGGTTTATCTAAAAGCAATTGTATAATTAACTTGTATCTCTTTTGCAACTATTCTCTCTCGATCTAAACTTAAGTCTAGATTTGAGTGCTCTTTTAGTTCGACCTATCTCATATTTACTATACATTTTCTGTACTCTTTCAACTTGTTGGTGTTGTTGTCTTTATACGATGAAGGTGTTAGGGACATCAAATCCAGGCACACTCTACCTTTTGATAGTCATAGCTACTAGAAAGAAAAATCTTGACATGTGTTCACCACTGATAATGATGCAAGATTGGGTGATTGGTCACTGATTATGTTTTGATGTTATGACAAACCTGTCTTTGTTGAATGGGCGAATCTCTGCAAGTTGTACGAAGTCAATTCACCTTTTCATATTAACTTGTTTTGTGGTATTTGCTTTTTTATCCTTGTATTTATGGACCTCTCTTTCATGTGAAATGAAAATTTTCCTTCCGACCAAAAGTAATTTCCTTAAATTTGATTTCCTAATAGTAGGATCTCTTATCGGAGGGAGCTAGACAAACTTCAAAAGAAAAATTCAGAAGCATGTGAATTGGTGCGTCCCTTTTCGTTGAAAGTTTCATACGAATGAACAAACTTAGTTTGCCTTTAAATATGAGAAGATTTCTAACGTCATCTCCAATATTTGCTGGCGTTCAATAATCTGCGTCTTCAAAGTTTAAAATTTTAATTTGCTTCATCAGTTTTTGGGAAATACACTTCGATTTTTAGTTGTAGGAAACAAAGATTGAGAACTTATAAACTTACAATGATCAACATCTTAATGTCACAACATCAATCAGGACATGAATACTGCAGCAAGGAAATTATAAGTCAGTAGTTATCGTGTTCGCAAGAAAACTAATATTGCCATGCCAAACCTAATCAATTTTTCTTAAAATAATAAACATTATATATAATTTAGTATTCTTAAATAAATTTTCATACCTTAAAGGAGGAATGTTAAGCATTGATAGACCAATTTATTGAATTAACTTATAAAACGATGTGACATCTGCAACTGAGGAAGAGCGAAGTTCAAAGTCTCCAATACAGGGGGAAGACGATATCTTTTACTACAGACACAAACTGATCCATGATGGTGATAATAATAATAACGCAAGCCCTCCACAGTTCCAAGCTTCTTGTCAAAAAGCTGAGCAGGCTGCGCATGATCTTCGAGCCAGGATTGCTTTATTCTTATGGAACAGTGTAACCTGCACGAAGATTGCAATGATGAGAAATAAGAATAGCTCAAATGCTTAGTATAGAGTACGGAAAATGGATATGAAAAAAGCCCATGTGTCAACCTATAGAGAAATTTAAAAAAAAAAAAAAAAAAGTCATAAATTGATTGTAAATGTGTTAATTTGATCTAAACCTTTCTTTAACCAATTTAGGTCTTAAACCTTTTGAAAATTTACTAATATAATCTATCCGACCAATTTTTATCGGAAATTGTTGATGTGGAGACTAGTGTCCTATGCGACACTGCCGGCATTGACATGAACAATTTTTTTGTAATTTTTTAGTATATATTTATGAATGTCATTAATCGCCAACGAGGATTAACATTGCCGATCTCAAACGAGCCTCACCAGATATTGATGAGGTAACCTCTATCGAGTGACAACAATGGCAAGCCTCGCCAAATACCCAAACTAATTTCAACAGACCTTTATCAAGCCTCACCTAAAGCTAGTGAGGTCAACCATCATTGGCCATCGAGGAGGCCGGCGACAACAGAGGATGAAGGGAGAAAGAGAAATACTAGAAGAAAATAAAAAGCAAACATAAAAATTTTAAAAATCAGAAAAAAATTATCTACGTCAATGATTTGTGATAAAAATTGGTTAAATGGACTAAATTGGCAAATTTTCAAAAATTTTAGGACTAAATTAGCCAAATTAAAAAGTTTAGGATTGAATTGACGCAATTACAATATGTTTAGAACTTATTTCGTAATGATCCATCCGCCTACATATTGTCTTTTTAATTATAAGCTATGAAACTTCAAAGCTTAATGACCAATAGTGGACCGAGAATTTCATGTTAGGGGATGAGACTATAAATTATAACTAGTATATATGTATATATGTTACCATGTAAGCAATCAACCTCGGTGTATCTCAATTTACCACATGTAATAAATTTTAATTTCATTTATAGACATATTAATCAAAATATGCAACTTACTTCCACACTTCTTTCCAACGGGTCTTTTCTTGATGTTGCACCTCTTGGGGATGGTGATAGCGATTCCGAGGTTGATCCCAGCCTGCTTGGCCAGAGGAGACAGGAGAACGGCACAGAGGCATTTGGGCGCGGTCGTGATGAGCGCCCCGACTTTGGTGCAACAAGCCGGCGGGACCTTGGCCTTCACATTCCCGGACGCGCTCAGGCACGGGCTCAGGCTCACCGCCGCAGTGCTTATGGGCGTCTTCCCGCACTCTCCGGCGGCGACGGCTTCCTGAACAGAAGCCATCGAGGACAGCAAGAAGAGGACCAAGGTGATTAGACAAGAGCACCGCCTGGCTTTGGAAGCCATTGAAATCTCTTTCAGATAGATTTGTACGAAATTGGTCTTTCAGGAACAGGCAAAGGAAGGTATATATGGACTTGGAAATTTGGAGGGGCAATGGCAATTGGGACGCTAGTGGGGTTGGTGAGAGGCTTGGTGGGGCCTGGAGTCTCGGAGGCTCACTACTATTATGTTTGCCTTAAATTCATGGATCAGACACCATAACAATCGTGCCTCACCACTTGTCTTTGTTCAAGCAGAAAAAGATTTATATGACGATTTGGATATGATTAAGTTTTCCAATTCCTCACACGAGAGCCAATCGAATTCTTCCAAGGTGATCCACTTCGAATCCTACTTCACTAAGGTGGTGGTAGCTTTCGATTCTTTTCAATTATCTATTTAAAGGCCCTGTCATGCTTCTCGGCCGACTGAATCACTGTGTTCGAGTGGATGAGATCACGCTTCGAACTTTCTGACGTTGTGTGAACGTTAGAAATGTGGTTCTAGTTGTTGATGCAAGAACCGGAAATCACGAGCTTAGTCTGAAAATTTTGTTGGGAAATCAATTTGCATAGCAATAATCGGCTCAATGCGTCTCAGATTTGTACCCGAACTTGGCTTCCGACACTTAAGTTAGCATTGGAAACGAAGGAAATTCTCCGGAGAGAAGTTGGTTGAGCTCTAAGTTGATAGGAGAGAATTCTTAGAGATAAAAAAAGTGTCAAAGAAAAATATCCGAGTCTCACATTACTATTTATAAATCTTTGAAAAGGGGCATCGGAAGATATTGACAATTGACGAGCTATGATCAAAGGTGTTGAAAATGCATGTCATTCGTACCGTGTCATGGACAAATGCATGTCTATTTTATTTATTTATTTTGGATATGATAACATCATTACGTATTCGATGACATAACGATAAAATAATTTCTTATTAAAATTATCTAGTTTACTAAATAAGTGTCCCGTTGAATCAAACGTTCCGTACCTGTTGGTTTGTATTATACTTAACCCTGTCGGCATAGAATTGAGATGATTAATTGGTCAAAATCACCCTTGAATAATCAGAAACAAAAGTAGTCATATCGTTGTATTTATACACCTCAAAAAGCAGTCGCCTACACGACTTTGAATGACATCAATCAACATAATGAAAAGACGAAAGAAGAAAAAAGAAGCAGACCAAAAATGAAAACGAAAGAGTGAGGAGATTATAGAACAAAAACTATATGAAGATCATGAAGTTTTATGAGATGTTAGGTGCGTGGGAGCCCTTCAGCATATCTTATTCTTATTAGTCTTCCTTTCCAAGACGAACTTCTTCCAGACATCCGTGATTTCCCTCTGCGTCTCCATCGCCGTCTTCTTCACGCCGTTGATCTTCCCGTTCTCCTGGGCAGCGCAGGCGTCGCTCATCTTGGCCTTGATCCTGGCAGGGAGCCCGTCGAGATCGTGGATCACCTTCGTGATGTCCATCACTAGGCGCTCCGCCAGCGTGCGCGAGAAGTCCTCCCTCACCACCACGCGGAGCACGGTGATGTGCTGAGCGTCCGCGGGCATGGTGTAGGCAGGGACGATCCACCCGAAGCGGCGCAGCATCTCCGACACCTCGAACTCGTCATGACGGCTGTTGTCCTTGAGCGAGAAGGCCACGAGGGGGACCCCGTCGTCCTTGGAGACGATGTCGAAGTAGCCCGTCTTCTCGAGCCCCTCCTTCAGCACCATTGCGTTCTCGTGGCAGTTCTCCATGACATTTTGGTATCCCTATGAAGCAGTCACGAAATTTGACGATGCAAATGAGCCCAATGAACCGATGAAGCAAAAGATGTCTGGAAACTTTGACAATCGGCTTAGCTTCTTACCTCTTGGCCCAACCGGATGAGCTGGTAATATTGAGCAATAACTTGACTTGAGCCTGCAGTTTGTTGCCAGTGCAGAGATTTTTAAGAATGCCATTCCAATCATTGCCAAACTGATGAAAATTGACGGTGTGATTTGGACTCACCTTTGGAGAAGTTGAGGGTGAAGGTGGGCTGATCAGCACCGAGATAGTTGATGTGAAAGATGAGCTCTTCAGGCAAGTCCTCTTTGCTCCTCCAGATGACCCACCCGATCCCGGCATAGACCAGCCCGTACTTGTGCCCGCTGACGTTGATGCTCTTGACCAGCGGAAGCCGGAAGTCCCACTCGAGCTCCGGGTACAGGAATGGCGCGATGAACCCGCCGCTGGCTGCATCGACATGGATCGGGGTATCCCATCTGCGCCAAACAGCAAGAACACAAACAGATGACCCTTATTAGCCTCTACATTTTTATTTTTTTTTGCAAGGACCAATATGTTGATTGTCTGTGCTGGAGAATTTGCCCCATAAAAGAAAACCATTGGAACTCGTCATACCCGGTTTGCTTGTTCTTTTCGAGCAATAGGTCGTTCAAGAGCTTGACGTCCTCGAACTCGCCGTTGAGGGTGGAGCCAAGGATGGCGGCGACGCAGATGGTGTTCTCATCCACGAGCTCCACCGCCTTCACCGGGTCCATCACATAGTAGCCTTCCCTCAGCTTCACCTCCTTGAGCTCCACCTCGAAGTACCTAGCAAATTTCTCCCAGCACACCTGGACGGACAACAAGACACATTAGGATTCATTAAGGCTTCAAACCTCGGTCATTTTTCTTCGTCTTTTCGGCTGACGTCCTGCAACTCTCTCGAGCGCTCAATAAGAATCCGTCGCGAACTAATTCTGTAAATTAGGAGGCTCACCTGGACATTGGCGCCGGTGACGATGTTGGGCTTGTCGCAGGGCTTGCCCTGGGCCCTGCGCATGTTCTGCCACCTCCGCTTGAAGGCGAGCCCGGCGAGCATGATGGCCTCCGACGACCCGACCGTCCCCACTCCCACAGCTGTCTCCGAGTCTCCCAGCGGTGCATTGAAAAGATGTGCTATCATATTCACGCATCGGTTCTGTTGAACAGAGTAATTCAAGAATCCCAGTCATTCCCAAGCGCCCCGATGTGAACCAAAGAGCCAGAAAATCAAAAAACGATTTCTGATACGCATTAAGATGTATCAGAAACCTCAGAAAGCGATCATCATTCTTAAAAAGCATGTACCGGATTATAAGCCTCAAGAACTGATACTGGGTTATCCAATTTTGTGCTCGATGCAGTTGTATAATTAAGTACAGTGGCTCATACGGAGAACTTATACGTTACGTGGTAATAAGTCAAATCGGTACTCCTGTTTTGGAGACAGTAGATCTGTTTGCCTGACCCCATTGACCAAACACGTTTGACTTTTGACTGACTAGGGAGAGGAGGGCGGTGACGGTGAATGGAGTTTAATGACCAAGCCCAAACGCTTTTTCAACACGAAATAAATAAATATATTTCTGCTAGGTCTATGCTCCACTTTTTCAATATTTAAGTTTATGTCGACACGCTCCACCTGGTGCATTACCAGCAGATCAAGGACACAATTCCTGAATTCTCAAAACTTGTGTCACCCATGGATTTGAATCCCTGGGATTGGCCGGCTACTGAAACCAGGAGTGACACGCTCAGCGGCATCATTAATTAGAGCGATCCAAAATTGCTCGATCAAATCAGGAATCTAACATATTTGATTTTGGTTTTAGCCATCGTCTTCTAAAGAGATCACCGAGTCGTTTGTTCAATATAGGCTATGTTAATTAGCATCCGAGATAAAGAAAGAACGATAGATCAAAAGGAGGAACGATGGACGTGCCTGCAACTCGGTGGTGACGGGGTACTCGTCCATGTCGACGTAGTTCTTGTTGATGGAGTCCATGATGAGCTTGTCGCACTCCGGCTCCATCCACGTCGTCACGAACGACGCCAGGTTCAGCCTCGGGTTCCCGTCCAGCATCAGCTCGTCGTTGATTATCTGGTACGCCGCCTCCTTGGGTATGGAGTTTTCCGGCATCTTAAACCTGCGCACACATTGTCGTTAGCCCATTCACAACATCACGGATTACCTCACAAACCCATCGGAGTTCGATCGAAACAAGCTCTCGGCCTCAAGACTGACCTCGGGAGCGAGCTCCGGACATAGCGAGATGCAAAGGTGGAGTGGATGGAGACGTCGGACTCGGAGGCAGTTTTGGAGAGCACCATGATGGCTTCGATATACAGAAAGGCCAAGAAAAAGGAGAGAGAAAATATGTTAGGACAGAGAGAGCTTGAATGGTTATGTGAATGGTGTTTTGCTTGGGGTAGAGGTTGATGTTTATATAATGGGGCTGGCTCTTTGACTGACTCTCTCTCTCTCTCTCTCTCTCTGTTTAGGGTATTTCGACGTTCGATGGGAAAAGAAAGAAACGCGGAACGGGAAACATCCGCGGGGGGCCGGGCGGGGGGGTGGAAAATAAAACCAAAGTCGTCTTTCTCCTTTGTCCTTTCCTTAACCCGACCTTTTTTTTTTTTTTTTTTGGTCGTAATTCCTTAACCCGACCTTGGCTGTCCTAAGAGGTAACGATGGTTTTGGCACTTGTCACGGGAAACTTCAACGTATATCATCTCAAATCTCTGATACTGTGCGACCATACTTTACTATTGAAGTCTACTATTGAGGTCACGTGAATTCATGATTATTTGGGAAACATTAACAATAGGAAAAAAGAAAAAAAATCAAGAACCGTGGCCTCTAAGATTTGAGGGGGGCAAGCGAACCCAAATTGCCACTTTTGCACATTTGTGATCAGGTTGGACTTTTGAGACCCACTTGCAAAGAACAAGAATCTTAGGAAGAGCAGAGCTTGTGACGGCAAGGCGGGGTAATTTCCTAAGGTCAAAAAGGTTGAGAAAGCTGCCTCGGGTCATCACGAAAAGAATCCAACTTTAGGGAGAGGAACTTATTCCTAATATTAAGAAACCGTCATGGTGTGAGGCATCTATTAACTTTCCTGTAATCACCGCATCGGTTCACATTAGGATAAAGTATCCAACCATCCCACTAGACGAAGATGTGGTTATGTTTATTTAGGTAAAGCATAACCTAATTAGATAAACATTTGTCATTGAGGAGAAATTATACCAACGTGAGACACAAGCAGGTCTCTATTCGACAGGGAGACATACCTAACAAGATTCCGACCTCTAATGAATGAGTAAGATCACATCGAATTGTGATTGACTGGTGCCGCGTCAAAACTACATCATGAAGCAATCGTGTATGGAAACCTTCAAACTTGTTTGGGCGTGTCAAGGGGACCTAAAGACCGGTCTCCCTCAAATGGCTTATTTTCTTGATCAATGAGCCATTAATCAAGTGCGGTATACTGATGGTTTGCTCACGCTCGCACTCAGGCATCTTCTCCATATACTCCATCTTTTGGACCTTTTCTCAAGCGAAAATCACGCATTTGGAGCGAGTCAACTTCTTTAGTCCTGGGACACGGACTCCACTTTATTCTCATTTTTTAGACAATTAGATCTATATCGTATGCCTAATCAATACATACATATTTATTAATTGACCATCAAGCAAATCTCCCAGAGTTTTTTTTGTTACATTCATAACCCTAATTGGGGGGGGGACCATCTAATGTTTCATTAGTTCACATACTTAGTTCACATTGTGAAGAAGTAACAAGTTGAGTCGATTTTATTTAATGACATGATGTCGCCACTCAATTATCTTGAGTTTTTTTAATATAGCCTCTTTGGTTGACTAAGCCTCAAAATATGGAAATTTATCGAGTCCTGATTGAATTGTGACCCCCACCTCCTCAATTAACATTCCTGACCATGTGCAATTTTGAGAAATGCAGTTGTAATTAAATATACTGACCGAGAATCTGAAAGTCCAAGCTTAACCCGATTTGTTGAATTAACATCTAAACCTGATCCCAATTTGTTGGAATGCGGCCAATGAATCTGTTCGAATACGCAAGTCACTTTCCCTAATGCTTGAACTATCGTCTGGTAAAATTGTTTTAGTATTCTGCAAATGCCTCGAAGACATCAATTGTCATCCTTCGCCACGCCGGTGAATGCATCTAATCCAGTGCAACTTTGTTAAGTTCGTTGCTTATTACCAAAAAAATAAAAATCAACTTCATTAAATTTTGAAAAATAGTCACCGACCGCTCGTGGTTCATGTCTGGGCTCTCCACCTTGTGGATGGTACAATCTTTCACAGATCACCATGGACAGCGCGACTCACCGGTAGATGATCAACACTTAAACCTGACAAACACGAATTAAATTTATCAATTCCATCCGATCGGATCCTTCACTAGATACAAGCTACCCCAGAATGCTCGCACCCTACATGGCGCTAGAAATCTGACTCTTCAACGTCTTGTGCTCCGAAAATGGGAAGTCAAATTTGTCAAATGTTAGCAAAGTTTGAATCAGCGACGCTCCAGAGCTTTCCAGAATAGTTGGAATTTTCGTATGGTATTATTCATCATGGTCCTTAGAATGACGTTCTCCTGAAGAATGGCGACCGAAGTCGTCGCTGGCTCCGTCAACAATCGTGCCACGACGTCGATTTTTCTCGTGGTTTTAGAGGACCGCGGGTTAGCCAAGTTGACCAGACGATTGGACTCTTATTTCCTCCTAATCGGTGACATCTTGAGTTCTGACTTTAGCTGTTGCAACCGCTAGGATCACATCGGTAAGAAAGTATTTCGTGTTATAACTCCTAACCCGGACATGGGTAGCTTGTTTTTTCATTCTAATCGAGGTGAATTTAACGTATACGGCTATCGCATTAGCAAGATGGGGAAACAAGTCGACCCCTTTTTCGGTTCGATGATGAAGGTTTTAAAGAGACAAGTCTCAATCGATTTTCTTCTCCACGTGTCGATGGTATATAGTGTGATGGATGTATGGAGATAGACTTAGTTTGGTGCAAAACAGCCGGCTCCACGTGAAACTCCCGTTGGTACCGATGGACATGCGAAGTCTCATTAATCGAATTTGAAGTCGGAGACACTTTATTAGAAAAATTATGCAAATCCAAAGGCTAGACTAAATAAACTAAAAGATCAAGAGCTTGATCAGAAAAAACGCGACACCTCCGGGATCAAAACTTGACTAATTGTCAAATAAGTGAGGCGAAAATGAAGTTTTCCAGAGGACTTTGATGGGTAAATATACGAAAGGTCGAGGACCAAAAGTGGACATCTGCCCAGAAAAAGTAGGACAAAAATGAAAGTTTCGAGGCCTAGATTTGACAAACCGCGCAACTTCAAGTCCTAAAAGTGGATTTTCATTTGGAACACTTTCGAAGACCGAAGCCAAAATCAAAGGATTACGGTCGTGAGCCATTTGATCATCGAGTTGAAGGAAGACCGGGCCAATGGAAACCTGGGAACAAGTCAGAAAACTGTTGCGGACGGGCCGGAGTCAAAGGGAGCAGCAGGCTGTTTTCGGTGACGTGGTGGGAATTTCAGAAAAGAAACCGGCCAAGCGCCGCCAGTGGGGCCGGCCCCCACCGACGGACGCGGCGAAATACAATCGAGATTCGCGTTATCTGACTCCTTTAGGAACATGGAATGGACCTGGACCGGTCGATGGGGTTACCCCGGTTTCCATGAATTGGGCAGCGGAGGAGACGGCCTTGGGGTTTCTACTTTTCTAGAACTGAGGGAGTGCATGCATTGTGGCCCCTCGTAAAACCATTGGCCGCTTCGGGATTTTGCTTTTGGAACACTTTACTTCCCTCGGTTCTTACCAATCTCCACGTGAAGGCATTATGGTATTGGTCGTAACATTGGATCTGTTGGCCACCCACCCGGAAACTTCTCGACTAGTCTGGTGTCCTCTCCTTTCCAAGTCACTGCTTTGCCATGCCCCCGTCAGGAAAAAACAATCGTCAATACCACTTTTAAGAAATAGCTTTAATGGCTTTTGTAAACGGGGGATGTTTGGTGGAGACAAGCGATATAACACAATAAAAAAACCAATTATAGAAAAAGAATCAAGATAATTCGGTCACTGTGATATACATCCACAAGAAGAGTAGCATAGGATTTCACTAAGCGATGTAGCAGAAATTAAACCTATAGTCAAATCACTCATATTGACAATTGAAGTCAAATTTTTTAATTAAGGTTTTTTCTTCTTCTTTTTGAAATTTCCCTTCCTTTTGCTTTTGGTTTAAAGCAATGTGTGAATGGCAAACAGAGAGAGGAGAAAAAGAGAAGCTGTAACGGCCAAAAGGAAGAAAAACGAGTGTGAACGGCAAAAGGAGAAGAAAAAGCACTTCTTTTTTAATGAGTATTCCGATCTCTTGATCCACTCTCGGACTGTTTCAGGGAGTAATTCCTGGAGAAGTTGCTTCTCAGATGCTCTTCCCAAGAAAGGCAAAGAGTTAGGATCCAAAGAAAAAGCCTACTCATATTAGGACGAATATAAATGAGAATACCTATTTAAATTGGGTTTCCTTCGCAGTCTCAAATTCGAAACATATTTTTAGCACTACGTGTGGACTGAGAACACGGCATCAAGGCTGCCTTTGTTCCAGCCTAGAACCATCAGACGCCCTATGTGGCGGTGCATTTAACGCTCAACTCATATGCAATAGAGAATTTGAATTCATGGTGACAAAACAATACATTCCAATATGTTAATACATTCTAATATGTTAAAGTCAAAATGAGAAGTCTAAGGAAATGATTAACAGGAAGATTTACATCCACAATGCCCCAGTTTCAGATCTCTTCTGGAGGAAAAATGCATCGGTAGTTTTGTGGCCGGGGCAAGTTTTATGGTCTCCCACAGGCTACGGGAATTGAACCAGGACCTTTTCCTCTTCTCAACTTCAAAAGGAATAAGTATTGACGAATCATAAACAGGAGAGGAGATGAAGGCACTGACAGAAGGAGGCCATGTTTTGCGGGTGGTATTGAGAAAAGTCTTCACGATCCAAAAGTTTTCTCAAATTGTAAGTAAAGATTTAGTAATTTTGATTAGAACTTTCGTCACGCTCCTCTAACCTCAAATCCTCGATCTGCCGATGCTCTCCCTTGCGCTGCCATTCCTCAGCACCATGTCTGGTGTTATCCATTCACTAACATAGAGTTCTCGAATGTAGTAACATCATAAATGATGTCCCCATTTACTACTTCAAGAACATGGGGTACCGTCAATTACGTGCATCCGACCGGGGTCGAAGTTGATACTATACCAAGACAGGTTGCAGGTCGAGGGCTCGAGTCTTGGTGTTATAGCTCTTGATTGGTGGTGACATACCAAAGTAAATTTTATTTTGAAATAATTCAATTTTAAAGGATCTTGGAATCTTGAGCAATTCGTCGTATGTGTAACCAGAAGTGGAGTCAGAACCCCTGACACGGCAGTGTGGGTTGCTTCGAAAAAGCAAAGAGGCGCATAAGATTCTTGCTTTCCCCATTTGTCTTCATTCGTTGATCAGTCCCAGGCATGTCCTTCCCCTGACCGCTCCTTTCTTCTTCCCCAGTTCGTCATCGAAGATATTCGGATTCTGTTGGAGACATGGCCATTAGAAGATGGTCTCTTGCAGGTTTCTCTTCGAACTGGCCCACTTCTTTCTTTGGATCGCATGTTTTATACTGTCAAATCTCTGGATTTTGATTGATTCTTTCTTTCTTTTTCTGTGTGTACGAAAGGAATTGCGGCTTTGATGCGCTCTTGGTGGAAGTTTCTGATTCTGAAATTTCCCTGAAGGTTGAAACATGAGAGTCTACTAGTGACAATTTGGTATAAAATCGTGTCTGAGAATTTTCATTTCTTGGTCCACTGAATGGACGGACTAGCTAGTTCTAAGGGTTACCGGACTGGGGTCTTTCTTGTTCTTTAATGTCTTATGTCTTAGTTGCCTTTCTCTCTTATCTCTGATTTGTCAACTTGAAGATTATGCTTTAGGTGAACTTTTCACTCAATCCGTTCCGAAAGGATGATAAAAGAATGTGCACTATCTTCAATTATGCTTCTGCTGCTGGCTGCTGGTTATATTTTCTCAACTGGCATTTTGGATTCGAATTTGTTTCATAGAGGTGTTATGGTTTGACTGCTTGGTCAAGATATCATGTAACCAGAAGAGTAAACCTGATCATAAGGATTGCAAAATGATGCCAGTCCCATATACTAATTTGGCATCGAGTAACCTACTTTCTACTCTAGCTGCCGTTGCCACCACAAAGATACCAAAGATAAGATCCGTGCCGATTAGCTTGAAGGAACTCAACCCCATCCCACACATAAAAGGTTTTTGTAGCAAGGGCACGAGTATGTCCCCAACACATATGTGGGTGTCGGCGGATTATGAAATCAACCTAAAGTTTTCTGTTCATCAGAGGCCTGAGCAACACTGATGGGGAGTGGCGAGCTGGTGCACCGTAAGGGTGTCGATCTTAAAATGGGCTTAACCTCACCCACATGAGACACCATATCAACTTGCATGCACCAAGGCTTCTTGAGTTGCCATTTCACCTTCTCGACAGCAGAGGCTTTGTCTAGGAATCGATGGATCAACATAACCACAAACACAAGTCACAGACTAGAGTTTATGATTGATATAATCCTCATTTAAACAGGAGGACTTCATTGCAATGTGATGAAGAATTAGAGGGAGGAGCATCAGCTTATGTGCTTGACATTGTGAAGATTAATCTTGGATTGTGTAGAGTGAGATAGAATAACCTTACTTTCTTGCTAGCAGAGATTAATAGGAAATGTGCATCTGTTTGGAGAAGAAGCTTGCCACCATAATCTCCCATCTGTTGTTTCATATAACCGAGCAGCACCTGAGGGACGAACTACAAAGACCATGCAGCTCCAAGGACTTTAAAAATTGAAATGTGCCAGTGCACTACACTCAGGATGGACTCCTAGGTATGATAGTTTAGGACCCTCTTAACGTGATTTCTCTGAACAATATCTGCTGAAGCCAAAGAAAATTGTATGGCATGAACCAAAGCACTGATTACAGACATGAAAAGAAAAGTCAGCAACTTGCAAATTGATTCGCTCATTTTTTCTCCTCTCATCTCTGGAAGTCTTTTGTAATACCCAGGATGAGAGTTACAGACTGTACACTGGAGAAGGTTCTCTAGACATCAAAGGAAAGCCTGTCTTGAAAAGAAACACCAGAAATTGGAGAGTGTGCCCCTTCATCCTAGGTAATGGTTTTTTTCCTTGTTTATCCATTTCAGGGATTCTTTCTGTTGCTGTGGAATCCCCTTTTATTTGTTGAATGAATTACAGATGCTGAGTGGTATGAACCTTTGGCCTGCAATGGGATCACCACTAATCTTGTTACTAATCCCACCTGCAGACTACACAAGGGACATGTATCGGCCACGAGAAATGTTACCACTTGGCAAGGAACTTCCTATCACACACCTTTAATTGGAGCTATTTTACCCGATGCTTATTGGGGAAGATATTGGACAAGAGCTGCATTTTCCACAATATACTTCATTGTGAGTACTATTTAAAACCAAAACCTTCTTTCATGAATCCCCATATGCTGTTCCTTGTAAACAGCTAGGACTATTTCTAGTATTTACATGATTGCATCCCTCTAGTAACTGCAAATATATGGCTATCATACCCGGTTCGTAAATGGAACTCACTTATGCTTAGTGCAGTCTCCAGTTTTTCTGTGACAAGATATGATTCTATGATGAGATGCTACTTTAGAGAGGGGGGGGATGATATGTGAATCAATATGGACGGGAAGTCTTAGGAAATATCCCTAGCATATGGATCTTAGTGATTTGAGAGGATCCATGTAGCTGATACATTTAGCGTGATGATGCTTTTATGTCAGTCTTTTTAATTCTTGTTTTTGACAAATAAGTTGAGTCAAGATAAACAAAGCAGTCTAATGTTGGGGTTGATTTATCCCAGAATCCAGAATGAGCGACTGCTATGATAAATATCGTCATATTATCAGAGGCAATATTCATAAGTTTTGGAAGAAAGACATAGCTTGCCAATTCAGAACCCATAATATGACTAATTAATTCTAGCTGAAGGAGCATTAGTTTGCTTAAGCTCTTGCTTGAGTGCTTTTACTTGAATTGCTGAATTCGCTGCAGCTTGCAGAATTGTTTTTTCTTTATCTGAATCATTCTAGTACCTGCTCTGCTGCTTTTTCCCTCTTGCTTCCATTAGTGAACTTGTTTGATCAACTTAATTTGAAAATTCATTTTCCAGATTGATATCTTAGCTACTACTTTTTTCCTCATTTTTGGCTGGAAGTTCCCTGAAGTTGATGTTAAAACCTTTACTAGGAAATGTCGAGTCGGGTCTAAGCATTGCTCTGTGACTTGCCACTTTTTGGCTATTTGACTTACCATTTCTTTCGTTCCATGTTTTACGTTGATGTGCTGACATTTCACTTTGGAAAATTATGAACTTATGGACATCGCTCTTGTTCATTGCTGATGCATAAAACTGCTCAAAAAATATGTTAGCAATATTGTTTATAAAGAAACTATCCCAAATTTGCATTTTGTCTAATACGTTAGCAATATTGTTTATATAGAAATAAGACCCATATTTCTCCATATGGCATTAATTATTATATTATTCTCTCCTTCTCTTATAACCATACTTAATTAGTCACTTGTAACTTTTCTACTTGAGTACCTCTCTTCATTTTCCACTAGTATTTGAACCCACATGCTCTTATTTGTGCTATTGAATCTACACCTAAGATGACATCATTCATGACATCTCTTGATAATCTTGAATTATTACGAATCAAATATCAATTCTTATTCATGCATCTACTTGGATGATCTTATGCTCTCTCCAATCATTATCTTTAATTAGCTACTCAAATTAAACCACTTTTCAGCCAAATAAATAAGCCACATGCTCTTAGTTTGTGACATTGAACCTAGCCTAACAAATGATATCATGCATTACATCACCATTTTAACTTTAGCCCATTAATCTCTTGATAAGCTTGAGTCCTCATTCATGCATTTGACTTGGCCAAGGATGTTCTCTTTCTTTTCAATCAAATATATTACTCACATTAAGCCACTTGTAACTTTTGAATGGATCACTTATCTCTCCTTTTTTACCTAGCGTCTGTAACTCAAGGTCATTACTCTGACCTTGGTTATTTGATCTTATGTCTTGATAACTTTTGAGTAGCCTTCAAAATACATCCTCTTACTCATGTAATTCCATTCCAATATGCTTCAGATTTTCAACTAATTTTCATCTTCCAATTAATTGAGTAAGCAAGGGTTCCACTCTTGTGTTGGTTGAAGTTTCTAATATCACCTTCTTAAGAGGGGACAAAGTGATTTGGTGAGCTTTATTATCTTTTATTAAACTAGTTTTATTGAAGGATTGGGAGTTGTTAATTTTTGTTCTTGTTTATTTTGCCTCAAGTGTTTAAGGCTTTGAATTTTCCAAAATTTTGTTCAAGGTAAGTGAAATTAATAGCCATCAAACAATAAGTAGATCAACCTAACTTAGCCCTAAAGTTCTGCTTACCTTGAACAAAGACTTGGACAACTCAAAACCTAAACCACCTTTAGGGAAAAATAAACAAGAACAAAGATTAACAATTCACAATCTTTTAACAAAATAGTTTATTAAAAGAGAAGAAAGCCCACCAAATCACCTTGTATCCTCTCAAAAAGGTGAAATTACAACCAACACAAGAGTGGAACCCTTGCTTACTCGAAATATTGAAAGATGAAAATTTGGAGAAAATGGTGAAGACTTGAAGTGTTTTGGAATGGAATTACAAGACCAAATAGATGTATTTTAAAGGGTACTCAAGAGTTACTGAGATATAAGAACAAATAACTAAGATTAAAGTAATCGCAACCTTAGTTACAAAAACAGCATATGCAAAAAAGAAACAAGTGTCCAATCCAAAAACTACAAGTGGCTTGACGTGAGTAGCTAAAAGGACATATTTGATTGGAAAGAGAGAGAGCATCATTGGCTAAGTAAAAGGCATGAATGAGTACTCAAACTATCAAGAGCATTAATAGACTAAAGTTAAAAGAGGTAATGTAATACATGATATCATTTATAAAGCTAAGTTTAATATCAAAACTAAGTGCATATGGGTCATTTATATGGGTGACAAGTAGCTTAATTTGAGTAGCTAATCAAAGATAATGATTAGAGAGAGCATTAAATCATCTAAGTAGATACATGAATGAGAATCATTATTTGATTTGTAATAATTCAAGCTTATCAAGAGATGTCATGGATCACGTCCTCTTTGGGGTTGATTCAATGACACAAATAAGAATATGTGAGATTAAATACTTGGTGAAAAAAGAGGTATTCAAATAAAAAGGCTACGAATGGCTAATAAAGTAATGTTATGAGAGTGGGAGAGAATCATTTTATTATTAATGCCATATGGAGAAATATAGGTCTTATTTCTAAATAACACAAAATTACTAACATATTAGATAGAATGGAAAATTTAGGATATCACAATATTAGCTTCCAAATTGAAATCTTTAGGTTGTCATGGTTAGTATACGATGATGTTCTCCTAAAAGTTCCTGATTCAATAGGAGTTAATGGAAAGTTCATCACCTAAGGGCACTAATTCGTGTTTGAACGGGTGATGCTGACTTGCTTATGGGTTTAAATTCATGTGAGTATTCTATTGATACATTTTGGTGGATGGAGTTAACTATGGATTCAAAAATATTTATGTAGGAAAATAACACTATCCCTAAAATTTGGCCAACGTGCAACATCATTTTTAGATTTTTAATTTGTTCGAATGTGGCCTCTAAACTATTACTAGATGCTCTTCAACATAATTTCTAGACTATATGAAGAAATTCAATGATATCCTTAAGTTAATCATGTTAACATAATGTGTTCACGTGACTTTTAATTTGCTAAGTTTGAATGGTAGACAAGAAAAAATTTATGTGTGGATTTTCCAAGTAAAATATTCATCTCGAAACACGAAAAGATAATCCACGTGACAAATAAAAATTCTCAAAACAAACTCGGGGCGCTCTAGCAGAGGCCTATCCCTTTCATTCCTCATGCTCTCATCAACACTCTGGTTCTGGGGTTGCTGGTCTCCCGAACAAGAAGAAGAAGAAGAAGAAGGTAAGGCTTAGAATTTTTTATTCTAGAAAGCATTTTTTCATTCCAAAACACCAGTAATTTCATACACATCATCACCAGTATAATTGGAGATCCTAATACTCCAACTATTCAGCAATTCCAGTCGTGGAACCCTGCTCTCATCCATATCAAAACCGAAATGAAAATTCGCATCACTCCTTCAATAACTTACCAAATGGTTTTACTTCCGATTTGGGACCTCAATGTGATCTCCACACCAACAAGACCAGCTCCTTTACAACAAAGGTGAGCTCAGTGGCCCAAGCAAGCTCGTCACAATTGATCTCTTTCTCTTAAAGAATCTTGGATCTGAAGTTCCTAACCATGGCAGAATTCTCTGACTCGAGCAATTTCACCTCCATTTTGGTCAGATCCGATGTCTTAAATATGCCCGAGTAGGACAGTTATGATTGTTGACACTGGTTTGTCGTACTTTATAGGGCGTGTTTACCCTGACTCTCTCCACGACAGTACCAGCATTGAAGCCTTCAGAATGCGTGGACTCCGTTTGCCATTCAGCAACCGCAGCCCAACACGCAGTCTCTTTGTTAGGACTCTATCCGATAGCCCTAGATACTAAGGAGAAAGAGAAGAGGGGGGACATGTGTTTCGTCTTTTGGCACCGATCAGTTCGATGACACCAATCCTGGAGAGCGAGTGAAGAAGGGGTCTTTCTTCAACTTGTATCAAGTACTCTCGTAGAATCAAGACAACATTGGTCGGGGCTTAGGATTCAGTATTCCTGCACTATTTATGGGCATTGACATTGCTTATTTCTTCCCAGGCACGCCTCTCTACTGATTCCAGAAACCAGGGGGGAGCCCTATCACAAGGATGTGTCAGGTTTTGGTCGAATCCTTCCATAAGTGGAACGTGGCGGTCCCTGAGGACAGTAGTCTCCCGTATGAAACACAAGAGAAGAACCCTGCAATGGAAGGAAGCCACAACATAGAACACAGCGATGAGTTTAAGTAGTCTTTTCTTCTTTTTCCTTATTGTTTGAATTTTTCAACCAATATCTGGTAAATTAGTGTTTTTGCTTTTATACATCATACTTTAGTGGATGCCTAATACCTTCGGACCAGGACATATAAGCATTTGTACGGAAACACTTCATCTTGATTATATGCTTGCGATGTCAATATCTTACTGTGCAACTATTTTGACACAAAACCATTTTAACAGAAGAAGTCATGAAGCATTTGTTGAAATGTCGTGAGAACGATACCCACTTACTAATACCTTCGCCAGTTTTGCATCCAAATTTTGGACTTTTATTCATGTCTCCAATATACTATTCCAAATTTACATACATACTCATTTTGAAAACTCGTGCAAGACCAAGTTTCGCAGTTGCCCATACATGTTTTTGCTTATCATGCCAGAGATGATGATAAATTATCTACCGCAAAGGTGGCCAAAGGGCTGACGATCTCTACTGTAACAATAGATGCCTTGATAAAGCTGCTGTAGTCACTGATGCCGAGTCCAAAAGCGGGCACTTTTCCAATGCGTGGAGGCTTTGTACTGTCGCTTAAGTGAAGGAGCTTGGGTACAGAAAAAAAATTGGAGAAGCTGAAGATTTTGATCCGTATGCTCCCAATCTGGACCACCGGAATCATGTTCTCTGCTGAATACGCAGAAGTCTACCGTGTTCGTGGAACAGGGGGAAATTATGTGCATTAACATTGGCTCTTTCACTATTCCTGTAGCGTCTCTATCCACTTTTGACGTCTTAAGCGTGATTTTCTGGGTGCCCATTTACGGCCGAGTCATCGTTCCAACAGTGAGGAAATTCACAGGAAAGGAAAGAGGCTTTTCTTGGCTGCAACAGATGGGCATTGGCCTCTTTATATCAGTTCTCTGCATGCCGGCCGCTTCTTTAGTGGAGAATAAGCAGCTCCAAGTTGCTAGAGAACTTGGCTTGGGTGATGAAGATGTCGCCATGCCAACGAGCATCCTTTGGCAAGTGCCACGGTACTTCTTGCTGGGTGCTGTGGATATATTCACTTTCATCGGTAAGCTCGAGTTCTTCTATGACCCAGCTTCGGACGCCATGCAGAGCTTAATGCTTATGCAGTGTGCTGCCGCTATTGACTAGTTCTCTGCGGAACTACAGGACCTCCTTGATCTCGACAATCTTGACATACCTCACGACCAACGGCAGGCGGCTCGGGTGTATATCCGATAACTTGAACGAGGGCCACCTCGACTACTTCTTCTGGTTTCTAGCAGGCTTCTTGAACTTGCTTTTCTATATCATCTGTGCCAAGAAGTAGAGACAGAAAAAGGCCTCTTGAGGGTTTTACAGATTTTCCCATGAATTTCACTAAAAGGGGATTGGGCCTTAGCAAAAATTTATTATTCTGAGGCGCTTGCCTTCATGGAGGTGTATAAAAACCAAAGCATGCGGTTCAGATATGAATTCTTTATTTTGTATAATGTGAAATCAGAAGGATTTTCTTCTCGTACTCTTCGAATTTGTAACACTGGTGGGTTTTCACAGAGCTTCCTCTGCTTTTGTTGTCTTTTTGGGCAGATTTTCACGGTTTGTCCATACGGTTTTGTGAACTTGCGTATTCATTGAGAAAATGAACTGAGAAAAGTGAATTCGATTCGTAAATGCTTATTGAAGTGCATGAGAAAAGTTCAATTTAATTTACAAAATCCAAAAATGGGTGCATTAGCTGTTGATGTCTGGTTTTCCTTTTGCCTATATTGTAAGGTTTTGGAGGCTCAGTCTGCTCGTGGAAACACTCCGTTAGGAATGTTTTTTCCAAAAGATTACCTCGGAGGCATGTTCTGTTCCGGACTATTCGTCAAATAAAAAACGAAAAGGGTGAGGAACCTCATTCGTGGAGAAGTTCCAGACATAGGTACCATGAGGGACCTTCATATACATGTAGTGGTTATTTACACGTGATTAGTTCTGAAGATAATGAATGTGGTCAAAGTCTAAGTCTACAGATGATCTCCGGAGTACTTGTTAATAGAATATAATTAATTACGAGGAGAAGAACTGAGGTCAAAGCAAATTTATTAGAAGGAGAAACCCAATCGATAAATGAGTGATGATAGAGAACTGAGTAAGGCAAAAAGAGAATCCAATCGTTTAAAATTGTAGACTCAACCACTTTGCCTTTTCAATGCGGGACTCCTTTCCTCCCTTACTCGGCCCTTGATATGTGCGCATTCTCAAGGATACATGTCTATAAGCAAAAGCCTATGTATTTCTTTTAATAAGTGATTGTTTTTAAAGAGAATCACAAATCTATAAAAAAAAAAAAGCTGATATCATCAAAAATCTAAATTGATATGCACCCATATCATATTTATTGAAATTAATTTTTATGTCATAAAAACCTTAGATTAGTGCATACGTCCCATAGTTACCCTAAACTCATTTGTGTATATAAAAAAACCCAAAAAAGTGCGTATATGCAACATTTACCATAAACTATGATGAATCAAATTTTGTTTTGGCTAAACATGACACAAGTGTTCTAAACTCGACACAAACGTACTAAGTTGAAGTTTTATTATAACACAATAATTAATTGTTGAGTAAATATAACACGGATAACTCAGTTTATGAGAGTTTTTAGAATATAAAGATTAATTTAGTCAAATGTAATATAAGTGTATCGATTTCGGAATTTCGATTCCATTAATCCCATAAAAAAAATTTAAAGAAAAAAGTGTATGTGCGTGGAAAAAATGAGGGAAAGATTAGGTGTAACAAGGCCGACGCACGTTGGAAAGACCGCAACGGGTGTCCGCTTTCGTGGAGCTCTGTTGGAGATGCGATACGGCCCTGTGCTGCCAAACGACCTCGGAATCTCGCGGACAATTCGTCAGACGTACAGCCAAAAGAGAGTGGAGTGTGCAGACACGGCACCCTGTGTCGCGTAAATTGGTAAAATAGGCGCATGAGATTCTCTTTTCCCTGTTTATCTTTTTTTCCTTATTTGGTCCCAGCACCTCCTTCCTTTCCATTGAATCTTCCTCCAATTCGTGACTGAAGAAGATTCGGAATCTGCTGGGGGACGGAGCGAAAATGGGTTCTGCGGAGGACGAGAGGCGGCTCCTGGAAGATGGGCTCTTGCAGGTTTCTCTTCCCAACTGTCCCCCTGCTTCTTTCTTTGGATCTTGGGTTCTATTCTGTCAAACCTCTGGACTTTGTTTTTTTCTTTTTTTTGTTCTGTGTGCACAAAAAGAGTCGTGGCTCTGATGCTGCTTTCTTGGGTGGAAGTTTTGATTATGAAATTGCTCGAAAGGTTGAAACTTGAGAGTCTTTCTGATGACAAGTTGGGAGTAAACAGTGTTTGAGCACTTTTTCTTGTTTGTTGGTCTTTCTTGTTCTCTGATATCTGATGTCTTGGTGGTTTTTTTGGGTCATCTCTCACATGTCAAATTGAAGATTATGCTCTGGGTTAACTTGTTTACTTGATCCGTTCGGAAAGGGCGATGAAAAAATATGCACTAATTTTTCTTCATGCTTCAGTGGCTGGCTGCTGGTTGACCCAGTAATTTCTCGAATTTTAATTTCGACTCTGCTTCGTAAAGGTGTTGTGGCTTGATGGCTTAGTCAAGATATCATGGGACCAAAAGGATATACTTGATCATGAGGATTGCAAAATGATGCCAGTCCCAAATACTCATTTGGCATTTAGTCACCAACTTTGTACTTCAGCTTCCATTGCCATCTCAAAGATTGCGAAGATAATAACAATTCCACTTAGCTTCAAGGGACTCAACCCTCACCCCTCACTTCAAGGTTTTTTTAATAAGTGCACTAGTATCATCTGTATCGAACTGTGGCATTTGTCCCCAATTGTCCCCATGACACATATGGGTGTCAGCAGGATTTTGCAACCGCCCTAAAGTTTTCTGTTTACGTAATGGAGATTGCTAGTTGAAATTGGTTACGGCCTCAGCAACACTAATGGCTAGTGGCAAGATGGCGCACCGAATAAGTGTCAATTTTGAAACGGGCTTAACCGCCTCACCCACGCAAGCCACCGTATCAACTTTCATGAACCATGGCTTCTTATATTGCCATTTTCAGTTTCTCAACAACAGAGGCTTTGTCTAGTAATCTATGGATTAAGATAAGCACAAACACCAGTCACAAACTAGAGTATATACTTAATATAATCCTTATTGAAACAGGAAGGACTTCATAGCAATGTGATAAAGAAGTAGAGGGAGGCATCAGTTAATGTGTCTGACATTGTGAAGATTAATCTTCAATTCTATGGAGAGAGATAGAATAAACTTGCGTTTTTGCTAGCAGAGATTAATAGGAAAAATGTCTTTATTACCTATATGCATCTACATGAGGAAGAAGCCTGCTACTGCAATATCCCACATCTGTCATTTCATAATTAATGAGCAGCACCTGAGGGAAGGAATAAAAACATGCTGCCTCAAGGACTCTCGACATTGAAATAAAAAGACCATCCTTTTGATTTCAAGTTTTGTGGTACCGGTTACAAGTGCATAAGAAAGAAGAACATGGTTAGATCTCAACATACAATTGATGTAAGCTTTTCTTTTGTTTTTAAACAAATGACGATTTATTTAGATGTGCTGATGCACTGCACTTGGAATGGGCTTCTAGGTATGATATTTTAGGACCCTCTTAACATGATTTCTCTGAACTATACCGACTTTGAAGCCAAAGACAATTGTATGGCATGAACCAAAGCACTGATTACCGACATTAAAAGAAAAATAAGCAACTTGAAAATCAAACACTTCTTCAACCTTTTTTCTCACCTCTCATCTCTGGATATCTTTTGTAATACCCCAGGATGAGAGTAATGGACTGTACACTGGAGATGGTTCTGTAGACCTCAAAGGAAAGCCTGTCTTGAAAAGCAACACTGGAAATTGGAGAGCGTGCCCCTTCATCCTAGGTAAAGTTTTTTTCCTTGTTCAGCCACTTTAGGGATTCTTTCAATTTCTGTGGGATCCCCATTCATTTGTTGAATGAATTGCAGGCACCGAGTGTTGTGAACGTTTGGCCTACTATGGAATCTCCACTAATCTTGTTACTTACCTCACCAACAAACTACACGAGGGAAATGTATCGGCCGCGACAAATGTTACCACTTGGCAGGGAACTTGCTATCTCACACCTTTGATTGGAGCTATTTTAGCCGATGCTTATTGGGGGAGATATTGGACAATTGCTACGTTTTCTACCATATACTTCATTGTGAGCAGATTTTAAAACCAAAACTTCCTTTCATGAATTACCAGTATGCTGTTCCTTGTAAATAGTTGGTCATTAAATGAGATTATTTCTAGTATTTATATGATTACAACCCTCTAGTAACTGGATTATTTGGCTATCCATCCTCTGTCATTTGTCATTTAATTGCCTGGGTCATAATAGAACTCATCTTTGCTTAGAGTGGTCTTTGGCTTTTCAGTGAGAAGATATGCCTCTAGTTTGAGATGTAGGTTTAAATTAGTTGAAGAGTGTGAATGGATATGCTTAGAAAGTCTGAGGACATATCCGTGTATTTGGATCTTATTATAGATTTGATGCTAAATAAAGCATAGTGATATGAGAGGATCATTTAGCAAGGAAATGCTTTTAGTGGTCTTTGGTTCAACATTGTCTTTGGTGTTTTCTTTTTCTCTCTTGTTTTTAACAGAGGAGGTGAGTCAAGATAAATAATCAGTTGATGTTGAGGCTAATTTATCTGGGAATCCAGACTGAGTGCTTGCTACAATAATAACTAGGAATATCATCCTATTATTATAGGCAATATCCAAAAGCTTTGGAAGAAAGACTGGCTTGCTATTCGGACCCCTCATAACGTGCCTAATGAATTCTAGCATAAGGAGCATTAGTTTACTTAAGCTCTTGTTTGAGTGGTTATACTTGAATTGCTGAATCTAACTGCAGTTTGCAGCATTGTTTTTCCTTATTTTTTTACTGAATCATTCTACTAATTGCTCTGCTGAGTTTCCTCTCATGTTTTCATTAGTGACATATTTGATCAACTTATTTGACAATTGATTATTTGGATAAATGCATTAGGTACTACACTTTTCCCCATTTTTGGCTGGAAACTTTGAAATTGATGTTTAAACCTTTATTAGGAAAGTGTCCAGTCGGGGATGAGCATTGCTCTGTGAGTTACCACTTTTTGGCTATGTGACTTCCCATTGCTTTCGGTGTATATCTTATATTGAAGAAGTGACATTTCACTTTAAAAAATAACTTATGGATATCTTTGCTAATGCATACCACTGCTATAAGTTCACTGCGCTCCCCCTCTCTCTCTCTCTCTCTCTCTCTCTCTCTCTCTCTCTCACACACACACACACACACACACACAAAAGAGCGCACCAAAAAAGAAAGCTGTTTCTCCACTATGATTCCATCATATCAGCTTCCAAATTGAGATCTTTAAATTTTTCTTAGGTTGTCATGGCGAGTGTATGATATTTTACTAGATGTCATCTTCTAAATGTTCCTGATTCCATTGGGGTTGGGGTTAATGGAAAGTCCATTGCCTCAGGGCATTAATTCATGTTTGAAAGGGTGATGCTGAATTGTTCATGGGCTCAAAATCATGAGAGTATGCCCTTGATATAGTTGTGTGGATGGAGTAAATTATGGAGTTGATAATACTTATAATTATCCCTTCTGGATGCCATGAGTTTAGAAAACTCAATGGAGCTTTCGACCTTTAAGAAGAAAACTGCTTTCCTCTTATGATTCAGATATTTATGAGCTCCATGACAATAGGTAGATGCTAAATTTCTGTTACATGCATCTTTTTATATAATTAAGTGGGACCATAGTTTCTTGTTCTAGATAAAATGTGCCAATGCTGCAGGGGGTTATGGCAAATGAGTGAGGCTGAATTAATCTGCCATCTTTCATCCTGTGTTCACCTTTCTTGCATAAACTTTTCTTCATTGCCTTTTGCTGATGTAAAACAGTTATGGGTTCAGCAAAAAAAAAAAGTAAAACAGTTATGATTGATGACGCTGGTTTGTCATTTTTTATAGGGTATGTGTACATTGACTCTCTCCGCAACAGTTCCTGGGTTGAAGCCTATAGAATGTGTGGACTCTGTTTGCCCTTCAGCATCGGCAGCCCAATATGCAGTATTTTTCTTAGGGCTCTATCTGATTGCCCTAGGAACTGGGGGGATCAAACCATGTGTTTCCTCTTTTGGTGCTGATCAGTTTGATGACACTGATCCAAGAGAGCGAGTGAAGAAAGGGTCTTTCTTCAACTGGTTTTATTTTTCCATTAACATAGGTGCTCTTGTATCAAGCACTCTCATAGTGTGGATTCAAGACAATATGGGTTGGGGCTTAGGATTCGGTATTCCTGCACTATTTATGGGAGTTGCTATTGCCAGTTTCTTCTCAGGCACACCTCTCTATCGATTCCAGAAACCCGGGGGGAGCCCTATCACAAGGATGTGTCAGGTTTTGGTCTCAGCCTTCCATAAGCGTAATGTGAAGGTCCCTGAGGACAGTAGTCTTCTGTATGAAACACAAGAAAAGAACTCTGCTATAGAAGGAAGCCGCAAAATAGAACACAGCGATGAGTTAAAGTAAGTTGTCTTCTTCTTCATCCTATATAAATATGTTGACTCTTTAGTGGATGCCTAGTACAAGAGAGAAGAGTGATTATGGACATAAAACATTTGTATGGAAACACTTCATCTTAATTATATTTGTGCAATGTCAACATCTTGCTGTGCAACTACTTTTTTTTTTTGGTGAACAAAAGGTACAAAACGAAATAAATTTAAGTTAAAGTCTACTATCCCAACTTTATCACTGCCATGTAGCTAGTTTGAAGAAGTTATGAAATATTTCTTGAAGGTTTCAAGTCACACCCCCAAAATATCATAAGAAAAATACCCGATTATGCCTTTGCACTTCTGGGTCCAAATGTTGGACTTTTATTCATATTTTCAGTGTACTATTCCAATTTTACACACATACTCATTTTCAAACCTACGTGCAAGACCAAGTTTCGTGGTATCCCATGTATTTTTCTGCTTATCATGCTAGAGAAGATGATAAATTCACTACTGGAAAGGTGGATAAAGGGCTAATGACCTCTACTGTAATGACAGATGCCTCGATAAAGCTGCGGTAGTCACTGATGCCGAGACCAAAAGCGGGGACTTTTCAAATGTGTGGAGGCTATGTACAGTCACTCAAGTAGAGGAGCTGAAGATTTTGATCCGTATGTTCCCAATCTGGGCCACAGGAATTGTATTTTCTGCTGTATATGCGCAGATGTCTACCATGTTTGTGGAACAAGGCGAGATGATGGACACTACTGTCGGCTCTTTCACTATTCCTGCAGCATCTCTATCAACTTTTGACGTCATAAGCGTGATTTTCTGGGTGCCTGTCTATGACCGAGTCATTGTTCCAATAGCGAGGAAATTCACGGGCAAGGAAAGAGGCTTTTCTGAGTTGCAGCGGATGGGAATTGGCCTTTTATATCAGTTCTCTGCATGTCGGCTGCTGCTATAGTGGAGATTAAGCGTCTCCAAATTGCTAGAGAACTCGGCTTGGTTGATGAAGACGTCGCTGTGCCAATGAGCATCCTTTGGCAAGCACCACAGTACTTCTTGCTGGGTGCTGCAGAGATATTCACTTTCATCGGGCAGCTCGAGTTCTTCTATGACCAATCTCCAGATGCTATGCGGAGCTTATGCAGTGCCCTGTCGCTTTTGACTACTTCTCTGGGGAATTACCTGAGCTCTCTGATCCTGACGATTGTGACGTACGTCACGACCCAAGGTGGGCAGGCCGGATGGATACCCGATAACCTGAACGAGGGCCACCTCGACTACTTCTTCTGGCTTCTAGCAGGGCTCAGCTTCCTGAACTTGCTCGTCTACGTCGTCTGTGCCAAGAGGTATAAACAGAAGAAGGCCTCTTGAGGGTTTGATCAGATTGTTCCTGGAATTTCATACAAAAAGGATTGGGTCTTGGCAAGATTTCTTTTACTTATCTATGTGTTTGCCTGCATGGAGGTGTATATAAAGCAAAGGCATGCAGTTCCAATATGGATGTGCTTCCTCATTCTGTATTATAAGAACTCAGAAGGATTTACTTCTGGACCATTACTACATAATGTTATTGCACAACTTCCATAGTTTGGAAACAGATACGACCAAATGCATACTAAGACGATGACTCTTATATGATTAGATGCAAAATTATAGACAACTCTAAATGAAATGGTTCTTTTATATCTACAGTGGACAATTACTCGTCCACAAGCACATACAACCAAATTAAGGGCTTGTTAATTTAAATTTTGAAGAAACTACCTTTAATTCTTGGTAGATAATGAGTAAATGAAGAAGAGAGAACCACTGTACTCTCGCTAGAATATCTAATCCTAACAGCTTGCACTCTTTTTTGGCATCGAACGAATGGCACAGAATCGAAGATTTCGACAAATTGAGGAAAGCTATCAAGAGGGGGAATTTACATTCTTACTTGATACTTTCATATTATGTTATGTGATTGACATGTTGGGTGTACTTATACAAGAAAAATATTGTAATTTGATTTTTTTCACATTTCTTTTATTTCAGAGGATGTGCCTATATGACATGATTTAGATTCACTTTAAATAAAACCCTGCATAAATTCAACCTGAGAATTTGATTGATTCGAAGGTTTATGTTGTTATAACTTTTCACATATCACCACTTTTGTGAAAATTCATATAGACATAAACACTTAGAATAGTATAACATAATTATTATATATTACAGGGCGAATAATATGAAATGCTCCAAATCAATACATCTGTGACGAATTTAATCAAATTAAATTTTCGATCACAAAAAATCCTAAATTAATGCACTTGTGACAAAGTTACCTCAAATTATCACAAAAAACCCTAAACCGATATATTTGTGATGAATACACCCTTTGTTAAATTAGATTAATATCACAAAAATCACAAAATCGATACTGAGAGTAAAATCCCAAATTGGTACAATAGTCAACTGTCACTTATCATTTAACTCAGCAATTTGACAATAAAATTTAACATAAACTAATAAAGGGTAAATTTATCAGATGTACCAATTTGAGGTATATTTGATCAAGTATACCGATTTGGGATTTTTATAATCAAAATTAGTTTGAAGAAAATTTGAAAAAGTATACAAGTTTAAGATTTTTCGTAATATTAATCTTAAAAAAAATCTACTTTTTTATTTGAGGTAACGAGTTAGTGCCAACGGTCCAAATGGACAGAAGTTGAAGATCCATAAGTGGAATTTCGCACTCCCTTCTCATCGAACCCGATCACAACCCGACCGGCGAAAAGAACGAGAGGGGGCCGCATTTGGGTGCATCCTTCAGTGCCGCGACGCTCTGCAGAGAGAGAAGAGAAGAGAGAGAGAGATGGAGGTGGAAGGATCGTCGAAGAAGATGATAGCGACGCAGGAGGAGATGGTGGAGGCGAGGGTCCCGCTGGCGTACCGGGACCAGTGCGCGCACCTGCTGATCCCGCTCAACAAGTGCCGGCAGGCCGAGTACTACCTTCCCTGGAAGTGCGAGGGGGAACGGCACTCGTACGAGAAGTGCGAGTACGAGCTCGTCATGGAGAGGATGCTCAAGATGCAGAAGATCCGCGAGGAGGAGGCCAAGCTCAAGCGGGGCCTCAATCAGCCCGCCATTCCTCTCATCCCCAAACCCGCCAACGCTTAGCTCCTCCTCCTCCTCCTCCTCCCTTCCTTTCTTCTTCTCAAAGGTCAGTTTTTTCCCCTTCTTTTGGGGAGATTTCTGGTTGTCGTGAATTCTTTTCCGCAATAGAGATTTGGGTTTTGGTTTTTTCGTTGTCGCTTTTGGATTTTCATTTTGTAAATTGTTTGTTTCCGTCGTCGATGTTTGGTCGATGGTTTATTGATTGTTGGTGGTAAGCAGCAACAATCTTGTGCCCGATTGTAAGATTGTTGGGATTTAGAGGGTGAGGAGTTCTTTTCTAGGGTTTGTCTGTCGAAATTAAGAGATTTGGTGGTGGGCGTGCTTATTGGATTGTAGATTAGTGGCTATTTGCAATGAGGGGCTACTGAACATCCGCAGCGTGTTGTCAAAAATCTTAACATATTGGAGAACGGGGATTGGCTTATTTTGTAACATAAGGTTTAAGGTTGGATTGATGAATTATCCGGATTAAAGCATCCATCCATTGTCCATTTAAGCTGCTATCTTGTTTAGTGGATCACCTCTCGTCAGTGTTTGCCATTCAAATCTCTCAAGAATCTACGAGTGTGTTCAATCTCAACCCACATTTGTAAAAGGGAGGCTTCTCTTTTGCTGAGTTCTTCTTTGGTTTGTGTTTTTAGAATGAAACTTTGGAAAGTTTGAAAGTATTTTTTTTAACCCCCTCATCGATTGGGCAGCCCGGGATATGTGTATTTGCTGAGGCCAATTGTTTTTCTTCCTTTGCTGTTTCCCCATTCATCCAGACCCATCTCATGCTTCTTATTGGCAATTATCCATAAACTGCACATTAACAATATCAGGAGTTCATCTTCAAAATTTCATCATACACAAACACAACAGATTGCCCTTAGGAGATTAATGATGCAACAAATTTTGTGTTTGTTTGCTATATGAACAGCCTTGGACAGATATGTTATGGTCTTACCACTAAATCATATGATGTTTCATCTAGTAATGGATGGCTTTGCTAGGTGTAGCTTTCTTCATACCTTATGTTATTGTAAGTGATCTCCAGTTCTGGATTTGCCAAGACTCTGGCATTTGCATGCAGATAGGTATAGCAACTAGAATTATAAATTGCTACATGAATGTATTATATCTTGGACACCTGACTGGAGAAATATGGAAGCAAATTTCTAGTAGAGTTGCATAGACTGCACTCACTGAAGTTAAACCTTATGCTCTTTGCAACTTTTTTGAATGGAAGCTTTTGCAGATTGAGGGTTTTTGTCTCCCATTCTAGTTGGTTTTCTTCATCACCATTCTTTTTAAGTTTCTCCATCTCCATTTCCTATTTGATGGGACATCCTTTAGGATATGCGATAGGTTCTATTTCCCTTTCTTTAACAAATTCTTTATCCCTCACTATGGTTTCTTTTATTTAATGCAATTGAAAATTTGTTCTCCTGCAGATAGATATCTATTGATATGTGGTTAAAAGGGTTACTTATTCTGTCTTTTGGATTACTTCTTGTTGTGTTTATATTGAACTTAGAACTGGTCAAAAGCACTTTCACAAATATCTGTCATACTTAGCTTGCATGTTCAAAAATGTTCATGAATAAGATCGAGCATGTTTGCATTAGCATTTTCTACCCCTCCACGGAAAACATGATCCTGGAGAGAGACGCCTCTTTGAAAGCAGGTTTTGGCTATAGTGTAGTTTGTGAAGGAATATTTTCTTTGCTTTGTATGGCTTTGATAAGCCTCTTTGCTTAAACTATTATGGCCTAAGGTTCGCCTTGCCTTGCAATTCATTGCAATTCAGTTGCTTAATATACAATACTCTGATTCCTTGACTTCACAGCACTCTTCACCTGATGTAGTATGAGTGATAGGTAGCTATGGTTGGTGACAAAACTGAAGCCGTTCATCTAGTTATGCAGTGAATATTTGTTATTCATGTGGAATTTCGTCCTGATATCTCTTGCTGTTAACCCACGCATACTAGTTGTAGGATTATGTGATTTCACTCAAAAAGAAAAGAATCGGGATATTTAGATAATACACTAAAATAGTGCAGGTGTCAACAAGATGGGCTAAATATTGTAAGTTTGTTTTCTTAGAACTTATTAACAAATTGGATATTCCATCTTGACAATCGCATTTGACAATCTCACGTGAGAAAAACCCTCCCGCCCTCTCTCTCTCTCTCTCTCTCTCTCTCTCTCTCTCTCTCTCTCTCATGCGCAAGTTGTGTATAGCACGCTCATAAAGTTTGTTTGAAGCTGGACATGCTCTGTATTTTAGTCAGTTTGGCACTTGACTGTAGATTTGTTAGTAGTGCCTGAATATTCTAATATTTACAATTTATTTTCGTTTGTTTCACTTGAGAAGTTCATATTTACATTTTCCTCAACCTTTTTGCAGTAATGTTGATTATTTCTACTTAGGTGATAATCCAGTAGAGCATCATTGCAAACTTACAATGTTGATTGAAGTTTGCATTGGTAGTCAACTGTTCAATTTGATCAAGAACTTGTTGGAAGGATCACCCCTTGTTTTTCCCAAAATTTCGTTTTGTCATAATATTCATGAAATTGGAGCATCTCCACAACATATTGGAGACCTAGATATTTCAATTTTTTTAATAAATTGTGCTTTATTTAGGTGTAATGAGGTAGCAAGACAACAGAGGTCCTATTGAAGATTATTGCAATTAGAGGGGAGGTAATGGGTGGGATTTGTTGAGTAGTCTAGTAGAGATCTCCACCGATTACTTCATTGTGGTCCGAAGCTATTTGAAGCACATACCTAGAAAATATTCTTAATGTTTTAGTGAAGATCTATGCATCAAAAGGAATGGCTTTGGGAAGTTATCATAAATGCAGGAGAAGGAAAATGCTACAGGAAAAGATATTGAGTATAAGAGGGTGTTTGTAATGTAGAGATAGCAATGAATGCATCTTATCTAACAACAAAAATGTCAGCCTTGATATGCATCCTGTTCGCCCTATGAGATTCAGTCATTTGGATGAAGTGTAGAAAGTTGAAACAAATAATTTAAAATAGCAGTTTTTAAACACTTGAACATTCCTTGTTTGGATCTTGCAGTGTGCCTTAGAGTTCCAATTAGTGGTCTTTCATCGTGGATGCTTTTACATGGTGTCTCTTTTAACAATTGTAGAGCATCTCTTCCTGAGGATTGATTCTTAAGCTGACAGGATATGAACTACTTTAGCTGTAAATCTTTTGATTCTGTTTCTGATGCCAGTTGTCACTTTGCAGGGAACTCAAGCGTGGATGCTTTTGATGAAAAGTTACTTCATTTATCTACTCATTGTTCGTTGAGACTTATATGCTTGAGCATAATTGCAAGAAATATCGGTACCTTCATCCTCTCTAACTTTTGCTACTTTTGTCTCAAGTCGCGGAATAAACAGATAATCAATTGTGATTGTACATTGTAAACTGGTTGGAGTCTTTTCTTTGGAGCAACATTTTGTCTTTCGAGACCTCCATCAAAATAATATTTGCAAACACTTGGTTGTCTTGTCTCTCCGCTAAGGTGACGATGGTATTTCATATTAGATTAGTATTGTGGTGCTTGGTCAAAGGAAGTGAGAATAAATTCCCTTCTCCCATGGCTTAGCTTCAGTGAGGCTTTTTTTCTCCCATCTTTGACCAACGAGGACTTGGTTTGACCAAGTCAGTCATACTAGGTTATGCTAGTTCCCAGGGTATGACATCTGAATCGCTGCTGACTGTAGCAGTTGTTGATGGTGAGTGTAGTACTTGGAAAAGCATGGCAGTACCACTCTGACCTTGAAATTGGTGGCGGCCATGTTGGTGGTAGGGGAGGTAGCAAGTTAAGGTTTTTGTGGAGGTGAAGGTGGAAATATAAGTGACAATAGAGCATGGTGGTTGCTGGGTTAGGAGGTGAATGTGGTGGCAGAACAGAAAGGTGGTGGACAAATGGAGATGGTCTTTTGGAGTTTTTTGTGGCACTATCGGAGGCAGCCATGAAGCTGAGTTGGAGTGGCAGTACAACATTGTTAGAGGTGGTGGTGGTATGGATAAGCACGCTCGACTGGTGTTGGAATGGAGGTTAGGTAATTGAAGTAGAGCTGTCATGACTGCCAGTAGTGGAGTAAACTGGAGATGGTAGTAGTAGTAGCTTGTGGAGGACTGGTGGTTCCGGGTTGGTGATGGTGGAGGGAGCAGCGGTGGACTGGTGGTGAAGTTGGTGGTTTAGGAGGCATATTAAGGTTTCGGCTCAACCAAGCTTAGGCTATTTCCTTATCGTCTGTTTGTGATCAAGATGGCTTTATTTTAATTAAGCCCAATCGACCCTGGTCATCCAAATATTATGCTCTAGCGTAGAGGTCCTTCATTAGGAGTACACAGCCACTTCTCTACCATATGAGATGTCCTCATTCTTTTCTTTTGCCCTAATTTTTTTGATAAAACAAAGTCGAATTCGTGCGGCATAAATGATTTTGCCGTTGCCACCTTTATGAGAATATTTGGCAAACATGTCGTAGCTTCAAACCTATAATAGCTTGCGACAGCTTTCAGAAAGTTTGCTTCACTCGGCTTTAACGTGTTGCGGCGTTAAAGCAAGCATTGCAGCCTAACATATAGTTGCGCGAACAGCTTTTGAAAGGTCTGGTTTTATCATGACTTCGAGTTTATTCTGATGCATATAAAAACACACACACACAGAGATATATATATATGCAATCGATGAGGAACTCGCACAGGGCGGAACAAGTTGGGTGCTTCATGTCGGTCAAGCCCAAGGGCCAGTGTCTTAACGTAGCCTATTATTGAGAGACTGCAAAACTGGATAGGAGAAGCAATTGAACTTTAGAAAAAGGGGCTTCTACACTAGCCCATATTAAGTAATCAAAGTGGACGTATGGGCTCTTTCTAAGGCCCGACTGGAACTAGGCCCAAATCCACATGAACCAACCAATTACCGATATGTACTCAATGATCATTGACATTTCGATCCGATCTCCATTTGTGTGTATCGAACGCACTTCAAGGCTCCTTTTCTCTCTTCATCCCATGCTCAAGCACACCGTGGTTCGGAGTCATTCTATGTACGATCAAATGGGCCTTTAGCCCTCTGTCATTTATCTCAATGTCTCGGTCCACCTCCATGGTAGGACTTTCGCGCACTTGCCGACATGCACATTTTAATTATCTATGTATATTGATGGTCCATGTAATAGGTACCGAAATGTACTCGATGATCATTGACATTTCAACCCAATCTCCATGCATGTGTATCGAACAACTTCAAAACTTTTTCTCTCTTCGCCACATACTCAAGCACGTCGCAATTCAAAGTCATTCTACATACAACCAAATGGACCTTTAGCCCTCTGTCATTTATCTCAGTGTCTCGGTCCGCCTCCATGTTGGGACTTCGATGCACTTGCCGACATGCACATTCTTAATTACCTATGTACATCGATGGTCCACGTATTCATTTCTTTTCTTTTTTGGCAGGTCATGTGGAAATGTAGTGGGACTTTAGACACTCTTGATCATTTTATAGACATGGAGTGCATTCACTATGTGTCTTCCCAACATGACTTTCCATGGCTCTAACACCATTTGTACAACTACTTGAACCGTATCCGCCAACATTGACTGGTTACAGATCAACCAATAGATCTGCTGATCAACGGGCTCCAGCTCTACCCTAAAGTTGTTATCCTTAATTGAAATCATTGTAAATAGGACATTTTCAGAAATTATAAGAAGAATTTTGTGAATATCATCTTAAATGAAGCTGCCGTTTGATAATTTTAAATATTTTAATCAGATCAGCATTCATAAAATTCCAAATTTATTATCAATCTTATTAGGATCAAATTCATTAGGAGATATCTCATCCGATGAAATGAACCATGAACGCTTATAATTACATCCATAATGAGTCAATGATTTTTCATGACAACAGCATGACCAATGCCACATTTCACCTGCTCAAACGTGAACGTTTAGGACACAACAATAATTTAAGTGGCCTCCAGGGTTTAACCAAAACTTTGGCAAAACCCAAAAATGCGGGAGATTCAAAAGTTACCTAACATTGATTTTGGATGCCCCCCTTTTTCTAGAAGATCATTTCCCCATAATGTGCGTATTTGGTAGCCGGAATTCATCGCGCACGTGTCAGACGCAAAAAGAGAGATATCCACCACATCAATTCCTCATATAAATCATATTATTACTCAGCAAAAATTCTGTCCTCGGACGGCTGGTCACGTGCGGGCAAAACCGCAAAATGCAAAGATGGGAATCAATCCACCGTTTCGGAAAAGGAACAGCACACGATCCCCCTTTTTCAAATGTTCAAATCAAAACCTAATTCCAATCAAAGAAAGTTCCGGGGTAGGGAAAGAATAGTCAAAACAGGCGGGATCCACGCTCATCAATCATCGATTATTATTTTTTGTATATTCCCTGGACTAAAGCGGAACACCATGCTTTAGAGAATGTTGATCTTTCTATTATTTAAAGAAAAACCCTAGATTGACATAAAAAGTCCACATTTCATGCTCCTAAGTCCATGCACGATCTCTCTCTCTCTCTCTCTACTTTTTGTCTTTGGTGCATGATTTCCATGCAAAAGAGAACGAGAGACTTCCCTCCCACTAAACTCGCCCTCTCTCTTCCACTCATTGGCTGTTTATCTTTCTTATTTCTTTAGCACATGCCCGTCATGCACCAAATCATTCTTATCTTGACTAATCACTTGATTAATCCGTCGCTAAGCTTCGTCATATGAGGGCTGGAGGAAACCCTCCCATCGGTCAAATCGTGCTTTAGGTGCGATGTTTGACTCGGTTTTGCAGACTTTTTCTACCCCCTAACTCGCGTCCTTTTCACAAATTCTCTCTCTCCTCGGCCCAATTTTTCCACTAGCTTTCTTTAATGAGTTGAAGACCGAGTCGCCCACAAGGGTCGTCGGTCGTTTTAAATTGTGCCCGGAAGAAGAAGGAGGGGGGGTGCCTTCTCGTGAATTTCTCGTGAATTTCCATTGAAGACCGGGGGGTCTTTCCCACGGAACTTCGCACTCTTTCCGGGTCACATGCTGCTGTGTTATTCTTTCTATATGTGCTGAGGACTTTGAGGAATGGCATACAGGTTGGAAAGGGGACGACGAGATTCACTGTCCAGCGCCAAACATCCAGAAAAATCAGGTCCTCCTTCGCTTGAGTGTGAATGCGCAGATATGTCAATGTTTCTATTAATTTAACGTACGGCCTCGGTAGCAGTTAGCTGATATGTTGTGTCCCTACTTAAACATGCATTTGAGAGATGTCGGTAGTACATGGAAAAGTCTAGCCAGAACCGTTTTGTTGAATAATGGGATGATTAGCAAGTAAAATCCACACATGAAATGATTGAATTATTTCCAACATCTGATACAATTTTAGGGTTTTTTCTAGGGTAAAAACGGCACATGAAAAATAATTAGGAAAGCGGGATTTTGAATATTTAAAAAAAGTAGATCCATTCCATAAATAAGTTAACATGTCTATTCGAATAATGCTTGTGTAATAAAAGTGCATATATGTATAGTGATCACCCGGTAAATAAACAATTGCTGGGACTTTCTAATAATCTTAGCATTATTTCCGTACTTCTACTTTCATAATTGCGTTAGACAAACGTGATTGTCAATCTTCTATGTACGAAGTTGGAATCGGCATTTATCTCATTTATGATTTTCCTAGTTTGCCCTTATCTATAAATTATTCTAATATTCTAGTGCAATCTAATTTGAAGAGATGAATTTAAAATTGGCCAAAGAAAAGGGATAAAAAGATAAAAAGAAGTAAGCGTGCGTACGTTTTATAGAAAATGAATGATTTGGAAAATATCTTTTTTGAAATATAATTACTTATATCGGTTAAAAAATTAGTTAACGAAAAATATTTTCATTATCAATAATAATCTATGCCTAACTATTTTCGTGGGGTAACGAAAAAATTTCCCATCCATTTATTTCTCTAAACGATATAAGCGATCATTTTTCGGAAAATGTTTTCTAAATCACTTTCACTTTTTGCAAATTGAACGCACATAAGTTAATTATTCATTTTCAATTAAAAACAAAACTTTGTGAAATTTCCTAATTGCCTTTCCAATGCAACAATTAACTACATTGTTCTCTCATTTTCTTTTGTGTAAACTTTGAACAAGTGCTTGGTAGTAGTTATTGAAAAACCCACAAAATGTTCATTTAATATTTGCTTTCTAGAAAAGAAATCCTTCCAGTGTTTAATTTCTCCGTCCATTGAAAGTTAGAAATTTTACAATTAATCCGTCAAGAGGTTACAAAATGGAAGAGAATAGCTACGGGTGCGCATGAAAACTAGTGATTATAGTTGAGAGAGGAAGGATATGTATTACCATGAATTCTTCATATGACATGCGTAGGAAAAATTGCCCAAAAAATCTTAACCTTATTGGATAATGTCCAATTCAATTTTAAACTTTTTAATTTTGGTAATCTAGTTTTAAGCATTTTGACAATCTTTCACTACAATCCTTTTGGCCAATTTTGGTCGGAAATTATTAACGCTGACAATATTTGCAATTTTTTTAAAAAAATTTGAATTTTACTTTTTCTTTTTTTCATTTTCTTTTTTTTTTTCATAATTTCCTCCACTGGCTTGCTAGAGAAAAAATTCAAAAAAATTACAAAAATCATCTACATCAACATTGATCGTGCCATGTAAGACAGTTGGTGTCCACATTAGCGATTTCCTATCAAAATTAGTTAAAAGGACTACATTGGAAAATCATTAAAAAATTTAGGGCTAAATTGATCAAATTGAAAAATTTAATACTGAATTAGTCACCATACAAGAGAGTTAAAACTTTTTGAATAATTATCAAGTTATCTATAACTTAGTCTCATTCTTGAAATATAATCTTTCGACACAACCTTTATTTTAGGGATGTGGCAATACTTATCAAATCAACGTTGTACTAAATTAAGAACTATAAGTTAGCGTCAAGTATGAAGGATGAAGATGCAAAACGAATTCCTAAAAGATGAATCGATTCATTGCAAATGATGACAACATATTCTTTGAACTCACCAGATCGCCTAAAAAAATATTTTGTGATATTAAAATTCCTAGTGATTTCTTACGGGATTCTTCTCGAATGCAGTAGGAAACACGTTAGTTGATAATCTAGGGTTTTATATAATACGAAAAGGTCTCCAGCTTTTTTGCATGGTGTATGAGCAAAGAGAAAGCTCATCAATCAACAAAAGCAGAGGAGCGACTCAATCATTTCCACCTAATTCGATCCCTAGGATCGACAAAAGTCAAACGGAGAAGGGGCCCTCCTCCTCAATTATTGATCCAAGAAGAAATTTACGTGGCCTTCTCGGGACAAAGATGAAATGTATGTGGATCAAGTTAGTGACATGCTCAAAGCTATTCAAACCCAACGATGACTTGCGAGGGACAACCGCTCTAATTACGTGCCATCGTTCGTCATCGTTTCAAACCATCGAGAACCGGTCATTTAAAAAAACAGACGACAATATATACACGTAACTTGAATTTTTCAAATGCGGTCTGTAAGTTACGAGAATGCTTAACCACTCTTCTCACGTGAAAGTCGGAAAACGATAGCTAAAACAAGATCCTTTATGCGTTGGATATTTTACAAAATCGAGTAAAAATAGAATTCTAAATCCATGCGGAGAGGCATTAGTGCCACGAATAAAGAAATTAATGACCCATATAGATTAGGAACGCCTAAGTTACAATCGAAATTGGATTTCTAGTTTCGCCACACTAAGATTACTTATCTTAAGTTAATTGATACGAATGAGGAGGCTTGATCTTCCTCCTCTTCTCCTCTTTTATTCGCTCTCTAATGGATGAATCAGAAGTTTTCAAAATATGGAACGTAGTAGGAAAGGGGACCATATCCATAGGCTATTTAAAGAATGTCTCCTAAGGCATCATCCGTCATATCTTCCTATTACACTATTGTGCTACATTCACTGTACTACCACATTATTGCTGCATCGATATATGCACAGTGGAACATTGTTTGATCGCATTAGTATACATGCATTGAAAACCAGTCCAAGATAATGATGGAAATAGGTCAATCTGATCCAATTTCGTGACTTGGCCAATTCATAATAGGAACTAAATCGATTTTGAGTTTTAGCGTAGGTTTGAAATAACGTTGCAAACACTAATCAGTCGAGTCTAGGAGGATTTTTTTTCTCTTTTTTACATAAACAAGTACTAGAATATGCCATCCCAATGAAATTAACACAACCAGATAATCTTATCAAAATTTCCAAAATGGTCGAAGTTGTTTACGGCAAGGATATTTAAGTGCCCTTTTCTAGGTCCTTTTTTTCCTTTAAAATTGAAGCTAAGATGATAGAAGGACTATGGTGTAAGCAGAGTTATCATTGAAATTTAATAAAACAATCACAGAATAAGTTGAGTGCTTATAGAAACCAATATGCCAAATTCAAAAGGGTTGGCTTTAGGAATCACGAATTCATGATTATAAGCAACTCAACTCATCCATACCTAAGTGGGGACGGTACCAATCGACCCAAACTCGTCATTGCTTTGCTCTTTTTTGGTTTTTGCTATCACTAATTGCGCAAGTATAGCTTTTTCAATATACAAAGTCAAGGGGTTCTACCTCCGAGGTACACAAAAAAGGTGCCTTGATTTACGGTCTTTGTCAAGAATGTGCGATGAAAGAGACTCGAGAATGGAGCATTGTCTTTCGACAAAAGACATCGGCATGGATTGGGACCAGCACATATTCGGTAGAGCAGCTAGAGTTTGTGCATGAAAATTGAAAAGCTCCACGTGGGGGGATTGTTTGGTTTTCTGGAGAAATATGATTACTTTGAAGCTTTGATGTACCCAATAATGGAGACGTTCGTGAATGGGGGCATATTCTCATCTCTCCCGTGACACGTCAAGCTACCCCAATCAAGGGTTCACACGGAAAGGAATTTTCCACGTACCATCCTTGGAATATTTCACTGTAGATTAGAAAAATATTGTCAATCTACATGCTATTTCTTGCTGCGAATGAAGAGATTTTCAGCTTATTCAAATAGTTGTTGGGAAAAAACGCAAAAAGTTGCGCCCATCTCAATCAATGAATCCAGCTTAAGGGGCAGCTTTGACTTCGGAGCAAGCGTGCATCCGGGGGGAGAGTTGGAGCTTTTGGTCTCTGAGGTTGATTAAAACGTGTTTAGGAAACCCTAGTTGCTTGTTTTTGAAATAATTTATTGATTATTTTTCAATAATAGGGGTTATGGATCTTAATTAGGAATTCGAGGAGATCTCTTATGTAAGAAATATCGCGTAATGTCGAAGGAAACTCGAGAATGACAATGGATGGAGTTTGAGTTCGAATTGCTCAAACCCTTGCTTCTTAATCATGCCCGCATTTTTTTAAAAAAATTTAAATATGAGAAAGCTTTTTACAACCATCCTTGTGATTGGTGGATTACCAACACTTATTTCTAATCAAGTATACACATGAGTAATGCTTGACAACTTTTTAATAAGGACACTTCGACTAGAGAAAAGATAGAATAACCTTAACAAGGAAACGGGGTTAAATAACTTACAATAGTTCTAACAGCATTATTTTGACCATACTTTAATACATGAGTGTCCGATTTTCAAACTTCTCTTCGTATTATGATACAATCAAAAAAATGTAAGTATTGCTCGTTCTTTGTCAAAGTTTTGATATTTTCTAAATTAGAAATCTTATGGCTTTCAATAAGGTCCAGTTCAATTCAATTGGAAACGGAGAGGAAGGACGAATTCAATTTGATTAAGTTGAATTCTGAACTACTTCTTTCTCTCTTTCTTTTTATTTATCGTGTTTTTTCCCCCTTGGATACGCATTGCAGGAAGAGAAAATTCAACATCACATACAGTACAATTATTATTCCTCTGCTCAGTATATTTAATTCTGTACGCAAGATGACGAGGAACAGAGTAGCCCCGCCCCGTACGTCATCTTATACTTTTTGGAGTTCGGACAGTGACGAGACTGGTCAAAGGCAAAAATATATATAATTAAATAAATAAATAAAATTGACGAAAAGGTTTTTTTCCAAAAAGTTCCCTCTCGCAAGAATATATATGACATGCAAAAGAAAATGCACGGCTTTTCTCTTTCACCATCATCAACTCAGCACACATTCATCTAATCAATGTGGATTTCCCAAATCCCCAGTTCTGAAAAATTCTCTCCTCCCTCTCGCAGGTACAAAAAATATATGTTTCTTCCCTAAAAATCATGATTCTCTGTACTTCAATTGTCTTTTCTCTTTATTAATTAATATTATAAAAATCTCAAATTAATGTACTTATCGATACACATATTACAAATTTATGATCATTTTATTTTCATTAAATTGTATCATCAAATTACTAAATTGAATAATATATGACAATTTATGAGTATACTAATTTTAAGTTTTACTATTTGTTTGACACAAATGTACTAATTTATTATTTTAGCATTAATTCAATTTAACGAAAAATAACAAAGGATAAAATTGTCATAAATATACTTGTTTAAGATTTTTAGCAATTAAAAATTTGATTTTGGGTAAAATTGTCACGAGTATATTATTTTATGATTCTTGTGGTCAAAATATTAATTTGGAGTAAATTTGTCATATATGTAACAGTTTTGGATTTTTTGTGATATATTCCTAATTTTAAAACATTATGTTAATACTAATTCCTATAATTTATGCATTTTGAATTTTCTTTTTATAATTGGAATACTTATAGATTTCACAACTTACGAATATTGACTACGTATATCCTTATATCATGCTCTAATATTAGATACAATAGTGCAAACAAGAAGAGTGTCCAATTTTGTTATTTGAGTTTTCCGAATTCTCTACGAGAGGTTACAAGATATTACTTATAGATTTACTTTAGGTGTAAATTGGGACCATAAACAATTAATCAATCAAGTGATCGTGACTCCGTGATTCTCCTATTATTAATGAATTATTTGTTCTTAACTCTCATTATGAAGTACATAACAACACTCAAATCATACCACATAAACCCTAAGTGTTCTTTATTATTTCTAATTTAATTCTATGGCAATTTCCAATCGATTTAATTGTAAGATCCGATTAACTTCCATATTCTTTCACGGTAGTAAATAACTATTGAATTGATTTCCCTCTCTCATATCTCTTGTTTAAAATACATTCAAAGTGTGAATGTCATAAAGAATCTCGCACTGGAGTGAACAAAAGAATAATCAAATATCTATTTGACTAATAGTATTGTGGTAGCTTGTGATATAACCTAGAGGGACAAATAAGTTATTTAATAAACTTGACAAATTTTCACAAAAATGAGCAGAAGCAAGTTTGCACGTGCGAAGCAAGACACGATTTAAGCAAGAACCACATGTGCGTTGCTCTTATCAAAAAAATAAAACAAGAAGTAAAATGAGATAGAAATAGATGAATGTAGGTTCATGATGGCTTGGTTGAGATATACTTTCATCTACTCTTTCGGACTAACATCTACCAATAAGGGGGGATAAACTAGTAACTTTTAAAATATTACCGATGTGGATTGTGCCCCTTCTACCTAAAGCTCGGTAGATTGCACTATGGTTGTGCCCAACATCGGGAATGCATCTACATGAACTATTGCCTTTTATGCTAACTATATTATTAGAAACATAAACTATAAAACTTAAATCGTTAGATCCAAAGATAATACATGAACATAATGCTCCCTAAATTTAGTACTCGAGTAATTTGGACGATAATTCGACAAAATACGTCCCATCTAACATAAAAAAATTTACGTTGAGCCAAGCATAGTGAGATTTTAGCAATTACATTGCATCAAATATTCTTTACTTTTCCGAAATAAATGAGGACTTGGTCCGAGGCACTTTATAGACAATTATGCACGCATATGAATCCAAATGGAGAGAGTGCGGGACAAGCCGATGCACACAGGCCGAGGGAAGAGGACCGCACAAGCCAAGAAAACCGGCGTCCTCGAAGCCGCAAACTCTCATTACCCTTCTGTGCTTTCTTTTGACGTGTGGGCGAATGCAAAAGGCATAATCATAAATGCGAGGCAGGAAATAAATTATAGAAGGAGAAAGGAGAGAAGCAAAAAGGAAAAGGGTGGCCGGGAAATGAATGGTGGAATTGGAGGCAATTGGAGAGGGAGAGGAGGAGCAATGATGATGGATATTCCCGTTGGGGGTTGGGTTGAAAGTCAGGAGAGGGGTGGTGGTGGTGGTGGGGGGGACTCAGGAATTTCCCATCATTCCATTCTCTGCCACCTTCTTCTTCGTCATCATTGCTTTCTCTTCCCAAATGCCTCAGGCCAGGGCCAGGCCAGGCCCTGATCCTCTGCAGACCCTGCCACCACTTCCTCCCCCCCCCTTCCAATATACACATAATATACGTGTATTCCCAGCCAATTGTGGTCTGTGGTTTTGAATTCTTGCTCGTGTAATTTGACCATGGTCCTGTGAATAAGACGCTAAACTGTTTTTTTTGTTTGTTGCAAATCTCACTATATTTTGGACTAAAATATCTAGAAAGTATTCTCTTTTCTTGAAAAAGAAAAAGATTCAGGAAAATTGAAAGTTGAGACATGCGGACATAAAAAACATAATCCTATCAGTCCGTCATAAATATATTCGATGAATAGGTGGGATGGAGCTCTCACACTCCTATTCTATGGTGAGTACACCTATAATCTTCGAGAATTCATGAAATATTTTTAGTCATGGGAGTTTGTGTTTTTATTTTTTTTTCTTGAGAGTTGTTTTCAGGCTTTTACCCTCGTCAACGAGGACTCCAGATGAGCCGTGTCTAATGTCTGGTTTAATTTCTCAGACTGTATCCCCCCTCAAAAAAACCCCGATGCTCATCATTGCTCTTCTTTTTCACCTGACCCCTTATGAGAAAAGAACACTCACGCTTTTGTTTTATAAATTAAAAGAGTTGGCCAATGCCGCGACTATCCCTAAGCGTCATCGCGATGTTTTCACTCATGAGGTCAAACGAGGACCCCTCATTGGGAGCGAGCCTGTCGATCTCATTGTTGTGACAAGCAATGATACTATTTCAATTTGAGATTAGAACATAGATAATGTTGATTTTCAGGAATGTATTGCTAGATAGATACCTTTCGTCTAGGTGTAGATGTAGTGTCAAATTAATATACCCGACACATTAGGTCCCCCCTCACCTCGGTTGAAGTAATGACTTCATTCTTGGTCAGATCGCATTATACAACGGACAACGCCTACAAGATAGGGAAATGAATTCACTGTCATATGGCTGACCAATGATCATTAATGATTTCACAAGGCAAGTTAGTGACTACAAAGGATTTTCTTTTCTTTTTTTATTGAAAATGAAAATAACATGTCATTTTCATCGATTTCAAATTAAATTGTACTATTTCGTGTCGTGTTCAAATTTCTCGTTTTAAATTTGTTTGGGTCATGCTATAATATCATGCTAGGAAGTCGCCACACCCCAGGTCTAGGGCCACACCGCCAAATCCAAAGGCGGCTAGATATATGATATCTTTACCCTACTTTTTTCTATAATTACACATACCATATGTTCCAAAGATTTTTAGAGGCCAACCTAATTAAGATAATATGAGCTCATCCCAGCTTTTAAGTTGGGTAATTTTTGTGCTTTGCGGAATTGACCTTTGGGATTTGCAATAGACTAATCAATGAAGGAGCTACGTACATAATCCAATGGAGATCCTGGTATTAAATTATTACCATCATTATTTCCAGGCAAAGAGTGGCCAACCAGCCACCCTACCACCCCGGTCCAGCAGATCCCCCAAGCTCTGGCTGGACGGGACATCCCTGTTTCTGCATGGCAGCACCATTTATTATTTTTGTTTCTATCGTAAACCAACTAAAAAAAAAAAACTAGTCCTTGATTTTCCATTTTCTGCAAATTTGTCCATGAAATTCAACCTTTGATTAATTGCCATTCTCAATCCCCAGCAATCTGAATTATTATCAAAAGCCTTTTGTTAATGGAGTTTCGTATTCTACATTTTCCGTGTAAAGTGAACAAAAACCACAAAAGCCACGCATGCCAGGCAATACCGGTCGTCAAAACGGATTGACCTTTATAATTATTATGCCGACCGGCTCAACATGAAATCCCATAGGATTTGAAACCACAATCCATACTAATCTCATAAACATCCTTCGTTTATCCCTTAATTAAGAGTGCATTATCCTTCACGCACCTATGTACGCATGGCATTTACTAGAGCCAGTCAGTTGGTCATGTGATGCACCATACGCAAAGGACCGTGGTGGAAAGAGTACTGGCTGGTCTTTAAGGACAGAAAACACTAGAAAGTCGGATCTTGTCTTCCAATATCACAATACTTGGACATCCTGCTGCCCAAGTCATGTGCATCTCATTTTGTAGGTGCATTATATCCATCATTTATTGCTAGTTTCAGACAAGGGTCCAAAATAATGCTCGAGAGACCTGCTGGCATAAGCATGCAAACCTATTGATCGTCAACCGTAGGATTGAGAGCCCTACTTCTGCTTCATGCACCATTTGTCGCCTCTTTTCTTAAAATGAATTCTGTTTAGGCGGGTAAAGGCTTGGCTAAAAGGAGATGAAAATTATCATGCTTCAAAACGGTAGCCTCAAATTTCTTTTTTAGGATGTCCAAAATATGAATCCATATGTCATATATACAGAATAGCTCGGATAAACTAACTTTTATGCAGACTTTATATATCACAAAGTCCATAAATGAATCTGTAGTCTTAACCAAAGCAATCCACCTAGCAAAGGGAGAGACATTAAAGGATTGCAGCTAGCTAGAACTTGCACGACTTCGGAAACATACAATATAAGCACCAGCAACGTTGTTTATTTTATGCCCTTATTCTTAATCTTTGAATACCCTTTTTCTATTTGCGGTGCTTTTGGTATGAATAATTATCGTGTCCATGATGTGAGAAGAGTCCATGCCACGTTGGATCAATATGTAAAATCAGTAACAATCCTAATCTCTTCAAATAAAGCCCTCGTCAAGTCATTAAAAACCCTTCTCAACAAACAAACGAAAATGATTTATATTTTCACAAGTAAAAGTTATCTTGCGAAAACAGCATGGTGTGCATTTTCGGCGTTGGCAATGGCAAGTCATGGCCTTTTTTGATTATTGTAGTTTTATGGTCCCTAAGTGTTGGCATAATATGCATTGTGATTCATGAACTTTTAATTTATTCAATGCAGCAATATGATCTCTGGATTTTTAATACATGTTTAACCTAATGATATATAAAAATGTTCAATATAATCCTTTCATTAATTCAATATTGGAGACGATATTGAATATTTTCATATAATTTAAGGACTAACTTGGATATGTACTAAAAACTTAGGAATTACATTGAATAAAGTAAAAGTTTATGAATTATACTACATATTGTGCTAAAGTTTATGAATCACATTAAATAAATTAAAAGTTAAAATATCACATTATACAAAATTTTATGAATTATTTGTCATTTTTCGTTTTGAAATTCATGTGGTCAAGATATCTGTTATCAATTTGTCAACCTAAACCTAATATAACATACAATAATGAAGCCAGAAGAGACAACCCTTTTCAGAGGATATCATCAGATGGACGATTCTTTTTTTTATATCCGCTAGGATTTAGTCGCGACCCCAGTCATTTCAATAAAAAGTCAAAGATAAACAAAATCGAAAAACCCTAGTGGCTGAAGAAAAGAACTGCAGTAGATGGCATTTTCTCGCAGCGAAGTTGTCAAACAGTAGGCACCGTCTATCGTCTTTCGGGGGCCAAAGCCACACCAAAGACAAGACAACAAATTCATAAAAAAATGTATATATAATTAAAAAAAAATGTGATTGATTTGATTTGATTGGCATTCGCAAATCCAAAAATTCTCCCAGAAATTCCAGTTACGGCAACACCAACTTCTCGTCATCCCGTCTTGTCCCCGACCACATCGTTCCTATCCAACCGTTGATTTTCCCTACTGAAAAGGTTATAATTATTCGATTGCTCGGGAATGAACGGCGGGGATTTGATGGAGTGGGATTTTTTTTGTCTTTTTCGGGCTTTTTTTTTTTTTCTAAGCAAGATTTGGCGATGTCCAGTTGACTTTGTCATTTTGACAAGAAAGATTAGGACCTGGAACCCAGAGAGACGGTAAGGATTTTTGGCCATGGAAGTATTTGACCTTTCAAAAGAGAGGCTTGTGAGTCCAACTACCTGTGCGCCAAAAAAGGGTAATTTCATAAAATTCCAAGTATTGCGACGTGTTTCAATTAATTGCAGTTTTTCTTCGATCATAGTAGAATCTTGAGACCCACATTTTTCTACGAAACATGTTTGGGTGTTCTCTTAGTCAATAAATTGTGTTAATCATAGAGAAACGATTACCGCGTTAAGGATTTGCTTGAGTATCAATGTATGGTCAAGTTGAAAGAAGAACCATCTGCTGTGTTGAGTTGGGGAAATTTGAAATTCAAAGGCACAATCAAAAAGTTACAAAAGGTATTTGCATTTCATTCAATCGTAATCAGAAAAAATCAATTTGATGCGTAGTAGGGATGCTCAAACCTATCCTGAGGCTTGATAACTAACTAAAAAACGATCTATGTGTTATCAATTGATTGATTTCCTTCGGATAAATGCATTAGAATAATTAAAATTTGTCTCGAAAATACAATTGAATTTTAAAATTTTAAAAAGGTACAATCAAATTCTAAAATTTATCAAATTGATTTTTTCCTTTCATGATTTGTTCATTTTGTTGATTTCTTTTTTAATTTTTCTGTTTTAGTATGTGTTCCTTTTTAGAAAAAATTGCAGCCTTTTTTCAATTTTTAATCTAATTTAGCTAAAATTAGTATTTGGACCAAAACGGCCATTGTTTTGATCTCGTGATTCATGTTTTGTCACATGTGAAAGAGAATACAATTTAAAAAATAAGCTTACTTCGGCATTTTCTATTAGTCAATTTAGACAAAATTAATCGAGGAACTTAATTGCATTAATTTAATAAATTTGAGAACTTAATTGTTGCACTTATCTTGCTTCTTGTTTTTTCTTACATGGGCTCGGACAAGTTATTTGGCTTGGGACTAGGAAGCTTGAAATACTCGGATTGACCTAAACAAAATTGCAAAAATGAAAATAATTAGCAACGTGGTATGGTGAGAGCGAATACAGAAAAGTGACTCAACACATGCCAAAAATATATTATTAGGCTAAAAATGCACTTGATTGCCTTTGCCACTGGCACCATAGTGTCGGGCTCTAATAAATTTTCTGGATTGCATTCGTGGACCTTGTAACTCTACCAAAACAGGACTTATATGCATCTTCCTTGTTTATTTGCATTGATTTTGATGTTGATATTTCTATTCGATTTTTTATTTTCTTGTCAAGTTTACAATTTGACTTCTATTCATATAATATATTTCCAAATATAGAGATATTTACATATAAATATGCATGTACTTTTTGCAATTTTCTTTAAAATTTGAATCCTTCTTCGGATGCCCAATATTGGGGGAGAGGAACACATTGGCTATGACTTTTTGAAGTTACTTCATTTCCTAATATTATTTAGGATATTGAGATGATAGCTAGTGCATGAATTATGTGATAACTTCGACAAACTAAGACCCTATCATTGAATTTGTTAATTTAGGAAAGTTTTTACAAAATTGGTTTTTGGAGTTGTGACATTTATGTGTGTGAATTAGCAGATGAATATTAAATTTATTACAGTGTTAAGAAGGATGACGAAGAGCCTGCATTGATTAAAATACTTCGATGGTTTATCAAGCATTACAATCCTTATAGAATATGGGGAACTTGGGAAAAATCGATCAGTAAAATGATTTTACTAATTTCACTATGTATAATTAAATAAATATTAGTGTGTATGTCGTTATTAGAGATTGGCAATTAAAGTTAGCAAGGACTGGTGTAATTAGAATTACGTGTTGGATACTCATCGAAGTTAAAATTTATTTGTCAAGATTAATACAGCATTTTACAGCTCTTGATAATAATTTTAGTATTTTAAAATATTTTTCGACTTATTAGCATTTAGAATATACACAGTGTCCCCGTTTATTTTCTGAATTGCAATACATCATAAAAAAAATTACCAAATATCTTCATTTTCACTAAGCTATTCCTCACTCTTTTAGGTGAACATATCTTCTTAATTTTTCACCTTAAATTATAATCCCTATTATGTCACGGATGACATGACATAATATCCACAACTCTAGTCAATTAATTTTCTAAATGAAAAACATGAGTTACATGTTTTTATATTTTTTCCATCTGAACGCGAACTTCCTGTTTCCATTTCATTTTTGTCTAAAAAAAATTATATTTTTATTTCAGGAGCTTTTGCATGTTGCATCCTTCAACCTTTATTTACAATAACAATAATCACTGGAAAAATTTCCAACCTAAATCATTTCACAACTAAACTCCATAGTCCTCTCCAAATTGAGTTGACCGAACTTTCATTCTCACCAAGCAAGTGTCTCACAATGTAAAGATTTAATGTTCTTCAATTTCCTTTCTTTAACAAATTCGATTTTATTTTGATAGATAGATAGCCATTAATTTACATTATTATTAGTTTTAATTCTAATGTGATTAATATTTGATTAGTTCCGATTCTCCCCTTTAAGATAAGTGAAGACCCTACGAAATAAATTAGATTAATCTACACAAGCAGAACCTAGTTTCTCAAAATAATATTTCCTGAAACTTACCAACCTGAGTTGGAACTAAAAATATCCTATTTATCACCTCTTAGGTATTTAACTAATTATACGATACTCAATATGTTAAAATTAGTTTATGAATCGAAGTAGCACAGTCCTAATACGTAAAACGCCATTCTCATGTAATCGATATCAGTAATTATTCCTACTGGCGCGATGAACAAGTTCAAAGAGGTGAATGCCACCGTACATGATGGTCCAGGGCACTTTGTGGTAGGCGTGAAAAAGAAGAAGGAAAAAGATTAAAAAAAAAAAAACTTGGGAAAAGGGCAAATTCTTAGGCTTGGAAATTTCTGACGAAGGACGTACAATGTAAATATCGAAGACAGGTAGAGAGGACAGGGGCATCTTCGTCCTCTGGAAATGCCTAACGCCAAGGAGGAAGGGGAGAGACAAAAACAAAAATGAAGAGAAAAAGAAAAAGGAAAAATCAGAGCAGCAAGAAACAGGAAAAAGGCAAAAGCAGAGAAAAGAAAACACATAATACAACAAAAGAATATGAAAACTTGGCAGGCTTGGTGATGATGACGACGTTGGCGTATTAGAATTTACTTACGAGAGAGAGAGAGAGAGAGAGCAAAGGTCAAAGTAAGCAGTTGTAGTTTTGTAGCAGAGGGAGAGGGAGAGGAGTAATGATTTATGGGAAGAGAAGGAGATCGCAAAAGCTCGTGATCATGAGGATTTCTCTCTCTCTCTCTCTCTCTGTCTGTCCCTTCTCTTTCTGTCTCTTCTGCGCATAAAGAGAGAGAGATAGGGAGAGGAGGAGGAACAGAAGGGAAACCGAAGCAGAATTAGCAGAGTTTTTATCAGCCCCTCAAAGGAATTTGCAGGCTCCCTTTTCCCCGTCTTTTCCTTTTCTCGTGATCTCTCTCTCTCTCTCTCTCTCTCTCTCTCTCTCTCTCTCTGTGCAGCTTCGTATTAAGGAAAAGCTTCCTTCGTTTTTTTCTTTCTTTTATTTTTGCGAGCCAAAGTCCTAGGCTATATAACTGTTGCTTCAAGCCCAGACAGTTGTAACGGGATTCGAACTGGAGAACCCTCCCTCAAGAACGACGTTGGGGTAGGAATTTTGAACACCCTCCCTTAACCTCCGAGCCGTGATTGGCAAAACCCAGATACAGATTGGTGTTACAGAAGAAGGCGAAGGAGGAGGAGGAGCAAGAATGGGGTCTTGTGGGAGGAGTGGGACGGTAAGGCAGTACATAAGGTCGAAGGTCCCACGGCTGAGATGGACTCCGGAGCTCCACCAGTGCTTCGTCCACGCCATCCAACGTCTCGGCGGCCAAGACAGTACGCCTCTCTCTCTCTCTCTCTCGCGTGATGATATCATATTCCAGTTTGCTGCACAAGACGTCTCTTTTTCTTGGGCTTTAGGGTGGGATCACCATCTGTTTCGTTGACTTTTTGGGTTGATGCGGCTATTGTTGGTGTTGCAGAGGCGACGCCGAAGCTAGTGCTTCAGCTGATGGATGTGAGAGGGCTCACCATCTCTCATGTCAAAAGCCATCTCCAGGTGCAATGACTTGGCTTTGCTTCCCTCCTTCTCTCATCAGTCACAATTTTAGCTTCCCTCTTTCTTTCCACTCCATAAAGTTAAAAAAATAAAAACCTTCATTAGGATCTTAATTAATCTCACAAGTAAAATTTGATTTCTGGAGCAGATGTACAGAAGCATGAGGAGCGACCTGGGCAGACCAGGTAGATAATCCTAACCCCTCCTCCCATTTAGAACTGTAGCACTAAACTGCATTTCTTTATTTAATTTCGTCAACTACCACTCCTCCAATCTCTGTCCTTGCCCCGTCATTATTTTTCGTTCCGGCACGATTTGTTCGTCTGTTATTTTATTCCAGTGAAGAACAGATGGGTTTTTGAAATTTTTCGTTGTTGTAATTTTTGGCTGTCGTTTCTTCCCGATGGAGTTCAGATTATCCTCTCTTTTTTTTTTTGCGGTACGTGCATTAATGGCTGGCTTTCTTACCTTACTTTCCCCTATTGGTACTCCACCCATATTTCAGCATCAAACCTCATGGGCTCGCATCTTGGCATTTTTTTGGGAAATATTATGGCCAGATATTCGCTTCATTTATTAAAAACCCTACTTTCAACTAACGCTGCTCTACGTTGACTGTTGCTTTCGCCGTTGTTGTGGCTGCTGCTCCATGTGATTTTCACAGAAAATAGGCCCGAAAACGGAAGCGCTCACTCTCACATGTCACGACTTTGATGAAAACCACACACACGACACCGTAACGTGTGATCAATGTGGTTCATAAATGAACGACGTGTTGATTCAAAGATGAGCAATTTGCTAAATCCGTGCAACTTTTTAACACTGGGGGGCTATCTTGAAATTTATGCAGATAGGGGCTGTGTTACCCAGAAGAGACGGGCCGGCGAAGACCACGACCCCGATCGCGACGGCGGGTGCGTGGACGTGGGCGAAGTGAACGACGACTTAGGCTCTCCTCATCCATTCGCGAAACCCCTTCATCATTCTAGATTCGCATGCAACTCTCCTCCTCCTTGTAAACGGTAAGGTTTCATCATTACAGGTTCTGTGTTTTTTTTTTTTTTTGACACAATGTCAAAAAGAATAAAGTAAACGCTAGAGAGGGTAGATATCATAGCTACCTGTTTTCGTAAATGCGTCGAGTCTTTTCCACGGAAGACAATCAGCAGCTTCCCCCCCTTTTTCTTTTTTTCTTTTATTTTTATTTTTAAAGTTTTTGACTGATGAAAATTCTTATTGTTCCCTTTTGCTTTTCTTTCTTCTTTTGTTGGCGCACAGATCGAGGACAGAGGAGGTGGCGACGACGACGACGACTTCAGCAGTTGCAGCACAGGCGCCGTACGGCTTTGAGGCAGAAGGCGTTGATGTTTTCGGATGGCACACTCCATGCATGCTCCGAGATCTTCACAGCTTCAACGATCCTTTCGAGTGCGCCGCGAAAGAAGAATCTAAATTCCCCTCGGTACGCTCTCTCTCTCTCTCTCTCTGCATTTGTGTGTGAATGTGGTTCACTTTTACCAGCTTTTCTTTTTTCCTTTTGGGTTCGGGATGGTTGGGTTGAGTGCGGTGTTAGGTTTTGGGGTTTCGAACTTGAAAGCTATCTTGACTTTGTCTCCATTTCTCTTTCTTTTTCGTTTTCTTGTGTTCTCCCTCTCGAGTCTTCTTGGGTTCTTCATTATTTTAGTGGGGCGACGAGTCAACCTGCGTCGCACGTATGATGGTGCAAACAGTATTATTCTCTTCACTGCATGGCTACTCCGAAAAAGTACTGTTTGTGTAAGAAGGGGGGGGGTCAGAACCTCAGCGAGCCTGAGAGGCTCTTTCTATTCTCTTCTTTTCCTTGGCTCTGACTTGAGAATGCTAAGTATGTGAAACTGAGTACTGCTGGGATACAATGTCTGATGACAAGACAAAAAGGTTCATAAAGTAATGTGATACCATCTTATATACGGTCTTTCAAAGAAAAGAGGAGACAAAATGGTGGCCCATTCTAAGATTAATATAGCAAAGATGGTGTGCATATTGTTGTGATGAACTGGAAGCATGTGGAGCATGAGCAATACTTAATAGGAAACCACTTTTAAAACTTATTTTTAATAACCTGAAAGTACTCTTGAATAATGCTCGTTCACATTGTTCTATAGGTACATTATCATTTGTAGCATCCCCACTACCGTTGTTCACTCGAATTCATTAACTAGATAATCAATACTATGATGATTATAAAAATGATTGAATTTTCGAATGAAACATGTGTTATACTGAATACTTTTTATGTGCAGGCAGATTGTATGATGTCTAATTTTCTTGTTTCATTAACCTTTTTCCACCATGCTGCTGGTACGCTGCCCCAGTTATCTGGGATAGGCTGCTTGTGTTTGTGCCAAAATTCTTGGAACTTCTTGCAACATAGTTGTGCATGAATTGTCCTTATAAGAAAACTATACACATCTTCCATCACGATTGGGTACATTTGTGTTTGCTACATGCATGTCCGCTGCTGATGCCTAACTTGTTTTCCGTGGCCTGATCTACAATAGTTTTCTCTTGATTGTAAGCGTGATAGACCGAATTAGATAGGGATATTTTCCCATCAGGGACCAGATCTGCGTCACCAGTTCGTGTCATTGCTATGCAGCTGGCCAGTCTTCACCAGTTACAACCACGATTCATCATATAACCTCTCTAGGGCTTGCCATTTCGCTTATGTAGTCCATTCCTTGTCGTAATGGTCCGTAGTTGTGTTCGATTGTTCCACTGATACTTGCGAATTTCCAAGTAGTATAGTCGGGGGGACAGATCTCCTGAACTTGGGTGCGTTATTGACCATCTGGAAGTCCGTAACCATCAATTAACACAATAAGATCTTGATTTGCCTTGTGGCTCAATAGGCCATTGAACACCAATTTCAGGTTCAGCCTTTCATTGACAGTCTCATTGTCATCATTTTGTACAGAGGTACATGAAATTCGACATTTATGACATGAAAATTCACATTGAAGTTTGACAATACGCAGTCAGTTTGCTTGGTTGGACTAACCGCATGTTGCAAGTGTGACTAACGAGATAGATTTTCCTGGCCTTGTGCAGATTGCAAGGCTTCAAGATCGGATGCAGATGACCCGAAAAGGGTTAAAGCTCACGGACTGGAGAAACTTTCCCTTGGAGGAATACGAGGAATCTGAAGGTTGTGAACTGTCGCTCTCACTCTCGCTGCAATGCCATTCCATTCACAGAAGCAACGGTTCTTCAAACAGCGAGATCAGCGAGGCCTTCTCATCGTGCTTGAGATCCAGGGACAGCTCGGGTTTGTGCTCGGATAAAAGCAGCGTAAATCTGGATCTGTCCATTGCTCTTTGCGGCTCCTAGATTAAAGTTTCCTGTGAAAATGGTGTGGTAGGACGTTTTTTATTCTTTTTTTGTTGGTTTAGATCAGATCATCCCCCTTTTTAGAATTCATGGTAGTACCACTTCGGCTATATATAAATATATATGAAGCGTTACGTGTTACATCTTCTGATGGTGGACGAAAATTGGCTGTTCCGTTCATTGTAGGTAAAGACAGCGAGCCTTAGCATTGTATATGTGTTTCTGTTAGATTACCAATGTGATTTTAGCATATTTGTTCTGGCAGCTTCGTGTCTAACTCGAGACGCCTTCTAAGCACAAGGGGAAAGTGATCCGACGTTGATTGAACGTCACCGATAACACTATGTATACTCACAAGACTGACTAGGGTTCTCTTGAAGTGAGTCATTTTGTATTGGTCATCGATCATTTAATGCTTGCGGTCCACTTCTCCTAACACTGGACAAAAGATCGGCACGTCATTTAGTATGAGGATGTACCAGGGGTACTAGTGAACGAGTCAGTTCAACGACAGGTGCGAAGCACGTCCACCAGCAGGTTCCAAGCAATGGATGAAGCTTTATCGACGGTAATCTAATAATTCGACGCCTAGCTTGGATGACACCAGGGGTACTGGTGAACATGTCAATTCAATGACTGCGAATCACATATCCACCAGCAGGTTCCAAGCAATGGACGAGGCTTTATCAACGGTAGTCTAATAATTCGACGCCTAGCTTGGATGACACCAGGGGTACTAGTGAACATGTTAGTTCAATAACAGTGTGCGAAGCACATGTCCACCAGCAGGTTCCAAGCAATGGACGACACTTCTTTTTGATGTGCTTGGACACGCATACATCCCTCCCTCCAAATTCTAGAGAGTTTTTTCTTCCCTCTTCAGTGAGAATACGGGGAGTGACATCGTGGATCTTACTCTAGGATAGATCTTTCGCCTGTTTTTTTTCTTTTTAGCCTTTTAATAGCTCGTTTAGGTCTAAAAGAGAAACACTATGTATGCTAACAAAACCAACTAAAGTTCTCTTGGAAGTGATATGGTCATTTTGTATGGGTCGTTGATCATTTAATGCTTGCGGTCCACTTCTATTAACACTAGACAAACTATCGGCATGTCATTTAGTATGAGGAATTTAATAAATTTCTTATTATGTCTAGTATTGCTATCTCATAGATTATTCTATACCCATCAAACAAGTGGATCGGATCGAAAATGATCTAAACCAAATTGACCTGTTTTCACTCATTTATATGTAATACAAATTTATGACTTTTATTGGACCCAACTCGACTTGACTCGACTTAACCTATGTTATTATAACACTTTCATATTTAACCCAATTTAAGAAAACACATACTCAAATTGAGGTGAGAGCACACGGCAAGCAAGTGTGAGATCGAGTGAGGGTGAAAGAGAATACAAAGAGGGTCATAAAGATGAGTTAGGTCTAAATAAGTTATGGACCCATTTAATATTCATATTGTTTTGGGTTTTACCATTCTAGATCTAATTATGACCTATTTATGGAACATAATCAACCCATATAATAGTCCAGTTCATCAAATACCGGTTAAAAAACAAGTTTATGATCCATTTTAACAAGTTTAGATTATTCTACCAAAAACTTGAGTGCAACCATCTCGAGCATTGAGATTAAGCCCGCAAAGAAAACCTGATTTAAGTAGGTTAATTGGAGTTTGATTTAGTTTGAGTTTTTTTTTTTTTTTTTGCGATCAAATTCTTTTTTACATAAGAATCAAGTCTTCTTTATTGATTAAGTTTTCTTTTTTGTGAATTACACTCTGAAACATGAGGGCTAACTTGACTTATGAATTCCTTTGTGAAATGGGAATATTATTTTGTGAGGAATCATGAGGGCTAGCTATCTATTATGTAAGTAATTAGATATAATTGATGTTGAGAACATTAAGGGCATTTGAGTGGCTCGAGTGTAGTTATTATATCTATTTTAACACTTGATCAATAATGGAATCATGGGCTGCTCCCCATGTGGAGTAAATCTTATTGATTGAACCACGTGACTTGGATGATTAATTTATTTAGTTGTTCAGTTAACTTTACTATTCAATCACTTAATTTTTGCTACAAGATTCGATGGCGGTTAAGACTTTGTGGAGGCTCTCGCGTGAATGTGAGGGGATTGACAAGGAGGAGAGAGACAAGTGATGGTAGTGGCAGTCGTCGTACACAAATGCCAATTGTGGCTTCTCCGGGGGATGTGGTAGTGGGCTTGATGGGGAGATAAATAGATAAGCGAGGAAAAGAGGGAGGCGGTCTTGAGTATGATCTTAAACTATTTCATCATAAGTCTCTTACAAGCCTTGGCATACCTTTAACATTAAGCGACTAAAGGGTATTTCCTCCTCTGGGGGAAGAAAAAGATTCAGAGGAAATTGAGGGGCTAGGATGTGCAAACTTTAGTACATTAAAATAAAAAACATAGTCTTGTCTACTTGTCAATGGTATATCCTTTAAACAGGGGGGGCGACCCCTAGTAGTTTCATAAGGAACTTGCTTCTTGATAAGGACACCTGTAATCACCAAGAATCTAAAGAATACATAGATGAGGGAAAGAGGGAGAGAGGAGGGAGGATAGTCGACATTTTTTATATAGGATATTTGATGGACATGTGGGGCAAATTCAACTCTAGTGTATCTAGACTGTACATGGCTTTAATAATTCTTGGCCGAGGGGGGGCGGGAAGGGTGAGATACACATATTCACATGAAAGTTGTAGAACATACATCTTACATCTGACACATAGGGAGTGTTAGGTCAGATTTGTCAATAGACTTTGGGCCTCTAAAGTCCATTGGGAAAAAGTTAGAGGGCTTAGTAAATTTCTTTTGGACCACTTTAGGAAATTGTTAGGGTTGCCTAGGCTTTCAACATTTTTCGGAAGATAGGCTTGTGGGTTATAGAATTTTCTTCTTCCCGAATTGTCCTCATTTTGATATTCCATGGTTGTCCTTGCATGGTACTGCTCATCTTCTCCAACGTTGCAAATCAGGGTAAGGCAGTGAAAGCTTTGCTGCAGTTTTGTAAGGCCGTTAAACTATTATCGATGATCACCAACAATCGCTGACAATTATCGATGGGGGCCGAGGGCAATGAGCTTTGTCAATAGTCATGGATTTGTTAGTCAATATCTGGCAGGTCGAGGGCTACCGAGGCCAATGGTCATTGTCTCAAGCATTGCCAACATCAAGGCTCGTTGATTGAAAGTTATCTGAGCCTTTTGTCTCTAGATCTAATGTCGCTTGAGGTCAAGTGACCTAGATGAGGCAATGGCAAGGGTCACTTCACGCGACCTCATCTGGGCTTGCAACAAAGAATAGAGGGCCTTCCACGATGGGAAAATGGACATAGTGAATATAGAATATTGAACGGAGAGACAAACGATTTTTGCTTTTACAAATACACCTTGAGCTAATAATGTTAAGCATCCAAGAGCAGGATCCATCTGTGAATTCTTCTACATGTTCAATTGAAAATATCATCACACTCGCTAAAGATAACACGACGTTTGATGCTCGCCACTTAAACCTTTTACAGCAAGACAAACATTTATCTATTTCTCACATTAACCATAGGATTGGACACGCCATCGACGTGAAGGAGTCACGTCGATGGAGTATTTTTCAACGATAAACACATTCATCTATTTTCCCTATCAATCGGGGTACGACTAAACACTGCAATTGACAAGTGGGAATAAGTTACTTTTGTGAAGTTGTACATCTCGAAATATGACACCCGTCCAGCCGTACGCGCATACACAGATACATCTCCATGGCCATCGATCCGCCACTTATCGTAAAACCCTAAGTTCGAGGTGCTTATCGTAACAAGTTAATCATCTCTGTTGGTCTGAAGTGGCGCCTAGATTCAACCAGCAAGGAGCTTGGAACTCTTACGCGATGTTTGGAAACGGAAGGGAGGGAGAGAATTGCCTTTTGGGCTTCGAGGACTTCTCCTGGGCTTTCCTATTGGGCCAGCTTGTACGTTCCTTTTTCCAGGTGCATAGATGATGGGGCACGCAGTTTCATTTGCCTGTGGGCTTATGAATTTTTGTGGTCACGTGAATCTGAAAGTTAAGCATTTGTGGGAAAGGGAAAAGTGTAGGAATTCAAGGATGTGACCTGAGCCCAACAACATGCCAGATTTCTTTTAACATCTTTTTTGGTTGCCTGCCTGGCCCCTTAATTTTACTAGAAAAAAAAGAACACACGTTGCCTATGCCTGAGAAATTCAAAGATGCAAATCGGTTTAGGAAAGGAATTTAAATGGTTGTAAAATGAAACGGTTTTACATTCAATTTTGGAGAGTAAAATGTTTAGGCGATTACTTCACAAATTATCTTGACTGTTTTTAGGTTGCAATTTTTTTCTCAATGTTTGTATACCATGTCACCAAAATACATGTCCATAATAAAGCAAGAGGTATTTTGTGGAAAAGATATGATTGTGTGACGATTTTTAATCTACTGAGAATAACTGTTTGTTTTGGACCACATAAAACCAAACAACAAATAATTATAAATTGTTGTGGGGTCTATTTTTTAATGAATTTGTGCTCACAACAAGCTATTAGACTCACAATAGCCCAAAAACTTTTATGCTAGCAAACCCCTATATAGAATTCTTTATACTTTCTCGAAAGGTTGCTGTAGGATTGATCGAAAAGGTTCGAACTTAAAGCCGAAGTTTGGGAAAGATAAAGTAAACTACTAATTAACGCAATTGCCCATGGATATAAGATTCGCAATTAATAGTATAGATAGCTAGTAATTTACTTGTCTGCAATTAATACACTATTTACTACATCCATAAAATTGTTATACTATCTCACAAGATAAATTGAAATTGACAATCTGAAAACATAATCTTACTCAATCTTGAATCTGAATATATCATGTTATTTGCTGCAAAAAAATTTGTTAACCAGCTATATATGTATTTATATACTAGAAGACTATATTTATATATAAGCGTGATTGGTTTCTAGTTGGATCGATTTTCAGAAAAGAACCTGAAACCTGCACTATAGGTCTCAGTTTGGAAAAAAGTGGAATCAAGAATCGAATTGATTATACTTGGAATTGGCCTATAACTTTTATTATTATGTTTTAAAAAAAAAACAAGGTATATAAGATCAGTTCTAAACCTACTTGGTCAAACCAATAGTGTTAATATAAGAATTGGAAACCGAATTGGTTAATTGCTGAACTTAAGCTTTTTGGGAATTAAGAAGTAGAACGATTCTTCCTAAAACCAGCCTAAAACCCATTGGGTAAGGCTAGTTTAGTTAAGTTCCTTTCCTAGGTTGAACTGATCCCATTGCTTATCCCTAATCAAATATCATAAATTTCTGTTGTACTCTTTGTTTTTTGGCCAGAATTCTAGCATGTCTATTTTCAAACTATTTAATCAATTCAAGCTTAATTTATCAATCTGAGATAGGGAAAATGATACAAATAGTAAATAGCTTATACACTTTAGTCCAATATGCAATATCATCTTTGGACTTTTAGTTTGTTTAATGTGGTTCTTAAACTATTTTTAAATGTTCAATCTAGTCCCTACACTTTCAATGTGTTCAATCTAGTGCCTTGGCTTTCAATAGTAAGGTCAAATCGATCCTTTGGTATTATTCACAAGTTTTCACAATCACAGTATTGCCCATATTTTTGAAAATCTATTCATTTAAATCTATTAATCAACAAGAAGTCTGTTATCTTTTTATTATCTTTTAACATTTCTGGTCTTTAGAAATATTACTATAGTTCCATTAGTGTGTGTTTCTCTCTATATCCTCATTTAGACTTATATTGATTTCATATACCCTTTATTTTAAAAGTGTTTTCCATAAAGAACATTTAACACCAATAGTAATTCGCGTATAGTCTCGTACTTATATTAATCTAAATATTGTCCCTAATTTTTTAGATAGATAGAATATTCAAATTTTTGTAATTTGTGTTTTCTAAATTAAATTTGGTTAAATCTATTAATTATTAAATTAAAATAGCAGGAATATCAATCCGATACAACTTTAAATGAGATTCTTATTTTACTATTATAGACATTCTAAGTTATAATATACTGGAATAGTAGTATTGTATAGTGACCAAAAAAGAAATGAATCTATCATAAGTTCTGGGTAATAATGTAAATATGGAAATCTTTTACTTTTTAATGGAAATTTAATGATTATATCAAACAAATTAAAATTCTAGACACTATATTGATTATTTAAGAATGGTTTCAAGGATCATATTGAATAAGTTAAATATTTAAGGATGATATTGCATATGAGGTCAAAATTTAGAGATTATTTGTATCATTTTCTCTTTGATATAAGTTTATGCAATGACGTTGCTTAATATACATTTTAGGATTGTGGTCTCTTTTCTGCTAAAAAATTGTTTCCTCGTTGAAATGCAGGATCTTGTTGGTCAATTATTGGGTGGAAGCCTTTCTGTTGCAATGATTTGTGGATGAACAGTTTGCAAGTACTCATGTTGGTGTTGTTCTGTACTTGTGTTATTGGCCAACCTAGAAGTTCTAAAACTTTTTGAGCGCTCAATTATATTACATAACTTTTGAAATTGCCAGTAATCATTCTCGGTATCTTATCCCAATAAAGAGAAAAGAAAATCACATTAGCACTCCAGATTCTCCTGCGAGCGAAGCTGCTTAAAGACCCTCAACTGAACTTTTTGAAAACCATTTGAAACCGAAAGGATTATTCGTAAAGTTACACTCCCAAATTATAAATCATATATTTTGATACTTCTAATATTCTTTAATTACATGATTTGAATATATAACGGGAGCGACAGTTCTAAGTAATTTATTAATTATATTATTGTATTTCCTAATCGGTGTTTGACTCGAGTTTTGATATTTTAAGGTCAGTTATATTTGGTAATTTTTTACTATTGCGTCGTGTTCATATGTACTTCATGATACTTCCCAGTGATATTTATAAACTCTTTTCCACGGACGTTATCACTGGGGACGAAGCTTCGACCTTTTGCTAGTGGGGTCCCTGAAATAAAGCAAACATGCATCCATATTTATGTTTTTCTCGTTGTCATACTCGTAAAAAATATACGTTAAAACATTCGTATTATTAAGACCGGTCAAGGCTAATTAACTCTCTTATAGATCAGAATATCTTTTGTGCGCTTTCTAAGCATAGGAATTATATATCTAAAAAATAGCGTATACCTTGTTGCTATGGAGAGAAGCCCATCAATTGATTAGTTTCTCTAAATGGGTTTTGTTAGCATAATATTTTTTAGGTTACTGTGAGAATAACAATTTATTATGAGCTACAAATTCTTGAAGAAATGAATCCCACAATAATTTATAATTATTTATTCTTTAATTTTTTGTGGTTCATAACATATTATTATTCTCACACTAAATTAAAATCTGTCATCCAATTATTTCACATTTCATTGCCTTTTTCACTTCAAAATGCTATCCATCCAACCTTATAGATTACATGGCCCGTCGAGTGAATGGATGATGTGATAGCATAGAGTCCCCGAGAATTTTTGTATATCTCAAATGTGATGTTGGCCGCACTTATTATTTTGGATTGAAAATTATTTAAAAGGGTCCTGTTTGTACCCAATTCATGTAAAAGTCCCCCCATAAAAAATAAAAAAAAAAGAATTTAAAGGCCACATGAAACCTTATAGTAAACTGATTTAATTCATTTAGTGATCTTTTAGTTTAAATTTGAGATTAGGTTTTCTCGATTGCAACTTAGAGTTTACAATTCTAATGAGTTCAAAGAAACTTATAATTAATTTTTAGACAGTAATTAAAGTACCAATTTTCAATGGGGTCAATTGACACTGCTCATATAAGGGCGCTCCGTCCCGGGTGATCATCGTAAGGTAACCACATATTTTCTTGAATTCTTTTTCTTATCTATCTGATTTTATGCAAAAGAAAATCCATTTAGTTGATGGAGAGTTCATTAATCAACCAATCTATTGATCTTTTCCCGGCTCTGTCTCCCTCTCTAGAGAAACTTGATTAACCAATCCATTGAAACTTTTTCACCGGCAAAAATAGTTATTTGAGAGACCATTACAATGCTGATCTCTCTATCAAAGTAGAATGCACTATAATTTTTTATTATTTAAAAAACACATTTGCGAGAAAATAATGTGAATCAAATAAAGCTTCTACCAAATTGTCTTTGCCTTTTTTGATGTATTTCATCAATCTGCAGAACAAGCAAAATCTCAACGTGTATATCTTTACTAACGAGCAAATAAACTGTGACAACACTAAAATGACACAAAAGGTGAGCTTGCCGGAACGCTGAAAGAACTTGAGCAAGCATCATCGTTCGAAAGTTTTCACAAGGCTAAATGCTTGATGACATCAGTTACGGCTGCAGTAGAAAAGACTGATTTTCGTGCCTGTTGGAACCTCACTTTTTCTTATATGCTTAACTTGTCATTTTTGGGGGACCGAATGTCAGGAACCCTACATGACAACCCTCGATAATGTTTCCCTTCGGGGATTTCAAATTTTCAGGAGTAAAAACAGTTAGATCTGCGAACAAGTCACGGACTGCAGATTCCTCCAAGCGATTGGCTGGTAAACACTCTGCGACAAAACCAAAAAAAACAAAGGAAAAAACAGACAGTCATCACATGTCAGTCCCCAATAACGCATGTAGGTACAGCAAAAATAGCAGCCACTACCCCAAGTTGTAAGCCATCTAAGTGCCAGTTTTTATGCTATATGGATCATCAGCGAGACAAAAGTTCCTAGTTAGGTTTGTTCAGGCCTAGGATCTGGGTATACTAGGAGCTCATTAAAGGAGAATATTCAATATATAAGTACAAAAAATCATTACATCACGAGAGAGAGAGAGACCCTAGCAAGGGTTTGAAGAAGTAAGATGGGAGGAAACGCGTGGAAATCGTCTACGGAATGTCAACATTGGGGCGGTGGGGATCCTGAGTATCAGCATGGTGCGGGAGTCAAATAGAACATGAGAACGAAAATTCTATTAAATTAGGGTTAGGTATTAGGTGAGCAAACGAAATTCTTTTGGAAACTATAAAATACTCAGAAGCAGCCATCATGCGTTGCTATTTCTCCTTGGTCTCTACACGAACAACTATAACAAGGAAAAAAAGCAACACGACACGTGAGGGACTGGTAGCTACTACTACTAGTCTCCAAAATGGAAATTCTGTGGGAAGAAAGCAAAAAAGTTTTAAAAAAATGAAAAATGAAAAAGAGGTTTTCGTCACTCGTGAACTGTCCTTGTTCTCGACATTCTGCTGCTTCCTTGCCGTAGAGTCGCGGTCTCTTTCTCGTGGCAAATTGCCTAATTATGGAAAATTTGTCATCTTCTTGGAAGCTCACCAAGCAAGGGCTCGAGACACGAAACATGGTGGGGGGCCGATGAAATTTCCTGGGAACCTATAAACAATGTTTTGAAACTAAAGTACGTACAGTTTCTACTGTCTTGGCCTTATGCAGGCGCCTGAAACTAATGTTGGGACCTGATAGTCATCTTCACTCCGACTCGATGAATAACTGTTTCTTGCTTAACATATGTTAAGCTATATCAAGAGAGTAAACATAACGGATTCAACTTCATGAGATATGTTTTGGGTACCGGTTCCGGATGAACTGCTTTTTTAAGGAGCTCAAGCTGTCGGGAAATGAATCCGTAATGTCTATACATCATACTCATTAACGTGGAGAAAAAAATTTTAAACTTGAGATTACATAGGTATGGCTGACAAAAGCTAGTTTGCAAACTTAACCATTCTTTCTTCACAAATAACGTGGATTTCATACATGATTACAGGAGAAAGATTACAATATTTTTGCTAGAACAGGAAAAAGGATATAGACAACAAAAGAATGGTTGCATCAGGAAACTGACTATAAATGTACCATTGTAATCATTCTAGAATGAGCCTATACCCTAACGTTTAAAAAAATTAACGGGGAACCCAACCATACAATAAAGATATGCGTAATACATTAGGAAACAGAGAAACTCAACTTCACCACCGTTTCTACCACAGCAACGTACCGGCAACAATTTGTTTCTGCTTGGATATGGCCAAAAAACAATCGATTCTTCATGGCTGAGAGAGAGAGAGAGAGAGAGAGAGAGAGAGAGAGAGAGAGAGAGGACGTGTGTGCAAACTTGTTGCTCTATCTAAGCAAGTACGCATTCAATTGTAGCCAACATTACAAACTGAATTGTTCGAAGAGAAAAAAATATGGAGGTGAGAGAGGGGGGGTGGCACATTCTCCCTGAAGACACGGAAAAAAAACATAAAAAACCCTAATGAAGACAAACCCTAGTTTGACATGCGTTTCTTCTTCTTACAATTTTGTTTTCGCCGCACATATTTATCCTTTATAAAAACCTACCCACTGATGGACTGACCTCTTTTTCCCTTCTCAAGTTCTCGGTCAACCCTCAATTCCTTCAGTGCATTTTCGAACTCCCAAATGGTTGACTTCCCTGCTCTGACTTCCTGTCGCTGTCTAGTGAACTCATGCTGATCGTCCCATGTTGTTGCTGCTGCTCTCTGTGCGCGAAACCACCGTCCGATCTTTTCCTCATCATCCCTCCCACACCCAGGAAGTCCAAAGTTAATTTATCGGACCCTCCCATGCTCGTCGTGAGATTCTGGTGCAACTTGGCGTCGTTCACGTTGCAGAAGCTCGCACTACTTTGGTCCTGATGATGATGATGATGATGATGATGGTGATCCAACGACATATTGCTTTCATTAAAACCGCCAAAGCTGTTCTCATGCTCATGACCACTGCCGCCTCCAAATATCGAAGAGCTTCCACTGGCGAAGGAACTGATCAAACCCCGGAGATGGTTCTCACTTTCCATCTGTGGTGGCAGCTTCCCGCCACCGTCAGGAAAATTCCCGCTGCCTCCACTGAAGTTGACGGACCCCATTTGCCGGTTGACAGCACTGCTGCTACCGCCTGATGAGCTCCCCAATCCGCCCAACAAGGAGGAGCTGTTGCCGCTCGTTATGGACCCCATTTGAGCTGCCTTTTGAAGCAGCGCAGTTGCGGACATGTGAGCTAGCACATTCTCATTCTGTGCCGAGGCATTGAATAAAGAAGAAAAGCCTGACCCGACCCGGTCATCTGAGAAAAGACCAGCAGCTTGGTTGCCGCCATTGTTCCCGCCATTGAACTGGCCCAAGAAGCCTGGAGATGGAAAGTTGGCAGCGGCCGCTGCAGCAGTGGTGGCATTGTTGCCGGTGCTCAAGCTGGCGGCGGCGGCATTGTTGCCAAAGAAGCTGAGATTGAAGAGATTCGATTGGGAGGCACTAGCGTTACCTTGGAGGTTTGGCAGCTGCATCAACCCAGAGAGGGGATTGTGGCTTGGGAGATCGTGCAGGGAGTCGGTGGCTTCGGGCTTGAAAAATGCGGCCGGAGGAGGAGGCGGCATTGGCTGGGGTGGCTGCGAGAAGTTAGAGGAGTTGGAGCCACCGCCGAGCCGGAGCATGTTGCTTGGCTGGTGGCTATGGGGTTGGAGGATGGGCAATTGGGAGCCAACCTGGTGAGAGAGGCCCAAACCGATGTTGTTGCCATAGAGGTTGCTCCCCAAAGTGGTCAAGCTTGACGGGTGCCTCGCGCTTTCTTGAGCTAGGGCGTCGCAAAAGGCCCTGTGAGTGATGAAACTGTCGCGCCTGCCCAGAAAAAAACAAGAAAGAAAAAGAAAACCTTTAGTTGCTTGGATGAAGCTATGAGGAGCATCGAATGTAACAATTATAACGTGAAAGGACAAGGCAAATGCATATTGAAAATGACTTGTGGAAAATGAGGGTTAGGGCCTATAGGAGAAAATAAACAAAGTCGACACGGTCTTCGTTCTTGTTCTAACATCCATGACCAGCTTTCTATTTGCTCCTGGAAGATCTGAGCAAAAAGCGCTTCTTGAAAAATGGATCGGTCCTCTAATTGCAACAGACATCGATACTTGGTTGTTAAATCACGTGCGACTTGCTTAGGACCGACAAATAGTGAATGAGTGATTGATACGACGGGCCATAAACCCTTTATGGTCTTAGTGATAGTGATCGCGATTGATTTCACTAGCTAATCCCATAATTCTCCAAACGCATTCCCACTAGCTACATGTAAAGCTAAAGGTTAAAATGAAGCAGGACGATCGTGAATCAATAAGAAAGCAGTGAGCATCCAGTGCAGTAGTTTTATACATAAAAGCAATATTAATTTCCTAGATGGAGGACAAATTTCGGAATAGGAAAGAAAAGAAGGTAAAACACTAAAGGGTAGGGACACCTCCAAACATGAGTCGGAAGTAGGGCAATTATGGCAATAGAAGGAGAAATGATGAGGCACAAACAGGTTCCATCCCGAAAAGAAATGCATGAAATGAATGAAGCCCTATTAAATGCGCTACCCAAATGTGGAAAAGAATTTACGGCGCAAGCGACCCAGAATCGTTGCTATCGGAACCCATGACGTCGATGATGATTCGTGAACAACCAAATAAAAACCCTAAGTTTGCCATTTCCGGAACTGGCTCTTCATTAAATGAGAGGATAGAATTATTTGCCGATATGATGAAAGACCCTTAAAGCCACCTAAATTTGTTTCCCAGGAACTCATCCGTTTGAGTAATTGCAAGAAAGCGAATTCCCATGGACAGTCTGGGTCACCATTTTCAGCCAAAAAAAAAAAAGAGAAAAAGAAAGAGAGAAGAAAAACACCAAGAACTTTTGGAGCACCTCTGATCGACCCATGATAGCCTGTACTTGCAAGGTCCCTGAACGAGGCACTTCTCTCAAATTACTAGGAAAGAGAATGGCCTGTATAGGAAGCGAGGGCATCTTTGGCAAAAATGTCAAGACGTTTTCATGAAAAGGAGAGGACCTGAGAGAGAGTGCTGTACAATGGTGCCAAGCTAGAAGAGAACAAAACACTGGAACCAATATTATGCGACTCGTGAGAAACGACGACAAATCCACCCCTTGCGTCGTTAAACTACACGTGAACAAGGGAGGCCCAAAAAACAAAACAAGATAGATGAATGAGCGAGAAAGGGGCGTTGTTCTCGAGGGATGAACAAGTTCTGAGTAAAAAAGTGGGGGCAAAACAAAAACAAGCTTCAAATCTTTTGCGCTCACTTTGAAACCCGAAGAAATGCAAAGAAGGTGGAAAAAAAAACATAGATACTTGTTTTTTTTGGCAGACCGCTCCGTTTCACAAATGTTCACGTGGAGGCTGTCCTTGGGCCGTTAACCTCCACGTACGCATGAACAGCCAAGCAACAAGATGATGAAGTTTTAGAAAGAGGTAGCTTTTTTGTTTGTGCTGGCTACGGATTTACCCAACACCAAATGACAATCAAAGATGAGTGAGGTGACCCAAATTTGAAATCTTGAAAAAAAGAAAAGAAAAGAAGATATAAAAAGATTAGAAACCTCGGACTACCCATCATTCCAAATCGAATGAACCCTTTTCCTCCTTTTTGTATTTTGAGGTTCAAAAAGCATCAAATCCCTCTTGTCCCGGTTATTTTGCTCAAGCTTTGGGCTAAAAGAGCGAATTGCTTTTCAGGGCAGCTCGTTCGATTCAATGGATGCCCGAATGATTGATGCTATCACCGAAAAGCTTACAATTAAACATTAACCATAGCGTAGGCATCATTGGATAGTGAACACACAGAGTAAGATAGATAAGAGGGTAGTGGAGTTGAGTGAAATTAGTGCAATAGTAGCAGCGTACCGAGAGAAGAGAGTGCCACAATCGCATCGGTATTCCCGAGTGCCGCAGATCTTGGAGTGGGCCTTCCAATCAGACTGGACAG